>JAZDUA010000397.1:290000-890000 GCA_038098605.1 Gryllus longicercus | reverse complement strand
ATCGTTATGGAATAAAACCTCAAAACAAATTACCCATATCAAAATAACTATAATTACATAGTTTCAAAAAATTGAATAAAATGTATGTAACACTTTAATATCTAAAAATTCAAATGAATATTAAATCATATTGGTAGAAGCCTTGTCACCAAAATGTCAACTTAAAGAGCATTAAAAAACAAGCACACTTTTATATTACGTAAGAAAAAGTTTTCAACAATTTTTGTTACGGACTGAAAGTCATCATTCTAAAAAATTATTTAAATAAAGATTAGTTACTAACGTTTTTTTTTCAATTAAAAAAACCGAAGCTTACGTTCTCAATCCTTTTTTGGAGTAGAAAACAGCAATGGATTCGGAATCGCCACGATAAGAATGTACGAATATTAAATTCATTTTAGACAAAATATTTATTGGCTAAAATATTTGATTTTCATAATTGAAAAAGTACTTGAAAACTGCATTTTGTCACATTTTGTTTGACAAATTATAAAATTTGAACATTAGTGAGGATGTATACCTCATAAATTTAAGCTTACTTACACATTTAATTTTTACACATTTTCCTCTTTTATATGGAATGGCTGATATTGTATGAACATAAAATTACAATAAATATGCTCTATTTAAGAATAAATTGGTTATTTATTATTATTATTATTATTATTATTATTATTATTATTATTATTCATAATAAAATATCGTGTCTCCTTTGTTTGTGCATTGGAGAACTATTTTAAGATCTTTGAAATTGCCCACATTCAAGAGACTAATATATTTTGGTTTTATTTATTATTCTGTTGAATTACGCCAGTTTCAGAGATATTACAGCATAATAACAGACAATTACCACAAAAATGTTTTAAATGAACGTTAACACTCTACTCTTTGGGGAATACGAGTATGTACTTTTGCAGAAATTAATTTAATGTTGTTTTCGGGCAGATCCACCGCTACAGTCATTGAACCCGTTAGTATAGTGAATATTTTATCCTCAGATATATCGGTGTTCCTCCCCCTGGATTTCCCCGTCCAGGTATCTTTCTCAGCGTCGCACCGCTCCAAACGAGTCAAGCTCTAAGATACCTGTTAGTCTCCCGACATGTACGGTAGTGTAGTGTATGTAAGTGTGTGTAAGGGAGAAAAAGGTACAAGGTAAGTAAGGAATTATCGCGAAGTACAAAGGTAAAGGAAGGAATTATCGCACGTTGTCCTTGGCCCGTTCGTTAAGTTACTGCTGCGACATTGGCCTGGTATTAATCCCAGAAATCAAGGGAAACTACCCATAAGAGCAGCCGATAGCTAATATTCTCCTCCAGCCAGAGCATGAATTCGTCCTAACTACAACATAAGTTAGAGTCAAAAATTCTTTCACAGGGTGGCACTTGAACCTATATATAGCTTCTGTCGGCAATGCGCCACAACCGTGGGTCCTGGAGTCGCAGCAATGTCAGCGGCAATGCTGACTCTCAGCTAACTTCTGTCGGTCTTTATCATTACAATGGCAAATATACGTACGAAATAATACTAATTGATTATGTCTTTGCTGATAAATTAAGGAAACAACAGTATGTAGAGAGTGGACACTCACAGACAAGTGAGTGATGATAAGTAAATAATACCTGCTGTCCTGTAAGAGATTGTACAGATTTCTACTCCATTGCTTCCTTGTCTACCAGCGAAAACGGAGTCTCTCTTTTTCTCTCTGTCTCCTGGAACTCTTCAACTCCCGGCTGCGGCGTCCGTAGCGGCCACTCCCTCTGGGGCTGGACGAATCCCTCCATCTCTCCGTTGCTTCGTCATCCCCTACACTTCGGCGCTCCGCATGCGGGCGGCCCCCTTCCCCCCCCACCCCCCACCCCACCCCGGCCACACCACACGCCGCTCCGGCGCCTGGCGGGTCGTACGATGCCGCACTCTGTTTAGAATTTCGAAATCGGTCATTCCATTAGCCGGCGGCGGCGGCGCTGGCGCTGGCGGCAGCGCGTGAGTTTTTTTTATCAAGTACAAGAATGTGTGCTTACACCCGCCGCACCGCGGAATCGAATACAATAATCGAAGTTCAATCAGGGCTGTGAAATTGGCAGCGGATGCGTCGGCAGCTCGCGCCCGCCGCTGCCGCTGCCGCCCCCGCCCCCGCCCACCCCCAGGCGGCGGGCCCTTGCAGCCCGCGCCGCCGCCGCCGCCGTTTTTTCTAATAACGGGTGGCGCGGGGCGGCGGACGATCGGGGCCGCACGGACGGCGGCGGCGGGGAGCGTCCAGTCTTGTCGTATTGCGCGCGTGCACGGGAAACATGTAATTTCAGCATTCCGATAAAACCGATGGCAAGGATTGATTTTTTTTTTCGGCGGACTTTAATTTCAAACTGAGACCGAAGGCTCTTGCGGACGAGCCTTCGGCGCTTTCCATTGACACACGTCCCATCGCAATTCCAAGAACAAATATAAAATAATCCTTCATCAATTCCACGTCGCGTCTCCCGGCTGCAAGTGGTGCCGCCGCCACCTCGGGGCGACGGCGCTGGGGGGCGGGGCGGCGGGAGCGGCGAGGGGCGGCGAGGGCCGGCCGGCCGCAGGCCCTGGGCCTCGACGCTTGCGTTTCCGGCGCCGAAGGAGGAGCTGTGGCTGGGGAGGGCCGCGCCGCTCCACGCGCCGGCCTCCAATCCTTCGCAACGCGTTGCTGTTGGGCCCACCAGATCGCCTGTGCGGTGGCTTTCTCCCGGAGGTCCTAGGGCTCCGGTCCAGACGCCGGATTTTCGACATTACCAACAACAATGCAAATACAACTGCTCGCTATGCGTAGCTGAGAATTCTGGCGGTTGACTGCTCTGATCCGTTGTTTCCGTGGTTTCTGGAATCAATACCTGGCGAGTGCCGCAGCAGTACCCTAACACACGGGCCACGGACCACGTGCAATCTTTCCTTCCTTATCCCTGCTCTTCCCTTACATGCACCCACACTCACAAATTTACATGTATTACAGTACCCCATGTGGTTCGACCATGGATGTTTAGAGCTTGGAACTTCTCCCGGCTGCGGTTGTTCCCCGCGGGGGAAATACATGGAGGAGCAAATCTCGCAAGATCACATGTAAGTCGGGACCAGATATGCCGTTCCCGTTCCCGTAAGGAGAATTGCTACCTCCTGAGATACAACAGGCACTACACTTATTGATCTAACCATATTAGCGTAACCACACCATGTCATTTGACACCTGAAAACATTTAATAAGCAATTAATCAATCAACAATCGGCTGTAACGTTTTGTTCTTGTCTAATGCCCGAGCTGTGGAAAAATGTCCATTGCACCCTCCCTATGCGGGATACATTTTTTAGCATTTTTGAACCACAATTTCCAATATGACCATCTGCTTTTTAATCTTATGGCTCTTTTCACTCTGATGATTGATCGGAAACAGACACAACTACTGAGTTAACTTTATAAATTTGAGTTCGTACCTTAAGTTTTATTTGATAGACCAAACTTTGCCTAATATCCATTATATCTTTATTTTTTCTTCAAAACTCTGGGAGTATTAAAGTTGCAAAAAAATAATTTCTTGCTTATTTGACGTCAAAAACAGGTAAAAACTGTGTGTGACGTGCTTTGGAAAGAAGTGAAGTATTCTTTTTTTTTAATTTATTTTATTTATTTGCTTGTTTTGTACATAGTTCAGTTTATAAATAACTCTACATATGTATTGATGACTTATAGCTAAACTTATCCTATCCTTATCCTAACTTAATTCTACTACAGAGGTTGAGGGGACCATATTGGCACCTCATAAGAACTATTCCAGGTCTGAGAACAATTTACAAAATATGTGGAATGGGTATTTATTTTTTATGCGAGTGGGGAGGATGGGGTTTTTGCAAAGTATGAATGAAGATAATGTTTGGATATGGTGTAAATTTGAGAAGAAATTGTGGGATAGGTAGGTGATGTGGTGCATGATGAGATCGAGGTTGAATTCATTATGTAATTGATGGTTAGATATGAACCAGGGTGCATTAGTGATTGTACGGAGGAATTGGTTCTGAACAATTTGAATTTTGTTGATGTTTGTTTTTGCAGCATTGATCCATACATGGCAGGCGTAGAGGAGGGTAGGTCTGATAATTGTTTTGAATAAGGTTATTGCTGTTTTGTATGGGAGGAAGTTATTTCTGTTTATTAGAGATTTTAATTGATGCAGTTTGTTTTTGGTTTGGGTTATTTTGATGTCTATATGCTGTTTCCAGTTCATTTTGGTGTCCAAGTGCAGTCCAAGATATTTTATGCGTTTATTTGGAGGATACCATGGGATGGGCTCATTGTTTAATGTGAGTGGGGTTGGTGAAGTGTATGGTCTTAAAGTGAATATTTTAGCTGCAGTTTTGTTTGGGTTTAATTTTATTTTTAATTTGGATGACCAACTGTCTATTTGGTTTAGATACAATTGTATGTGATTTTTGATATTGATTAGAGAGTGGCTGGAGGAGAAGATAAGTGTGTCATCAGCAAACTGTGCTATTTTTACTGTTTCATCAATGGGGATGTCTGCTACATAAAGATTAAACAGTGAGGGTGATAGGGGGGAACCTTGAGGTAATCCTGCTTTGATCAACCTGGGGTTTGATAGATAGTTGTTGATTGTTACTGCAAAGGTTCTGTTGTTTAAATAGTTTTGAATTACTGAGGTGATGTAATGTGGAGTGCCTATTTTCCTTAATTTATAAATTAGTGCCTTGTGACAGACTCTCTCAAATGCCTGAGTTATGTCGAGTGATATGAGTATTGTGTGATGTTTTCTCTGAAATGCTGTGTTGAGATGTTCTGTGATTCTGAGGAGTTGATGTTGTGTGGATATTTGATCTGTGAATCCAAACTGCTCTCTTGGGATAGCTTTTGTAATTTGTAGATGCTTTTTAAGACGTTGGAGTATTATTTTTTCGAAGATTTTTGACAGAGATGGTAGAAGACTTATCAGGCGATAGCTGTCGGTGTTAGCTGAATTTTTATTTGGCTTTGGAACAGGTAGGATGATGGCATGCTTCCATGAGGATGGAAAATGAATTGTTCTGAAGCATGAATTGTATATATTAGTTAAGTATGCTATTGCGGGGGCTGGTAAATGTTTTAGTATTGAATTATTGATTTTATCATGACCTGGTGCTTTTTTTATCGGGAGAGAGTTAATGATTTGTTTTATTTCTTTAGGGTTTGTGTAATGTATTTTGTGATATGGGCCGTAGTTTGGGAGGTTTATGGACTGTATTATTGTGTTGTGATCCGGGTGCGGTTTAGATTGGTTGAGTGTGAAAGTTGACTCAAAGTAATTGGCGATTTCCTCAGCCTTGTCGGTTGGGGTGAATAACTTGCCTCTCGGTGAGTTGATGGGAGGAATTATTGTTTTCTTTTTTAGTATTTGTTTGGTGAATTTCCAAATAGAGTTATTTTGTACTGTTAAGGAACTTATCTTGTTCTGGAATTTGAGATTCAAATGATTTTCTATTGATTTCTTAACTATATTAGTTAATATATTTAGTTCTGCTTTTATATGTTGGTTTTTGGTTTGGTTCCATAGCCTTCTGGTAAAAGAAGTGAAGTATTCTGTGCACGTTTTCTTGAATTCTGGAATCCGAACCCTTGTTGATTGATTATTTCGTATTTCCGGGAGCGACAAGCCCTGAGCAGCCTACTGGTCTCTTGACGTGTGCGGTAATGTAGAACCTGTAAGTCTAAGTGAGAGTAAGTAAAAGGTGATGATAGGACAAGAAGAGGAGGAAAGTTCGTGGCTCGTTTTTAGGCTACTGTTCCAGCATTCGCCTGCGGTTGATCGGAGTATATACGGAAAATAACAATTATAGTAGCCAGACGCAATAAGTCTGCTCCGGATAGCAACTGAATTTGACCTAGCTATGTAGCTAGTGTGGGAAAACCTCCGTGCGGACTCGAAGCCAAGGATCTTCCGGTTAGAGGCACTGCGGTGACATGATGATGTACAGAGCCACCTCTGGCGGCTTCAATTTGTTGTAAAGTTGGCACATGTCCGACAACTTCAATAGAGATTTCTTTTATAATGAAATCTATTCCGCAGTTTTCGATCATTACATCAATTACACTTTTTTAATATTATTAGTTGTTGAATAATTTGAAAATCTATCGTGATAATGAGTTACAATCAGCGTGTCATCGATAATTCATTATATTGAATTGCTGAGTTTTTTCAAATAAACTCGATTTAATGCAAATAAGATTTACTTAAACCTCTGAATTTAAAAAATATGTTTTTTAACAGACCGTGCGCGAAACGCCGTTTCTTATGCATATTTTCCACTTGCGAAACAGCTAATTTTTCATAGTGCGCGAAAAATCGCAAAGCATGCGCAAAACATCAGTAACGATTCGCAATTGTCTTTCGTCTTAACGACGGCTTTGTTTTATTATTTGCAAACACTAGTGTTACGACTTATACTGGAATCCATTTACTGTTGTTCAAATAAGGTATTTCTAGGCAAATCTAGGTATTTGATATTTAATTTATATTCCTTTACTTGACGCATTTCGTTTCGCTAACGGCGTGTTAAAATATAGTATACACAACACGGACGCGCGGTAATTCTCGGACTTCTCTCTTTCGTGAATCTCGACTCGTGCGTGAATCACCTGTTTCGCGCCCCTGTTACGTAAACTACTATTTTCGAACCTTCAGCACTTCGTTTGGGTAGGGACAGAAATGCTATAGTATATAAGTTGAAACAATATTAAGTGTAACCGTTAAGTATCCAACGGTTAAGTAGAACCGTTACGGAATTACTTATTTGTTACTCCGAAAATATGTACTGTTGCGGTACCATTACTTTTATTTAGAAGCTAGTCTATTTAAGCGGCATATTTGTAGCTGTAGAATGTCATTGTTTTGGCTATTAGATATTTCCTTGCCCGAGTCTTTGAAGTTTAAATTGAGATGAAATAGATGCTTGTCTTTCTCGTGAGAACGAATTAAATCTCCGATTAGCATGTTAAACTCTGTCTCAATGCACCAAGATATGTCAGTCATCTGTTGTTTGAATTTCTTTTAAAAATGAGTTTCGCAGCTTAAATATCCGTAGCCTCTAGCACATTCAAATGAGTTACGATATCCTTGTAACTGCGAGCCACGCTTTCGAATCCCCGTGTCTGATCCAATCCTTTCTGTAAGGTTTCATGTTTGCCCCTCTGTCGTCAATTTTATGTTTTTCTTTTCCTTGTGAGTCGTTCCAGTCGATGAACACCGTCAGGAGCTGACACCGTCGATGCTGCCGTCACCGACAGCAGAAGTTCTCCAAAACTGGGTCGTATTCTAAACATAAAAAATATTGATCTGTGGTGTGTGATTGTCCGAGTAGTGTGAATTGTTTGAAAATCAGAATTTAGCATCGTTGGTTGATGTGAAATGGAAAGAGAGTATTAGGTTAATAATATAATCTTAAGCTCAAGGATTATGATGTAATTAAAAGAAGTAAGACCTAATACTCATAAAATGCCGATTCTTTCTAATAGGTTAGATAGAAAGATATTCAAAATTTTGCAATTTTGGGAAAAGTCAACGGAATTTCCTGCTTTTAGATTAGCTATGCTGTCCGTACTGCGAACTCCAGCACCAGAACTTAAATATTCACAAATCATATGATATTGCAACTCCGTAATTTCCTGTCTATGGAGGATATAACGACTCCCATTCACTCGGAACGCCGCCGTCTTCTCGTGCAGCACTCAACTGGATCACTACGTTCCTTCCACAATATTACAGAAAAGTTAAAATTGAATATGTTTATACCAAGAACCGAAACCTTATTTATGCCAAGAATTTAAAATATATTTATTCCAAATAGAAACTAATAATTAGTGTATTTTACAGTTTGCATGTAACATTTGTTACTAGTGATAATAGCAGGAGTTAATTGCATTTTTTGAATTCACTATTACACCTTTTCTATTGCCATTGCACTGACGTCTCAGCAGATATGTACAAACTTCTAGGGCTATTGAGGTCGAAAATGGTCACTTTTTGTAAATGAACATGAAGTGGGAAATTTCACGGAAGTTCCAGTTAGTCCCATGGAGTTTCGCTTGTGGGAGAAGCCCTTAATTCTCACGTAAGTCCTGTAGATCGACGTTCGGCTGGCCGCGTTCTGTCGCAGTCGAGATTTCATGTACCTACCGCTTCTATCGGGTTGCATGACTATCTGGGACAAATGATGATTCTTTAATTCCGTTATGAGAAATGTTCACGACATGAGCATTGGCAAAAACGTGACCATTATCGGCCCTCTATAAGCTCTAGAGATTTGTAACACTTATTCTGTGACACTTTGTATAATTTTCTTATTAGATGGCTGCTGCTTGTTTCTTAATTACAGTTGTTACAATAGGGTTATCGTAATACTAGTGCAGTTGTCAACCAATCGCAGCGATATTCGGAAACCGAGCATTGAGACGAAATTAATTATTGACTACAGTTTTTGGTAGATATTTCGATCTTTTGAGTCGACCGGAGTCATGTCGAAACATTCCAGTTACTTAATGTGTGCCTTCTTTTAAAACGATTGATTGACTAAATTCTATTGATATAGGAAATAATGTCTAAATGTAGCTGTATCCTGCAGCAAGGACAGTCCGTTTGGAGCGCAGTCTCTTTTGCGCCTCGGACAGGAGCTTGGCTCCGGCCGGCCGGCTGGTCGTAGGCAGAGGGGGAAGGGGCGGCGGCGCTGCTCATCCGCGGCCCAAGGGCGCGCGAGGGTGGGGCGGAGCGAGGCGGGGCGGGGACAGGACGGCGCGGGGCCGATTAATTAGAATCCGCGAGCAGCGCGTGCCGCCTCCCCCGCAACCCGCACTCGCCACGCCCCCCCCCCAGCCCCTGGGCCCCGCCCGCCCGCGGGCGCCACCGCCGCCGCCAGATAACGCTGCGCCGCCGCAAAGCCGCAAGTTTTCTGCGCTGCCGGCGGTAAATCGCGCCGGCCGCCGAGGCGCCGCTAAACCCGCACTTGATTAAGGGCGCGTATATTCTGCGC
Source organism: Gryllus longicercus (assembly GCA_038098605.1). Classification (NCBI taxonomy): domain Eukaryota; kingdom Metazoa; phylum Arthropoda; class Insecta; order Orthoptera; family Gryllidae; genus Gryllus; species Gryllus longicercus. The sequence goes on along the minus strand of JAZDUA010000397.1, from coordinate 880,964 downwards.
GCGGGGGCGCCGAGCGGGCCACGGAAGGCGAGGCGGAGGCGGAGACGGGACGCGCGGAGAAGGCGGGGGTGGAGAAGGGCGGGCGTGGCCAGCGCCGCGAGTGGAGAAGGCAGCGAGGTGAGGCGGGTCTGGACGGAGGCAGGCGGAGGGAGGAGCGGGGAAGACGTGGCGGGGGGGGGGACACGGGGGCGGGGCGGGGCGGGCGGTGTTGGCGGCACGCACAACCACCGAATGCGCGATAGCGCCTCCGCAAGGGTTTATTTTTAATTAGGGCGTTGTGTATCCCGAGATAGGGAGCTGCGAACACGGCGTGGCGGCAGGGCCGCAAGGGGCGGGGCGTCTTACCCGCCGCCGGCCGTCCCCGCCCACCCCCGCTGCCCCCAGTTAGGTGGCGTCGATGCCGGGCCAGCTCCCCCGCCACCCGCCCCCACCCCCGCCCCAGCAACCGCTCGCCCCGATTCGTCTTGGCGGAGGAGCCTTTCGTGCGGCGTTCGCCCTCGAGGTGTTTGCAGGCCCCCGGGAAGACGTATCGCGGGATGGAAGGGAGGGAGAGAAGAATGCGCTCGAGATAATCGTCTGTCTTGCATTGAAATTCATATCGCGTCGTCCTTGGCGCGCAAAGAGCTGTAATACACATTCTAATTGTGAGTAAAGCGGGACGAATTTGGGTTGAATATTCGCTAGTTCATAAGATAGAAATCAAGGTAAATGAGGAAAATGGTACATAATATAAATACTACGGTTATATATTCGATATCACAGTGATCCATTGTGTTTCTGCCATTATGCTCCATTACATCCAAAGTGGAACTTAAGAGCTTTAATTGTTCCTATTGTATGTGGAATTCTTTATAAAGTAAATGCGAGTCAAGTTCTTTTATAGATCTATTAAATCAGCGGAATGAACCATTTCTACCTCACATGCTGATAGATTTAGACTATGAGACCAAAAGTCGCCGGATTTCCATTCCTGTTCGTTCCGACCCAACCAACAATATAACTAATAGCGCAAAGGACGCCACTGTCTTCTTAGCACATCATTTAATGTTGTCAAAGACTTGATACTTAATTCTAATACACTGAAGGCAGAATTTGTTTTCATTTTTTATGAACCGTAGCGAAGTGAGTCGAATGTTTCTGCCATGCAACTGATGGTGATGGATTCCACTTTATGCCAAAGAGGTCCAATGGGGCTCAGGAATTGAGTTTGAAAAGTCCAGTCCAGCAAATCAATCTAATTTCCTTCGAACCAAGATGCAATTACGGGCTCTTGTAGACAGAATCAGTAGCATGCTGATGCAGTAAAAAAATCTACCAGATCGTTCCCCCAGCGTGAGAAGCATACTATTCCCTAATATGATTTTATAAACAACTACGTCCGCTTTGCGATCGATCAGAAGTAATACTCCGAGCACAAATCAGAGGAACCAACCCTAGACCATCACACCATCACCACCTCCATCATACCACTGCCACAACAACACACTCAGGTTCTGGTCATTTGTCATCCACCAGGTACACACACACACACACACACACACACACAATGTCTTATCATTACTGTGAGTTTTTACACTTTAGCTCTTTTAACAATGCCCCACAGACTAATGACGTTGTTTGCACCATTCTATGGGATATGAAGAATGCGTTTATGCGTTTCTTGAGAGCAGCACCACTATGAAAATGTAAGTTCTATCGTCTCTCAAGAATTATTATGTAATCGACGTGTACATTTCAACAGCCACTGTTAGTGTTTTAAGCTTACCAGTGTCACCACACTATCATTGTATTAGTGCATGCTGAGGGCACTGCTTCCTTGTATTTTCTACTTCAAAATAGCCTGTGTCAGTAACCCTGTTGCTATAAGTACACAATGTAACTGTTGTAATATGTGATAAAATTCCTGAATACTTGTGGTTCTTTACAGCCATGACCAGTTCGAAGTGTTGTTTTCGTTGACTCATTTTGATAAGGTATAGGTATCTCATGACGCATTGTGCCTGCATTTAAACATTGGCTGCATAATGACACATATCATTGTCACAATGTACGTACACGATGACACGATGTACGTCGTATGTTGATAGGATGGCCGTAGAGTTTTGGTCACATTGTATATTTTACTTTTTCAAGGGCAGTAACATGCAGTTCCATCACGATATCGTAGCTCCTTTACGAAATTACATCCCTCCCAAATAAGGGAACTCCAGTCCCCCTTATTACGGTGGCCCAAAGCACGTCTGTATTCTCGCGATCTCAATAAATATACAATGCATGCACCATCAATTAATATAGAAAGAGCTCTTTTCTCCATAGCGCGACAGAGATGAGTGTGTTATCTAACTATAAGCCAGTTTATTTCCGACTCTCCATCCAAACGCACCTTGGCATGTAAATCTCTCGTCGGCGAGAGGTGCTTCAAAATGTTGCTTACCGCCGGATTCTTCAAAATTCAGCAAGGGCCTCCGCCCTCATCTCTTATGGTGCGCGGACGTGTCGCTACAATCCCGCGTCTGCCGGTATCTCCTCCGCCTTCCCAGGGCTTCTCCCCACACACCGCTCCGCCAGCATCAGGGCGCGCTCGTCAGCCACCCCGCCGCACGCCCCTCTTCCCTCGTCGACCCTCCCGCCACTCTCTGCGCCTCTCCTCACGCTTTCTCACACGAACCTCTCACGAATTCGCACCGCACTACATTGCTACATCTCCCAATATACATGGACGTTAAGTGGTCTATAGATCGATATTTCACTCTGAACACCCTTCATATTATTACACATCTGGTAATGTAGTGTTATTGTTTTATTTTATTTTGTGTGGCCAAACGTACGAACTCACAAATCACTTACATTGGTCCAAAAGAGCTGCCTTCGTAAGTGGTGCACCGTTTATTTCAAGTGTTGTGCAGTCGCGCACCTCTTTATGGCATGAATCTTTGGGCCTGCGTGCGAGAGCGGAGATGCGTTCTCGTAGGCGTACACAAAAGCACATTGGCCCCAGCCAGGATTGAAAGAGCGATTCGTGAGTGAGGGGAAATTAAGCTAGTCATAAATCAGCAGAGAACAACTGCCCCTAAAATTAACTTCGTAATACATTTTCTACAGAGCCTCAGCAAATCAACACCTAGGCGCACGCACACACATTCATGCACACGCATACGTGATCGTCTTCGTGTGTTGGTCGTGGGCAATGCTGCGGCAGCTCTCCTGCCCATTCCGCGCGCGGAGTGCTCCCGCCCGCCCAACAGCCCTCGCAACTGGAGGCTTCCTGCCCCCAGCACCTCCGCGGCGCCTCCGCCTCCGCCGCTTCTCCGCTCCTCCGCTCCTCCGCTTCTCCACTTTCCAGTCCGCCTGCGCCGTTGTCCTTGAGCACCGGCGGCCACTTTGAAACCGCCCTCGCGACTCCTCCTTGCTCACCCCCGCCACGCCCCGCTCCGCCCACGCCGCCTGCCGGCCAAGACGCATAAACCCAGCGACCCCGCCCCCCCGGCCCCGTCCCCGTCCCCGGCGCGGCCCCACGCCTGCCTCCCGCGCCCTGACTGCCGGCGCCGCCCGCGGCCCTTGAGATGTTAGTCATGCAATTCCCATTTTCCTGGGTTACAATAATATAAATCAGCGCTGGGGACAGCCAGGCTCCGCCTACGTGCTCCAAGTACATGATGCAGGCACTCAGGTTGGATGGCGCCATTGTCTTAATAATCCTCCCCTTCATCAGCCGCGCGGGGCGCGGAGACGCCGGGCAGGGCGGGGCGGGAGGAGTAGGAGCGGGCGAGGCGGAGCAGAAGGCGGAGCGCCAAGCGAAGCGGAGCGGCGCGGTCACGGCTGCGGACGGAGGTGGCCACGGAGCGGAGGCGCAGAGGGACGAGGTGCACAGAGCGGGAGCGGAAGAGGAGGCGGAGTCGGGACCGGATGCGCCGCGACGGAGCGCGGCCGATGCGACGGGCGCTAACGAATCTGAAAAAGCAGAACAGCAGCCGCTTGTTTTTGAGCTGGCGGGCGACCCCCGAAGCCGTCCCCGCGCCGGCCTCGCGCCCCCCCCCCCGCCCTCGCACCGCGCCCGGCCGCCGCAACGCCGCCGCGGAAGCTTTTTCGGCATCTCCTGGCCGATGGTTTCTTTTTAATAATGCCAATGTAAATAAAGACACGCTCTCCTGGTGAATTTAAAAAGGGAAGAGAATTCCCACAGAGCTGCTGAACAAAGCGGAATCCGAGGAGCTCTCACGTCCGGATTCCCGCGCTGCCTTCGCCTCCGCCTCCGCCGCCGCCTCCGCCTTCGTCTCCGGCTCCGGCTCCGCCGCCGCGAGGCCCACAGGTGTTTGCCCAGGCGCGAAACAGGGTAAACAGCGCGAGGCAGCGGCGCGCGGGGCGGGTGGCGGTGCAGTGTAGGGCGCGGTGCGGTGCGGGGAGCGGGGAGGGGAATGAGGAGGAACGCAGGGAGGGGCTTAGCAGGGCGGACCCAGAGGAGGAGGCGTTGCGCGGCGCGGCAAAAAGCGGGCGCTTCTTGGGCGCCACCAACGACTGCGCGTCTTCTCGCCCGCGTGCGCCCGCGCCCCCGCCCCTCCTCCTCCCCACTGCTCCCCGCCCGGCCCCCGCCCCGCCCTGCCCCGCCCCCGCCGCGGGCCGCGCGAGCGGAGTGGGCGTTGCGCGCCGCGAGGGCGCTCGCTCCAGTCACGTAGCAGCCGTTCTTGCCGCGCCCCGCTCCCTCCCTCCCCGCTCCGCGCGCGTTCTTACCGCAGTGCCTGCGACGTCGCGCACCCCCTCCCTCCCTGCCGCTCGGAGACGCCGTCCCCAGCCCGGGCCCGCACGCCACACCCCCGCGCCGCCCCCGCGCAACCCCCCGTCCGATATTCAGACAAGGTGTAATGCGAGACGCACCGGGTCATTAATTACGGGCGACAGGTCGACTTCACCGGCAGCGCTGCCGCTTAAATACCGCCTGCGCTGGTGGCAGGTGGCGGCGGCGGCGGCGGCTGTGGAGTCGCGTCCGTCGGATGCACGCGCTGCCCCGCCGCCCCGTCCCGCTCCCTGCCACCCCCCCGTCCTCACCGGCGGCCTCACCTGCCGAGGACGCGCTCCGCGCCGCCGCCGGCTGGCAGGCCTCCTGTGGCATCGCGCCCCTTCGTCGAGGCGCGCCGGCAGGGCCCTAGGATTTGCGTATTGATCTGAACGGGAGGGGCGGGGCGGGGAGAGCGGGCGCGGGCGCGGGCGGAAGGCGGGACGCGGGAGGCGTTATTTACTCCCTTCGTCACCGCGTATTGATTGCGCTGCAACGAGGTGCAACCGCGCGCTTGCAACGCCTCGCGGCCGCCACCTCCCCTTCCCCTTCTGCCGCCCCGCCCCCGCCCCCGCCGCCGTCATGTCTGGCTTCGTAAGACTCTACCGCAATCTTAAATGTCAAATCGTAAAGTTTTAGTTGTAACGTATTTAATCAATACGACTTTACTTTTTTTGCTTTCTTCTCAATTAATGGTGTCGGCGCGTCCCTTTTAAAAACTTCTTTGCTCAAAAGTATTATTCGTTGAAGATTGGAAAACTAATAAGTATGAAAGCTGAAAAAATGAACGTTTATATTTATTCTCGATATCTGAACTTAATTAGGGGAAGAATTCAAAATAAAATCTTGAACGAAAAGAATAAGCACGTAGAGAAATTATAAACATAAGCAGGGAATTACATGATCTATTGTAGAAACTGTGTATGACGTGCTGATGAGATGTGACAAGTGTTTGTTCTCTACTTAATAATAGACGCATTTCAGAATCGTTGGAAGCAGTCCGATTGAAATACATCTGGTGAAACAAAACTGTTTCACCTAGCAACGGCGAGAAGTGACAATATTGTACTTATTCAGTAAATTATAGAGATGACGTTAATCAACCTGGATTAATTGATGGTATGCTGTATCTCGATATACGAACACCCACGAAAACCGATGATACTTCTATCAAACGCTTCCAAATCCGAAATCGTGACGAAGCGAAGCGAATTTTCATTCAATACAGCAATGTGTTACGAATGCGTATGATGCAACGTGAAATATTGACATAACATTTTTCACATAATTCAACGCTGCATATGTGGCTCTGCGAACATGAGATATATTTTTTTTTGTTTGAACAAAAATATTTCATGTTCTGTTGCTAACAACAGATTTGACATCAACATATTAAAAAACATTTGACGTTCTTTTCGTGATTGCAAAATGAAAATATTGTCCTTTAAAGCTATGTGTATATCTCATATTTAAAAACGTTTTATTTTCTTAAATTCATTGTGTTTCAGATTTATTTTTGTCATATGAAATAAGTAGTTTTCTTTCAAGAATCCAGATCGCAGTTGTCGGAGTTCATCGTAGATGAAAATCAACAAACGGCAAAAATATTGCCAGTAACTTATTCTTCATTCTCACGTTTATTCCTAAGGGTATGGAAACTCTGCAGCAGCACTGTGAGAATTCAAATGTCACGAATGCAAGTCGAATGTTTGAGTGGCTACGTCGCTGAAGTAATTGATGGTAGCTGCAGAGGAATGATAGGGCACTGAAAGAACGTCATCTCGCATTAGTGCACGGCCTCCAGTGTTGCTGCAATTGCAAGGCTTGGCGTGATAGACGCTTGATTGACGCAATTGAAAGACGACTTTATGCGTGGAGGTATAGAGGTGGAGATTGGTCCGACTAACGTGTTGGCCGCTCCCCCAGATTGCCAGACGTACCCCAGATAGACCGCAGATCGGGAGACGTCCCTCTGACGGCGTCGGTAGAATGTCGCCCCTCCGGTTGTCGAACCGGACCAGCGCCGACGCCGCCGTCGACTTCACGACCACCCCGGCGGCGCGGCGACGAAGGCCTGGGCGGTCACCCTCCGCTCTCGCAATGACAAGACGGCGAGCAACGCACCAAGTTAGCTTATTAGCATTGTCTCAGCAGCGACTCTGGCCGGCACGATGCGGGACTTTCGACACTATCTAGATAGCTATGTCGAATACAGCGGCTTTCTGTAATCCTAGGAGCAAGCACTGCTGATCGGAAGTTTTTCGTGGTTTCTTGTTAGGTTAATGTTGGGGCATTGCCGTAACAAACGTGCCACGGACCGCGCCTTCTTTTCTTCCTCACCCTCGTTCCATCCTTTCCCATTACATCACTCCCGTGCACACAAACACACATACAAGTTGGGGTGTTGTCGCGTTAGGAAGATACCTTCCAACTATAATAAGCTGATACAAGCCGACTTGTATGTCGGCGCCAAATCTCACAATCAATGGGGAAGGAACACCGCCTATTCCCGAATGACACACTCACTGCACCAACGAGACCAAAGACTATAGCAATTGACGTGCCCGGAAACATTAATCAATCAATCAGCCAATTGTGTAAGCAGTCGGCATGACCGCACCCTCTGTGTGTACGCTCATGGAAAAAACAATCGATTGTTCAGAGCAGGGTCGGTTTGACGCCAACGACAAAACCAGCGCTGCGATGGAGCAAGAGTTTCAAGGTCTTCGCAACGTGCTTTCCTTTGATCTCTAGCTCAGACGTTTCTAAACGTTTGGGCTTACGGAATACTTTGGTAGATGCTTTTCTTCTGTCGAACCCTGATTCGGACACTCAACAGTAAGCCCAATGTACGACTCCATCATCTCTTTCAGAGATTCTTATTTTGTGTTAGTATAAGGTGGCATGATGGGAAATAAAGAGAAAACATTTCAAATCCACATACATTTCTCTTTTCAGAGTTAATGTTATATTAAATCAGTAGTAGTAGTAGTAGTAGTAGTAGTAGGTTTTTAGATGAAATTGCATTTTTTTCGGTTAAAATATTGAATGAAACTGTTTCATTCTTCTACTTAAAGTTGCTTTAAATTTAGAATTTAATCATGATAGCTTAATGCGTAAGTCCACAGCTAAATGCGAACATTTTAGTTCAATATCTTTTGTGAACTTGTATTTTAATACTCTTGCAGAACCTTTAAATACTTTCGCGGAACACTACGGTTACGTGGAATATTGTGAAACCACTCGTCTAGCCTAACATTTCATCTTTTGTGGACTTTCTTTACATCCGAATATATTTCAATTGATTTATTTATTGATTATTTCGTGTTTTCGGGAGCGTTAACTGCTATGATCATTAATTCTCTAAGTGTAGTGCATGTTTACATCACTGGAGGTGGTGATGTTTTTGTCCCTGCAGGATGGTTAGATCCGGCACAGATCTAGCCGTCAGCATGCTTTTGTTTTTTGCCAACCCGGTCTCTCCCACCAATGAGGCATCGCTACAGTCGGGACAAGCTTTAAGCCTCACCCACCCTCGGTCCGAAGTACAACTTCATTAGCACATTCTCGGATCCATATCTCCCTTCTACGACCTCGTGGATGAAGAATATCTGCATCAGTGTCAGGACAGCGTGGCGCATACAGAGGAGGTTCTTTGAGATTTGGGAAAGGTAGAAATATGTGGAACCGCCCTCTCTCGTTCGTGAAACGATGTCGTAGAGGATCATAGAATATACGGAGCTGCTCCTTCTCTTCGTCTTGTTTTGTACATCGGTGACATTGGCAGTTCTGCCTTCGAATATTTTTTTCTGGCATCAAAGTTTCAGAAGGATAGCTTGCGCCCTGAATACTCTAAAAGAAGGGCGGAAACCGAATCGTCGAACAAGAGAGAATACCCGGAATAATTTACCCCTTTCTGTATTTTACTCGCAATCGTAGAGTAAGAATTGTATTATTGTCTTATAAAATATGAGTAGAACAGAAAAGAAATTTGTATTGACCCCAGGGCACTGTAGATATTTATCAAACATCGGACAGCATCTAGATTAACTCCGAAATCATATCTAGTTGACGATGCTTGTCTCCGAAGCAAACGCAATTGCATTCACACAAGCATTCCGCCCGGAATATCGAAAAAAATAAAGCGGCAAGAGTGCCTAGAATGCTGAGGTCAGTCGACCGATGCAATAAAGGCGGAATTAGCAACTGCAAATAGTCGCAAGGGGTGGCGCAGACGACGACGTCGGGCGCTACGACGCCACGCCGCTGTGGCTGTGGGCGGGCGGGGCTGGGCGGGAGGGGGCGGGGCGGCGGGCGCCCGGGGCCTAAGGCGCGGACAGCGGCGTCCGGCCCGCGGGACCGCGCCGAGCAGAGGGGCTATTATTCTGTGTGTGGCCCCGCTAATGAGGAAAAGGGACAAGAAGCGGGCGGGGCCGGCGGGGCGACGCGCGGAGGGCGCGGGCGCGGGCCGCGAGGGCGGCAAAGCAGCAGCGGGCGTTCAAACAGCTGCTGCTGCCTCGCCACCCGTCCCTCGCCTCAGCTCGCCCCGCGCCCGCGCCCCGCGCCTCTTGCCCCGCACCCCGCGCCACGCGCCCTCACCCCGCCCCGCGCCGCCCTCTCGGGCCAGCCTCGTTGCGCCCCGTCGCCTCGTGTGTGCTTTGGCAAGGAATTCGGGCGGTGGCTGTCCTGTGCCCGCGGCTCCGAGGCGGGAGTGCGCGGGGGCGGGACGGAGTACGGGGGAGGGAGGGAGGAAGGGAGGCGAACGCGCGCAGGGAAGGCGGTGCGAGACGCGGAGCCGCCCGCTCGGGGAGCGGGGCATTTAGACGAGCGGAAAAATGGCACGTTTTCCAGCAGGGCGCCGCCGCGCGCTGTGGGAGCGGGCCCCACATGGCGCGTTCTCATGCATGTTGACACTCGCCGCGGCGCCCCCGCCGCCCCCCCCCCCCGCCCCGCGTCCCACGCCCGCGCCCTGGGCCGCCAGCGCCGCCGCCGCCGCCACCTCCGCAGCCGCGCCCGCCCCCGCGACCGCCGGCCCGCGCAAAGAGTTCTCGTTTTCCGCAGCCCTTCACGCCCGCCGTCTCCCCTGCGCCCCCTCCCGCCAGCCACTCCACGTCCCCCGGGCCGCGCACCCCGCGCACCCGAAGCTTTGACTTGATTGGAAGTGGATAAGGGACTCAATCAAGGAAATATTCCCGGCGGCGGCAGCGCCCAGTTCAGTGCGCGGTACCGTGCGCGCGGTGCGGGTTTTCGTGAGGCGGGCTAAGGGCGTGGAGGCCTTGGCGGGGAGGGCGTAGTGGCGGCGTCGGCAGCGAACGGCGCGCGGTTGCAAGCGGGAGGGACCGCGCCCTCAGCCGCGGAATTAAATATTTGGGTGATCGCGCGTCTTCACTCATAACTACTACAGCGATGTCCGGAATGCCGTGGGGCGGCCGGCGTCGGGGCGGGGAGGGGTGGGGCGGTGGCGGTCTGCAGCGCGTGGCGCCAATTAAACCCGCTCCCCCGGCCTCCCTCAATCTTTCTCCCCTCCCCGCTTCCCCTGCTCTCTCCCTCGCGGCCTCGGAGCGGCGTGATCGAAGGGTGAGAAGGCAACGGCACCCCCTCGCATATCGCTTTTGTCCAATAATCGTTTCACCGCGTCACATCCCGTTTCGCCGTTTTTCGAGTGCGTTTTCTTGTACCTGGTGACGTTTCTCTTCAGCGGAGCCCAAAGAAGTCGCGGCATCGGGGGACTGGATCAGGATATCACAGGCACAGTTCCTAGATCACCGGAGGGTACATCAAAGTGTCGATATAATTTGCAAGAAGATACGCTAATATTTATATCCCATTTTATTGTGATTCCTGTGGATAACTCTGAGTACATTTAAATGTTCTCTAAAGGAGCAGAGGGTCATGCTGAGCAATTTTAGTTACCTGCATTAAGAACACTACGGAGCTGCATACATAATTTAAAAGCAGAACCAGATGATGATGATAGCGTCTTCGTTATTATGAAAGAAAATGTGCTTACTCTCAAAGAAAAAGAACGCTTAGTGGTCATGTCTATGGATAAAATGTCCCTTATGACTTTTATGTCAATTGTGTAAATGATAGGCATTAAAGATTTTGGTCAGCGGAAAATCACAAACAAAATTGCTAACACAGTGATCACTGTAATGATTTCTGGTCTGACTACTAAATACAAACGTCCAATAGCTTACTTTATTACTGATGATGCTGTTGCTGATAAAAATAAATAATTATTTAAATTGTCTGTAAAAAGCAAGTTATAGCTTTGGTTACATATCAAGGGTCAAATTTTCTGAAATTTCAGAAAGATGTACATGTCTGTAGAACTACCATTTATTGAAGTAGAAGGAATCGTAGTTTTCGCTTTTATTGACTCGAGGAACAATTTCAACAAATGCAAGAAATCATTCGCATTAGAATATGGCAAAAAGTACATTGCATCTTGAAATAATATCAATATAGTGTTTAACTTGGATAGAAAGCATAATTTTAAATTAATAACAAAAGTAACACCAAAAGTTATCGATCTGCTCTCTTTTTCTAAGATTGACATGTTCAGTTTTAAGTCATTCCAAGTTCTAATAAGCTTCGTATTAGTACTGGATCAGTAGCTAATGATTCTCATTGCACTGCATAATTATGCGACAGAATGAATAATCTATTTGATGTTTTATATAGTTGCTCAAAATTCAGTTCTAGGGGCAATGAAAGCAATTACTGAAAACAGATTTTTCATTTTTAACATATATGTAGAAATTATTTTTTCTGGGAGTTTTTCAACACTTCAAGAATAAAGTGTCATAATGGATGGCTTATGAATATTAAAGATGTTTTAAGTTTATATAAAGAGCTTCAAATGATTTTGGGTTTTTGTTAACTCAGAGACTAACTTCGAACTCTCTAGAAAAATTATTTTCAGTATTAGGCAGACAAATGGGAATTGTAGAAACACAATATTTGAAATGTTTAAAATATCTTATAAGCATGTGGCACTCATTTTTTTTCTAAAGTCGAACACACCAGGAAATCATAGTGAATTATTTGTCTGGGGCTCATTCATTTCTTATGTAAGGTCATGACCTCAAATTAAAATATCTGCCTCACGTTTATTAAAAAAAGAAGAAAAGAAAAGATTAAATCGGCGTAATAATGTTCCTTTGTCGCCACCTGGAACGCTCCTCGATTCGCTGGCCAACACATCGTCGTAGGGCTTTTCATTAATTTGTTATGCATTTGAGAAACCTCATATCTTTATAGATTTGAAAATAGTTTATTATTAAATGTAGGTCTTTTGTGTTGGGCATATTACTTATTTTAGAAATGAAATGAAAGTACACAAAAAACACCCCCCCAGCGTGAATCATCGTAAAAAATATTTTTGTAGCTTCTGAAAAATGCAGCAAGGTGTTCGGGGTTTTATAATTCACTGGTTTTCTTGCCAGTATCCGCGACATCTTCCCTGTCCCGTCTCCTGGCCCTCGAGCCACGGGTCAGCGTCGCGCAGATTTGCCGGGCTGCTGGCGACGACACTGGCGCCTGAGCGCTGCTCGCTATGCAACCCGTGCCACGCGTCCGCGCGCGGGGCGGAGAGCAGCGCCTGGGGCCGAAGCCAACGCCCGTGCGGCAGCATACCTCCTCCTCCTCCCCTGCCGTGATAAGTCATTGCTGATGCCCTGCAAACCGTCTAACAAGATTAACCCTTATGAAGACGACTGGCATGTATTAACACGTCCAGAAGATTCGTTCGACCGACTAAGATGGCACGTGGCATCAACTAACTGCTGTTGTGCTGTGACAACGTACTGCTGTCGCTGTTGTGCATCTGACCGGGAGGTTCTGTGTCGAGTCCCGACGGTGGCAGGATTTTCGACATTATCTACACAGTTATGTCGCATTCAGCATCTGTGTGGAGCAGAATTCTAGCGTCCGGCTGCTCTGATCGGTAGTTTTCCCTGGTATCTTTGATCAACGCCAGGCGAATGCGGGAGGAGTACCCAAACAAACGGGCAACGGTCCGCGCGTAATCTTTCCTTCCTCTTCCTTGTCTTAACCTCACACCTTACTTACACACACAGCTACATGCACTACACTACTAAACATGTCGGGAGACAAGTAGGTAGCTTAGAGCATCTTCCGGCAGGGGCGGGGCATCGCTGGTGGGATATTTGGGGAAATTCCACTATCTGATGTGTAAATCGACGCCAGATCTCATAATCCAGCGGAGAAAATCATCGCAACCTCCCGAGAAAAATCGAACTACACTAAACGACTTATGACCTCAGCAGTTGACGCGCCCGGTAACACGAAAGGACCAATCAATGAAATCCAGAGAGTTCGTTATATCAATCAAACTAAATATAGGAAAACATACAGATACATCGTCTACTGCTGGATCACGTGATACAGTCAACTGGATCTCTTTCCTTTGGTGTTACTTCCAACATCAGATATACTCCTAGAGACATCTCCAAAAGAAAGATGCCGCCATTCCGCATGATTTGATTTAAGCAATAAATAAATAAATATAAAATATTCCAGAGGTAAAAAGAAGCCATAGCAGCTGCTGGCCAGTATTTTAAGATTTTTCTCTCTCATTAGTTGAGTGCAGTAGAAGTGGTCCGCAGCTTATCACAGGAGATTAGCCTACCCTAACAATTGGCATTGAATACTACATTTTCAAAGATTTTGTAGGATTACATGAAAATGGAAACTATCCCACAGAATTAAGAAACGTCCCCCCAAAAAAGTGGAGCGTTCTGCTGAAGAAATGTTCTACTGTTTAATTGTAACGATTTCAAAATTATGCCAAAACGACTCACCTTTTCACAAAATTCTACACGACAACATGAAAAGATTATTGTTTCTAGGATATAATTCATTAAGGAAATTTCTCTTCATTCAATAATGTAGTTATAGAATGGGCTCTCGAGCAAATATTTAACTGCTTATATTTCCAAAATTCAAAGGTTTTACTTAAAATCACATGTTATGAGTCAATGGGTTGAAAACAAATGCCTCGCTCGTGGCTGACTAGTATAATAACACAACTTGTTATCTCTTCGACAATGCTTCATCAAAATTTATATAGTTGATGATGTAGTAAAATAAACTTTCCGAGAATGTCCGTTAGTGTTTCCCAAAAATACATATTAACTACTCCAGTCTGAATATCAGTTCTACTTAAGTTATTGTACCATTTACTCCTTTACATTTAAGATTTTATGACATACGTTTTGCATTGTCACAATGCACGTTTCACGCCGGCAAAATGTTTGACCACTTAGTACTATATCGAACTTTTCTCTGCAGCAGTACAATATTTATTTGTTCCATACAAGTATGCGGAAAAGTGTAATATAATTCTTTTCCGGTAAATAGTTGGAGATCCTGTGCAACGTCTGGCTCTTTTCTGAACCCTTCTATTCTCAGCTGTCAATTGAAATGTAAACGGTAGGTTCTCGTAGTCACCGCAAAACTAGAATTAAATAAATTAATTAAATATGGGGGGAGGAACAGAAGATACACGGATATGGGTTCAGTTGAACCTATTCATACTCTCATTAAATTTACAGAATACCACAAAGAAATTTTGACTCACGTTTCAAGAAAAAGACCCGATATATGTTGCAGGGTTTGACATTACTTACATAATGTTTTGACGGGGTATTTCTTAAATTTTCACGCAACCGTAAAACTATGCTGTATTGAATTGTTTTTGTAAAAAATATTGAAGTTCCTAAAAAGTATGAAAAGTACAAAATGTAAGAGGTGAAAATAATGGTTAATATTATTTTTAATATTAGGTGGGCTTCTGTGATCCCTTGGATCATGGCTAGTGAGAACGTTCTCCAAGTGAACATTTCAGATGCGGTCAAAAAGAACGTTGTCAATTTGCACTGCTATTTTCCAGTTCATAGAGCTGTGAGACCATCTTTTAGGCTGATAATACCCAAAAACATGGTGCCAGGTTTGCATCTTTCTTAATGAATCCCTCCCGATTCAATACTCGTCAGGCAGGAACGCCATAACAGATTTTCGTCTCACGAGGCTGTAGTGCCAGAGTTCATACATACATTTAGGTCTCACGATTATACAAAAGAAGCTTTTGCGCTCCCTCACATCACCGCGAAATTCAGATATGAAAACGATGATGGTAAAGCTGTCATTTCCCCATTTACTCAAAACTTAAATATTTGTTATCCTTCCAAACAAGCGAATTTTGGGCCACTATTCAAAATACAACTTTACTAATTATAAATACAATTTTTACATTCCTCCATCTTCATCATAGAAAGAGATGTACGTGATTCTGAGTAAACAGCGCCGATATTGCTATTAAAAACACGTTTAGTGGGTCTCTGATAAAAAAAAGAGATTTTTCTTGTTCCTATAGAAAGTAAATTAGAAGCATGCAACCATAGCATAAATACTTCTACAGAAACTGACATAAATGGTTTCTCAAAAGGCGGTATATGCATACTGATTAAAAACATCAAATAAAAGACTGTCGTATAACCTGCAATTAATGGCGGCCGACCTCTTCCTTGGAACCGAAACAAAAAAAAATCACTCATCTTGTACAGATATTCCACGTTTTATTGACTGTAGGGCATTCATTCATCAGAATTTCGTTTTGTATCGTTCTTCCCCCTGCCTGCTCTTCAGACGCTTCTCCAAGACAAAAAAAATCTGCCGAGCTGAGATCTCTTGGGTTTCCGGTAAGCAACAGCAAAGCCTCTCGCCTCACAAATGTTTTGTCCGTGTATTTTTTCGTTTTAAAAGATTTACTCTCCTAAGTGGTTTTTATTTGAAGAGGGAAGGAGGGATCATTTGAGATTAGAGCAGTGGTCTCATCCCGATCATCGATCGGCTTTGAATAACAGAAAACAGAACTACTTTCAATACGGAGGAAATTCTGCATCCGCCGCATTAAATAATGATAGTACTTCCTAACTTTCGTTAATGTGGCTAATATATCTCTGACATACATGTGACAACAAATCTGTGATTCTTCCCTTACCGCAATATTCGTTCCATTTCTGGTTGCTATGTAATTCAAATACTTATATGGTGGATTTCAGGTCACAACCGTGCTATTAATCGACCTAAATTTTCAATATTTCGCCTATTAATATAGGATCTCGAAGAAAGAAAAACAGCTAGGAAGTGGAATAGCGTGGCACTTAGTGAATCGAAAATGTGTAATAAAATTAATCTGTTGAGAAACTCATTAATGCCAAGTGATTCATTGATATGAATATTAACTTCTTTATTCTTCATATTATTAATCTATGTTTAAGTAATGTATTAAGCAATATGTCTGTTAGAGGGTATATTAGACTATTATTCGACCTAATTGTTAATATAATTTGATATAAGAAACAATTTATTTCGATTCATTTTCCTGATATTTCGATTAATGTTTGGGATCATTTTTAAAACTGCAACTAAAAGTATTAATGAAATTACCAAATTATTTCAAATATGTTAAGATACTTAGAACAATATAATAATATTAGAACATCATAAGAGCAATATCGTTCAAGGGTCCAAAATGTGAAAACAGTGCTGAGATAAATTTCTGTTAAAAATTATTTCAATTGACATATTGAACGGTTCACCTAAAATCACATACGTGAAGAGCCAATGACTTTAAAACTTGTCGATTGCTCTTGGTCGACTGATATACACAAGTTGTCACTTCGACACCATTTATTCATTAGAGTTTATATATAATTTATGATGTTGTGGATCCAGAATAAAATTTCTGGGATAGACGGAAAAAAATTACAACAGAACCTACTGTTTCCAATGGTGAGTACAAAACATTGCGATTTTTCATTTCAAAGTGAGGAGGCTAATCAAAAGTAAAAAATTTCTGTAATAATTGAGGAATATTTATTGTGTAGCTAACAGGTAGATATGATCTGACCCATCACATTGACAACGTAATTTTTGACCGCATCTGAAATGTTCAAATGGAGAGCGCTCTCACTAGCCATTATCCAAGGGATTACAGAAGCCCACCTAATATTTAAAAAAATATTAACCATTATTTTCACGTCTTACATTTTGTACTTTTCATACTTTTTAGGAACTTCAATATTTTTTTACAAAAACTATCACAATTATCTGACCCATTACAGTGAAAGAATATTAAAAGATATAGATACTATTAATAGAAGAGATGAAGTATATTGTTGATATGACTGGTTGATATGAAAGCTTATTCAAGTGTGATAAACAAACTGAATTAGTATTGTATAAAATATAATATGGATAATTCTTCGTAAAATCGGACAGACAAAAACCTGAAGTGTTCCAAATTCTCTAATATTTTTGTCACTATGCATTATAAAAAGTGAAAGATACACATTTTTTTACCCGAGAAAAAAATATTTCTGATGTCACAATTATCGAAATATATTAATTTTTCTCCAATATTGAGACGTTTCATATTTTTTGTCTCCAAATGTGTTGCTTGTCAAAACGCATATACTTGATCTCAAATTAAAACTAAAGAAGCAATCTTTCAACGAATGTGTATAAATAATTGCACATTTTTATATTTTTAAATTGTTTGTAATTTTTAAAACAAGTTTTTTTTAAGATAAGCCCCATCTTTTTGTTTTAAACTCGACTTTCATCACGATTTCTGCAAATTTTCAAAATGACTTCTGGTTTAGAACTCACGTAAAAAGATAATATTTAACGGAGTGCAGAATATTTTCTCGACCCCTGCGGCGCGCCAGTACCATGCCGCTCTGTCAATGCTCACTGTCTTCCTCCACTGGGCTTGTGGCCTTGCACAACACTCCCCACGCCCGTTCATCGAAGCCTACACAAGGCAATTGCAGAAATTCGGCCAAGCAATACAAACACTGGGGCCAGCTTTGCAAGAGTGTCATTATTGTCGAACGAGCCAAAGGGGCGCGATCGGTGCAGTTCCACTGTAGCAGCGATACAGTGCAAGTAATATCATCGTTTGTGACATGTGTTTGTGCCTGTATGGTTTTTTTTTCTTGAGTAGGAGAGTGGCAAAAATTAATTGAAGATGGCAGGTACAAAGATGGTACGTTTTGATTCATGTTTCAATCCTTTAAATCTAAAGAGTCATGGCAGAACGGAATGTAAATATTTAAGATGTATTACTCAAAGAATCCTTCCAGGAGTTTGGAATACAATGTATACAAATTACACCAAACTCGAAAATTTGGAACTGAAGCATAAAGAAAATTTCAAAATTGTTTATAAATCAAAGTAAAACTTCTAAAAGAACTGTTGAAACATTTTGCAGCAAACCTAGGACAAGTCAACAGAGTATAAATTCGGAAGACAAAAATTCGGAATTGAACATTGAAATGAGGTATGGTAGTGATCTATCACAAAGTGAAGCAGAAGCGTCGCCAGCCAAGAGTGTAAAATTAAAACATCTGAATGAAAGTTTAACAATGTTAGGTGAAACACCTATGAGGAAAAAGAAACTGAATCAAAAGTCATCGTTCTACTTCAAATCCTCGTCGAAAAGTGGAGAAAATAAAACGAACTTTAGAGATAGAAATATTTTATTTAGAAGACGTAAAAGAAGAAAAACAAGAAAAAGAATACTTCATAGAAAAATTGAAAAAAAGTTACGTAACTACTGATTATAAGAATATCAAAATTAAAATGTTAACAATTTTCAAAGATTGCTATTTTAAAATAAAAAAACATTTCGATGCATGTACTCACATGAGAATTGTTGCAAAACAACTAGAAGCAACAAATGGAATATTCTCAACTCCATATGTGTAAGCCAGAAGAGTTATCGACGATTCTCTTCACCAATACCGATGTGTTATGGATTTTTATTGTTCAGTTCGCGTATCATCAGTGGAAAAATAATTTTATTTCAGTGAAAAAGATGGGGGAAATGTTCACTAACAAAATAGGATTATACTAAGCGGTATTACTATAAGAAACCTGTACACGCGTTTGTGCGTACCACGAAAACGTGAAGTTAATGTTTAATGGAGAAGGCCTCGCAATGTTAACAGAAGGTGATGTTAAGGCATTGAAGGATTATCGGGACAGCCTAACAAAGTTAATTTGTGATCCTCCAAGTACTGTGTGTTACTTTAAAACTCGTGAGAAATGTTCTGGAACGGAAGAACTACTTACAGTAAAATGTTGCAGGACATGTCTGAAGAGAGAATGATTGACAGCGAGACGTATCGACAATGGATTCACGTTGACCGAAGTAGTTTGGAAATTTTAGTGTCATCTGTGCAAAGATAATTTAGCAGACTGAGAAATTATTTTATGTGATTTCACAATTCAAGATTCCGTACAAGGTGTGCACTGTAATAATGATCAAGCAATTATACACCTGTTTATTACAGAGAAAATAGCATGTGATGCATAAAAAATCGGTTGTAATTTTAGTGTGTCTCAAACACGACCCAGATGCAGTACATCTTTTTCAACGAAGTGTTACACATTTTTTAAAGGCTGAGATCAAGAAAATAGAAAAATACAGTATTTTTCTGATGGCGCTAGTGATCTGTATAAGAAGAAAATAAACTTCTTGAATATCTTTCTACACAAGAAAGATTTCGGTATACGTGCAATAGCATTTCTGTGCAACATTCTGTATGACTTCACAAAAAATCATACAAAACATACTGTTTTTCTTCTTCACGAATGAAGATCATATGAAAAGCCATAGAAATGCAGCGAAATGACTAAGTGGCACACGTTCGCTGCATTCCCCTGTCCTCGTTTGTGAAAGTAAAGCAATAATTAAAATGTATTTCTTGCAAAAAGTGGAGATCTTGTTCAAGTTATGTGAAGAGAAACTTACAAAGATGTAAATTTGACACAACTTTTTGGAATATTAATGAGAACTGTGAAACTCATTGCTCAGTAAATATTTGTACTCATCTTTCTGATGTCAAGCTTGTTGCTCCCAGCGTTTCATTCGATGGCGGCAAATACAACTACGGGCGTATGAGACTTTCGGGGCGTTGTGAACGAGGTAACATTTTTTTTTAATCTCAAAAAGTAATTTTAACTGAAGCCATTTTGAAACTTTGCAGTTCTTTAGAAGAAAATATGAACTTTCTTTTAATTTTTTTCTTCAGATTTTAAGTTTCGTGGTGAAAATATTAATTTTATAACTTAAAATATATAAACAAAACATTAACATTAAAAATATAATTTTATAAACAACGAGATAATATTCTTGAGTGGCGCAGATTTAAACTTTGATTTAAGACAAACACAAAACTGAGATTTTAAAAAGATTTTGAGATATAAAATATTTTACTTATCAGTGCGTATGTAGTTACGGAAAATATAAAAAAAAAATGAAAATACAAATGCTTGAGGAAACCTAAACATGAGTTGTATTGTTTTTATTGATGAACCTGTAAAAATAATCTCAGAGATATGAGACATCGAGGTCAGTTTTTCTTCAAATTAGTCCTATTTTGCGTGGAATCACCCATATGTTTATTACTGAGTAGAACAATAAAATAAACATAATAGTTATCTAGAAAAGTATAGAAAGTGACAGGATACGTAATGGAATTTTGTATAATATGTGGGAAGTAAAATAAAGAACAAATACATAACCTGAACTATTCAAACAAAATAAATTTATAATAATGTTGAAATGATGAAATTAGTATCATCCAAGCTCTGTGTTGGCTAAAGTTACAAATATGTCTATTTAATTGTAATTACTCAAACCTTACAATTGTAATGAGATGATAGATGTCATTTAATTATTCAGTGACAATTTGGAGCGTAGATGTGTAAGTGGTGCTTTGTTTTCGTAAGTGCTTTTCGTAAAGAAGCACCACAAAATTGCCTTTTGCCTGAAGAAATTTCGACAGTGAAGTATTAACAAGTTTACAGTTAGAAGAATAACTGTAAAATCCCTTCACAATTCAATTAAATCCATTTATACAACTTCAATTTAAAAAATAACAATTTATCGCACACACACCTATCGTTGGCAACAAAAGGTTTCCGGGTCGCAATCTGCTTAAACTCATGACTTCAGCATTCCTATTGAAGTTTACGTTTCTTGCAATATTTGTGCCTGAAACTACTCGTTTATTGCTAAGCGCATTGCATTGCCTTAAGGAATGCATTTCGTATTCGCTCTGAGAGTGATTTTTTATTGGTAATTGCAGGTGCGTATGCCTGGCCAGCGCCCGCGCAGCTGACGCCCGGCGCGAAGTCCGCCCACGCCTCTCCCCAGCATGCTGCGGCGCTCTCTGCCGGCGCCCGTCCACACCTTCTCCACGCCGCCACCCACGTCCTTGTTGCAGGTGAGGCGCTTCTATTGTGTCCGTTTCTACGTTCCCGTCCGCTTCGTTTTAGGTGGTTCACGCGGGCAATTAAACTTGCCAAAGACCAGTCCTGTAATCGCTCCTTAGTGCCACCGCTGTGAAAACAAATCTACTCAAAAAGGGAAACGAAGAGAATTTTTATTTTATAATTTGACTTTGGTCCATTAGTAAATATTTATATAGTATAATGCAAAAATAATGTATATGAATGCCTTAGCTCGAGATAATTCTATGCCATATCCATTTTATTCTGGGAAACAAGAAGATAAATGTTTCAATCCCCCATTCGTCGTTAAAGAGTAAAGAAGAATTGCCTTCGTAGTGCAACATCATTTGCTTCTCCATAATCGCAAATCTTATACAAAATGTAATACTCGGTATGGGAAATATGTTGGTGTGATTATCTTATTTTTGTAGACAATGTGGAAGAGGCCTATCGAGAGCCGAGCTCTTCATACATCTGTTTGATCAGTTTTTCGCGGCTCGTTGAAATGTGTTGAATATTCCCTGGGATTGATTCTGGAGATTTGTATAGGGCCAGCCACATCAAATCTTTCATAAAGCTTTTTTTGTCGTTGCAAAAATGAAGTACATGGGTAGTAACATATCCTAGATTAGCAAGCTTCCGTGAATCCGATGTTCGTGAATGTCGATTTTCGTCGAAGTGTGCCTCATGTTGTTACTGACCCAAGGCGTTCATACTTTTAAACAAGACATTATATAGTAACAAAATTAGACACGCTTTCATCAAACCTAGAATGCCGTCCATTTGAATGAATAGGTTTCAGTGAGTATAACGAGTGAAATCAATGATGCTAGTCACGACATACATGACTTTCAGAGGGGAATCAGCGCACAAGCGTTTCACACTGTGTGATGTGCGCGCACGAAAGGGATGAGCGTGCCTGATTTTGGTGGGGAATTCGGTACCTTGCATAATGCGTGTGCTTCCATTCACTAAACAAAATTGTATTGTTAGGTATAAAATTGGCCCCCAAGTAAATGCAAATTGTTTATTCCTTAGTCCTGAGGAAGGATTAATAAAATCCGAAACGGTGGCAATTGATATTCATCTTTGACTTCAACTCAATAAGATAATCTCCACCTACAATTGAATTTAATTTTGTGAGGAAAATAAATGTTTTATCTCTTTACAGCGCATTATTTTAAACCTTTTCGGTTCAAATAGTACACTACACTTGTTAATATAAAAATAGGAAAGATTATGTAAAATTAATGTGGAGGAAATTTATATTGATTACTGAAAACTAAATGGGACTGCTTATGGTTTTAAAATTGGTTTAATGGCATCAGTGAGATAAATATAAAGAATAACATTATGATACATATGAAACAATTGCAATGCGTTGCTGCCATGAAGGTTGATACAGGCGTCCCAACAGTTTTTGAGATGATAAATACACTGGGTGAAGAACTTTCGGGATTGGCTGAGGAGGCTCTGTAACGACAACCGGGAATTGATTATTTTCTGCAAATTGTCACTCTTTCAAAGCAATCTTGTGCAATACGAAGTACAAGGAAGGTGAGAGGTCGAAACGTTACAGGGTATGTTCATATACTTTTTGTGGGAATCTCCGAAGAAGTCTATACACTTATTGGACAGATCTTATTTACGTAACCTATTGCCTTGCCATCTTGCGTGTGTACGTCTCTGGGCAGACCCCAAACAAAAATTGAAGTTAGCTGGTGGGGTAATGACCATTTCGTTTCGATATTTTGTGCAGTTTCCCTTCATCCATTCAGAATTTCCAAACTTTGAGATATTCGCTTTCTCTGCTTATGAACAATAAATAAAACGTTTCACCACCGTTTCAAACCGTTTGTTATTTAACAAAAAATAAAGAATAATATATTATCCAAAACATTATTGGTTAATGTGTCATTTAGGTGCATTACCTTTACATCTGAAAACATTATTTGCCCCTACATTTAATATTTCTTACTTAAAGGGACTTCCTACTAGTTAAACTTGTTTCCTGGAAAATGGATTTTTTTAGTAATAACGGAATTGTATTTAAGACATCTAATCAACGTTGATGAACGGTAACAATTATGTTTACAGAACGCATTGAATTGGCTTATGCAATACGTAATGCTTCACGGGCAAAACGTCAAAAATGCCTGCCGTGGGGGTAGACGAAGAAAAGCGGAATCTGAGCAACTCTCCCACGCCACTCGCACCGTTTCGGAGCCTCATCCTTGCCCAAGACCCAGCGAGAACGGTGCAGCGGTCGTCCCGCTCCCTCTCCGCCCCGCCTCGCCCCGCCCCGCCCCACCCGTCCCTCGTGTACCGTCCCCGTCCCCACCCCGCCCCCTCCGCCGCCGCCCCAATTGAATAGCGCCCGTAAATCCCAAACCTCAGTCTCCGCTAATTAAGATCGTTAAGCTGCCATGAAATGCAAATGACGTTCGAAAGACGCCGCAAGTCGCGCGCGTGGGACATTCCCCTGATAAGCACATTAAAGTGTAAAGGCGGCACATCAATAACTCTGGCGCGTCATTGTTTCCCGCGCCGTCCCCCCGCCCACTCCGGGCCTCCTCGTCCCCCCCCCCACGTCCGTGCGCCCCCCTCTGCCTGCCGCCCGCCGGCCCCCGCCCCGCGGCCAACGCATGGCTCGCCATTTCCCTCCCCTTCGGCCGCGCTACCCCCACAACACCGATGCTCTTTTCTTCCTCTACTTTCTCTCGTTATTATCTCATACTGCCTCACTTAGGAACTGCTTTCTACCTTTATTACTGAGTGTCAACTTCCTTGTGTTTCTCATTTCTGTAGGCGTAAGAAATTTTAGAATGCACCCCAAATTTTGTCTCTTTATTGCTGCCCGTTTATTCCTAAAGATTTTGGTTATATTCTTTTATTTAGTACGTTACTTTATGATATTCATCTAATACTCCATGTCGTAATTTAATTTTGTCTTCTATTAATTGTGTACCTCAAGGGTTCTCTTTCCTTCAAAATCTCGCATTTTCTACAAAGTATAACTTTATTTGTGAATTGCGTTCCGCAATAGTAGTGTGTTCCATTTTTCTCCATTCTCCTCTTCTCTTTTGGTTCTTCTCTCATTTGCAAATTTCGCGCCTCGCAGTCCTCCTCAGCCTCGCCTCGCCTTGCCGCGTCGCCCCACACTAATATGTGATCCAATATGTCTCTGCTCCTCCGGTATTTCCCTCGCCCTCGCGCGTCGCCGCCGGCGACCTGCGTCCGCCGGTGCCCCACGCCCCCAGCGCCGCGCCTCCGCGCCCCGCCCCCGGCCGGCCCCGGCGCCCGCCGCGCGCGCTGTCTACCGTCGCGCGCCACTCGTTCTTTTTTCCCTCGCGTCTACCCCGCTGTCAGCGCGCCGCGTCCACCCCTGCCCCACCCCGCCCCCGCCCCCGCGCCCGTGCCCGCGCCCGCACTCGCCCGCACCCCTTCAGTCACACGGCCCCGGCCCTTCCATACGTCTCCCTCGCTCCTCCGCTGGCGGCTACCTCGCGCGCCTCCCCCCCCCGCTCCGCGCCTCGCCCATTACCTTGAGCCCCGATCCGTGCGCGCGCCACCTCCGCGCCGCCGCCGCCTCCGCCGTCACTGCGCGCTGACAGCGTGACGTTCCGCACACGCGGCTGCTTCGCATCGCATCCGGGCGTCGTTCCCTTCGCGTCCGCCTCCCGCCCCGCCCCGCCTGCTCCGCCCGCGCGCCGCTTTCTGGCAGCGCGCCGCGGGGGCGGCTGCGGCGCGTCGCGGCGCCGGCGGGAGGTGTCTCGCCGCGCGCGCGCTCGAGCGGCAGGGGGGGGCGGAGGGGCTTAGCCTCGTGATTAGGCTGCGGAGCCACGCGCCCGGACACCCGAGTGTCAACACGCCTCATCATGCGCGCGCAGGCCCCAGACGCCGCGACCCGCCAAGGCGCCCGCCCCTCCCTCACACCCTGCGCCCCGCCCACGCTCCCGGCCTCGGCCTCTTTCGCACCTCGTCTCCGCCTCCGTCCCGCGCAGCTGGCGGGGGCGGCTTCGCGCTGCGCGACACGCGGAGGGCGGCGCGTACAGAGAGCAAAGCTGTGGGTGCTGGCGCCGCCGCCCGCCACGCCTCGCCACGCCTCGCCACGCCTCGCCACGCCTCGCCTGGCCATGCGGAAGGCGGGCGTCGGCAGCGCGATCCTTCACATCGACGCCGCTGAGGCAGTCCCCGCACTCCCCATCGCGAGTGTGGAGGCTACACCCCAGTCCCATTCTGTCGGAGAGCCCCTCAGCTCTCCAGCCCTCCTTCGCTGCTACCGCTCACCGCTCCGGCCGCTGAGCTCGCTTTGCCCACTCTGCCCTTTCTGCCCGCTTCGGCCGCTCTGCCCACTTTGCTTGCTCTGGCTGCCCTGGCCGCTCTGCCCACTTTGCCCGCATGGGCCTCTTATCTCGCTGGCCACTGTGCCCGCTCTGCTCACCTTGCCCGCTCTGCCCACTTTGTCCGCTCTAGCCCTTCTGACCCCTCTGGCCGCTTTGCCCGCCCTGCTCGCGCTGCCGACGCTCGCCTCCACGACCCATCCCCTCGCCAACACCTGCCTTCGTGAGCCTCTCCGCTCCGCAGCGTCTCGATTCCACCGCCCCCCACTATCACCCCATCGCTTCGCTTCTTATCCCTCCCCGCCGGCCGCTTCCCTTGCGCAGCCACCCCACCCCGCCCCGCCCCGCTCGGCCCCGCGCCGTTCCCGGCCGCTCCGTCCCCGCGCCGCGGCCGCTGACTCGCCGCCGCCGCCGCGCGCTTATTGTTCCACAAACACATTAGACGTTTCCGTATTTAAATATTAGCTCGCTCTTTTGTAATTTCCTTCGTGCATTGCTAATGAAGCCCCTTTTCTGAAACTTGCGCGTGCGTGTTGTTTGCGCTCTGTTTAGCAAATGAACCGGAAGCGGGTCCGGGCGCCGCGAGGTCTTTCCCCTCCACTCCGCCCCATCCCCTCGCCCGCCCCGCCCCGCCCCGCCCCGCCGTGGAACGGCGCCGGCCGCCGCCCTTGCGTTCTCGCCCGCCCAGCCTCCACGCCCCCTTGTCGGCCCCCGGCCCCACCCCACGGCTCGCCCCGTGTTTTAGTTTCATTTCCCAATTACTTCCCCTCTATTTGCTTATTTCCGGCTGCATTTCGGTATTTCGGTATTTCGCCGGGATTTTTGCCCCCTCTCCGCCACCACCCGCCTCTTCCCTCCAGCTTTGTGCGTCGCGGCGCGGCTGGGTGTGTCGCGTCCCCCTCCCTCCCGCACTATCGCTGGTCTTCTGTCACTGAGTTTCCGTCGCTGCGCTCGTCTTGCCATCCTGGCGCTAAGCTCCTGTTGCACCGTTCCTCTCGCTGGATTTCTTCCTTGGCTGTCGCTCAGTTGCTGGATTAAGAGGCCCCACACCCATGGGACGGGATGGCAATGGACCGCAGCGCTATTTTATGCTCTCCTGTAGGTAAGCACTTTCTGTTTCACGATTTAGGACATTTATTGTTAGAATCTTTCTTAACCTTTATATAAAAGTTTTCTATTTCAACGCTTGTCAGATGTTTACAAATGATTCGAAAATGACGGTATACACAATCTAATTGTGGAAAATTCTGCGTTCTCTTACAGCAAGACTGTCCCATAAATATGTTGCACTTTTGTCAATTTAGGGAATCGTTTTACATTCAGAGCAACATAGTTTCTATACAGGAATGGAATTGGTAAGCGTGTGTGTTTCTGTTACACGTTTCACTCGGTCTCTGTCACCTCGCTCCTGCTGGTACCCTGACTGTACCCGACCCTTTCCCAATCTCACAGGCGTATGCCACTAGTTGATGCGCTGGGTGTCTTTTTCTACCACCATATGTAATGCCAATTGTAATGTATACATTCAGCAAGTTCAATATAATGCTCTCCTTATTCATTAAACTGCTCAGTTTATTCGCCTAGTTTGCCTGACTCTGTACCTCCACTGACGACTTGAAGGTGCACGCTTCTCAGCATTTGTTGCAATTCCGTCTACAGTAACACACGTGTGAAGACGGAGATAAGTTGCGCTAAAGGTACAATTGAGCAAGAGGACCAGTGCTATTCCTTTAGCGAGACGCTGTTCAAGTGAACGGTGCTTAGCAGAACTTTGAGACATGATTTTCACGGAAGTTTACCTGCCTCTGCAGTGGAATCGTTCTCACAATGCGAATTTAGAGTTAATTATGAATAAATTAGGTGAGAGGAGGCACGAGAGACATTCAAGTTTTGGGGGAAAGAAGCAGGGGGAATCCAGGGCAGCTCTGAAATATGCAGACGGTACTTGTAGAGAAGAGAGTGGCGGTCGTCGTCGTCGTCGTCGTCTGCACTATACTTTGCGCAGCATGTCGTATAGTATACGAGTAACCTATGAACTTGTGGACAGTACAAGACCAGAGCAGTTCCATAAAACTCAGTGCACATCTTGTGACATTTATTACAATTAATGTGTTTGCGGTGAAAATTGTGCGTATCGCCTCATAAGACACAATTTAAATGAGTGCCCTCCAACATTGGTGTTCGATTCAAGATCAGATAACTTATGTGAGGTATTGAAGTACCTGTATGTTTTTCGCATTTCGTCTATTCATAGTAACACATTATTTTAATATTTCTTACTCCAAAGAGAAAGCGAATATCAAAAGTTAAAAAAAGGATATGTAGTGACTTAAAAGTGATTTAAAAAATATTTTCAATAAGACTTTCAACCACTTTGTTGAAGAGTTGGAACAAAATTATGGAGGATACATGGAGAGTGCGAGATTTGTGAAATATCTGAAAATATGCGAGCTAAAATCTCTCAATAGTATGCAGTTGCGTAAAAGATGTGCAAATAATTAGGTAAAACATTACATTGTTTTGAAGTATAATGCCACCAATGCTTTTATAAAACTTTCCGTCCGCCTTTACAAAATATCCTGTAGAAATATTACATAATATAAGGTAAGATTTATTTAACTGCATTTACTATGATTGGATGGCAGTAATTCTATAAACAAATATTAAAATATAAAGTGAGGATCAGATTGCAAATGGATTATAAAAGGCGATGAAAATAAATGTGCAAAATAATGAATGATTTCACAATTATTACAATTATATTTGCAGATAAAATCACTGTTTTAATGTAATTTAAAGGGACAACCTGCGTTAAAATATAGGTCGTGTGTGGTTGTTGTCCATTCTATTGAAAAACCCCACATATTTCTTACAGATAATCTAGTTGTCATTGAAGAAGGGCTGCAATAAAAGAATTTCGTACTTTGAGAATAAAGCGTGCAATGTACAACATATACGTCAAAAGACGTCAAATAAATTAAAAAAATGAAGATACAGTAGCAAGCCATCTACAAAGAAGTAGAACATCGGGTCTCAAATTTTGCGCGTCGGTGCTGCTACATATTTATTGAAGTATATAAAATATTTATTAAAAAAGGAAAATAAAATTACAAATTTCAATTGACCACTGGAAGATAAAAAGTAATTAGGATAGTTGAAATTTTAAATAATTTGTGAATTTCGAAGCCGAACGTAATAAAATGAGAACAGTAATAGAATTAAATTACTTTTGATAACATCAAAGGAAGTAGGGGGATTGGAATTAGTTACATAGTAAACTAGGCTTGTTAGGGTATTGAGATATAAGTAGGAATGACAAGCCATGAAGTTGGTAGTAGAGGCGAACAAATTCAGACACATGACAAGGGCCAAAAAGTGGGAAAGATTATGTCTGGAGATACGGTGAGTATACAGGTAAAGAGCTGCGAGTATATACTTCAAATCTATTCAAAATTTGAGCGTAATAGAAAAATAATTGGTAGTGAGAAAAATTATGTAATAATTCTATTGGCACCGAAATTATTTAATATTTTTTTATGTCATAGTTTGGATTTTTAAGGGGACATTACCATGAAGTGGTGAACAAACAACATACTGTGTACTAAATTTTTAATGTATTGAAGCTTATTTTACTACGACGCCACGGAAATTTCTGTTGTATTCACGGCATACTAGACCAAAAAAATTAAAGAACTATCAGCGCATGACATATAATGGCTACAGAATGGTTTGAAATTCAAAATGGGAGAGCAGTTTGTTTCTTCTCAGTTCATGAAAAAATTAAATTAAAAATTGAAAATATTGAATTAATTATTTCCCGAAGTATTTTTGTGAGCGATGATTATTTATGTAAAATGTTTGTCGGCAAAATAAGGACTAAACGAACACTTAAATACACTTTCAAGAAATACATATTATTGATTGATTTCTACAGAGTGAATGTTCCATAGATGTCGGAAATAGTGCGTCATGCTAATAGAATGCCTTCAATAAATCGTCGTAATGACACTAATGTCTCAACTCACGGTCGGATGGCTTCATCAACAGTCCTTGCTACATTGTACCGGGCGAAAAGAGGTTTTGTTAATAATAGTTTTTGTGCTGCTTTAAATGTTTGGTGATTATTAATTAAGCTACTTTTGTTACCTCAACGTAGTAGATAAAGACTATATTAGGAAGTTTGTGTTGTACTCTTGATGTTTTATTAAATACGTGAGGTAGCATATGTCAAGGTATTTATAACGTTCTCTTCGCGTCTTTCTACAAGTATTTCTGGATATTTAGTGAACGTATGCATTATAACAAATAAGTATACTACTTTTATTCCTTCATTAACTCGTGTAAATTACAAACATTATGGACAATAATGTGTCTAGATTGACTAACTACAAAGAACACTTAAAATATATTCAAATGCAAATATCACAAACCACAGAACTCAGAAAGGTAGGATGCTGTTATAGAACGATGGAGATTTATTATTTTTTTGTGTCAAATTCCGATATAATTTATTTGCATACATACCTGATAGTTCTTTTGACATTTTTTCTGCTGCGCGAGAGCTCTTTTTTTACATCAGAAGTGAAATAAATAAACGAAAAAGAATTGTTTTGGGCAAAAAATAAACTTCACGAAGTTGTTTAAGTATAAATACAAAGGACAGTACTTTGAACATCTATAAAGAAGTGAGTGTCCGGGCAACGCCATTGGAGCAAAGAGATGGATGTATTTGTTACGAAATAGCAAATAGTATTAATATGTAATAATGCGTTACGTATCATTGTATAATTCTAAGATGCTCCAAAAAAACTCTTAAAAAGAATTATTCTTCAACTGCTTGATCATCTTATTGAAGTTTCTCGTCCAATATTCCTTGATTTATTGATAAAATGCTGATATGGCCCCTTGCTTTGCTCCTGCACTTAAATGTAGCTACACAAGCTACTAACGTTTTCTAGATCATTCTTGTTCTCGAACGGCAATGAGACGTTTCTCTCAGGAGAATCACCAAAAGGGATAAGATCCATTATTTTTAGTTCGTTTATCTATGTAAGTAGTTCAATAAAGTAAATATAGAAAACAGATCAGAACACAAATTCACATTCCGCCATGGATAATACCAACAATTTCAATTGCAATATCACTTCAAAAATACAACAATATTGAATGTACGTGGACTGTACTGAACATATAATAACAGTATTGACAGTAATGAAGAAGAATGGGAGATAAAACGTAGTGAAATAATACACAAATTTCAAAACATTTATCATTTCCATATTAGTAATAGTTTACAGAATGTTAGGTCTAAGAGTATCAACTCTAATGAGATAAGGTATAATTTTTTTAAGACTAATGTCGGGACATTCTCGAAAACACAACTAATAAAAATGTGGTCACGTTATTGGAAGGTCTAATAAAATTTGGCTCAATTGTCGAAAATGTCTAATAACATTTGATCCAACAGACACGAATCCATTTTAAAACGAATCGTGTCCATCAAAATACATTACACAGAAGTTTCGTTCACGTTATCATTATATCAGTATATTATTATGTCAAATAAAACCACAATGTAGAGTGACAAGCTTAATTCACAAAGTACCTAACTTGCCGAGTGTTGGAATCTTGTCATCTTGTTTACTTATCTGCTGTGCGTGGAATATTAATCTGTAGCTGAAAGACCTCAGGTGTATGTCAATATCTGTTTGTTATTCAAGTAACTTTACAAGCCCTTCTCTGTGAGTACTTCTAATATATATGTTACTAATTTTCAAAATATGCATAAATTGACGGTCAATGGTTATACTACATACCCAGTAACTCAGAAAAATTCAAAATCAATTACACAGTTTTGTTCATAACTGAAAAATGCAAGTATTTGTTTGTGATATTCCATCTATTCTCACACTGGGCTGAATTCTCTTACTCTTGCGCCACTGCTTGCGACACAACTCACGCCGTGAGGCGAAGAAGAAAGAAGCTTCAGTATTCACATGTGCTGAATAAAAACTGCCAATTTTGTTCCTCGACACCATTTTCAACACTGGCAGGCTAGTAGAATTCTGTTATTATTATTATTATTATTATTATTATTATTATTATTATTATTATTATTATTATTATTATTATTATTATTATTATTATTATTATTATTATTATTATTATTATTATTATTATTATTATCATTATTATTATTATTATTATTTGTGACTTAATTCGAAAATGGTAAGCGTAGCCATTGTGTACTACTCTTTTACCATTATAAGATGTAATGGTGTTGGAAGTAATTTTGACTGAAATGTATAATTTTATATGATGAATTGTTACGGAAACAGCTCTTTCTTGGTAACGTAATTGAGAATGTTGAAATTAAGACATTTGATTTTCAGGCACAATTCGCTCAACAATTAAGAAAGTAAAACTTTGCTCTTGGACCTATTTATACCAATACGACATCTTGTGGGTAACTATTAGACCTCAGATGTATACCTACTAGACATTTTGTATTCATATTAAACCTGTTATACCTCTTGCATTGAAACTTAAGCTACTGTACGTACTGCAAAGGAAAATATTAAATTCAATATTGCAGCTGTACTACTGCTGACGCTAAAATCTTGGGACTTCAATGGTTTATCAATCACCTTATACCAACATTTCAATATTTACAAATTCTGTAATTGACTTTCAACAATGTTGTAACAAAACGTCTTTCATTGTGATCGCTGTCAACGTTCAGAAACATTCATCGTTGCATGGCAAAAATCTTGTATCTTGAATTTGATTCCAGTTCGACTAGAAATACCGGAAGAGGTAAGAAGACGAACAACTCTAGTTGATCTTCAGTAAAGAAAGAACTCACAATATTCAATATATCAGAAACGACACTTGGAAACATATCAATCAAGCCATGACAAAGAAATGGAGTGAGGACTGAAAAACCGGAGAGGAAAGTAACTTTTACAAGAAAATAAGTAAATTTTATGAGCTCAAAGCAGGAAAAAAAAAAGTTGCTATATTGGAACCTGATCTAAACGTTTTAAAATTAGTCACCTTCACCTGAGAAATAAGAACACCCCACTTGTGGCACATTCAAGGTATCACTAACAATAGGCCACATCTATTGTATATCGCCTACGCAACCTAACCCATCTGGACAGTCACTGCTCCAAAATGACAATTAAGAATAATTATTGTATTAAAATTGTATTGTATTAAAAAGAAAGAATTATCAAGTTCTGTAAAATTATCAACTTGTATAAAAAATAGTTTTCAATTGTTTTATGTAAGTTTGAGTCTCTTGAACATTATGAAACTCTTTAAACTGCTTCATAACAATCTCTTAAATGAATTAAACTCATATTGATTCATCAATTCGCCTGTTTAATATGTACACAATTCATCATGCAACAATTATTAAAATTTAGTAATGTTTTGTCATATTTGTACACTAGCGCAATCTCCTCTAAAACATACCCATTGAACAAGTGTGCGCAGTTGTTATCATTCATATTATACAAACATTTTGATTTTGGTTATGTTCTGTTTTATAACACGCCGTTATTTTAACGTTTTTTAGTAGTGTTATAACAATGTATTTCTCACGTACTTTTAATTTCCTAATAATGGAAAATTATTTACATTATGTATTCCATTTTTAGTTTAGTTTGAGTGGTGTGGACAAATTCCTTTCTTTTAAACTAATTAAATTACTTCTAGGAAATGAAGGAATTTAAGGGTTCACAGACTTTCTCCTGATGAAAATTTGTGTCGTACATGAACAACATTCTTAATTTTGAATGCAAAACTGACTACGACCAAAATGCAATGTAATTTTGTTATTCACGCGGGACTGCAATGAACCACACGTGGGAATGCGATATCCTTCTAGTGATATTGAATCATACTTCTGGATATTGTTTCCGCCTTACTTTTTTTTAATGACAAACTTCTTTAAATATATCTTCAATTATCATTTTCACGACAATATTTTTTTGAATAGAATATTCCATGCCGGATTACCATTTAAGTAGTACTGAAAGTTATTTTCTTATTTATTTTTTTTATTTATCGTAAAAAGCTAAGATGTAATCTCTGGATTTACACAAAAAGCACATGGTTTCGTATTAAATGCTTATGAGAGACTTTCTGAGTATGCTTTTGATAATTTTATTGGACGATATTCACTAAATAATTTTTCGTAGAGTTGTCCGGCATGGAATTTTCATTGCAAACTCAATCAAATTCGTATTTAAAATTGACACAATTATTATGCTTTGACGGATCGTGTAATGATGGTCGTACATTGTACTACAATGGAGAATATTTCCTCTAAGCGCATGAGAGGATATTGAACTAGTGATATCGTATATCTGATTCAGTAATTGAAATGGAAAACATTTATGAATACCTTTTAAATAAAACACATATTTTCATGTTTTAAATAAACTAGTGAGAAATTTCTGTGAAACTCTTCAACATATTGTGATCATCGATTATCAGAATAGTCCACTCTAAAATGGAATTTTAATAAAATAAAATTAAATAAAGCAATAATTTTAATAGGTACTAATTTCAATATAAGTAAATAACATTCTAAATGAAAATAACGTTTTATGAAATTAACATTCGAGTAAATAAAAATTTGATGAATAATATGATTATTTTCTAATATTTCGATGCCATTGACCCTCGCTTTAATCCTGGTGTCTCGTCCATGCAGGCGAATGGAATGCCACGCGAGGGGCCGGGCCGGGGCCGGGGCTGGGTGGGGGTGCCCCTCCGTCGATGGCTGGCGGACGCGCGGCGCGCTGGCCGCCCCCACCCCGCCCGCGATCCCCTCCCCCGCGCGCGCTCAGCCTCCTTCCTCTCCGCTTCCCCGCCACTCCCCCTCTCCCCTTTCCCCTCTCGGCCGGTTCGCCACGGCTCCGCCCTAAGAACGCACCGCATTGTCCTGCCAAACTCCGCAATAGATGTGACACCTTTTATCGCCAGTTATAAATATCGCCTCTTCAACTCTAAAACAAATGGTGTTTTCCTGTATGCCCCACATCATAAAAGAATGAAATGCTTTAACGGCATTTCAGTAAGCGTTTTTCCCCTCGCGCGCTGTTTTTGTTGTGATCCCCCTTTTTCTTAAAGAAGAATAGCGGCCTCGTAGGCGAGCGCCCACCCCGCCCCGCTCTGCCCCGCTCCGCCCCACCCCACGCCGCCACCCCCCACGCCGTGTCGCGCGCCCGATACTTCGCTAAGAATTAGAGCCACAATGCGTCCCCGCACTTGCGAACTTTGCGTGCATTCCGTCTCTGGGGCGAGGGGCGCGGGCTAAAGCGGTGGCGGGTCAGGGGAAAGACCGGGGGTCGGAGGTGGGGCTTCCGCGCTTAGCGGGAGCTGGACGGACCACCCCTCCATCCCATTCCTTCTTCCGCCCCCAGCGCCCCTCCGCTCGGGAGGAAAACTCCAACGTCGCAACAGAAAGGAATCCCGATCGGTTGGGAAGCAGGCCGTGGAGACGCCATGAACTTGCACGCTCCCACACCTCCGCCTGCGAGCGCCCATCCCTCGCCACGCTGCACCCTTCCCTACGCTCACACCCTCGCTCTGGCCTTCCAGCCTAGTGGCACCCGTCTGCGCCCTCTCCCTCGCCTGCGCTAGCGCCGATGCCACCGCCGCCGCAGTCGCCGTCGCCAGCTGTCCACATGGTTCCCGGCGCGTGTCTCCCGTGCGACTCGCGGCGCGGCGACGCCCCGTGCCGAGGGGCTAAAGGTTTGCCGAGCACGCCCTCTGCTCCAGATGCGCCGCCGTTGCTGCTGCTGCTGCGGCTGCGGCCATCAAGTGCGCGGCCGCGTCTCCAAGTGGCCCCAGCCGCCGCGCCAGCTGGCTGCCCCGTCCACCCCCAGCTCCCCGTCCCCGCCGCCCGCCTCGCCCTCCACCACGTCTCGCCCCGCCCCGCCCCGTCCCGCTCCGCCCGCCTCGCTCCTCCCCGCCTCGTGTAATACGCTTGATGTGCGCGCGCGGCGCGGGAGCAGCCCCGCAAATCTTCTGCGTAAACAGGCGCCGGCGAGCGGGCAAGCGGGCGAGCGAGCGGGCAGGAGGGCGGGCGCGCGGGCGGCGCGGTGGCGGGCGGTGCGGGAGCGGGCGGGTGGGCGGCGGGGGCCGTCCGCCCAGTGAAGAGCTCCTCCAGACTGCTGACTGCAAAACCAATAAACCATTGCCGCGGCGCGGGGCGGCCGGCTTACGTGCGGACACAGGCTCATATCGACCGGGGACGGGGCGCGGGGTGCGGGGGGAGCGTAGCGGCGTGGAGGGAACGGGACGGGGGCGGCGACGAGCGCAGGTGCGAGCGCCGTCGTCGCGCTGACGGCCCTCGCTTCCGCCGCCCCCGCCCCCGCCCCCGTCCCCGTCCCCGCTCCCGGCGTGCCACCCCTTGCAAGTGTTGGCTGCCGCTCGCGCTGTCCACGCCGCCACTCCTCATCGCGCTGCCGCCGGCGACGCGCCTTCGCAGAAGCCCCCGTGCGCTACGCCATCCCCTCCCTTCCCCCCGCCCCACCCGCCCCGCCCCACAGCCGCTCCGCCGCCGTCCGCGCGCGTTCGCGTAGCCGAGTGTTTGTTTTCGCGAGCGCCGCGCGGCGCGGCGTCTTGCGGCGGAGGCGGCGGCGCGGGCGCGGGCGCGGGCGCGGGCGGAGTGGGCATTGGCAGGGCGGTGCGAAATTGTCCGCGCGTCCCTCAGCCCCCTGCGCCTCCGCGCCCTCCGCCCCGCGGGGCCTCCCGCAGGTTGCCTCACGGGCTGCATCGCGCAGCGCCGGGGGAAGACATTATGAAGGGGTGGCAGGGCGCGGCGTGGAGGGGAAGGCGGGGTGGGGGGCGACGGGAGGGCGAGGGGCGCCGCGCGGCACGGCGCGGCCGCCGCTCCGCCTGGCAAACCCAAGGAAGACGGATGGAATTTGCATTAAACGCTCAGTTTATTTGTAATGCTTTTTCGGGCCGTGTTTATGCTGGGGTGTGGACAGAGACCACATTTCCAGGAAGCTAATGTTGACTCACAAAATAACGCCGAATGCGGCGGCGGCGGCCGGCGTTTTGGCGAGGCGAGGGTGCAGTGCGGGAGCAAGAGGAGCTGCGCCTAGGCACGGGGGGCGAGGGCGGGGTGGGGTGGAGCGGGGCGGGGGCAGGGGCGGGGGCGGGGCGGGGGCGGGGCGAACGCGGGGCGGAGCGTCGCGGAGGAGCGAGTGGCTCGGGCAGGTGCGCCAGCGCCTCCCCGCGCCTCGCTCGCTCGGGCGGGCGGGCGGGCGGAGCGGACGGAGAGTGCGGGAGCCGCCGGCCCACGGCCACCTCCACCGCCGCTCGCGTCGCGCGGCCCAAGACGCGGCTGGAGGCGGAGGCAGGTCGAAGCGCGGAGGGGGCGCGCGAGGCGGAGCGGCGGAGGACGCGGCAACAGCGGCCGTCCGGCGACTGGGGAGCGCCGCGAAACGGCACGGGCCGTGCGGAGGTCGAAGCTAAGACGAGGAGAGGCAGCGCGTGGGTTGAGGGACGGGACGGGGACGGCATGTGGAGTGCGCGCAGGCGGAGGCGCGGGGACGCGGCGGGAAAGTGGGCG
Source organism: Gryllus longicercus (assembly GCA_038098605.1). NCBI lineage: Eukaryota > Metazoa > Arthropoda > Insecta > Orthoptera > Gryllidae > Gryllus > Gryllus longicercus. The sequence continues at coordinate 843,916 of JAZDUA010000397.1, read as the reverse complement.
TGGGCCGAAGACGGGACGGCGCAGGAAGGCGGCGTTACGTTGAATGCTTAGGCCCGTGGGGGGATGGGCAAGGGGGGCGGCGAAGCGGGGGCGGGGGACGAGGCGCTTGCTAGCGGCACGGCGACGCCTCCTGCCTCCTGCCCGGCAAATTAAATATTTGTCGCAGAGTGAAACAGTGGGCCGAAACAGGCTGACATGATAATGTTGGTTTTTCCCGAAGCCTATTGTTCTTGAACGCTCGCCTTGTTGATTCAGCTTGAAACTCCATCTTGAATATGAAATGGTTCGCGGCGCGGGCGGCCAGCATGGAGCGGGGCGGGTTGGGGTGGGCAAAGGGGCGGAGAAGGGATGGGCGGGAAGAGATGCGCGACGGTAATCCCCGCCGCGCCGCCTGATCGACGCCCTCCCCCTCCTCCTCCCCTTTTCCCTCTCCTCGCCCTCTCCTTGCGAAGCCGCGTTTTTTTTGCGTGCGCCGTGCATACGTGCATGCGTTTCGTACCGGCGCATGCCCTAGGTCTTGGCCTCCGCTTTCATCCTTTTCGGTCATCGTTTTCATCATTATTTTTTCACTTTATTCGTTTCCACCATGAAAGAAACTGTTCCTTCACTCAAATTTCAATCCACGCTCCGTCTCCTGGTTTTGTCTTCTTTTCTATTATATAGACTTTTGTATAAGCAGACTTCCGAGTTTCTGCACTTCGAAACAATTTCGTACGTACTGCTATAAGGTGCGTATACTTTTGTGTATAATGCACATGCGTTGCATAGCCAAATGTAACAGTGACGAGTTTGACATTGTCGCAGTTGTATTTCCTCAATTACAGCGTTTCTGTTCTGAACGAAAAAAATATTACCTATCGATAGCCGACAATGCTTATTCCACTATTCTACTTACTTTTTACACATTGTTTAAATTTAGGTATACTTTAGACTGAAATTAAAATTATAGAAAATATTTTAAAATATGTTTTATTATTATCACTATTATTATTATTTAAATTATTAATTTATTATAGGTCGATTGTGCTGAACTTCTTGACTATCCCGAAGGCCTAAGACGAGTGCAATTTATTATCTGATTCAGTTGTAACAGGCTTTTTTATGTCGCTCTAATGTATCAAAATGAAGCACTTATTGACATATGTTTACATCTTTTGAAATCATTTTAAGTAATTTATTATCAAATTTTGTTTTTAAAACTATCTTTGGATGGAATTCGTGATATTATTGTAGAAAGGATATTTTCGTACCATAAACAAATATAGCAGAGGAGAAACGTGTTATTAGAAGCAAAGGACATTATTTACTTATATTTTCAATTCATTACCATTTGAACGTGAAGTCCCACAGGGTTTGAATTTAGGACTTGCCTTCTTCCAGATCTCAGTGGCAGGATATGCGATTGTTTCTGCGACATTACGATCGAAAACAACTCATTAATTCGTGACGTGCCTTTAGACATCAAAAGTTCTATTATGACAGTGGATAGGTAAAAAGAATATCTCTTCCATCATAAACATTATTTTTACTTTTCCATATGGATTTCCACAAGATTTCTGCGGTAACCACCGAGTTACAACACTACAATAGTTGTCAATTTTCACTCAGAATAAATGACGATAATATAAGTTATCACGTATTTTCTGAAAGAAACCTTTTATAATAGATCAAAATCAAGCCTTAAATATTTGTAATAATATTCTGGAGAGCAGGTTGTTACACGTAAAATGTAATTTGCTTTTATGATTTGACACTGACTTAACCCATTATTTGGAAAGTGATATCACACATTTATGTGTTATGGTATTCAATCATGCATAATTTATTACTGAAAAAAATGTTCTGCCCAATATGAAAGTAAGAAAAGGGAAAAAGTATACATCTTAACGTTTTGAAGCAGTTAAAAATAATCTCTGCCCCTTTTTACCTCTCACTTCTAAAGTTATGCAGGCCTTGTTTGTTTCAACATTTGAATGTTATCCTAACATTCTTGCCTTTACGTATAACTTCCCTACTCGTGGATTCAAAGGTTATATTACGTTCCTCTACCACAAGCTTGCTTTAATGTTTGTGAGTTGTGTGTTTGTGTGTATTGTGCACTAATCTTCTGAAATACATAAATGAACTAGTATTCATGCGGTGTACCTTTGGGGACAAGTTTAAAATTTCGATTGTAAATTCGTCCATAATGAGATTTCTACAAATAGATATTGGATTTAGTTGCGTTCGTGTAAGAGCTTGTACGCGTACAAACATTAATATTTTTAAAGCTAGAAGTGCAAAAATAGCATGTACTTACTCGCTCTACTTTCACTAACAATTACATGCAATGTACTCAGAGCTTCGATTATTATATTATGTATTATAATATGTATATTCAAAAATTATACATCACATTATTTAAAAATCTTTAAGGAACTGATTGTATTAAGTGAAATATCTGTTTAGTATTTTAGTTGTAGGAAGACTTCGAACAAATCTTGAACTTTTGCAAGTTTCGAAAAATCAAGGTTTTTAACGAACGGGAGACCTACACCACTCTCTTAAACGTTTTTCACACTGTCCAATAACAAAAAATAATAAAAAACGATGGAGCCATTTTTTTGAAAATTTTGAAAATATCTCAGGAGCTTCATGTAAAGTACCCTCCAAAATTAAAATATTTCGCGACATCAACCAGATCGATTGGAAGATATCAATTTTGGAAGAAATAGGCCAAACGAGTTAGCCGTTAGCGTTGTTCACAGACGGTCAGACACACGCTTTCCAGCTTTTCTCTATCAAGGCTCCACAAAATACGGATTCTGACTACACGATTTGTTTCTAAATTTAGTAACTGGTTTTATCTACTTCTTCGTTGCCAGGGCCAGGTTTTTCTGCCGAAAATTCGCCGTTTTTTCTACTACTCTGTAGCGAGAAAGTAAAAAGGGATCTTGCGGAAATGAATCATTTCCTTTAGTTGTTTGGTGGTAATTATCACAAACTGTCAGTACACAATTCGACACTTTCCCACAATATCATAAAATAAATGCCGTAATCTAATCTAATTTTGTAAACTCTAAGCACACGCACAAATCAAAATGCCATTATTTTTCACTGACGATATAACAATACTTAGAGTAGATTATGTGTTTTCTAAATTATGTTAATGTTTGCTATCGACACGTCCAAAAATGATGAAACTACAAACGCCCGAGCATTTCTCATGACCAACTCCTTAAAGTTTCTCGACCGTGACGTCATGCCCAGAACAAGCAAAATTTAGCATATGCGCTTTTCTAATGAGCACCCTCTGTCTTCCTCCATTGGAAAGGGAAAGACAATTATCGTGGTAATATTTAAATTTCTTGGAAAATACAAACAAAAAGGAGTGATATCAGATGTTCCACATATGTTTGGTAATAACAAATTATAGTAAACCAAGAATAAAATTTCTAATTGTTTTTCATTCAATATAAAATTGCATACTCCATTGAAATTGAACGATGTGCAATTATTCGAGCTTAACGTAACCGACTTTTTCGGTTTCGCAATTATGTCGAGCATCGAACGAAACACCCATTTAAATGAATTGAACACAAAATTAAGTTCGTTTAGCTGAGTGTTCAGAATTACACCCGTTCAAAATTCACGGTCATGCCAAATAAAATCTTATGTGTTACTGAACTGATTTTATACAATTAGAGACTTCAGTGTATATCAAAACGCAAATAACATTTTAATACTGATATAAATGTATTAGTTACATTTTAGAGTATAATTTTAAAAGATAATTATCTATTAAGCAATTATTATAAATAGTTTCTTGGACAATGATCCCGTCTTGATAATGTTTTTCATTTCATTTGATTGATTGGGCAAATGCTTATATGATATTTTGCTCTGCTTCTGAACAGTAAATGTAATATCACCGTCATTTTCGTGAAATCTCATTTTGACAGATGCAAGAGAAGAGGAGAATTAGTTATTGCGTCACACATACCATCAAAACAAATCTCTACCTCGTTTGCCAATACTTATGATTTTGTTTTACAGGGAGCAAAGATTTCTTATTATCAAATGGTCCCAACAACTGGACTACCTTTATTTGTAATAAAATGATGTGCATATTCTGAGAGGATCATTTTGTCCACATACGGAAAGAAGAATCGTGTCACCATTCTAATCGTGTCCCAAAAGGAGCCATCATCTTAACAACGCAGCGACAGATTTATAACAACGCCGTAAAGTCGATAGACGTACGTGCTACAACACACTGAAACTTTACATCAGGCTGTACCAGGGCAGGAGAGGCGAACCTCGCAAAGCAGCTGTGGTCATCCTCATCGTGGAGGAACTGGGGTATGCACAGCCTGCATTATAGCTGTAAGCGCTGGTATTGAAGCATACTAAAAAGGATACTGACATAGCTCAGAGACTTCAACTGCTGTCATTGCAGCGACTTTGGCTTGGATGTCATCAGGTCCCGATTGTAACGTGTTTTCGATACTGGGTAGCTGGCTAGGTCGAATTCAGCCGCTGTCTGGTGGACAGAAGCTCTGATCGGTAGTTTTCCGACGTTTCTCCGATTAATACCAGGCGTACGCCGGAACATGACCCTTAAGAACGGACCACGGCCCTAGCGCGGCATTTCCTTCCTCATCCTCGCTTCCTCCACTCACCTCAGACGCAGTTCCAGATACATGCACCGCAAATATCGAGAGACCATTCGGAGGCTTTTAGTTTGACCCTTTAGGGGCGGTGCCCCGTTGGTAGGGATACCTGGAGGAGAGAAACTCCGCAAGCCGACGCGAAGGTCGGTGCTGGACCTCATATTCCAGCGGCGGAAGGGCACCTCACATCTCGGCATATAACATGCACTACTCTTACGGGACTCATGACCACAGCCGTTGACGCGTCCGGAAGCACAAATAATACGTGCCATAAGAATAGAGTTACCATAAGCTAATGTACTTCACGAACAAGGAATTTCTGCTGAACCTGGTCCTGTCCGCTGTGTTCTTATTGATGCTGCTGAGGTTCTTCCTCCGTATGATGAGACTTAGAATGCTTCTAATGAAACTGTTGCTGTTGTTGATGTAAATGATGTTGCTGCTGAAACTGTTGGTGCTTTTGTTGCCCTCGCATGGCAGTTCTTGGCTGTGGGGGCAGACAAATTATTTGCGTTGAACTTTTCTCCTTAGGTTTCTTGGACGTTTTATCGTTTGGTTTACTAATTTATTTGTAGGTTATTTTATCCTTGTGGCGAGTCACAGTGTTATACCCTGCCGTAACCTGCCGTTCTGCCAAATTGAAAATGTGTCAACTTTACTGTTTTGCTAAGCTTCTTCTTTAGGACCCTGAATGCCTGTCCGCATTCAGCCGCCCAAAATAATTTTGCGTTCTTTCTTAATTTCTTTAATGTCGCCACCACTTGTGAAATAATTTATTGTTATAATTCACTTTGCTCAGAAACTACAATTGTTTTAATTCAGTGGGGACTTCGCAAGTTTGCTTCTGACTTTATAATGCGTGTGTAGAGGCCTATTGCCATCTTTATCCACTATGTGACCTAAATTTTTCACTTTTTTCAAAAGAACTGACATTACACAAATTTGGATCTGAAGTTTAGATTCTCTAATCAGACTAGGAGCGCTTTCAAACGCGCAAGTCCCGCAAGTGCGCACCGGTTTATTCAGTTGGGTACTCGCTGCGAAATCTGCTTCCAGAACCTGTGGAAACAACAGCTACAGACGAAATCTCGAACGGCAGGCAGTTGAAATGGTACAAACCCTCTATTTTGTTGACGACTTCCACTGCTCTGGAATCATCGGTCAAAGTAAGTAGGTGACCAAAAGGTCATCTTTGGAACATGGCTGCCTCCAGCTAATTTCTGGAAAAAAGTTTCCGATTTAGGTACAGGAATTAGGTATAGTATTTCATTCTCAGTTGGAGATTGACTGTAGTCTTGAAGTCTGCACAAAGTCTAACTTGTCCCGTAGGCTTGCGAACCACCACCTAGAGTATTGACCAGTCACAAGTGCGGAGTGATGACAGAACTTTCTGCTGTACTCGCCTGCGTAATTCCGTTTTTACCGTATCTTGTAAGGCCACTAATAGTTGTCTAGCCATTGAAAACTTGGGCGTTGCGATCTCTTTTAACCTTATGTGCACTCTGTAATCCATGCATTCCCCTAACTCTTCCGAGAATACTTTACTATATTTTGTTATTAGATTTGTACCGCCTATGTAATCGGTGTTGTGGACATCTGATATATACTTCTATTCTAAATCCTAATATTTAGAAGTTATCTAGACCTAGTATGTTTCTCGTGTCCTAGAGATCAATTCCTATGACGGAAATCTTATCTTTTCTGCTTTTGTAGGTAGCTCATACAACTAACTGATTTTTCACCTTAATATGTTGTTTCCAGTATGTAGACCGTATGTGTAAACTTTTTACAGGTGGTGGTTCCCAGTCTTCTTTGTTTCTAGACTAATCAGTAATTAATGAAATGTGTACAATTTCTGTGGTTATTATTATAATAATACAAATTAAAAAGAAATCTAAGGAACAAATTCGATTTCTTTATATTTAAATGAAACTATTGGCGTTGCGAAGTTTGCGCAGCTTAGTGTTGTCTTCAGATGTGTTACAGTAGATGAAGAAATTCACTAGAGATTTCTTAAATTATGAAATATATCTGCAAGTACAAAGACCGCTGAAGCCTCGTATAATATTGTAAATTACCTCATGAATGAATATAATTGTGCAATGTGTTGCAAAACGTTATGACGGTGCAGCATTGATGACGAGTCATTTGAAGTTTCTTCAAGCTAGAAACACACTTTTCCTCAGGCTCTGTTTGTTCACTGTTTTTCTCACCGACTGAATCTAGTCCTTTCTCAGGCAACATCTGAAATTAGTGAGTGCCGGCTATTTTTCCTAACACTTAATGGAATTGCTGCATTCTTCTCTAAATCTACAAAGAGTACATACGATTTACACGCGGAGATACAAAAGAAACTGCCATTTGTTTCTCGTACGAGTATAAATTATAATTCTCGTCTTGTTCTCCATGAGAACGAAAAGGCCATTATGGATCTTTTCGAAGCTATATACAGGACCAACGAGAACTTCGATCAAGAGTCTTTTACAGCAGGTCCAAGAATTTTAAGTTAGATGAAAACCTTCAACTTCAGTTTTATATTATATGTGATGGCTTGTATTTTACCAGTTACAGACCTTCAATATTATATCCTAGGCTGAAGCTTCTCACATTGGAAATGATATGTGGAAAGTCTGGGAATTCTAAAGAGACCTGGAAAACAAAGTAACATATTTGAAAAATTGTGGATGAAAATATATATTAAGTTGAAAAAAACACAAATATAAAAGATCGCTGATGATCTGGATCGTAAGAAACAATATAAACGTCTGTATTGCGAAACATTTGCTGTAATTTTTCAAGAATTAAGAGAAATTTTCAAAAATTTGGAGTGCGTACATTTTCTGGAGTTTTTCAATGAGAATAGCTTTTCAAGCTTTGACAGACACTTTTGCTTCTGTTTTTTACTTCAATGTTGTGAGATCACAACTAATTGTCACACATTTATCGTAAGACATGCATCAAAAATCAGTAAATGATGTGTATTTTATCAAAACCAATGAACTAGAGAAGGCCTTTAATGAAGTCACGAAGTTGTTTGAATTAATTTTAACAGGTTCCGCACGTAGTGCGTCAGTTCAACGATGTTTCTCAAAATCTCAGAACCATAAAAAACTATGCACGCAATACGCAGGGGCAGGAAAGCTTTCCAATCTGTCTCTAATAGTATAGGAAAGAGAACATCTTGCAAGCTTACAACAGCATCAGGCATTTTACGACAGTGTCGTAGAAGACTGTAAGTAATGACAGGATTATTCAGCTACACTTCCCGTAATAGAGGTATGGATTTTAAGTTGGCATATTTCATTTTATTGCAAGCATCTTATATTTTATTGCTTACACAAACTAAACCCTTCACCACACACCACTGCCACAATCCAATAGTAAACTCAGCATACAGGCTGTATCTCACCGTCCCACAACAATGCAACTTAACTGTGCAGGGCCGCCGTATCCATGTTGAAATCTCAAAGCGTAGCGCAGTAGAGTATGCATCTTCTCAATGTCAGGCGTCGTCTCAGTAGCTCCAAATGGACCGCCTGTATAGTTTAAGCGAGCCACGTAGGCTCCAAGTAGGTTTACCATCGAAAGAGGGGTGGAGCTCGCAGTCTTGGTGGCGCCTCTTTTCGGGCTCTGTGGGATCCACGCCGGTGAAGCCCGTCTCTATTGGGCGGGATCAGCCACTGCCGTCCATAAATTACGTATCGCTATTGAGAGGGAATGGCGTTTAAGGCAGCGTTACATTGCGTTACGTAGGGGCAGGGGTGTTACTTACGTGGCTTGTAATGCTTATATTTTTTTTTAATTTTCTACATTTGCTGAAATAATTCCCTTTTTCAGTCTTATACTAAACATTAAAATATTTATTGTTAATTTTCAATTTAAATAAATTACATGTATTGTGTATAAATTGTAATAAATTGATTTTTTATCAATGGTATATTGATTAAATATTTTAGATTATGAAGTAAATGTTCAAAACTGATCAGTAGAGTAATCTACAATCCAGTAAAACAGGCACAGTAGACTCTCGCCCATGCGTCATTCACGACGGCGTGTGGACGGCTTGTTGCCAGACATCTTCACGACTATGTCCTTGCTTCATTCAAACTTTTCCCAATTTTATTGTTAGGTGCATTCAGCATTGCCAACTAATTCTGATTTTAATTACCATACATTTTCTTCTGACTTTAATTACCATACATTTTCACATTAAACACAAATCAAATTAATACAAATTGTTTTTCTGTCATATAATTTATTTTTTATTTCTTGTAAATGTGAGGGGGTGATGTCTCAAGCATTATCTAATTATTTAGGGGTGTTCAAGCGCGCGTTACGGTAGCGTTACAGTGAGTAGAGGGGGTACTCAAAATACTCGTATTTGCGTCACGTAATGCATGGACCGCTGCTGCCCGCTGCCGCGCCTGGCGGCGCGCGGCGAAAGCTGCCAGTGAGGTCCGCGGTGCCCGCCGGGAGCGGCGCCCTGGGTTGCTCCGGCGGCGGCCTACTTAGTGTGAATGGCGCCCTGACAGCACGACACCTATGACAAAAACCAATTATGCTTGACATTGCCCACTGCATAACTGTTTTCAAGCGACGTACATCTTATTACTCAGACGAAATTGCCCTTTTGCTAACTAAGCTCTTTGTGATACTCTCGGCGTGTGAGTAAAATGATATAGACAGTGAGAAAAGAGAGAGGGCAGTCATTCCATAGTTGGAGAAAAAGTGGAATGATTGTATGCCCATATGTCACATGGAGTTTAAACATTTTTTTCCCTCCAAAAGCAAACTTAAAGGATTCAAATATAATTCAGTCTCGTGTATTGCTTCCGCCGATATAAAATAGACGTAACGCATTTTTCAAACCAATCTGCGTCCTGTAGTCAGTGGTCATACCGACAGGTGACGCTTCGTTGGATTCCATTTTACACTTTCTTATTCCAAAGTGGGAATTTCGAAGGAAAATAAAAAGTTTTCGTTGCACTTGTTAACTGATCGCGAAAAAAATTCGCTAGAATATATGCATTCGCTTCGAACACGCTTTCCAAGTAACAGTGTCACTTAGATAACTCTGAGGGTACGATGTTGCGTTCACCGTGGCCGAGGCAAGACTGCGCCGTTTTGCCAAAGAATGGATTTTTTTCATTTTTGATTACTTCTCTCCAATTGTAAAATTACATATCATTACCGCGGCGATAAATAAAATTATATATTCTATAACGTTTCTCCTTTAACGGTAGTATCGTCTATTTTTATTTCATACAATGTACGTGAAAATCTACACGGTCATATATGTTAAAGTGTTTTTTTTCTTTCTATTGGAAGTGACCTTATGCCAAACTTCGTTTCCGAAGAAATAAAACAAACATTATTAACTTCCCTCTGGAAACGATGGAGTGTGATCGATTTTTTGACACTCTTGGAAAGTATAACTCAACCATTGAAAACATATCAATTCTATTTTATGACGGGTACCATTAAATAACAACGTTGAAATTCCTTCACACGAAGAATAAAAATTAAGATAAAAAACAAAATTTAATCCAATAATTAATCATATATAACTTGCCACACGAATGAAGATAAAACATTACAAATAACTACAGTTCACAAACTCTTAATTTCGTTGAATTACGTAGAGATTTAAATGATTTAATACTCCGGACAACAGTGAGTTGATGTGAGGAGCTTACGTGTTGCTTCGTCATTCGCTATTCCTTCAAGAATTCCACTATCAGTTTTATCACAACTGGGGCTGATTCGATATAATAATGAATTATTCAAAATCGTGAAAATAACTATACAGCAAATAACAAAAACCTTAGAATAGTGAAACTAATATTTTAGAATAGAATAACCAACCTGCTGAACAGAATCACACAATAACAAAATTCTAGAAAGTAGCGCGCATACAGCTTTAGAACAAATAATTTGCTCTCGTATAACACTACAATAAATTAAATATTTCAAGAAAAGCAGTCTTCACGAATACTGCAATATCATAGTAGAGTACACACACCGCACAACTTCTTCCGCGTAAATCGCGGAAGCCCAGACCATCGCGGAGCAACCAGAAGTCGCGGTTTGTGTTCTGTGACATAAGCGCCGTTATCTGTGGCGAGATTCGAAAGCCACAAGTAGGAGATGTGTTCGTATAAATCACTCAAATACAAAGTAATGTGGGTAGGTTACAACGAATAAGGAAAGAGACATGTGTTACAATGCAACTCATGCGTAGAAAAAGCATACAAGCTGTTTATTGATTCCCATATTGGTGAATGTATCGTATTCGTGTGTAGTAAAACAGTGTGGATGAAAGGAAACATCACGAAATGAAGTTTGTAATACCTACGACAGGGAGAGCCAACGGGACACGTGACGTTCTGTTATGAGAATACGTGAATACGTTCTGCTGTAATATAACGCTTATGTTCAATGAAATTGGGCGAGACCTGTATTGAACACAATTGATGTAAAGAACAATAAGTGAAATCAACTGGTTCAAACAGGAACATTATTTTTCCGGGATTGCACTTGCTTAATGAACTCTATTGATAAGTCTTTGTAGAAAATTTAAAATTTCTTCTATTGCCAAGTGTTGTGAGAAATCAGTTTATATGCAGTTTAAAAGGTTTTCGAAATAACAGCCGTACATCTTAAAACTATCAAAATTATCATACTTTGCATCTACAAACCTCCAACAACAACATCATCTCGTATTCGGAGCCATCCCGAACTGCCAAAACCCTCAGCTTGCCTCAAACATGTATGGGCAGTTTGCAACTGTTCAAGGTGCCGATTGCAGCTCGCAACAGCTCACCGGGGCCGGAAACTTCCAGGTCGGTAACCTCTGCTCAGCAAAAGACGCAGCTAGCGGCGAAGCAGCCTTTTCCGACAACAGTGAGTCGTTAACAATTACTAACAGTGCAAAAAGAACCCATACCTCAGGAGAAATAGACCTCCTCCCAAATAAGAAATCAACCACTTCAGATTCAACTCAGTACAATATACCAGTGGGAAACAGATACGCTGTGCTAGAAAATCTATCAGATCAAGATAAAAGATTTGAGTTTGCCAATGCCACTCCGCCCCAAGAAGACGAAAATCTAAGAATCCCTCCTATCTATGTAAATAATATCCACAATATCTCGGAATTCAACAAAGAGATTAAAAGCAAATTAACCAGCCAATTTACAACAGATTTCAACGGAAACAGAATTAAAATAATGTTTAAATCAATAGCAGACTTCAGAACAGCCATCAAATACCTCATTGAAACCAAAAGACAATTTCACACCTACAAAGATCCAGCCAATAAAAAATTTTCTGTCGTCTTTAAAAACATTCACCCAACAATTACACTAGAGGAAATAACCGAAGACCTTCAGCACAAATTCCCGTCCATCATCAGTGTAACAAGACTCTATAAAAATAACGTGCCCATTCCAGTTATTGCAGCAGAATTCAACGGAAGTCAAAATATCGAACAAGTGCTACAAATTAATCAGATCTGTAACATTAGTATTAAGCCAGAAAGAAGAAGAAGGCCGAAAGGTCCAGTTCAGTGTATGCGGTGCTTAGACTTTGGGCACACAAAGAATAACTGCAACAATTCAATCGCGTGTATTTTCTGTGCACAAGATCATTATTCTGTTAATTGCCCTAAAAAAGACTTACCTGCAATCTGTAAAAATTGCAATGGATCTCACAGAGCTGATTTAAGATCAATAGAATGCCCATACTATAAAAAACAAATAGACAACCCCTCAAGTAACCCCAAACCAGGCAATATTAAAAATAGATTAAGAAACAACCACCCTCCAAGACTCACCTCACAAAACTTCCCACCTCTCCCCACATCTAACAATATTCCAAATTTCACATTTGCTCCAAACCCTCCCCAAAATACAAATCAAAACAACCAACCTAACAATAACCCATCCACACATCCTCCTCTTATAAATAATTCTAATAATAACTCTTTCATTCATTCCATTATTAACTCAATTACCTGCTTCTTCGTCAATATTATTAATAATATCATCCCAACAATAGTCAGCAATTTACAAGCATCTCTCTCAGCCTATTTTAACAACAATAATGCAACAGTACCATAAAAATAATTTAAATCTGCTCAACTTAAACGCGAATGGCATCAACAATAAAAAATTAGAACTAACGTATTTCTTAAATGATAACAAAATAAATTTAGCTTGCATAACGGAAACGCATTTAAAATCAGATGTTACATTTAATATATCAGGCTATAGTGTAGTCAGAACCGACAGATCAAATGCAAACGGAGGTGGTGTACTAATACTAATAGAAAAATCCATACCATTTATTAAAATCAACCTTCCACACACCCCAGGTCTCGAAACTATAGCCATTAAATTCCCTCTAAACAATAGATTAATAACCCTAATAGCGGCATACAAGCCTCCGAAAACAAAAATTTCTGACTCGAATATTTCAGCGCTATTCCAGATGAATTCGCCCACTCTTCTGATAGGGGATCTTAATGCTAAAAACACTATATGGGGATGTAGAAATACCAACACTGCAGGACGCCAACTCAGCAAAATAATTACTGACCTCAAACTTCAGTTAATTATCCCAGCAGAACCCACTCACTACCCCACAGATCACAATAAACACCCAGACATATTAGATATTGCAATTTCTAACACTCAAACCACTTTTTACTCAGCACCCTTCTTTGAACTAGACTCGGATCACCTGCCAACCATCATCTCAACTCAACAAATTACGCCCCCTCACACTCCAACTCTCACACTTAACACACAAAACATCAACTGGAAAAAATTTAAGAACATAATTCAAAAACAATCACCCCACTTTAAAATATTAAAAACTCCCATAGAAATAGAACAAGCTATAGCCTTTTTAAACAATATGATAATCAACACAATCAACACTTAATAATAATGCTCAACCCCCCACCACTAAATATTTCAATAAAAAACTTCCGAAAAACATTCTCACAATTATTAACACTAGAAACAAAACAAGAAGACTTTGGTGCACCATGAGAAACCCACAGCTTAAGAAAGAGTTAAATTTACTGCCCAACATCGTAAAAAAATCACTAAGGGAACATAAACAAACAATTTACAATAACTTAATCCAGTCCCTCAGCACAAATAACAACACGTTGTGGCAATTCACTAAAAATATCTTGAAAAAGAAAGCAATAATACCCCCATTAACAACTCCAACGGGCAAGAAATATGCTTCTTATGAGAAGGCTGAAGCATTAGCCGATCACTTTGCTAAATCATTTACTCCCAATGCCACCCCAACTCACCCACTGCATTCAAACATACTCGAAATAGCATCAGCCCCCAACTATAACGTACCACACAAAATAAACTACATATCCCCAAATGAAGTCATTAATATAATTAAGATTTTGCCAATAAGAAAAGCCCCTGGTCACGACAAAATAAGTAACAAAATCTTAAAAAACTTACCTAAACCCACAATAGCATATATCACCAATATTTACAATTCAATAATTAGAACTGGTTACTTCCTCGTTATTTGGAAAAATTCAAATGTAATACCCATCCCCAAGCCATTCAAAAATCTATCCAGAACTGACAACTACAGACCCATTAGCCTTCTTTCCACTTTATCAAAAATCCTAGAAAAACTAATCCTTAAAAGACTAAATTCCCATCTGAATAAAACTCAAACAATCCCAATGCACCAATTTGGCTTCACTAATAAAGTTTCAACTTCTCATCAATTACTAAGAATCACGGAGCACATACACACGGCATTTCAAAAAAAACACCATACGATAGTTACCTTTTTAGACATTTCGAAAGCTTTTGACAAAGTATGGTACCCTGGATTAATATTCAAACTTAAAGAAATAGGTATCCCTAACTATTTAATTAATACCATTAATAGCTTTCTCCAAGATAGAACATTTTCAGTCACAGTTAATAATCACACATCCAATCCCCGCAGAATTACAGCTGGATTACCTCAAGGCTCACCACTGTCCCCCACGCTTTTCAACATATACACAGCCGACATTCCCATAACATCACACACGCACATCGCCCAATTCGCCGATGACACCGCAATTTTCATGTCCAATCATTCAACTGATCTAATCTGTAAACAAATTCAAACACATTTAAATAAAATTGATGAATGGTCTGTCAAATGGAAAATCAAACTAAATCCTACAAAATCAGGCGCCAAAATATTCTCATTAAGAACATTTTCAACCCCAACACCACACCTAATAAACAATAACCCAATTCCATGGACCCCGCACAATGAATCTGTCAAATACCTAGGGCTGAATCTTGATACCAGACTAAATTGGAAAAATCACATAACAGCAAAAGCACAGCAAGCCAAAATAAAATTAATTCAACTAAAGCCACTCTTAAATCGCAATAGTAAGCTCTCATTAAACAATGCCATCACCATCTATAAATCAATAATTAGACCCCTAATGCATGCCCTATCTGGATCAATGCTTCTAAAACTAATATAAATAAATTACAGATCATCCAAAATAATTTCCTCAGACTTGCCACTCATGCACCCTGGTTCATCTCAAACATTCAATTGCATAAAGAATTTAATTTACCCCCTATACTTGACCATATCGCGCTTCTATCTAACCATTTCTTCTCCAAAATAAACACAATAACCCAAGCCACCCATTACGGCCTAGCCACCACCTACCAGCTCCCAACAAGAATAAAAAATATATATCCATTAGATTCATTCCTCAGCATATTTTCAGAACACACCTAGGTGCTCTGTGAGTTTCCTATTCATGTGTATTTAGATTTAGTTGTAAGATTAGCATTTAAGTTAAATATAAGTCATAAAAAATACATATGATGTAGTATACATAATACTGAACTATGTACATTCGTTCACTAATAAAGATATACTATAAAAAAATAAAAAAATTTAAAAAAACTCCAACAAAGAAAGCTTTAGATTACTTCACTTTCTTTGATACCTGAAGAGAGGTAACTCTAAAGATAACTCTGAACAAAATTAGTAATTCTCCTTTTGAATCCATTGTTGTATTGAAGATTTTAATATTGATTTCCTGGACGAATCTTGCAATAAAAGACCACTTTCCCTATTAACGTTATTCTCTTCATTTAAATGTTATAGTGAACAGGGAATATATTTAAATAAAAAATAGATCAAATCATAATTAACAAACAAATAAATACATACGAAATAATGATTAATGATTATGTACGTGAGAGTGACCACGATGCACAAATTCTTACAATTAGTACCAACTGGAACTGGGATTAGATATTACACACATGGGTAGATTATTTACTAAAGCGAAAGTAAAATTATTTACTGACTACTTACAGAAGGAATCAGGGACAGTTTATAACGCTTTTGACGCGAACAAATATAATTTATTTTTCTCGAAACATTCATGTCACTGCTGCTTTCCTCTTAAAAAGAGAAAATTAAATATTTCATGGAAAATCAATACTAGGATAACAGAAGGCATTAGAACATCGTGTAAAAACAAACGCACTGTTTACTTTATTTCTAAACTTAATAACGTATCACACGGTTTCCATTTCTACTTCCGAAAATACAAAAGCATTTTAAGAAAGGTAATAGCGCGGGGAAAAGTTATGAGAAATTATCAGGATATTTTGAATGCTACTATCAAAACTAAAGCAATGTGGAATATTGGAAAAAAGACGACTTTATTACCTCGATACTTTGTAGAGAATGTTGTTTGAACGATAATGACAGAGAAATAAGCTATCGGATAAAAGGATAATCGGATAAACTCTTCAACCAACAATTTTCGAGAATTGCTGACGATCTTATGGAGGAACTAAATCCACAAAATTCAACCACATGCATTTCCCTAAAAAGTTTCGGCACGTTTGTTTCCGAAACTTTTCCCAATGAAATTTTCAAAATAGTCGGTATATAATTGGATAGTTTAGATGTATTTTCGGATTATTTATTAAAAACGTGTGCACCTGACCTTTAATTCACAAGATCAATGCTGTTTATGCACAGAAATATTTCCAGAAATTTTCAGAACAATACAAATAAATCCACTTTTTCTATCCTACCCTTACTTCCTAAGACGAAAAGAGGGTATTGTAAACGTACATCGGAAAACAGCGAATTTTTGGCAGAAATACTCTTATTGCCGGATCCTAGAAAAGAAAATGTGGATTAATTCTGTTATTATATAGTAAAGTACTTCCTCTAATACACTGCGTAGTTAGAATTCATGTTTTGTAGGTCCTTGATGCCAAAAATACAATTAACGCCAACACGTCTGTCTGTCTGTCCGTTGTCAACGCTGGCGCCTAAACCGTTCAGACGATTTTCTCCGAAATTAATATTCTCCGATCGATTTAAATGAACTCGAGGCCCTGCGAGTTTGGAACGGATATTTTGATTTTGAAGGGTACTTTACCTGCAAGTCAATATTTTCAAAATATTATCAAATTTACCACAATTTAAATTTGTCCTCGGTCAGGTCACTTGTGTCCAATTTTTGTCGAAATCCCTGGTTTTAGGATCATTGCAAATGTGCAATTTCTTTCCGGCGTTTTGTTTACCTACAAATGAGTTTTTTTTTTAAAATAAAATATGTTCTTAAAAGATAGATTCTGAAATAAAAACAGGTACAATTTTCAAAATATGTGCAGTATTCGCACAATTTTACGTGAAATATAGGCAATTTTAACCATTGTTTCTCAAAAAGGCTCCAAATTTTCTTTTTTAAATTTTCAACTCGAAAGGACTGTAAAAAATACACCATTTCCGGAGAATCTCAGTGTATTTTCGGAAATTGCAAACAGTTTTCCTTTCAAAACAAGAAAATTGAAGATGCATTTTTGTCTGAAACAAAATCTGTTTTTGAAATATTAGCTATTTAAAAACGGTCAAGTACAATTGAAAAAAGAAAGTAATTTGCGCTTGACATTAATGCCATTTATAAACTAGTTATTCTTAACATACTAGCTGCAATCTATCTCCACCATTCATTTTTTTAAAATTTTATTATTTTTCCGTTTTCCGATAGTAGAACGAAAATATTATTTCAAGAATATTAAACAGAAAAAACATCGTCGTAAATGGCATTTTTCTTTGAAAATTTGGAGCCGTTTTTACGAAATTGGCACTTAACTTAAGCGCTACTGTAAATTCGAAATTTTAAGCTCCTTTTCACAGAAAACTTTTGTGTTTTCGAAAAACTTCATTAGAAATCATTTGAAGCACTTTAACTCATAAATACAATAGTGTTTACAAATTGCTGTAAATGGGCATACTAACGGCGTGAATTATCTTTCAAAAAATGTACATTTGTGTAATTTATAAAATACTCCATAATGAACTTTATTTCATATTAAAGAGTGCAATTCCAAAAGTTTGAAGAGTCCATTGGAAAAGTTTCAAGAAAAAATTTGGAGCAAGAGTACATTCAAAAAGTTTGAAAAACAATTTGGAGCCCATTTTGAAAAATTAGCGTTTGAGCGTTTCTGAAAAAGTAGAAATTTGAGCAAGTTAGTTGAGATAGAACGGTTGTTTTCGAGAAACTTTATATGATATTATTTAAAGCACATGTACTCATAAATATAATAATGTTAACAAATCGACTAATATTAAAGTAACGACGAGAGAGAAAAGTAAATAAATACAATTTTGTAATTTTTTTAAAAGCAAAAAAAAATTAGCAATATGGGGTTTTGTCATTTTATAAAGTGAATTAAGGGCTATCTCTATCGATAGTATAAAGATCAAATTTGGGTCCGTTTTTGAGAAATTCTTGTTGTATTTTTTTTAATCGCACACATTGCTCTCAATATGGCGCGATAACTACTACAATTTTGTACAAATATGTACGTGACCTTAAGAACTCACTATGGAGAACAAATTTTATTTGAAGGCAAAATCTCCATCTCCAATTTTGTAGTTGTAGTAAAACGTCCGAGGAACATCCATTTTAGAAAAAAATTCCTACGTATGGGTTAGGCGCTAGTGGTGTTCACAGACGGGCACACGGGCAGACGGACAGACGGGCGAAGATTAAAAAAAGACAGCAGAATGTCATATATTCTTATTAAGGAACCCCAAAACGTGTATTTCCGTTGAAATCTCGAAATAGATTTTCCGCGGCATTATATAATTTCCCCTATCATACGTATATTACCCGAATATACTTGCGAATACGGGAAAGAAAAAGCATATTTTCTCAGAAATATATTTTCTCAATGGTTTCTTCAATTTTTTCACAAGTAAAACAAGGGACGCTTAAAAGAATACCGATTGTCTCATTTTTGTAGAAGTCTCTGAATTTTCGAAAATTGCAAATTTAGAAATAATGCGAGAATATATGTGCTGTTGTACTGGTGCATTCTGTCTACTCTCTGGTAGCTATATTATGTTAGTTCAATATTGTGGGTTGCGAATGAGACACTTCGAAAAACAGGCACATTGGTCCATAGCACTTTCTGCCTCTCGCCATGAAGTATCTTTAGCTGCGAATTACATTTAGGGAAAGGCTGAAAAAATGAGTATTTGTAGCCATTACATGTCCCATAAGGGCCATTGGTCGCATGGATAGAGAGTTATGAGGTGAACTACAGTTTTCTCATACAGTTAGATTACCAATCCTAATAATGAACTTGTTATTTATATCTTTATGGTTTACAAAATATTTACATTGTTGTTAATATATGTTTATCGTCTTCAACTGTAGATCTAAAACACTTAGAATTGTCCGTTAGTGTAAACTTACAGGTAGCCATAATTTAATTTGTGTCAATTTGCTGCTGCTATTGCCTGCTGTATCTTTTCAACTGTCCTGCCATCTTTTTTATTGTCTTCCTTGTCGTCTCCTGCCGGTCGTGGATACCATATCTTATTTGCATGTTCCCATTATTTCTTCCTGATGATATGTCCGCCCCATTTCTATTTTACATGTCAGCTTGTTGTTTTGTTTCTCTTATCTTTGTTTTGTTTCTCATAACTTCGTTGAGTATGTCTTTAAGTGATATGTTCGAGAGTATCCTACCTACACTGGCGGTATTGCAACACGCCGATCGCATTGTATAATTTATTCCTCAGAACAGATACAGCACATACTGACGTGATACTGCACATGATCACATGGGCAGAGCAATGTGAAAATCGCACGTCAGGCAACAGAGAGAACCATGAACCGGATACGTCACAACCATACTGCGTGTACCCGCGCGGGCAGTACAACAAGCCTTGATGCGGGCTGGCGTCCCATCGTACAGGTGGCGAATAGGGCCCTGCGGTACACTGTTCCACGTCTCCTACACAGCCTCACGAGAAGCAGGTAGCGTTTTTTGGGGGAAGTCGCAGCACGGGTCAGGCGTTGGCCAATCATATCCCACAAATGCTCGATCGGGGACAAATCCGGCGAGCGTGCCGGCCCGAGCAGTTGACGAACTCGTGGAGAGCGCGGTCCAAAATTTGTCCAAAAATTGCAAAAGTCCAAAAAATTTTCGGAGTATTCCTACAATTAAAATATTTAAGATAGAGATTTTTCTCTTAATGAAATCTGTTCCTTGAAGATATATTTTGAAATAAAGTCACGTGCAATGTTTTGAAAATTTGGTTACTTTTCGCGTAATTTTGCGTAAACAAAATGGGCATGAAAGTATGTGCTGTTTTAGCACTAGTAGTTTCACGCGTATTGCTTTCGCAGTATGAAGAAAGTATTGTGATGTTGAGGAAGAAATGACATTTTTCGACATAAAAATTTATTGCTGTTAGTAAAAAGTGGCTAAATCGTGTACCAATATGTAGTAAATAGCTTCACCTAACACGTTGTGTCTATAATTCCACGCTTTGTTGCTTTTATACATAAAAATTGACGGCAAAACGTCTGTCTATCCGTCCGTCTATGGTAAAAGCTAGCGTCTAAACTGGTCAGAGGATTTTCTCCAAAAGTCATGTTCCCCCATTGACCTCGAGTAACGCAAGGCCATGTGAGGTCAAAATGAATATTTTAAATTGGGGGAAGAGGACTTTACATGATCTCGAAAACATTTTCCACATTTCCTTAAACATGGCTCTAAATTGTTTATTAAATATTGTCCTCGGATAGCTTAAAAGTTGCATTGGTCTCATTTTCATTCAATTCTTTTTTTTTTTTTTTTTTTTTGAAAGTGGAAAGGTTGAAAATTTTTGAGTGACTTCCTACAACTATAACATTGAAGATAGATTTTTTAAATGAAATATGATGTATCAAGACAGATCTTGAAATAAGGTCACGTACAATTTTTGTGAAGTATGGGTAGATTTTGAGTAATTTTGTGTTAAACATTGACTATTTTTGAACAGTTATTTCTCATAATCGACTATTTTTTTCCTTTACATGTTTTCCTCATATGTAGCAAAGTATTACCTCTATTATACCTCGCATCTGCAGTTTCTAAGACCATGTTCACGAGGAGATGGTAGCCAGCCATGAAATGAGGACTGGTACTTGATTTTACTTGGCAATTATGAAATATAATTCTTATCTTTACCTTTTCTTTCCACTCTACAATCACTTGACTGAAATAATTCATGCCTGATCTGAAATTCCTGAGCCACAACACTACAGTAGAAGGAAGCAGCGAAAAAGACGCCATTTAGGCCAGCGGTTCTTTTATTTTTGGGATTGATTTACAAAGTTCAGTTTACAAGAAACTCTTCATTTGTATTATTGGCTTAAATCTAATTACTTATGAACTATATCTAATCTAAACTACAACTGACTCACAGAGCTCCTCTAAAAACCATTAAAATTGGCAAAATGTTCCGAAAAGAATGGATAGGATATCTGTTTTTTATTCTAGTGTGGTTTTCATTAAATTTTCCTATGTTAATGTGTCTATCTTGATTAATGAGGGGTATGTTAGATTATAGATTATTGCAAAGAAAGGCTATGTGGTGTGCAATGGGTTTTATTATTGGTTTTTAAGAATTATAATATTCTGAATTGCTTTCCTGAAATCGTCTATATTTTGGAAGTTGACTTTGTCCTTGTTATGGTAGATAGTTACAGTAAATTGCGCACTGATTGGGGTTTTAATTTCCTGATTTAGTTCAATAATGTTTGTCATATTATTGATATGGATGGGAGGGATTCTGATATTTTCAGGTATAGCGGGTTGGGTGGCGTCTGCAACATCGTAATCAGAAAGTTCAATTAGACTGTTGAAGCTAATATTAATAGGAACATCGTAAATTGTATCAAAGTTGGTAAGTACTTTTTTGGATTGATTCGATTTTTGGATAGGATCACTATTTCCTCCTTTGCCACTGTTCACTTGGGGGATTGGAACGAAGTTAGCATTAATATTATCACCGCACCGTGAAAAAGAGGTTGCGCCTTCGGCTGGCACATTATGTCTGACCTAATTTGGTTGATTATTATTTTGCATATGTGGTCGCATCCTTGTAGTCTGCATTGGCGGTGCTGTTTGATGAAACATGTGCGCTTGTTGTAGTAGTAGTATGTAGATACACTAGTGAGTATGGAGCTTGAAAATCACGGCCGTCGCCTTCCACGACCTCCATTTGGCCGTCGGTTGAATAAACCAGAGCTAAGGCATCGGCTATGCACTGGCTCAGGCCAGCGTTGTTGAATGATGATGTAGAGTTAATCATTTATTAAAACACTGCACTTTAGATTGAAGTTGCGCACTGTATAGTTTTCAACTTTACGCTTATGCACCTTACGCTACGAAGTGTAATCTGCTACTGAGAGTAGCGCTGCGCTCAGAGGTCTGCACAGGTCGACTGCTCGGCGCGAGATCAAGGCTAGGGATATTCCAGATCTCCTTTCCCGGAGGCGCTGCTGCCAACTTGTATGGTCACCTGGCATTCACGTTCCAACTTTCACGGAGTTATTCGAGTCCTTCAGGAATGGACAACCAGCCCTTCGCCTCGTCCTGGGAAAAATACTGAGGGCAGAATCAAGAAGAAAGGATCTCTCTCAGACTGGGGGCCGTTGTAGAATACACTGTTCCATTATTCACCTTGAATTGATAAAAAAATGAGGCTATACCAGCGCAGAAAACAAACGAAATTCTTATCCAGTCTCGACTAGTCGTCTTCGCTCCATCTATTGAGTTGGCGTCGGAAATCCGGCCACCGACAGCTCTCGCGCCGCAGACAACTCTGCTACGAAGCTTCGACTGCTGGGTGAAACCGCCGGCTGAAACAGACGTGCCTCCCGTGAGCCTCGAACCCGCGGACGCTTGAGTTGGCGAGTTTTCAGGCCCCTTTCCTCGGGCGCGCGCTGGTGGCGTGGCGCGGCGCGGCGCGGCGCGGCGCGGGGCGCCCTGTCGGCGTCGGGGCGATCCGCGCCGCGGCGGTGGACGGCCGATTGGCCACACGCGGGGGGCGCGCGGGGGCGGCACGCCAGGCAGAGGGGCGCTGTGGGCCGCGGTGTCGCGCGGCATTCTTATCGGCGGGCGGGGGCGACTGCGCGGGCGCGGCAGCGGCGAGGCGAGGCGAGGCGAGGGCGGGCAGAGCGCGCGGAGGGGTCGCGAGGTGCGATAATGACGAGCGCCACGCAGTTCACTTACTACAATAGTCATCGACGCGCACCATAATCTGCTTCCCAGTTGAGCGCTCCGATGCGCCTGAGGCGCTGGTGCCGGCGCCCCCGCGCCCCGCCCCGGTCCGCCCCGCTCCACCCGCCAATTCGATCGCCAAGTGCCCCCGCGCCGCGCAGCGCCTCGCGCCAAGCCGGTGTGCCGCGCCGCGCCCTCGTTCGTCACCCCCACCTATCCCGTCGCGCCCAGCCCCCAACCCCCGAGGACCCCTACGACGGCGACTCCTGTAGAGCTCGGAGCTCCGGCTTCCAGCTCCTCCAACTCTCGCTGCCGTTCCACCCTACCTGCTCGCAATCCTACCTTCCGCTCGTTCCCACTCGCTCTCGCTCATTCTCAATCGCTCCCGCTCGCCTTCATTCGCCCTCACACCGTCCTAGTCGTTCCCACTCACTCTCACTCGCTTGCTGCTCGCTCCCATTCGCTCTAACTCGCTCACAATCGCTGTCACCCGCTCCCTCTCGTTTCCACTCGCGCTTACTCGCTCTACACTCACTCGCTTCCATTCTTTTCACTTGATCACAAGCACTCACTCTCATTTTGTTCCACACGTTCTCACTTGCTCCCACTCACTCTCACTCACTTGTTCCCACTTACTCTCATTCGCTTCCAAGCACTCCCTCTCACCCCCACTCACGCCCACCACAAACATTCGCTTCCACTCGTGCTCTCGCTTATTTCACCCGCTTTCACCCATGTCCACTCACTTCAAGACGTCGGTGGAGCCCAGCAGGCACAGCAAATCCTTCTTACGCGAGTCATTGTACCGTTCTTTGTTTTGGAAACCAATATTCGCTTGTTGGGAACAACACGTCGTATCAGAAAAAGTGTAGTATTTATTCTCTGGATAATTAATTATTGATTAAACATGGTCTTGAGAGATTAGGCAGTAAGTCCTTCATCCCATTATAAACTGTTAACCTTAATTTATAATATATCTCCGGGCTGATAGTTTTGCCATAATATATAGACGCCCTAAAGAAACGTATGGCATGGCAATATCTGAAGTTTAAGAAACCAACTGATGAATTCATTCTAGTCTAAACTCGAGAATACTGAATAATTAATAAGCCGTAAAATTATTAATAATGGCAGACATGTATGTCACGCATATTTGTGCATTAATTCATAGTCTATCCTTCCGTATCTTCGCATAGCGTTCAGCATCTGAACTGAAATTACATAACGACTCAATTACGCAAGTCGCTTACTGAATTATGTATAGTGTCTAAACCGACAGGATCCTGAATTCTTCCGTTGTGCACAGTGTAAGGACCAAAATGTCTGAGCATTGGAAAAACGTCAGGTTTTACAAGTCACCCACAGCAAGGAAACTTTATTTTGAGCGCTGCTAAATAGAGCAAATGCATTGACACGGGAAAATCTACTATAGAACTACCTAATCCATTTAGTGAGACGCATTCTAAATTCCTTATTGTTCAAAAAAGTTGAAATGAGTAAAAGTTGAAAGAATTGTGGACCTATTGTGTCCAAAGGTAGGATACTAGTGTAGAGAGTATTCATAGTGACATGCAAAACTATTCTATCAGTCTGGCTCACTAGAAGAAATTCACTTACAATACATGTACTTTATTTTAGAACGCATTGACAGATGACATTAAACAATTAAAGTCGGCACACAAATTTAAGTTAAAAGTTTTTTTTGCTGCAAAACTGTTTTTTACAATTAGAGACTATACTAAACATCAGAAATAAAAATTATAATATTTATTGTAACAAAACAGTGATATAAAATGCTTTAATTTACATTTATATTGTATATTTTTTTTAAAAAAAGACTTAATGTGCCTGTAACAATTAATGTACTTCAGCTTCCGGGTCAATGACTCACCTCGATCAGGTTTTCTCTTGTTTCCCTGATTCATTGAACAAATGATGAGATCGTCCCTTGTTTTGCTCTGCACATAAATGTTGCTTCACTATGCGCATGTTCCGTGGAACTCTCCTTTTGCTTGTAGAGGTGGTAGTGGTAGGAGTAGAGCAGAGGTGAATTGCTATTTTGTTGGCAATACATAGGAAACAAATCTGAATTTCGTTTGCCGATGCAAATAAGTTTTTTTATAATACGGGAACCAAAATATCTAGTTTCTACAAATGTTGCTAATCTCGCGGTTTTTTAAATTATATTACTATTATTTTATTTATTTTTTTAAAAACCTTTATTCATCTTTCAACGATTTATAGTTCAAATGTTGGGAAGGGGTTTTGGAACTCAAGAAAACCAGCACAGTTGATCTTCTCCCCCATACGTGTAATACAGTTCTTACTGTTTTTTGACAAAATAAATAAATAAATAAGTAAGTAAACATCCTTCATGAAATAAAATAAGATCGAGACATGGAAAATGAAACTACACAATTCAACATTTAAACCAATATACAACTACATTTTCCACAATCATTAATAAAATGGCATTTTAACAAAAGCTAACACAATTGTATTAAGTATAATCATAGATATTTATTTAATTGTGATTTATAGTATAAAATAATTGTAATTTAGATTAATTAGATTATACATTTCCTCCTTACGACACGCAGGGTTTTTATTTATTTTGGCGAAAATCAAATTAATTTGTTTTAATAAACGATCCTGTGGAGGAGATCCAAGGGATGGACTGTGCTTAATCTTCTTACGTATTTTGCTCTTGTCAAGTAAGATTAAGGACAGCAGAATTTGATGTTTTTGTAGGGGTTTAAGATATTGGCAACTGTATTGTCTTTTTTTTTTTTTTGTATAATTGTGAGCATGTGTAAGTAATTGTACAACTCTTTACTTCACTGATTTTATTAATGAAGGTAGTATTGGCATATTGCAGACATGAGAGCTCTCTTTAAGTATCACCTTCAATAACATAACCGAAATATTACATAAAACATCGTTCTTTAGAACATAAATAATATATTTTAATGATTAGAAGAGCATCACATCAAAATGATAATCAAAGATACGTCATATAAATGAAATATTTACAAAAATAGAACTGAATTCACTGGGTGAAGATGTCTCTGTTTTCAATGTATTTAAAAATGACTGTCAACAAACATTCTGGACAAAAAAACTAAAAATAGACAATAATGAAATCGAGCGTTGGAAAACGCCGAATTTTCCACGCCGAATTTTCCATAGAAAAACCTTTATTGCCGGGCCCTATTAACGAAAAAGTGAATAAAATTGTTCTTGTTGAATTACTTTCTCTAAAATTTGTAAACAGAATCCATGTTTTGTGGAGGCTTGATACCGAAAAATCGATTGACAGCAAAACGACCGTCTGTCAGTCCGTTTGTCCATCTGTCCGTCTCCGTCTGTCCGTCAATCTGTCCCTCCGTCCTTCTGTCCGTCCGTCCGTCCGTCCGTCCATCTGTCCGTCCTCCCGCCCGTCCGTCTGACTGTCCGTCTGACCATCCATCTGTCCGTCCGTCCATCCGTCTGTCCGTGCGTCTGTCTCTCCGGGAGACTGTCCGTCCATCTATCCGTCTGTCTGTCTGTCGGTCTGTCGGTCGGTCCGTCGGTCCGTCGGTCCGTCGGTCCGTCGGTCCGTCGGTCCGTCGGTCCGTCGGTCCGTCGGTCCGTCGGTCCGTCGGTCCGTCGGTCCGTCTGTCTGTCTGTCTGTCTGTCCGTCCGTCTGTCTGTCTGTCTGTCTGTCTGTCCGTCCGTCCGTCCGTCTGTCCGTCCGTCCGTCCGTCCGTCCGCCCTCTCTGCGTTTTGGAAGTTACATTGCAAAAGGCAGTCATAAAAATAAAGATTTTTGTCTAAAATTAAGTCATGTACAATTTGTTGAAAAAATGACTACTTTTTACGTAATTTCTGCATAACATGAGTGCAATATATTTTTTGAAATGCAATGAATGGAAATAATAAACAGAATGGACGTGTCCTGCCATTGCAAGTCCTGTAATTCTTTCACCGTTGTTTACAAACCCCGTGTTGTAATTTTGTGTAGCTTATAATTGTAACGTGTTTCTTTCATTCGCAATTTATGTCTCAAACTTCTTCTAATTTCAGTAACTGTACCATTGAGCTGTTTTAGAAAGGCATGATTCACTTACAAGTAAAATATTCACTGACCCGAGTATGTGAAGTAATGTTTACAGTGAGATGAAGTACATTTTGAAGAGATTCTTGTTCATGTGATAACAGTCCGTGAGCCGCAGCAGGGCCTCCTGATGTCACGTCACGAATAAGCGCGAGGCCAGCGCTACGTTTATGATTTATTTCCTGCGAGACCAGTTTGTTTTCTCGCATTCTACCTACAATGCTGGTGAGTGCTCTGGGACTGTCTCAGAGAGGTCTATTCATCGATCCACTTAGCACAGGATCTGGCAGAGGCGACGATCGTGGTGCCCGTCGCCCCAGGCCACATCTCGTCTTCTCCACCACCACCCCGCCCCTCCCCGCTGCGCATTCCGCTACCCCGCCACACACCGTCCCACCTCGTTTCGCCCCGCCCCTGCCGTCCCGCTCCTCTAATCTATACAATTAGAGGCTATACTGATCATCAAAAAATTATGTTTATTTGAACAAAACAGTGATATATTATGAATTAGTTTACATTTGTATAGTATATTTTTTTAAAGACTTAATATGCTTGTAATAAATAATGTACTTCAGCTTGCGGGACAATGACCCCCATCTCGATCAGGTTTTTGTCCAGTTCCCCTGATCCATTGAGCAAATGCTGAGATGGCCCCTTGTTTTGCTTCTGAGCGTAAATGTAGCTTCACTATCCGCACGTTTTGTTGAACTCTCTTTTTTTTGTAGTGGTAGAAGTAGAGGTAAGGGCGAGTTACTATTTTGTTAGAAATGCAGAAAAATCATATCTGCAATTCGTTTAGTGTTGCAAATAAATTTTCTATAACTCGTGAAAGAAAATGATTCTTGATTTTTGGAAATATTGTTAATATTGCGCTTTTTTAATTATATTTTTACATATTTATCTTTAACTTTTACACATCTTTCAACTATTTATAGTTAAAATGATGGGAAGGGATTCTGGAACTCAAGAAAACGTGCGCAGATCTTCTCCAACATACCTCACATTCAGTTCTTTTTCTGTTTTTGACTAAATAAATCTAAATCTATTTGGGTAGAGAGGGCTGGAGGTGCTTATTGCAGACGCTGACAGACGAGATGTATGAATAGAATCTCAAGTATATTTGGCTAAGAATCGTTTTAGGAACGAAAATAATTTCAGACTAAAAAAGGCTTGAATTTCTTTGTGCTTGTATATAAAATAGCTGAATGTGGCGTTTGTCGCTAGCTTTAAACTGTTTTAAAAATATTTTCAAATTTTAAAAGTGTCTACTATGCGTTCTCAATTAAAAGATACTTTAAAGATGCAGTTGTCTGTTTTTTTATTCTAGGACTTTGAACGTAAAAAATAATCTATTAAGCCCTAAAATTAAATAATAATAATAATAATAATAATAATAATAATAATAATAATAATAATAATAATAATAATAATAATAAATAAAAAGTCAGACACAATTCTTGTTGTCGGGTGTTCTTCCAGGCTCCGGCCACGGTCTACAATACGGTATTGGAGGACCTAATCCCTATCAGCCCTATTAATAAAAGCGTGGTGTAACGTGGGTATACCACGCTTATTCTGGGACTAGTTTGGGACTAGTTAGTTCTAGCTTAAGAATGGTGTAAGAACGGAATAACTTTTTACTAATAATGGCGCCTAAACCGCGGAATAACTAAAACTTCTCTAAACCGAAAATAATGCTTGGCAAAGTTGCTTCTTGTAGCATCTTTGGTGATTTTGCATATTCTCTGCTAGGAAGTAGTGGAAGTAGTGAGCGACGACATCCGCCATTTGACTACGAATTACCGAGTGTTAGCGAAGTGAAGTTCGTGGTGTGCGACGCGTGTCTTCCTACTTTTAATATTAACGAGTTATTGATTGGTTATTGTTTTTAGCAGGGTTTGAATAGTTTTTTATTAGTATATATTAAATTGCATTCTGTTTATAATTATTAAGCAATGGCTGAAAAGCGCGCGAGGAGTGTGAACTGGGATAGTGAAGAAAAGGTAAGAAAGATTTTGTTTTGATAAATATTTAGCATTGTTTTTTGCAAGTGTGGTGTTTGAATGTGTTAACTTTTCCTGTTTTCTTTTTCTTTCCAGCAACTGCTGAGAGAAATAATGAAGCAGCATTTAAATGTATTGAATGTGAAAAACAATGATACATTTATTAATAAAAAAGCCCAAGCTTGGCAAGAAATTACGAAAAAATTTAATGATGTCAACTTTCGGAGTAGGGAATTGAAACAAATTTATAACCAATGGAAAGTGTGAAAACAAAGTCAAAGAAAGAAATGGGAGAATTCAAGAAACATATTAGATTGACTGGTGGGGGACCAAAGCCAACAAGTCCTTCACACGAGACTCTAGAAATGGTGAGTCTGGATCCCACAGGATTTTTATATCCAGAGAATCCTTAAGACTCTGACAATTTTGTGGTATCTTGCGAACCGCAAATAGAAATCGAGGATACTGTGTTGCATCCAGCGATAAATATTTTTGCATTGGAAAGGAGCGATGCTGCAATTGTCTCCACTTCAGGCACTTCTCTTGCTGCTGCCGCTGGTGTTGTGAGCGAGTTTTGTAGCGATGCAGAACTACTCACCGCTACTACTATGCCCCCTGCAACTGCTAGTTTCACTGCTTCCAGTGATGCGAGAGCTGCTGCTGCTGCTACTACTACTACAACTACTGCTACTGTTACTACTACTACTGCTGCTGTTACTACTTCTACTGCTGCTGCTGTTACTACTACTATTACTACTACTACTACTACTACTACTACTACTACTACTACTACTACTACTACTACAACTACAACTACAACTACAACAACTCCCACGCCTGTTGCTGGAGCTGCTACTCCGTCAAGATTAAGAAGAGGTCGAAAGATGGGGGAATTTGATTTCAAGAAAAGAAGTTTTGAATCAATGGAACGATACAGAGCTAAAGAAAATGAGAGATTGGAAAAAGAACATTTGTTAAGAGTGCAGTGGGCAAAGGAGCAGCATGATAAGTTAATGTGCATTTTGAGTCTGCAAGAAGAAATTTTGTATAAGCAATTGCAGAAGTAAATTGTAAAAAAATTATTTTTTCACAAATGTATTATCTTTTCTTTCATTTCAGCCTAGTGAACCAAATATTAAGTGAATTATATGTAAATTGAAATTCTTGTAGGAAGTTAGAGTATTTAAATGAGTCGCTTTCAAAAGCCTAGATTCCATCTTAAGTAAAATTTGCAATAGAAAGAAAACAATATATTTAGGTTATGCTGAAGTAATGTTTGTTTTTCGTTTCGCAATGAACATAGTACGAATTTGGGGAAGTAGTTTTCAAAAATTGATTTAACTTTTTTTTTGAAGTGAAACAAATTGAAACTAGATTTTTCTATAGAAAAGTTGTAAACCTGTATATAAAATTTTAAATTAGCTTTTTATACCATTGTGTTGGAAGTAGAGTTAATAAATAGTTAAATAATTGAATTGTTCTTTTGGGCTTCATAAAATTTGGTTTAGGCACTATAACAAATTCTCTAATCTTTCTGATAAGTACTGATTGATCATAATTTTAAGCAAAGACTTAGTGGCATATTACAAAGTTGAGAATATTTCTGTGGTATTTCATTTTGGGGGGATGCACAGCTGTCCAAAATGATTATAGTAGATTTTAACTTACATTCCAAACTTGTGATCATAATTATTGTTATTATATTGCCTTCTGAGAATGAGTTAGCTGAATGACTTTAAAAAGGTAAGATTTTTGATAGTGTGGTCTATTAATTTTTAGAATGGATTTCTCATGTCAGCACGTAGTCTTCGATGAAAGGAGGCATTTTCGAAGGTAATATAGGAGGGGATAACACAAGTAAATTAAATTAAAATAAATGTTGAACAATATTAGACTCCACTAATAATAGAAACAATGACTATTGTGGGCTCAGAACAATTTGAATTTATAAATGGACATTTTCATGTTCTGAGCAATTTCAATTTTTTTTTGCATAAGATTTAAAACCAACTTCTGAAATTGCCATTGTAGAATTCATGAGCATGATGTAACGAATGTAGTTCATGAGATTTGGTTGGAGTGTAAACAATTCGTTTGCAGACGTTTCAGAATCTTTTAATTCAATTGTCAGGGCCAGTGTTAAAAAACAAGGCATGAAGACATCAATATGAATAAACAATAATACAATACATGCAAAAATATAAAAATGTATACACCATAACTCAAATTTTCATATTATTTAGAAAGGTGTGTATGTTTTTATATTTTTTGCAAATCATATTGATGTCTTCATGCCTTGTTGATTTTTGTACACTAGCCCTGATGATGGAATTAAAAGATTCAGAAACATTGGCAAACTAATTATTTATACTCCGACCAAATCCTGTGAACTACATCCCTTGATCTTAATTACTACACAAGTCAAAGCATGGAAGAATGTCATTTTAGCACATTCAATATAAACTTCAATCTCAATTTCTTGCAAAGGTCAATTGTGCAACACAAAATAGTCAGCATGAAGCCTAAATCTAATAGTTCTGTGCATATCAGCTATTTAAATTTTCATAAATAACTAATGTATCCAAAATTTTAATCCATAGTATTTATTCAACAATTGATCACCCTACCTTTCTAAAGAGTATCAAATTTTCCTGATTAAACACAATAAAATGTGCAATTGAAAGCGAAAGAGAGCAAAAAGCACTTTGAAATATCTTTTTATACACGGTCTTAATCATCATACTTTTGTAATCTGCGTGATTGTTTAGATGTTTTCACTGCGCTGAGCAGGTTCCCTTTTACCACTTTAAATTGACTCGTATAAAAGTGAATCATTGTATATGAAATTGATAGGAAAATATGAGTCTGCAAATAAAATTCTGAACAATTTTTTGTATTCGTATTTAAAACCTTTCTACTATACCTTCTATAATATTTTTTCCTTCAGGGGTTGAAAAGAGGTATGCTCTATAGAATGCCAACAAAAAGTTCAAATTCATATTATTTCTGCAAATGCTTATTAATCCACATTAGGAAGAATTACATGAAATATGGAAGTATTTTAAAATGGGAAATTTTCTTAGTTCAGTCAAATATATTTTTTGGGATATATGAATATTGGAACAAGTATTGTTTTGCTACCACAAAGCAATTAGAAACAAAACTATTATTATCAGACATATTTCAGGTAAAAATTTTATTTACATTCACATCACTTTTACACTGAAATTAATAAGCAGATATCCTTCTCTAAAAATTTTCCTCTATAAAAGCTGCCCGAACTGCTGCTCCTCGACCTACAGCTTGAATTGGTTGCAATTCCTGTTCTTCAACCACTTCTTCTTCAACAGGAAATTCCTCTTCATTATAAATTATTGCTATGTTGTGCAATATTGCGAGTGCCACAATATATAGCTTTATATTTTCAAGGGAGTTTCTGAAGCCTGTTTGGAGACAACGAAATCGGCTTTTCAGCACACCAAAACATCTCTCCACAGAGTTCCTTGTGCGCACATGCTTTGCATTGTAGCGCACCTCCTTTCTTGACCTGGGCCTCAACACTGGGGTGAATAAGTAAGGTGTGCACGCGTACCCAGAATCACCCAAAAGCCTCCCATGAAATTGTCCACCTTCAAATTTCAATTTCAATGCAGATTCATTAAATATTCGGGAATCATGTGCACTCCCGTACTATCTTGCCACAATGTCCATTATCTTCAATGAAGCATCACACACAACTTGTACATTTAATGATGGGAAATTCTTCCTATTTATATAATAGTACCCTTCATTGCCTGGTACATGTGGGATGCGGATGTGAGTGCAATCAATGCACCCGATCACACTTTTGAACCCACAAATATCAGAAAACATGTTGATTTTCTGCACCTCTTCGTCTAAATTTTTAGGCATCTGCCTCTTTTCGACAATAGACAGTGCCACTCTACGGCACACATTAGTAATAGATTGTTGACTTATCCCATGCAAGTCAGCAGAATCGTCTTGAACTTCATATCTTCCCCAGCAGCGAAGAGCAGTTAAAATTTGAAGATCAGGAGAAAGATTCCCTCCCCTTCCGTCAGATTTTAACTGTGCCCCGAACAAGTCTATTAATTTTATTGCTCCTTCTTTAGAAAATCTGTATTTCCTGCGAAATTCTGCATCAGAATACATCTCCAATGGACTCACACGTGCCCGGTAACTCTCCTTCTTCCTCCTCGGTTGTTCACAATCGAAGATTTCGTCCATAAACACAACTTCTTCCACACTTTCTATATCTCGAATAGACATCGTTCACAAGAAAGTCAGAAAAAAATCACAGTTCCAATCGAAGCAGCCAAGTCAATAAATATCCCGGAGAAAGTACCAAAAAACGAAAGCAAAGGTCGAAGTATATATATATATACTTTCTACTGTTCTTATCTATATATTATTCTACTGTTCTTATCTTATCTCTCCTACGTTTTGTCAAAGGCCACATTTCCGCTCCATATAACAATATGTTTTCCACTATACTCTTAAATATTTTCCTTTTGGTTTGCAGCTTGTTTTAGTCGCAATTTTTCCTTATTCCACACTTAAACTACGTGTCTCCGAGGTTTAGCGGTTGCCATGGAAACTACACCTCACTTATTAGGCGCTCGAGTTAGTCCATGTTTATTGGTAGGAGTTTTCGCTATTGTCCTGCTATTCAGGGCTTAAGCACAGAATAAATTTTACACCACGTTTATTGGTAGGGCTGTACGTTCCCAGAAGAGTTGTTCCGAAGAGTACGTTCTTCCAGTGTATTATCAAGCAGCTTATTAGAGAAAATCTACGCATTTGCAAGCTCCCATTCTATGTCATACCGTTCAATTCTTTTAAATTCATACTATAATACATTTATATTATTTATTTATTTGTTTATTTTTCGTAAAAACAGTTAAAAACTGTGTGTGACGTGCTACGGGGAGAAGTGTATTTAATGCACGTTTTCTGAATTCAGGGATTCCTACCTTACGCAATTTACAAGTTGAATTCTGAATACAGAAAGAAATTACCGTTTTGCCCAGAATTGCTAGCAAAATTGTCGCTCCGATGTAATAAAATATATTTTCAAGTGAAAATCATCTATAGATTTGGGCTCTTGTCCATCATGTTCGTGAACGAATATACTTCCTGTCGTGTCAACATGGAGAACGATAATTTAAATAACTATAATTCGCACTCAAATCTAGAAAACATGCACAGATAATCGAGTTACATTTATATCCAGAAGTAAAAGAAGGAGCGATCTCAGAATTTGCTCAAAGAATTAGGAAAACTGGTCGAATAAGTTGATTGAAATGAGTGACATTAACCCAGAAACTGAGGTACAATACGTGTTACATACAGGTTGTTTAGAATTATATAGTCGAAATGGTAAATAATGCATTAAATATTATTGTTAAAATTAATATTCCTTTTTGATGCTCTGTATGCTCTAATTGTGTAGAAACAGTTATGTAGCAGAAAAGTTTTTTGTAGTCGAAATACATTTTGTAGTAGAAATTATCCTCCAAATGAGAGTATTCCATTAGCACTATTGCTACACATAAGACATAACAAAAGTACTAACACTACACATAAGAAAATGACCCCCTAAAGCAGTAACTATCTTTCGGGCCCTTGGAGACGGAGTCACAACGCGGACGATAGACCTTTACCTTCCGAGTGATCCAAGCCCTAAACCGCGTGCTGTGAACATGCGCGACCAACACAGGCATAGCGACCTGTGTTATTTCATCGCCTCATTGGCGTAACATTTAGTTGTCATCACAGCTGGTTGGCGGGCAGGGGCGTCAGAACTGGACCACATTATTTTCACGCCCACGTTTCCAACGGGCAAAAGGTTTCTCTCATCTCCGCGTTTCGAACTCAGGTCCTTCGATTCAACACGCCAAGCACGATCATGCTTCTCCATCACAGAGACGCCTGTATTCCCCTTTCCCGTCACTTAAAAAACTAGTAGTTCTTCGCATAATACAAATCTAACATATACAAATTTTGAAAATTCAGAGAGTTCAACGAAAATGAGACTCGCGTAAGCCTTTTAGGCGAGCTTGACGGTGTCATGGTCGCTTTTAAAAGAACCGCCGCAGGAGTACAGCAGCGAGACCGCAGAGCCAGGGGCTACTTCGGCCGTCGGCCGAGAGAGCCCGCCAGAAGCGAGCTGAAGGCGTCGCGCGTCGAGAAGCGCCTTCGGCGGCAGCGGCGTCCGTACGCCCGCGTCGCCGCCGCGCCGGGGCGGACAGAGCCAGCCGGCGGGCCCAGCGGACAGAGCCACCCGGCAGCAGGGTATAGAAGGGAGGCCCAGCGACGAGTTCTTCTGGCGAGTAGTGCTGTGCTGGAAGTGTGTGTGGGGAGTGATTAACTTCCCGCGGTAACCTCATTGGATAGTGTTTTTGGACTTCTCGGCGCATGGTTTTCCGACGTTTTCGCACACCTTCCGGATATATAGTTATTGACTGGTGAAATTTTTGTATGGAGGTAAATTGTAATAAAAATTGTTTGACAAAAGTTCAATTTTTTTGTCGATACACTGTATACGAAAAAACGAAGAAAAATTTTGAGCAGGCTTGTTTTTTATAAATTACATGAACTTCAAGGCAAAATAACACGAAATTCCTCTAATACTTTGTGGAGTCCAGTTTTCTGATTCCCTGTTACTGATTGGTTTAAGGATAAACATCTGTCTGTCTGCGACACCTAAACCATTCAGATGGTTTTCTCCAAAACTGTTAATCCTGCAGCGATCTTGGCAAAATCAGGACGCTGAAAATTTCAAACGCATGTTTTGGTGTTATGGAGTACTTTGCATGAAACCTTAACATTTACATTTTCTTAAAAATGCCCTCAATATTTTGATTGTATTCTTCTTCAAAAAGGCAATGGACGCTTAAAAAATAACCTAGGTTTTGTGTTCAATTCTGAATTTTCGAAAATTCCAAAAGTTCAAAATTTTTTCGGCGTTTTCCTACAACTACAATATTGAAAAACAGAATTATTTTTTTCGAAAATTGCAAAATACTCTTATTTACACCACAATATTGGTAATAAATATATTTTTCGTATTGAAAACTGTTTTAAAATATTAGATTTTTAAATAAAATCCCTACAATTTTTTTAAAAAAACTAGTAGTTTTCCCGTAATTCTTGTTTGTAATAAAGGCATTTATAAATATTTTCATCTCAAATTTATTCATTATTTTGTATTCTGTAAAACAAATAGCATTTAAAATTTGCGTGATTCTCGTTTTTCGTTGAAATTTATAAATTTTTGAAATTTGCAAAGTTTAAAATAAGTTGAGAAAGTATTGAATATTTTATACTAGTGGTCTACCATTGCAGCACCACAAGATTTATGTGTATTGTATTTATAATGTACCAACAATATATGTTGTACATTTTCTTCCCTTCAATTTTGTTTCCCACAAAGTTTTGTTTTCATCTACTCACGAAGTTTCAACGTTTTATTAGAAGGCAGTGTCGCCTGTACCTCAACAAACTGGGGATTGCAGATCCATCGAATGTCGGAAATGAAATTTCCAAAATTCAATACATTTATATCTATGATAAAACGTAAGCTATGAATGTAAATTAACTTCAAAAAGTTTAGTAAAAGTCTATATTCAAATACTCCTTACATATTTTAATGTGTAGCTTCCTTATCTATATGTTCTCCTCCTGTGCACATGAATCTGACTTTGATTTCCACTGCGCACTCGAGTTTTTGTATTAGTTCTGTATAGTGACAATTGACGGTAATACAATTTACACAAAAACAAAAAGGTAACCATCTATTTGTCGAAAATTCGGTGATCGCACTCGAGCACTTTGGAACAAGAACTAAACTTTGGAGACGAATCAAATGAAAAGAATCCCAGGACTTCATAAATAATGCATTCAATACCATTAAGTATTGACTGAACTTGTGTACATTCAATACCAGACCAAATATATAAAATTAAGTTGCAGCTTGTTTCAGAAGAAGACAGAAAATTGGTATTCCTCTCGGACACATCGCCGCGCTCTGCGGATAGTCCTCCCACACTCCTTTGCTCTGCAATGTAAGCAAAGTGGCTTCATCCTACGATGGTGGTGGCCTGAAAACAACGGGGGCCGAATGTTGAAGCATAGGAACGCGCGTAGGGGGCCCTCGGGGGGCACACTTTGATTTGAAACGTATACATGGATATTGCTGCAACATCTTGAAGATTAAATATCATTAAATGGAATATATATATATATATATATATATATATATATATATATATATATATATACCTATCATATATACTTTTTTGTATTATGTAGGGGTTGTGCAACCGTGCAACTCAAGTCCCAGCCGCCGTTGTTAGATATTATTATGTTATTATGGTAAACGACACTCAGTATTTTGGATTATTTTTCTCAGTAAAGGAGGCTTAATCATCATTTCTTTACCTAGGTATGCAAATTATTGATATGTTAGAATAAATATCTTAATCCATAATTGTCAAAAAATATCAGAGAGTCATAAATCTGAATTAATGCCAAAGACTTGAGCAATTTTAAGATATGTTAATTTCGCTTAGAGTTTGTTTAATTGAACTGGAAATCATCCTACTCGTCCATTTATATTTTCTGTCAATCAGGTGCAAATATGTTATAAGAAAAGTACATATTTTCTCTTTGGAGGCTCCCGTTTCATGAATTGAGTCAAATCGATTTAATTTCGCTTTCTAATCACACTGTAAAAATAAAATTTTATTGAAACTTCTACAATATTCTTTTTTTACCTAAGTGAGTTGAACTAACATTCAAATTCCGGAAGTTTTCTGTCAAAGAACGACAAAGAACTATCAAAGAACGTCCATTTGTCAGATATGATCAATGATGTAAATATCAACACATGTTGAACAGGATGTCACAGGTGCCGGTACATAATGTTTCCCTATGTTTTGAGATGATCAGTGACCTCCAGAACAATTTTAAACCTACAGAGCAAGGGAGCAAGTCTTGGTTATGGTTTGGGATGAGAAATTAACGTGTATTCCAAACATAAAAACTTGAAAATCGGGTACACCAAGGAATGAATCTGTTCAAAATCTATTAGCCACATATCCTAGGCAGCGTACTCTTCGGTCTTTAGAAGGACGTATCAGACAATAGTTAGGTCTAAATTGGACTACGGATGATGATGATGATGATGATGATGATGATGATGATGATGATGGCTAAGCCGTCGAAAGCTGCTCTTGTAATAAACAATATTGTTATCAATGGAAACTCATATAATTGTTTCATTATAAATGCCAACATAAACTCACCACAATGCCAATATTATTAGAAAAGCCTACTCTATCTTAGAAAGATAGAGTAGGCTTTTCTGATGATAATTCTAAGTCTCTGAAAAATCTAATAAACCGGAAGAACCGGATATATAATCAAAGTAGTTTAATCAAAGTAGCAGTTGTTAAATCGAGCCCAGTTACAGTAAAAGATATTTAGATACAGGAGAAACTCCCACCTGTTAAGAATACAATTCTACCTGGTTATGCTCCGTGGTTAATGCAAGATATTAAAATGATAGAAATTCAGTACATTTCCTGCAAACAGAATCCAAATCCACAAAAAATTTGTGTACTAATAAAAAATGAACTGTGTAAATATGGTTATTATGAAAAAATATATACTGACGCCTCAAAGAATTGACATCAGCGATGTACACTACTGTTGTAGATGTAGAATTGCAGTATCTGAGGTGATTACCAATACATTACTGGATGACTTCTGAATGATGTTCATTGCATTATACGGTATTTATATCCCGCTGTTGGGAGATACCTAAAAAGGGAGACACCACATGCCCACGTATAGGTCGGTGGCGGATCCTAGTATTCGGCAGGGGATAAAACGTGCACTGCACTTGCAGAACGAATAACCATAGCAGTGACGCGTCCAGAAATATGTAATAATCAATCAATCCAGCTGCCACCTTTTGTAGGGCGAACAAAGTCGTCCTAATGGAATGTGGAATAGGTCACACCAAATTCACGCAAGAACATTACATTATCAGCAGCCAAAGGCGCCAGGTGAAATGTAGCCTACTCAGTTGGAGACTTTTTATAAGCCTTTAATATGGTACAACCAGGCCAAAGTACATGGTCAAGTTGCCTGCTGAAGTTCGAAAAGACTGAATATTATGTCATAAATTTATTAAGTGCTTGAAAGAAATTAATTTGTTCAGCAAAGTACAAAGTGTTAGTGTAACAGTGCTTAGAGTAGCAATTCTATTGTAATTGTAAGCAGACATTTTATTCAACCTATAAATGTGACTGATACCATTAACGTAATGAAATGTAATGAAAATGAGTTTGTAATATGTATTGAAACTCGGATCGCTAATAACCCAAATGGTTTATGCGGCCAAAAATAAACACTTTATCTATCTACCTGTGTTACGCCTCTGTACTCCAGACGTAAAGATCACAAAGCTCAATTGCTTATTTGCAACAAATGACAATAAAGCTAAAGAAAATAAAACCACCAAAACCATTACTACATTCACTTCTTTTCCAATGCATGGTTATGGTATATATATATATATATATATATATATATATATATATATATATATATATATATATATATATATATATATATCCGGTGAAGACAAACTACCGCCATTTACCAAGTGAACAAAAATTGAGATCAAAATATCGTAATTAATTAAACGATTGCTTACAATATTCTGATCAATCAAATTAATCAAACGATTGTTAACTTTTCAGATATTGAATTTTGAGATAATTATTGAATTAAATACCATTTTCAACTGACTTACTTAAATTTTACGAAAAACATATTTCGTGTTATATGACAAAATATTTTGTACCATATAACAATACGATAGACTCGTTCAGTTTAAAAACTAGTGCAATGTAATGATGTTGTAACACGTGTTAAGGGCTTCTGGGGCCATTTGATGATTCGTTTAAATATAAAAATTAATAATAAATTTCAGTTCCTTAAATAGTAAGAAATGACGTAGTAAATATCAGTTGGTTCGCATGTTAGCATTTTAGATGTTGAGAGAATATTGAATGTAGCATCCCAAATGTGATCGTGATATATCTCAACTCGTTAATAATTCCCCCAATAAAATAATTTATTTAATAATGTATGCTACTAAATACGTGTTTTTTGGTAAATAGAAGGTAAATTATGTGTCAAAGAATAAAGTATCCTGTAGTGATGTGACATCAAAAACCCATGACTGAGAAAACTTCATCACTGTGGTCTCACCCACTTACTTAGTGGTGGGCAATCGCCTTTTACTTTCTTTCTTTACTTCGTAAGAAGAGAAAATATTGAATTGATAGCCGGAAAACTACGAATATTCGACATAAAAACTGTTATTGTCGGACTATGGTAACGAAGATGTGGATAAATCTTGTTGTTAAAAAAGTTCATGTACAACTTTTTGAAAAAATATCTTTTTTACAATTTTTGCTTCAAGTTAATGCAAGTTATAAAAATCATATTTTCAAAAACCGCTACAATTTTTTTAATTAAATTTTG
Organism: Gryllus longicercus; assembly: GCA_038098605.1. Lineage (NCBI taxonomy): Eukaryota > Metazoa > Arthropoda > Insecta > Orthoptera > Gryllidae > Gryllus > Gryllus longicercus. Next base: position 802,968 of record JAZDUA010000397.1, on the reverse strand, counting down.
TCCACGGATAGAACACGGACGCAGGTCTCTTTGAATTTTCGAAAATTACAAAAGTTAGAAATAATATGAGAAAAATATCTAATTTTTATAACCCCTAATTTTTATTGAAATAGAAGTGAAAATAAGATGGCGACGTTAGCTTCCATCGCGAGCAACTAACGCAATTAAGCTGCCGAAACTGTGGAAATAGGCTCTTTTCAATGGCGGTGGAGTTGGCACCGTCACAACAGCGAAAACCACTAAAACTATTATCATTCATTTGTACTCCGTGTGAACCCATTTGTTTCACCATAGCGTTCGTTTGTATCAAAACCACATTCAAGTTGTCACACACAGGTGGTGCCAACTTCACACTCGTCCGCTATCAACGTAAAAGTAGTGGTGCAACAACAGGACATACAATCTGTCTCATTCTTATACACCTTCCTTATTCTATCCGCCAAACACAATTTGAAGGAAAAATTCTGGGGCCGTTTTTACAGTGTTTTTGTAATACATTGCATTACCTTCATTTAATTATCTGGGCGATTTAGGCGCTAGCGTTGACCACAAACGGACGGGCAGGCAGACGTTTTGCCGTCGATCTATTTTTCGGTATCAGGACCAACAGAATATCGATTCTGAGTACATAACGTGTTACACGAAGTAATTTGCTTCACATAAGAACACAATTTACACACTTTTTCGTTACTACAGACTAAGAGCTTTCTGTTGAAAAATCTCCGTTTTCCGGTATTCGATGACCATACATCGTACCATGTACGTCAGAAGTATTTCAAGTCGAAAATATTCTCTTACTATCTGAGTAAAACGTACAGAAACATTTCCTTTTCGTTTATACCTAACCTGTTCTCTTTGGTTCTCCAATAAAATTCGTTTGTTCGCACATCATAATTCACCTTGGCATTATTTAGGGGGTCTCAGGCGCCAGTAAATGATTGACTGTTTTTCATGTATCGTATTTGTTAGGAAGTTTAAATATAATGCATTTTTTCTCATATGTTTGTGAGGATTTGAGTATTTACAGCTTCATTGGCTCTGACTAATGAATATACGTGACAGTTTATTCGAAAACAAAAACTTGAAAATATATTTTGGAAATATTTGTAGTAATTTATAACTTATTATACTAATGTAGTTTTATACATTGCTATGTTATGGAGATGCTACGACATCAGACCGGCACATTTTGAAACTCCTTTTCTTTATCCGAGAGAAAAGTTCAATAAGAAAATTGGAGAAATTTTTGAGAACATTTTGAAAATGTTGTGGTTTTATGTAAAGTACCCAAAAAAACAAAATGTATATTTCAAACCCGCAGGCCCTCGATTCGTCCAGATTGTTCGGAGAATATCGAACATCGTCTAAACGGTTAGCGAAGCAGACGAAAAGACAGAGGTTTCCCCGTCTACCAATTTTCGGGCTCATTGGCGCACAGAACGTAGGTTCTGACTAGAAAACGAGTTACGTCTTTTAGCCACGTTTTTGGTGTAACAATAAGTTTTCCTGTCGCCGATGACAATACTTTCTCTTCACTACGTAAGTACGTTGAACGGCGAGAAAGTAAAAGTTTGGGAGTCTATACAAAAAAACTGACCCTATACAACTATGATAGAGCGAACGCCACTATCATTTCAATTTCATTCATCCATCTTTAGGAGCAAGAAACATCCACTTCTTCAACATCAGGGACCCACTTCTTTGTGTCGAAATAATACAGAATTACTATACCGTCTCTATACGAAGATCATATACGAGGCATGTACGTTTTCGGTATTAGCGACCTCTAAAATATGTATTTTTGTCAAAATATTTACTTCGATTTTTTCAGCATTACATTACATTACTTTTTAATAATTCCCTTAAGGTATTCCGGTTATACTCAGTGTACGAAGAAGTAAATTACGCAATATTAAGCGCAATGTGATAAAATTTACGCAATGCGAAGCAACTAAAAGTAAAAGTAAAAGTAAAAGTAAAAAAGTAAAAGTAAGAAAAAACTAGTGGTGCTAAAACAGCACGTACTTTCTCGCCCCATAGTTTTGCAAAAGGACTCAAATTTTCGAAACATTGTACCTGACCTTATATCAAAATCTATCTTTAAGCAACATATCTCGTTAAGGGAAAAATATCTATCTTTAATATTTTAGTTGTAGGAAAACTTAAACATCTTACACACTATCCAACAACAAAACTTAATCGAAAACGATGAAGCCTTTTTTTAGTGTCTCAGGGGCTTTATTCTCTTATTTACTTTTCATTCACTGGATTTATTCACTTTTTCGTTACCAGGGCCCTGTAATTAAAGTTTTTCTGCCGAAAATTCGCCTGTATTTTTTTTGTGCAGCATTACATAACTTTCTCTCTACTCCGTAGCGAGAAAGTAAAAAGGATTAAATATTGCGCATTTAGTTTCAATGGAAATTACAGTCAAACAGATGTGAATCTAAAAGAAATTGACAAGTCAATTCAGTCAAGAAAGAACAGAAATATAAATGAAAGAAGAATTATTAAAACTGAAAATCTATATGAACATTGAACAAGTTGACTCGCTGAGTGTTGACCAGAAACGGGAGTGCAGGTAAGGACAGCAACCTGTTGGGAGTACATGAGATCGATGAAGGGATTCCCGAGAAAACGTCTGTAAAGCAGAGTGGGGGAGTTGTAACGGTGAAAGGAAGAAAACTATGCGATGTGCTAATACATGCGTGCTTGCCAACATTATCATGATGAAAGAGGTGGTATTTTTTTAAAGTTTTTGTTCGATAAATAAATAGTTTTTGTAGATTGCTTCTAGACTTTGTATCTGTGGATAATGATTTATATTTCTAAAATATTAAAATATCTATCTGCGCTCAAAAAGATATTTCTTTCTAAACAAAATCTCGCCAAGTGTGATTATGCTGTGGTGCATGTGACTCAAATGCGATGCTTTCTAACAATTTCAGGCTTCCTAGTTACATAAGTCAGGTTAATCAATGCATCCAGGTTCAGGATTGATATAGGTTTCCAAAAAAGCGCTTTTTGCATTTGGCGTGAATACGAATTCAAAACTTTTTTTCGGGATAGTTAGTGCATACATTTGTTTGAAGTTTATTTATTTATTCATTCATTCATTCATTTATCGTCAAAACAGTAAAAATTGTGTGTGTGATGTATGTGAGAAAAATATAATCATTTTCTTCAGCTAGGGAATCCCTACTCCCTTTCTTTTACTTTATTCACAGTTAGTTCAGTTATGAACAAACATATTAATGAGCAAGTAAGCATTTTTGTTTAATAATGAACGAGCACCGAACACCAATATGAACAATAGTAATGAGCTAGTAAACATTATTCCATAATTAGAAATATTCACTCCCGTTTAATAAAAAAAATGTTCATCGAAAAATGATCTATAAATTTTATTTTCTGTTATTGCTAACTAAACTTTGAGTCAGACTTATTCCAGTACTAATCTAATCCCCTTTAATTTATTTTAAAATATACGTGAATGCTTGCTACAAATCTGATCGTTTATAATATACTGATATAAGAGTTTATTCGTATGTCTTAATATAATATTACATGTTTTAGTTTCAAAATTAGTGAATTTTAAAATGATGAAAATTAATTAAAAGGAGTACTACTTTTCCTTCTGGATAATGTGATTTTTTATCAGCCGAATTTCATTCCTGGTGCCTAGGCTGTTCACCAACCCCCGATATTCTATAGTAACGTTCTGTCATCAATATTGGAGCAGCGTTACATATTATCAATATAATTAATAATTAATACCTACGTTTATTCATTGAACAATTTGACAAAGTAATTGGTATTAAGCAACAAAATTTACGTGACCGATGAATCCAATTTTTAATTACTATGTGCTTTTTAAAATGCGTATTATATTTTATTTTTTCCTTAGAGTTCACACTCTGAAAGGAATCGCCTCAACGTTTCCAACGATTGATCTGTCAAAGTACATAAAAAAATTTGTATAAGAACGCCAGAATAAACTCACTTCATACACTAATTTCTGATGTGGATGCCGCCCTCAATGGTCGAGGTTGCTAGAGCGTGTGCTGAGTTAGTGCCTCTGTCCAAAGGGTTGCGGGTTCGAGTCACGCCGTGGGCATGGTTGTGTGTCCCTTGTCTTTCATGCATATGTGTTGTTGCGGAAGTCCTTGTGAGTCTGCTGTCCAAAGGCCAAGGAACCCGCATGACTGTTTAGTGTAAAGATTAATGTGTGATCCTATAAGGGTCATAGAGGGTACCTGGTGTGGATAGCCGAAATCGGCATCTCCTGGAGCTGGAAGGCCCTAGTTACTTTGTGGAAAATGGGAATACAATTTACTTTCTTGCGGGAGTATACTGTAATCCACGGATAACGGCTAGTTTTCCTGCCTACCCTTGGTAACGAAAGTGGTTAAATCTTGATCCTATATAGCGTACATTTCCACTAACACGTAAGTCATAATCCAAATTTTGTGAGTACTCTCCATGTTTTGTGAGTACTTGATACCGAAAAATGAATTGACGGCAAACCGTCTGTCAATCCCTCCGTCTGTGTTCAAAGCTAGTGGCTAAACCGTTCAGCCTATTTTGTCCAAAATTTATCTTCCCTAATCCATTAAAATGAAATCAAGATCCTCTGAGTTTCAAACGGATATTTTGTTTTTTGAGGATACTTTACGTGAAGCCTCAACATTTTTAATTTTTTTCAAAAATGCCTCAATTTGTTTGATTAAACTTAAGGACACTTAAAAGAATGGTGTACGTTTCATTTAAGTTGAAAGTCCTGCTTTTTAAAAAATTGCAAAATTTCAAATTTTTACTCTTACAATATTGAAGATAGAGATTTTTCATTAATGAAATCTGTTTTTTAAAGGCATATTTTGAAATAAGAGGAACAATATTTCAGAAATATGTTTTCGCATAATTTTGTGAGAAAGGTAGACATTTTTATGCACTAATTTTCTCAAAAAATGGCTACAATTTTTTCATAAATTTTGCTCTTTACGTTGTCAGAGAACGATAAAAAATTGGCGCTAGTCTCATTTCCATCCGAACACTAGATTTCCGAAAATTGAAAAAAATAACATTTCAAAACTTTAAAGATAGAGATTTTTCTTTAATTCAATTTTTTATAAAAGCACATGTACAATTATTTGGAACAAAGAGTCGTTTTTGCGTAATTTGTTCTTAAAATTAATGCATTTACCAAAAATCACATTTTTTCTAAAACCCCTTCAAATAATTTTTTTAAAAATATGTTACACCTATTTAGAAAAGGGACATTTAAAAGAATGGCACAGGTCTCATTTTCGAGGATCTCTGTAAATTTTGGAAAATTTGCAAATTTAGAAATAATTCTAGAAAATATTTGCTGTTTGAGTTACTTTAGTTTCGTTATTAGGCCCCAACAATAAAAGTTTTTCTGACAAATAACGAATGCTTTCTCTTGACTATATACGTTTAAGACGAGAAAGTAAAAGGTACCAGCAGTTTCAAAATATTAATCGGGGAGGTAGTTAAAATAGGTGTAAAAGATGTGCCGTCAGTTGCCATTTTTACTTATATTTCGTTTCAACTATTTATTTTATTGAGTTAGGTGAGGTATTTCTGGTTGCTTTTACGGTCTAGGACGAGGCATTTCTTTCCCTAGGACTGCAAAAGTGAAGATTCGAAAACTATAAATGGTCTGTGAAATCTCACTTCGGAGCTGAGTATACAAACAAAAGATCTTTATGACATTTTAATGTGTTGTTTCAAAAAAACACAATGCACGAAAATGGTTTCAAAATTTCAATTTCAAGAAATTTAGGATTTTGAACACTTCATGAAATTACGAAATTACTTGTATAATTTGTTTTGGTTCAAAGCACTACTTTCAAGATGTCGGTTTGATATAAGAGAACCCTTGCTTATGTGGCTTAAAGAAAAAATTGCCATGGCTTAAAGAATAAAGAACGCCTGTGGACTAATATGATCGCAGTGATGTAAATATGGAAAGGTAGAAATCACTATATTCCTCTGCTGTCAACTACGAAATACCCCGATCAAAGTATCCCTAATGTATTAATTCTAATGTCAGTTGCTGTATATCAATTTGAAAAATTAATATAATCGAAGTGGCATTGATCACGTTCAAACGCCGAGAGCTGACTGAGAAGGAAGCGTTAACGCCCCTCAGGAGATTCTGCCGCAAGACAACGAAGCAAATCGGCCTCCGCCTGAGTCCTTTAATCATTCCGCGCGAGCGAGGCGTCATCCATTGAGCGCCGCGCATGACCAACGCAGTGCGTGCCGTTGGCCCAGCGCAGCGCGGCGCGGCGAAGGGTGCGTGCTCTGCGGGTTTGCAGGCACCTGGAGCCGTCAGGCGCAGCGGGAGTGGCGACTGCCCGCGCTCCGCGGGCCCCCCGCCCTGCCGCACCCCGCCCCACCCAACACCCCCGCCCAACACCCCTGCCGTCCTCGCTCGCTCCGCGGCGAGAAAAAGCGGCGCGCGCGACTTGGGAACTGCCGAATCGGAACGTAACAGGGCCCAAGTTGCGCCTCGAGTGAATTGAAGACGTAAATAAACTTTTGAAAACTTTCGCCGAACCTACCACTTAGAGAATATAATTAATTAACAAACGTAGACTCCTTTGTTTGGGTGCGCGGCGCGTGGAGAAAAATGGCGCGGCTGTCAGGCGCATGTCTGCGCGGCGTCGCGCCACCCGCTTAATAATACGGTTTGTTTAAGAGGAATCGACGGCGGGGCGGTGCGGTGCGAGGCGGGGCGAAGCGGGGCAGAGCGGGTTAGAGCGGGGAGGAACGGGGCGGAGCGGGGCGAGGGGCGCAGCGCGGCGAGGAGGGGAAGGCGAGGCGTAGAGGGGCACGGGGCGGGCGCGGGGACGCGGGCCGAGACCTATTTATTTTCCCCGGCTCCGGTGCTCGATAAGCATGTATGTTTCTGTCTGATAGCAAACAGCGCGCGGTATTGATCAGCGCAAGCCGAGTAAACAAGTGTCGAGTATGGGTGGGGGCGGGGAAGGGAGGGGAAGGGGCCGCGCTGCTTACATGCCAAGCCCCCCGCGCGCCCCCGCGCCCGCGCCCCGCGCCTCGCAGATGGTCGCGTAGTCTGGAGTTCTGCTGGCAAGGACGCGGCCACCGCTCGCTGCGCTCCGCGCTCGCGCCCGCGCCCGCGCCTCGCCGCGCCACGCCGCTCCGCTCCGCTCCACTCGCCTCCGCAACGCTCCGCTCCACCCGCGCCGCGCCGCCTTCGCAGACCTGCGCGCACCGCGCCGCCTCGCCCACCGCCCGCGCCCGCGCCCGATCGCCCGGCCCGGCCCGCGCCCGCGCCCGCGCTCGACCGCGCCGCCGGAGGGGAGGTGCCGTGCATCGCAGGGGTTAAGGAGGCGGCGTGACTGCTGTTGTGCCGCGGTCAGTCATCCAGCCGAGGCCTCGCCGAGTGCGGCCGAACGCGCCCGAAGGAAGCCGAGGCGGCGCGGAAGGCGAGCGCCGCGTGCCGGGGGCACAGCGCCCGCCACCGCCGCGGACGGTAACCGCCAACTTGGCGACACAGCAGCATTCAGCTCTCGGCCGCCAGCAGCTGAGGGGCCGGGCGACGGCGGCGGCCACGGCGCGCGCAGCCATGCTGGAGCCACGCTGGAGACCCGTGCAGGTAAAGGACCGAAGGGAGGCGGTGGCGGTGGCGGCGGCGGGCCTTCCGGAGGCGACGGCCCCGGCCTCTTGAGCCTGGCCTCGTCGGCCCCGCTGTCCTCGCCTAGTCGCCGCACTTTTGCGCCAAGAAAAGGGGGGCGAGGCGGGATCGTATCACGGGGGAGGGTTAAAGAAGTGGAAGGGGAGGGGAGGGGCACGACTTCTCCGATTAGTCTGGGATCCTATGACGTCATCGCGTTCGACCTCTAAGGACAGAGCGTCGACCCTGGCTCCTCGAGGAGCATCAAACCCCGGACCCTCCCCGGAGTCCACGTCCGCGTTGGGGACCGCGGCCGGGACCGGGGCCGGGCACCGGCCTCCGCCCACCTACAGACCCGGCGGGGCGGCGGCGGCGGCGTGCGTGGGCGGCGACTGTGCAGGCGCTGGCGGTGCGGACGGCGCCCGCCGAGGTCCCCGCGTCGCGCCCCGACGCGGGCCCGCCTTCGCCGCCTGTGCCGCTGCCTCTCCGCCTCGTCGCCGTCGCCGCCGCTGCCGCCGTCGAGGGCGCGCGGGCGGAGCGGGCCCGGCGCGCCGCGGCGCCCGAACGGGCCGCGCGCCCGACCCGCTCTGCGACGCGGCGCCGCCCGCCGTTAGGTTGGCAGCGCGGCCGGCGCCGCCGCCGCCCCGCCGCCGCCCCGCCGCCGCCGCCCGCGCGGCCGAGTCGGCGCGGCGGCGCTGCTACACAACACAACACAACAACGTGCGTACACAGCGCGGCGCCCCGACGCCGCGCGGAGACGGCCGGCGGCGGCGGCGCGGGACGCATCGTGGGCGCCGGCGCCGACGCCGCGCCGCGCCGCTCCGCGCGGACCACGCGCCCGGCCCGGCCGCCGCCCGCGATGCCGCCGCCGCGACGCCCCCGACCCAGCGCCGCCTGTATTGTTGCTGCCAAAGCGCATGTTTCAGATAACCATCTTAATTGCTCTGGACGGTTCTTGTGTCTCCTTGTCAGCGTTCTCTGTTACGGCCGTTTTGTTGACTGAAAAATATGTTCTTGGTATCTGCATTTTCTCACGTGTGTTTGTCGTCTTGGACAGTAGTAGATTCATGCATGAAAGTTAAAAAATTGAGTGAAGAGTTGTTCCCGAGTGTTGCTTGCTTTTGGTTTCGTTTTCTGTACACAACGTTCGAATTGGAATAATTGAGAGCACGCGCGAGGGAAGCGTCGTGTAGAGGAGACGCGCGAGTGCGTGGCGCGCGGGGGCGGTCGGCGGGGCGCCGCGGGGACGGCTGGGCGACGGCGGCGTCGGCGAAGGGGTCCCGGCGCGGCACGGCGCGGCGAGCGAAATCCCGGCGATAGGGGCCCGTGGCTCGACGGCCGCTCGGGCGACAAAGGGCGCGTTGTGCCGCCCCGGCCGCAGCTGCTGGCGCGCGGGGCGGCGCGGGCGGGGCGCGGCGGGCGCGGGCGGGAGCGTGTCGCGCCGATAAATACGCGCGCGTTGTTTGTGCCCGCGGCGCGGAGGAGGGCACGCGGGGGCGGCGGCGCCGCCCAGCCACGCGCTCCGCGAACGCGGCTCACGCCGAAAGGCGTGTTTGGGGGAACGTTCAAATCAGTGCTAGATAGAGAAATTCGCATGTCCATCCCTCGGGTATTCTGTACGCACCGACGTATTTGTCGATGTCAAAGAGGCTCTTGCCTTCGGAAAAATTGGTTATGAGAATGGGATGAAATGCGTGTCTTAAGTAGCGGCTCACATAGTATTTTAAGATAACGGAGAGTAATGCTTGCAATAACTGCACGTCCCTTAATGCTGAATGTTGTGGAGTTAATTACAAAACTCTCGAAAAGTCTTCGATTCCTTACCGAGACTTTATTTACCAGATCCGGTTCCGCTGTTTATACAATCTCCAAGTATCGGAGGCATTGCCCGGGTGCCATCTCTTGTTGCCTGGAGAGTTGTTTGTGCCTTTCGTTTCAGACTCGCTTGTTCGTTTCCACTCCGGTTCTGGAGAAAAGTTTCTCCTTTTGCTCCAAGTTCACCGATTTTCATCCGCGGTTCACTTTTGTCAGGAGTGACTTCACCCTGTCACTCAACGAACAAAGATACCATCTATTGATTACATATCCACTACCTCTCAGTTAAGATTACAAAATCGTCAGTTTTCCTCTCGCAATTCTGAGACTAGTATAGAGATTCTGGTCAGCGGCGCCTTATTTGGGCACCCGCGTGATACATTTGTTTATTTATTTACATATTTATTTACTAATTAGAGAATAATTTCTCTGTCCGTGAGATCTACGTTTGAGATGGAGAAAGAGATATTGAGTGGATTATAAGATTACGGTGAGAGGGCCAACCCAATGAGCGAATGCGCCTGGTGCGCTCGTGCACGGCGGCGGCGGCTGTTTAGGGAGCGGCGCGGCCGAAGGCGGCCAAGTCTCCTGTTGACTACCGTATGTGCTGCAGCCTTGCGGCCACCGTCGCCGCCACTTCTCAAGGGCAGGCAATCTGTAGCGGTTGCAGCCATCAGGCAACTTCCTAGCTCTAGCTACCGGGGCATCGATCTTATTCATTGGAAGCGAAATTTGCGCCGAACGCAATGAGTTTGCGACAGGTTTGCTCTCGGTTCCCCATTTTCCTCGTCTCATTCCAGTATTGTCTTTCTTGTTATATTTAAATCATTAACACCTGTCCATCAAGTCATCCTCTTTCGCAGATGCGGCCAGAGGTTGAGTTAGGGAAATCGTATGTGGTTGAAAGGGACTTGGCCGGCGCCGGGCTGTGCCTGCTGCCGCGGGCCGTCGAGCGCCAGGCTGCGACGGCTCCTCGGGCTCTATCGGGGCGGGCACCTCGTCCCTCCGCCTCCTCCTCCTCTGCCTGCTTCTCCTCCTCCACCTCCTCCTCCCCCGCGCTGCTGCTCGGAACGGCTGGTCCCTCGCCTCGTGCAATGTTGTGCTTCATTTTTTCCGCGTTTCCGTATCGTTTATCTTCCTCAGAGAGACTGATCGGAAAGTGATGACGACGTACTGTCCGTCGAAGAATACAAGTTTATTTAGTCGATGGTAAATAATGTGCGATCGTCTAACTTGATCCATTAGTCGACCTGATGCGAGAAAAAATGAATATAGTTAATTTGGAGTTGGCCTGCGGGCGCTTCCGTCGGGGGCCCGCGCACCCGTTTTACAGCCGCGCGTTATCCGATGTCACTGATGCCTCCGATTCGGAACGTCTCTGGGTTGGCCACGGAGGGACCGCCGGACGTACACGCGCATGCATTGAGACCTCAGTGAGCGCAGAACTCGCTAGAATTTTCCTCTGCGCCGGAGCCGAGAGCTATTAAATAGGTGGAGCTAACGGATTCAATAATTGTATTGGTGTGTTAAGAGATAATTAAGCTTCATTAAACCGGAAGCATTGTAATGCTGCTCAAGTTCTGAACCGGTGTAGACGGGCCTCAGGACGAATAGTCAATTCTCCCAAGTCCTAAGTCTAATTGTCTTAAGTGCGAAGCCCAACCTCCCTTTTGAAATGACGTCGGCGTGCTTCTGCTCAGGCTTTCCCCCGGTGCTTTGGCGCTGCATAACAAAATGTCGATGCCTCCTGAATTGTTTGTACTGCCTGCTTGGCTCGCCGTAGGGCGCGATGCGTCGCCCCGGATGGCTCGTCGGCGCGGACGGGCCGGGCCGGCCCGGTCGCGGGGCGGGGCGCGGCGGGGAGGGGCGGGCGGTCTCCCGCCGCGCCGCTGTCAAGCGCTGAGGAGTCCGGGACGCCGCCGCCGCCGCGCGCCTTCGCCCGCGCCGCTTCCCGGTGCCAGGGCCGTCGGGGCGTTGCGAACTTGGCCGCGGCGCGTCCGAGCGGCTTTACATTTGCATTTCTGTACAATTATTTGTTCACTTGCGGTTACATATTTACGTACTCTAACTATGCAAATACGGCGCTGGGATCGATTCCATCTCGGGGCCGGAGGGCCGGCGACTGACCGAGGGGTGGCGGCGGGGGGGAGAGGAGGGAGAAGGCGCGCGCGGGAGCCACAGAAGTCGCGGGCGGAGGCGGCTGGCGAAGGCGGCTCGGGAGCGGCATCGCGGACGGCCCGGCCCGGCCCCGGCCCCGGCTACAAAGCGCCAAGACGCTCCGATGCGGGTGGGCGGGAGCTTTGTCGCCCGGAGCCTCCCCATTAGACTGTTTGTGGAGAGATGCGACGATTAACCTTATCTTAATTACCTTCTGCTAAGATGAATAATTAGTCGGTCAAGGGGAACGCGGCGCTCGACAGGCCGTCGGCCGCTTCCCGCGCAGCCCCGGCCGCCGCCTCCGCCCCCGCGCCGCCCCCGTGCGCGCCCGGCCCGCCGCCGCCGCCGCCGGCCGGGTGTTGACCGGACCGAGCGGCCGGCGGGGCGCGTGTTGGTTTTGCAACAGGCTGTTTGTTTGCGCGCTAAGGACATCGTCTTAGGCCGTGTTGATTTTTGGGCCGGGCGCTGGGGCGCGCAGCCGCCTGCCTCTCTCGACCCAAGGCGTATTTATTCCGTGCGTCTATTTTATTTGTGTGGCGGCGCGGGAGGGGCCGCGGGCCGCGGGCGGCGGGGAGAGGGCGGGGCGGGCGCGGGGCGGAGCCGTGCGCAGCGTCGTGTCCGGGGCGCTAGGGCCGCCCCCGTCGCGCCGTCGCCGCCGTCCGGGCAGGCGTCGCCGCCGCGGCCGCTGAGTGCCGCCTGTTTGTTTTCGAAATTATGAGGCGATGCGTTTATTTTGTGAGGAGATGCAGGTGTCTATGGAGCGGCCGTTTATTCTCGAGAGCGACAACGTTCGTGCGCGGGGACGGCGTGTATGCGTCGCTGCGCGCCCGTCACTCTCCGCGCCTGGGCGTCCGCCTCCGCCGCTTCGCAGCCCCCGCCCCCGCCCCCGCCCGCGCGCTCCGCTCCGCACCGTTCCGCAGCCGCCGAGCCGCCCCCGCGCCGCGAGCCCGCTGGAATGCCGCGCGCGGGGTGTCTGAATAAACAATAAGCAGCACCAGAAATATCCCGTGCGACGTAGGCGGAGGCCGCTGACTGCGGAGCGGCGCTGGTCCGCGGGGCGCGAACGCGGCCCCTCCGCTGCCCGCCGCTGGAGACTCGGCCAGGGCGCCGCGCCCCGAGGCCCTCGAACCTCTCCCGTCTGATCATGGCACAATCGTTTCATTCAACTTGCAAATGTTAGGTGATCAGTCTGAAAAATGCATTTCATAAATTATGCTAAGGTTTTTCGCATGTTACTCGGATGGGATGGGAAATTTCATCACAGGGATCCGAGAATATTTCCGTAAATCGGTCTCTATATGGTTAGTTTGGAAGTTCGCCGTGTCGAATCTTCGTTTGTCGAACTCCTCTACAGAAAATTCTAGCTTTGGTTCTGACATAGCGTGACTGTGAATTGATTGTTTACTGCATGAACATTGCGCGTGATTGCCTTGCAGACTTGCTGCGTTAACCGCCATTTGCATGTTCTTAGAAAACATTACATAACACACCGACTTCGGCTGTTCTCGGTAGAGATGCCGATGCTTTATAGACAAGCCGATTTCACACAGAACTCAAACGAACCACGCAAGCGGCTTGTGTCGTTTTAGAAGGAAAAGAAAACTTGCACGACGAAGAAAACTTGAAGACGCATACTAATCATTTCCGTGCGAGCAATTAATTCCAGAGCCTAGACATCTTGAAATAAATCTAGTAAGAGCATCCACGGTTGTTTGGTTTGTGCAAGCTTCAATCCTAAACTTATTTCAACCCAACAATAGAGCGATGTTTATCACCACCATTTATTTTTAACGAACAAATGAAAGCGGTGAAGCTTCCTAGCGTTTTAGCTTACGCGGCTGCGCGAAAGCTTTCGTATGTTCCTCGTCGATTTTGCCACCGAGGAAGTGGAATACGAATTCTTTTTTCATCTTTATTTTCTGTAATCGCGTATTTTATAATGCGTCTGTTCATGTGTCATGCACAGGATTCATTGATAGCTGTATTTTCTACCCGTATAGGAAAGTCATTCTTATGATAGTTTCGATTTTTAATTCAATTGATATTATTCCAGAGTCACTTTTCCCACTTTCCAAATATTGACTACTCAGGTTTAGCTATAACTTTGGAAAATCTTAATCGTAGTATAAAATATTGCACGTATTTGAACTTATTTAATTTATTTTGTCGATTTCTCTTATTTCATTACACAGGTGAAAATATTGTACTACATATTTCATGTTTCAACGACGATGATGCATTACTTGCGAATATGGTATTGAAGCTTATGTTTGAAACGATCTGAAAATCGTTCCATCTCGCAAACAACCGAATTTTCCGTTTTGTGACAGCGACGGCCCCAGTGCGATGAAGCAATCGGAGATTCAGCGAGGTCCGTTACAGAGTCAACACTCGTACGTGGAATCATCTTTATTACTTTATCTCACCACAAACCTCTCATGAACGTCTATTATGTGCTAGTGTTTGCCAGGCGTATTATAATATTAGCATTTCTCATGTATAGAATCTATTTGTCGTTTTTCGCCATCAGACGCCTCCATCTCCAGCGTTTATCTTCTCATACGCTACTTCGTAAAGCCGTTTAGCTTATCTCTCAAACTCAATTATAGGAGAATCTATGTTGTGGTTTGACGGGACAAATACATTTAAAATTATTTTTGATATTTCTTACTCGCGATTATAAAATTGTGGTACCTGATCTTAACTTCTGTTACGTTAATATATGCGTCATTTATGCAGCAATGTTTCCCATCTGTAAGGAGAAGGGCCTTTCCGTTGTTGCTTATTCGGTATCTTTTTCTCCGTATGACGGCGCTCTTTGCCCTCTTCTCCAGAAAACTGTTTCTTGTCAGCTGAAGATTCCATTTGATGTTTTGTGAAGACAGAGTTGACGCGAACTAACCTTTGTTACTGCAAAAGAGCAGAGCAAGTAAATTCATCGTGAAATTCCCATAATTTCAGCAAAAGTATGTATTTGTCTGTGTGTCTCGTAAACCATACCAATTATATAACTTCAATGTCATTCTTACTGCAGTACGTGCGTTTTTATGTGTAAAAGGTTGTTGTGTTTTGTATTTTACGGTGGTCTTCGCAAATGCTGCTTCGCTTGTCTGCGTCAGACGCGCTCTCCCGGCCTCCATCTCCGCGTCTATCATTTATCTTACGAACAAGCGGCCGATTCTCTGTTAATCACAGAATCACGATAAAAAAATGAAAGTTTATTCAATCTAAGTAGTTTCACTAAGCAACACTGTTTCAATGCAACTTCCCATGTAACTAATGTAACATATAAATGTAACCAAATAAAATTTGATGTGTGGCATTGAGGTGAAAAGGGGTTTTCGATTCGGTTTCTAATGATGCTGGTAATAATTTAGACACATTTACGAAACTTAACATAGAAAAGACTTAACAGAGAACTTAACATAGTCTCATCTGCTATATTTATCGCTCCAAAATGAACACATAAATAATGTTGTTCTTTTCTGATTAAAATAATTGTACATTTGACTCGTATATTAAAAACCAAATCCCAGAGCTTCGACTGAAGACTTTACGCTTTTCTAAATTCTGTGAGTGTTTTTTTTTCTTAGAAATATCACTGTGCAACGTAACTTATAATACCATGTATAATATAATCAGGGCGTATATATTTCTTTTGTTAGGTTTGAATGCCTCCACCTAGCGTGATGCGAAATTTTTAAAATATCGTTGTAACGATATTCCAGTGTACTAAAAAACCAAGCATGGAATCCGGTATATATTAAATAAAACATTTGTGCGTAAGTATACCGGTTTTTATTCCAGAATGAAAGACAGAGCCCGCATTTTTGCGTTACAAATACAGTAGTATTGGAATTTCCTAATAATTTTCATTTTGTGAGAAGATGAACCAATGTCAATGAACGGGAATTCTCTAAGTGATTACTTAAATTAGGTAATGGGGTCTTCAGTCTAATAACTATAATGACAATATAATTCACATTCCCATCGTATGTGCAAAGCATCGATCCGGCCCTAATTGCAGTGACATTGCCTACTGAAAGTAACATTGTAAGTATATTTCAATCCTGATCATTATATTTTGCCAACGGAATGGTTTTATAAGAATTTTAAAATGTCGTTCACTGGTTTAGCAGCTTATACTGCTAGAGACCACTCCCTAATAATGTGTTCGTTGCGTGAAATTCACTACATCACCTTCTCCTAGTTGAGAACCATATTGTATCTTCATGTCCCCGTGTGTGTAAAGGCGAGCGGCGCTGGCACGCGTGGACGCCGGTCGCCCGCGCTTGTCCCCTGAGGCCCTCCGCCTCCGCCTCCGCGCCCTCTTCCGGCTTCGGACGCTGCGCCAGACCCGCTCCTCCCTAGTACATGAGGCCCATTACGCCTCTGCCTGACCGCCCATTCCATCACATTACGCTTGTGAATTCTGGATATTCGCCACGGGCGTCTTTGCGAATGCCATTCCGCACATTTGGCTTTATGGATTGGTTTGGATGGCTGCCGATAGGTGACCGATTGTTCTGGAAAATAAATTGTAATTCTTGCTGAACAGCGGTTAAGTCATTATTGTTTATGATCATTTGCGGATGTGTATGCAAGGAGTCAAGAACAATGGACACTCTTTGGTTATCGATACTACGTAGACTACAGTTTTCTGATAGGTATTAACACTTTTAAGTTCTACTCGCAAACCCCGATAAAGCTTTGAAACGACATCAGAAAGGTGGCTGTTAATTAATCGAAGCGACTTAAACACCACATACCAGTAGTAGCATTTACTTTATGTATATAAATATGTGACATTTTTTTCCTGTACAAAAATAGTCTTACTTTCAATGAAGAAAGAATGAGCTAATTTAGTATTAATTACAATGACATTATGCATGAAATGAGAGGCAGGGAAACGGAAGAAAGAAACGCGAACCCAGTTTCTTCGTTCAGAATTTCACGTGGATGAACGGAGTTCGCATTCCGGAGGGAGCGGCAGTCGCGCGTTATATTGAGAATAGAAGATGGGATGATGTTTTTACTTAATGATTTGCATGGTATTTCAAACCAACGTTTTTCGTTGTGTCATGACGGAATGTCTTTGCTCTTAAGTTTGCACAGCTTTGTTAATGGCGATTTTGCGTCAACAGTTTCTATATTCAATCGGGATTCGAACGCGAAAAATGTTGCCTAGTAAAATATGCCCCATGATCCTTCTTTTACGTAAGATATTTTTGCCTATTTTGATGTACATGTTTCGCCCGTATGATTTATCGTGAACGTTAGTGTATTTAGTAATTTGACATGTATTAGTGAACATCTCTGAAATGATCATTCCGCATTTTCACCGGAACGAAGTACATGAAGTCTCATAGGTGTCTGATGGAACCTGTGAATCAAAAATCAAATTAAAAGTGATTTCATTGTTTTACTTCATTCGCGCGATTCGTTTTTAATTTGTTGGTTAGTTATATTACTCTCATAAAAATGTCCTGCAGCATCTTTGCATATTCAAGATAAGTACTTAAAAATATTGCAATTGTTTACCGTGGTTTTGATTTACAGATTATGATTTTTATATCTAATGTAGCAACCAAAATTGTTTTTATAATACACTTATCTGCTTTATAAATATTCAGAAAGTTTACATTTAGTAATAAGAGCTCTAGTATTGATTCTTGAAGGCATATTTAATATGATTTGATCTCACTGTCTTGAAAAGTTGATACGTTTCTGTGTATCAAAAGGGTTACGCTCTGATATATTATCCAGTATGTAAGTAATACTGAATCGTCACGCGCAATGAAGAGTGAAGTGTCATCTGGTCATTTTTTATCGGGTCTCCGTAATTGCCGGCCGTGGGCTAAAGGCGTTAACCGCTTACTTAAGTTCTACGCGTGCTCTAATGCTCCGTAATGCCTGTGCAAAGCTCTTGGAGACGAGCACCTGCTCGACAAAGCGCCGCCACCACTTTCACGTTTTTCTAAGTATGTCAGTAGGAAGTTTTGACGCTCCGCATTTCGATGTTTTCCTGTTGGACCGTTGCGAGCGTTGTTTCTCAACGCCGCCGCCGCCGCCTCCGCCTCCGATGCTGCCGGGGGCTGTTGGGAGGCTCTGCTGCCACCGCCGGTGGCGACGGCAGCGGCGGCGGCGGCGAGGGAGGGGGCGGCGGCGGCGGCGACGACGGCGACGACGGCAGCAACAGCGCAGGCGAGGGCTGTACCGAGAGTATCCGAAGTTTGGTCGGAACACGCAAAGTGTAACAATGACAGGAGCCCTGGCATTAGACGCGCCTACACGACCGGTGTCGAAACTTCCGTCGGACAAATCCGATGTGCAATTTTTAATATACCCTCAGCCCGTGCACAAATGTTAAAACTTTGACAGCGTTTACTTTATTCATCTTGTAACGCTTAGGTTTTTGCTCCAAAACTGAATATCTGTTATCTTGAAGATGACTTCTTCAAAGAGACAATCTTTCTAATGAACATTATCTATGAAAAATCCCACATGTGTGTGCTTACCCACAAAATAAGCTATTTTTATTGCTCGGTCAATATTTATTTTTAATTTAATCTAATGTGTTCATTTGGTATAAAAAACAGTTTTTCTGCTTCCGAAATTATTGTTAGTAGACTTATCTCCTGTACGCCCCTAATTTGACACCTTGAGTTCTGGTGGCGGCGGGGTTGGTGTCGGCGGCGGCGGGACGGCGGCGGCGGCGGCGGCGTCGGGACGGCTGGCGAGGGGAGCGTCGTTGGCGTCGCGACCTCCACGGCGTCGCCGTCTTCCCGCGGCGCCGCCTCACCTTCGCCGTCTCGCCGCCGCGACGTCCGCGACCAGTAACTATTACGCCTCACGACGTCTGTTTGTACCCATATACACTGTGCTTGCCGCTTGGAGCAGAGACACGCGCAGTACACACAAGAAATATTCTCTTCATACATGAATACACAGATGTGAAAGACATCAAAATATATGTGACTTTTATAAATGCCAAATACTCATCAATAAAGTATTCTCGTATTAAGTTATGTGAACGCAAAAGAAATGTATGGGTTTTAGAAATGTATATTACGTCTGAGCGGTAAATCTGCTGAATTTCTGTTTGGAAAAAATGTAATTCTTTTCTAATAAGTATTCCTATTTAGTAATTCTGAAATTTCAAATTGATTGTAAATGATAATATTGTTTTCTGACATAAGCTTTTCTTGTTTCCACGATGGTATGTTCGGATTTGAGATGGAGCCGACATTCATCAAAGACGTACGCGTTGATCGTAATAACTTCTCCTTGCTTTATTTAGGCCCGTTGCAGCGGGAATATATATCTTATTTTGTTTATGGCGTTGTGCGATACTGAATGTGTCACAGGGTGTGTGCTCGCGGTCATTCATTTTGTTACGCCACTTCACTGGTAGGATGGGAGATGCGCTCGGAATAAATCGAAAGCGGCTGCTAGAATCCGTGCCGTGTGCAGACGTCTGCGATCCGTGGCGCTCTGCGCTGTGATTGTGCGTAATCAACGCAGGAATAACCTTGCGTGTGTGGCCGGCGCTCTCGCACTGTGTTCGTGCTCGCACTCAAGCTTTGAGGATCTCTCCAATATATATTATTTCCGTGATAATGTAATCAGTATTTATTTCCTTAATATAAAGGACAATCAATAATGAATTAATTCTCATTCATTTATTATGTACTACGATGTCAGAATAGAATGATGTTTCGGAAATAGTTTTATTCCCATCTTCGAACAATTTCACTAGAATAAGGTGTATCGTAAATCCTAATAGAAAACGATAGACATGTTATATGATGTAATAAGGCATAGTAATCCTTGATTGTCCTTAACATTAAACAAACATAATTTGGTTATAACTCTTTTGCGGAAGATATAGGCTTCTCCTAGAAAGGAAAGAAAGGAAGCTTCTTCTAGAATAATATCGTTGTAATGCATGAATCAATCTGTCGCCCAGGCTGTCTGATTTTGCAAGTGCTTGGTGCGATTCGTGAAAAACAGGGTGATATCATTCCGTCTCGTTTGCTGCAGCGAAGTTATTTGGCGTGCTAAATATTGGGAACGATACCGGCACATCGGCAAGTGATTAATGAAGTGACAAACAAGTTACGGCAGTAGCTGCGTTTCATTTATTAGTCAATTTATTTTTAATTGTGCCTAAATCCAGCTTGTCAACGATATTGATCTTTGAATTGTTGTTAAATAATCACTGGGAGAGAATAGAGATTTGGTGAAGGCACGCTGATACGGTTCCCTGCCAACGGGCTACTTAGAATCACGAAGACAAATTATTATCAGAGTGAAATAGTTGTGTATTGGGAAATATATTCAGTACACACTGATTCAAAATAACTGAGGGCAGTTGTTTTTTGTGAGTGCAGAACACCATCGCGCGGATGTGCCCTCGGCACGGCCCTCGCTTGTCCCCCTCCCCCCGCCACGTCACTGGTCGCGTGCGTGCACGCAATACCCGCAAAAACGGAGTGTGGAGACGGCTCCATTGTAGCACTTCCTAGAAAGCCGTTCAATATCATGTGCTCGTGTCGCGGAATTTAGGTGGCACCGGCTTTTACGATGGTAAGTTCACTTGCGCGCAAATCAGGGAAAGAAGCAAGTGGGACGTGTGTGTATTTCCCATCGAGTGAATTTAACAAAGTTGTTATTTGTGCGTGTGATGGAATTCTCGAAATGCGCTCTCGGACAAATGAAGAAGGATTTATTTATCTGATTTCATTAAATGTACTGTGCAAATTTTGCCACACACACAGGTTTTAAGGTTTAAAAGCGTCACATTCCTTGCTTGCACATGCCGTACATTGAGTTAATTATGTTATCCAAGTCTCTGTAAAATCATTGCCGTTGACCAGAAAATAAATCATTATTTTAAAGGTAAAATGTTTGATAACAATCGGTCTAGAGATCTTTCTTCAAACAGCCTTTTCTCTTTTAAAATATTCTTACTTTCCTTCTAATGTTCACTTTCTTTTAGTTTATTTTGACAATATTTTATATTGCTATTTACGTCTTTTCTGAAGAGCGAGTGTTATATTAAGATGTTTTGCTCGTACCTCGTCTGTGATGGTCCAGTAATGTTACTTAACGCGAATATTATTCTGAAGTTGATGATTAATTTCTGATTTTATAATTGCCTCCAAAGCAGGATGTTGATCGATTTGTTGTTCGATAATGTTTTACCCTACGCTTCTCTTTCCTGGAAAAATAGTATTCAGGAAAACCTGAACGAAAGTGGCCAGCGCGGACGGTAGCGTTTGCGCCTCGCCCCAGTGCATGCAGAGAACTTCCAAGATGAAGTTAAATAATTTCTATCTAAACGAACCGCTTTCTGAAATTATTTCTGCGAACTGCCGTGAAGGTTGAAAATGCTTTAATCTTTTCTCCAGATTAACTTTTGGGATGAATGTATAAACATTTCTCCCAGTTTTAGCGTCTTTCCACCTGCGTTGCCTCATTTCGAAAAGTGTTGTTGGGCGTTCTCTTCAACTTCCTCTGTAGACTTATACTTTATACGTTTCCCGTCCAGTATGATATTTGGAATAACCGAGACAGATTATCACCGGAGGAAAATCGCTGTGGAGATATAATTCCGCCGGAAGGACTTCTAGTGTTGCCTGAATGCAAATAGTTGGGTCAGTTCCTCGTTCTGATTACAGACCCACCACCGCGCCGCTGCCGTCGAGGAAGCAACGGCGACCGAGGTAGGGCAGTGTTGCAAACAACTCTCTGATCGCCACCTCTCTATCCGATTCGCGCACGGAAGGCGTGTGGAGTGGCCTACTGCAACACTTCCAAAGTTCCACAACACCAAATGAACGTGTCTCTGGAATTGGAAGTCGTGTGATGAATATTTAAAGGCCATTTTCGTAGGCCCGATGACGGGGTCAGTGTGCTGGAGTCCGTCTCCACGTCGCACAAGGTAGAAACTCGTGTGTTCCGTTTGCGCATAAGAATAATCGCCGGCTGAATAGATTCGATGTAAGGTGGAAGGGAGGGGGGCGCCGGCCTCCGCAGAAGTGCGTGTGTCGCAAGGTGCGTGCGCCTGCGTACACAGGATGTTGATGCGTTGCGCGTCGCCCAAGGCCGACGCGGCTGCTGCGGTCGCTTATCGCTCACTGCCCCCCGCCCCCGCGCCCCCCCCGCCCAACTCACCGCCCCATCTAACGCGCCTGCGCCCCCTCCCGCGATCTCGTAATAGTATCATGACGACACACAAGTTTTCTCTTCCAGTTTTGTGCTAATGTGTTTGTTTGTTTCTCCTGTTTTGGTGCTGTGAACTCTGTTTCCGATTCATTACACTATGAATTCTGTTTTTCCCCACAGTTGTTAGTTATTGTCTGTACCAAACACACGGGTGGCCCTCAAAGCTATTTGTACACAACACTTCGTTCTTTAGCGATGGAAATTTCTCGAAGATGTACACTGATTGATGCGCCTGTTTTTGATTTATGTGCAGAATTCCCAAGTGCGTAGATTTGAAAAGGAAATGCTTGCCAACATAAATCCTGTGGTGTAGCATTTCTAAATTGTTATTCCACGATTTAAAGAACCTATTTAATTTTTTCTTCGTGTCCTGTTTTCTCTGGAAAAACAACATCAAAAAAAACGCCAAAACGACGTACACTTGCGCACGTTCTGCACTGGGGTGTAAAGAGATGCTGGCAACGTGCACAGAGTGAGCCATTGGCGGTTTTCGTGGTGCGGTGCGTGCATTATGCAGTAGATATGATCGTAAAGTCCCCAGGCCTGCGACGTGTCCGCCGCCGCCCGCCGCCCGCGCCCGCGCCCGCGCTCAGCGCTCTTCAGTGTTCTTCGGCGAGGGGTAGGCGGCGAGGCGGGAGCGGCGTTTGGGCGCCCCTGCCGCCGCCTCATTGCTCGCTCTCTCGTACCTATGGCACGAAGGGAATTCATTTAAGTATTATTAACTTCAACGATTCCAATTATTTGACACAATACAAAAAAGGGTTTATTTCGTGTCAATACTGTTTATTCTCTTTGCCTTTACATAAAGGCAACGTTTCGATGTCTATGATTCGGCCTCATCATCTCGCAATTCAAATATCAATGTGCATTACTTCTTTATATTCGCTGAAGTAACAAACAGAACTAAAACTATATTTGAATGGTAATTAAATATACAAAATTAATTGTAATGCTATTTGAAATACTTGATGATGAAGCCAAATCATGTGCCTCGAAAAATTGTCTACATGAAAGGTAACAAAAAAATAATATTCGCCAGAAATAAAATATTCTCTATGGTTGTCTCCATTAATTGAAACCGTTGAAGTTAGTAGTAACACACTCACTAACATGCACTACACTACCACATATTTCGGGAGACCAGTCGGGAGCTAAGAGCTTGTTCCTGGGGCGGTGCCCGCTGGTGGAGAAAAATTCCTCTAGCCGACGTGTAGTCCGCAGCCGGATGTCACCATCGAGCTAGGGAAGAACGTTATCTCACGTTATAAACAGATACTACACTTACTAGTCAAATGACCAGAGCTGTTGACACGAAATAGTCAATCTTTTATCTATTTCCATTGGCTTCAATTTTTGTAGTACTATGATTATTTCATGAGTAATCAAAATATTTGCATCACTTTTCCGCTTAGCAACTATTACACTACCAACCCACTAGCCGACGTTTCCATAGGTCTCAAGAACAAGAAGAAGAATAAGTAGATTAGCTGCCTCTCGTCTGTCAACTTCCTTCTTCCATTTTTTCTTTATCTTGTCGTAATTATTCTTAATCCTCTGCTTCTGAACGTTTTGTGGATTTATTTTTGCTTCATGGCATAGTAGAAAGCCCCATTTGGAAGTCTTTTCCTCTTTGACTTTTAATACTTCGCCTATTTCCGCATATCTGTGCACCTGTGCGTTTTTTTTTCGAAGATGTCTTAGTGTTTTTTAATCCTCTCTACCTCCACCACTTTTTCCTTGCATTCTCCACACCTTCCTTTCTTTTGTTGTCTTAAATTGATGTTTCGGAAACTAACATGATGTTGATACAACTTCTTGAATTCGGCCGCTTTGTCAAGTGCGTAAAGCTTCTGTACAATTCATTGAAAAACTCTTTTCTTCAGCTTTTTTCGATCTTCTTGAAATTGTTACCCTACCACTACCAAATTGAACGGAAACGTGTAATTGTGATAAGTCCTGTTAAGTTGATCGTGTTTTAGATTTCCGAAAATTTCCAACAGTTGCCTCGTGTTTTGAACATAAAACTTTCTTAGCTGAAATTCACACTTCGATATTCAGTAGATGTTATCGTTTGTGATCAGTTCTTCATATTGTACATGTGAAGTTCTATGTACAGAAGGAGTACGGAAGGTTCGAATAAATTCAATACACAATAATTGTATTCTTGTTGAAGAATGAAAGACAAGTATTAGCAATCGTAATTTTGAACAGTATCTAAAAATGAGTGAAAGAAAGTGCTTTTATAAATATGGCATAGTTCTGATTTTCATTGAAACTTCTGATATTCGGATAATTGCAAAAGTTGAAATATATGTTCTTCGCTTATCGTTGGCCTCTAATATTAAAACCAGATAATTGTTTGTCACTGTAATTTATTCCTCAATTTTTATATTTAACTGTCACCCGCCTTAAAATAAAAATGTGAAATTGTTTAGTAATAATACAAAGAGGAAGAAAAGATTCGGAATGTCACGCTTTTCTATTAGTTAATTTCATTTTGTTTCACAGAACATCTTAAGTGTCATACTTTTAATCATAACGATATCGTGCTTAGCGTTTACAACAACTGTCGAATGATTAGTAAAGAGTTACCTTGCACCCACCTGAAGGTTCTTTTGCACCCGCATTAAACACCTACCTGGAAAGCGAGTTCGGGAGTCAGCGAAGAGACCTAAGCAACTAGTGCGGCAATCGTGAGAATTACTCATTTGAAGAGTTCCTACTTTATCCTTCTGGCCGATATTCACATATCAATCATCAAAATGTATGAGATGCATCGAGTAAATCAAATTTAAAATCATAATTGCAAAAGTTTCCTCATGTCTATATGCTTCACGCATCAGTGACGTGTTTACCATTAACGGAACTGCGCACATTTTTTTATGCTCAACTATCAATAGTTTCTCTGTAAAGAAAAATTTGATCGTACGTAGAAACAATATTTGTGTAACTGTTTGTTACTTCACGATTAGAAAGTGTGAAACGAGTTTTGACGTGTAAAGAATTATTTTTGTGCTTTCCAGTCATTGTCGAACTGAAGGCACCATTTTAAAAAACAAAATTGAACTGCGCGAGCAGTACGTATGCTATCTTAGTCAGTTACGGCAACAATATCATTCGTTATTTCCTCGGTTATCAGCATAAATCTGCAATATTTTAGAATATGAGACGTGAAGATAAACGTTCGTTCAAATAATATCAATATGTAATATATACGCCTGAAGGAGAAACGGAATATTGGGCTCACGGATGTTGAATATTTCCTTTTCTTTCTCGTAACGAAGTTGATTTAAGTTTTTTAAGCCTTCTCTAGCGAACACAATGTTGTAGGGATAGCTGAGAGTCTGCTAACATTGTACACAAATGTGCTTTTGAATTTCGCATTAACGCACGGTGTGTCGCAGCCCCATATTGGGAGAAAAATAATAATTAGCAAGAGATCGTTGCCTTCCGGATAGCGAAGACAAAAACTAGCTAGTGGCGCTCCAACAGTACGTGGTGTGTCTCGTATTATTTGTAAGGGTTACGTAGTAAAATACTAGAGTAACCCGAATAAGTGTTTCCAAACCGCCAAAATATTGCCCTATCTGTGACTTGAATATGAGGGCAAAGGTTCCGCAATTTTATTTCTTTTCCCCTAGTCATATGGCTAGTGCTGATGAAGTATACAAACACTCCGCATCGAAAACGTTGTTTCTTTTTCAAAATTTTTCAAATTACAGAAATTTGAATGATAACTGAACTTACGCAACATCATTAAGCAAACTTTGCTCTAGTCGAACAAAAAAAATGTAAAGAAAAATTTGATGCTGTTTTTTAGAATATAATTTTTCTATTACTTTTTTAATTATCACAATATCTCTCAAAATTATCCTGACACTACTAATATATTCAAAAGTACTCTACATTACATTAATTAAAAATGTAATCATAAAAAATTCATTTCATTAATAAAAACATGTCTAACGTCGAAAATGGGCGGCTATTAAACTAATCTTTCCCCATTTCCTATAATTCAGAGGCTTTAATACAAATCGGAATGCATAATTTTTAAGAATGTACTTTACTTTCTTGGCGCAAGAAATATAAAGAAAAATAGGTGAACCAAATTTTGAAAAACTTCTATGGACTTGATGTAAATTATTACGACAAATTTTAAATTGTTTCAAATTTGAGAAGCAGCAAAAACAACGAGATTCATTGGGGAATATCCACATTGGTAAACATATTTTTGTATGGTTTACGCGCTAGTGATGCTCACTAATTTATTCAATATGACAGACCTTTACAGAAAATCACTTTCTCGGTATCGTGACTCCAAAAACGTCTTTTACTGACAAATTATCGGCAACGTTACATAACTGCCTTTGTTCAGAGTATTCGAGAGCGATATCTTAAGTTCATCGGAAAGAGAGATTACCACCAACATAGACATTTCTGGTTAGGAGACGTGGGGGGCAAATCCTTAATATTTCAAAGAACTTTCAGAATTTGTATTCTCATTTCATATTGAAGACACTTTCAAAATAATGATGATAGATATGTAGCGTTACAAAGCAATCAAATCGTGAAAAGATAGCATGCTGAACACAAAAATTAATTGTCGCCCGTCACTAGTGAAAAGTGAGAAAGAAAGAAAAAAGGACTGGGAAAAGAATTAAAACGAAGCTCCCGAACTAGAGGGTTACTTCCGCTTTGCTCTCCACTGTGCTCCACACTATCCCCAGTGAATCGCCGCCACCGCCCTTGAGGCTGGCATCGTTTTCAAGACTTACTGTTTGAGTATACTATTGAATTCATGATTCCGCGTTATAAATTGACATTTTCAAATCTACCCTGTGTATCGTGTTACCTTCATTAATCAGTAAACAATTCTCGCATAATGAACTCAAATTCCTCGTACATGTCCACTTCTTTTCATGCCCTTCTCAATTTATATATTCTGTATTGCTGTACAGTAGATTTCAATGCACCTGAGGCAAGAAATTATGTTCTGCTTATGAATTGATCAAACAAAATTATAATTCTAATTTTCATATAAACTTATGTGCATACGTTCTAATCACATGTTCTTAGGAATTGAGGAAGTATGCCACTTCCTCGTATGTGACCCATTACTGTGCGGTATAAAAGAATATTATGGAGTAAATTTAATTTTTTGATTATATGTATGTCTTGACATTATCTTAAATCTCTTCATTGGTCCGGCGTATAGGACGGAGTGCTTTTAGTGTTGCATGATAATTTCATTATTGCCGAGATACCACGTGTGAGTTTTTCCTCTATTATCGTAAATAAATAGTTTTTTAAATGTATTTATAACGAAATTAGATTGAAGCATATTTATTTCCCCACTAATTTAATTGATGTCAAGGTTTGCCAAAATTTAATATTGATCTATCTAATTGAAATTTTTTCTACTGTTCTTGTAAAACGAGTACTAATAAATTAAAGAAACAGAATCATTTACATTCTTCTAAGTGGAATTGGAGAAGTTTATAATCTTCCACAGATACGGATAATAACTAATAACGTCATAAAATACCTCTAAGGAAAAAATAAAAGAAATCAGAAAACAAACAATCTTCTTGTTTTCGTCAAAATATTGTATTGGAGTCAGGTTGTTATAAGGCTATTTTTAGATGTGGAATGAAACAAAAACGGAGAGTAGACGAAATGTGATCGAATCCAAACCAGGTTCCACGGCGCATCATCAAATTACCAATGCGGCGCCTGTATTCCTCTGGCACACGGCTGATGAAAGAGAATTCCCGCAGTGTCAAGACGCGGCTCTCGAATTACAACATTCCATCGCGTACATTCTTCATGCGAGACGTTCCGCGAAAAGGGAACCAAAGCTGTGGTTGTTTGCCGGGGCGCGCACCGGCGCGGCGTCTCGCGCTGTGCGTCGCGGGCGTCGTGGCGGCGGCTGCGGGGGCGGGGCTGCGCGGGGAGCCGCGGCGTTGCGCGTCGAGGCGGCGGCGGCGGCCGGTGGCCGCGTGCAAACCGCCGGCCTCAGTCCCTCCGCTCCGTCCGCGCGGCGAGGTCGCACCGCCTCCTCCTCCTCTTCCTCCCCCTCCTCCTCCGCCGCCGCCGCCGCCGCGGTCGCTTCCGGGCAGCGTCTTCCGGCGCGGAGCAGCGCGGGGCGGCGCCGCCCCAGGCAGACGCCGCCGCCGCCGCCGTGGCCCGTGCGACCGGCGCGCGCCGCGGGGAATCGCAATCGGACGTGGCAGCCCGCGAGGTGGACGTGGGCGCGACGCGAGCACGCTCCAGTGACTGTCAACGCCTCCGCGCTGGAGCTTCCGCCGCAAGACCAGCTTCGCGCAGCGGGCGACGGCGAGGAAGCGCAACTGTGATGTGTTCTGTGGCCTAAACTCGGACCGCGGGCACGTGCTGGGCAGTGAGGCGTTGCTGCCGTGATTGGGTGGCTGCGCGGTGCGTCGCTCCGCTTCGCGTCTTCGCGGGCGACTTGTTTAGTGCGCGGGTGTGCGAGTGTTTGCGCGGAGGGGGCGAGGCGGAGGCGGGATGCTTCAGCAGCAGCAGCCGGCGCGCGCGCGCAGGGACGGCGTGGGTGGGGGCGTGGGCGGGGACGGCGGGGCGTTGGGCCCGTCCGTGCCCTCGCCGCCTCCGGAAGCCTTGCACAGCGCCGCGCGCTGGTACGTGGCGCATCTGGACGCGGCGCGCGCGCTGGAGGTGCAGCACGCCCAGCATCGGCTCCAGCTCCAGCGGCAGCGCCGGCACCAGGGCATGCTGGAGGCGCTGCGCGCGCGCAGCCCGGGGGTGAGTGCGCAGCGGGAGTAGGCGGGGCGGGGCGGGGAGAGGCCTACGCCGCGCGACCGTCGGAGCTCGTGTGGCCGTAGCGATCTCAGTGTTTTGCGGATCAGCTGCATCACTTTCGTTCAAAGTCCTTCTGGACTCTCAGGCTGAGGAGAAGTGGTGGGCATCGAAGTAAACATGATTTTTTGAGAGAAAAGCCATCGTTTGACGTAACTGTCGTCGTTAGTCTCCAAGTGTCTATTTTCGTACCCGGGCGATTACATGATAACGCTGTCGAGAATTAGCCCTCATTTGAATAAAATCGTGTTGACTACTAAAATCGTGAGTGATGGGTCCACAGTGCGTCATTGAAATTTCTATGACTTTGTTTTTTTGCCAGTGTTTGTTGCTTTTGTTTTTAGTGATTTGCTCGCTGATAATCCTGGATATATCACGACACGGCAGGATACACTTGCTCTGATTGCAATCACCACTTCTCGGTTCCCATACTTTTGTAATTGTTGTACTAGACATAGTTTCATAACTTTGTTTTAGAAAATAGTTATCGTAACGACATTTCGTGGAAGTGGCGCATTGTTGAATGTTTTTGCTATATTTTTGTAAAAATTAATTCGTACAAAACGAAGCAATTCTCAGCAAAAAAATGTTAGCATTAAAAGAAATTTATATTTTCATATTCTCTGTGTCTTTCCACATTTGTCGTATAATTCTTTCACAATATCAATGAACACATGAAATGCTTTATTTCACTGACTGAGAGTCTGGTTGTAGAATAAAAGGGACGGAAAGTGGCCGCTCCCCATCTCCGGTTTCAATGCGCCTGTCTTTTGATGCGATAATCTCCGTGTACCTTCCCAATTTCTTCTTCCATATTGATTATTTCTAGTGGGTCCAGGGGAAATGTTATTAATCATTCTGCTATCGCCGCTTGTGATCAACGCTAAATTTGCGCGGTTACGCTCTGTCTTCTTTCTGTGTTAGCATGGAGGTAAGCTCCTATGTGTTTGTAAAGGATTATCATGTGTTGATTAAGATCCTTTCTCTTTTAACAGGCCTCTCATTTAAATAACTTTCTCCTCTTCAGTGAAATATGTCTTATTACATTTATTTCCTTCTTGATTATTGGAAAATTGTTTTAACTATTTTTTTTCTGGGGTTGAAAAATGTTTTCGCGCAATTGTCGGACTAGATGAAAGAGAGAGGTCATGTGTCTCAGTGTGCTAAATGCTTCTGGAATTGACTTATAAATCGATCAACTGGGAGACCAAAAATTGAACTCTGAAATGTAGGTAAAAGGAAGAAAGATAATTTGCCGATGTCCATGAAATGCAATAGTACTTAACTCTGGTTGGCGTATTTCTTCACCGAGGGATCATAAAAAATTTAAATAGTCTAATCTTTAATCTGTAAATGCGTCGCTCTTTAAATTTTGCGAATCTTTCCATCCCAATGTCAGTACGGTCTGGTTCGTTGCGAAAAGATCGCAATTGGCAACTTTCCTGTCGACCGAGCGCTGCGCGTTTTTACATTACCGATGATATCTTATCTCGCGCACGACGATATTGCAAGCTTTGTGCTAATCTGCCTCTGGACCGTGGCCCAAGGGCACGTGGAGAGTGTGGAAGGTTGCGGGAGAGTACCGAAAGGCAGTGTGTTGCCAAGGATGTCGCGATAGCCTAAGTGTTGGTCGCCGGCCTGTCCGTTCGCAACCGCCCCCGCATCCACTTTTGATATCACTTTCGCCATCGTCTCTCCCACTACCCTCAGCTTCTTCTTTACCATCCCCGTCACCCCCTCCGCGCCCTCGTATTCCGCCGTCAGCCTCCGTTCCGCCGCCGACCTGCGCCTGATGAGTCTCGCCAATCAGGAACGTAAGGCAGTTGCCCAATTTGGGAAGGGACGGACAGCATTATCACAGAAGGCATTGCTCCAGTAGGCTTTTCTGCTTCATTTCTCCACCGTTGCATTTGTCACCTATTAATCTATTTATCACCACTCCAGGATACATCATAAGTTGGTTCAGGATAAAAATTCGATTTCACGATTTTTTTTGTTCACGAGTCTTTATATTCAATGAAGAAAGTACAAGTATATTTCAGGCAGAAAAACTCAACTCATCTATCCTGACCAATAAATTTAATTTTTCCGTACATTTGAAATAAGTGTAGCTTTTAGGTCCCTATTGAAATGGTCTGTTAATCTTCTGAACCGTACGTCTGATGTTCTGTCTTCAAAAAATTATCAGTTTGAACACCGTTTACAACTTAGTCTCAGAAATAAACAAGACTGCATGCTTTGTTTAACAAATGGAAATTTATTCACATGCGCTGTTCATAAAATTTGATAAATGAGTCGAATGTACCGTTA
The DNA here is from genome assembly GCA_038098605.1 of Gryllus longicercus. Classification (NCBI taxonomy): domain Eukaryota; kingdom Metazoa; phylum Arthropoda; class Insecta; order Orthoptera; family Gryllidae; genus Gryllus; species Gryllus longicercus. Next base: position 771,956 of record JAZDUA010000397.1, on the reverse strand, counting down.
CAGGTTTGTAACGATATGTCCACTAAAATTAATCATAAGTTAACAAACAATGCTTTATGGTAACCAGTACCATTTTTTTAGCTATTGATTTTTTTATGAAACACGCGCCAAAACACTCAATGACGTGATTTTCAAGAGGTTAGATGAGAGGCAGGATGAGTCGAGGGAGGGGAGATTTGATTTGGTTTTCAAAATTTTTAATTATAATTAAGCACGTCTTGTACGACATTACGTTTTAATCGTAGCCCAGCAATAAATTAATTGTAATAAGAATGATTGAGAATATACAGAATGCCAATCATTTACGAAAACGTCGAAATGTATTATTTGCAACACAACCGTTTGATGAATTTCAAAAATTAGAAAGTAATTTCCAATTCAGCGCAGCGTCAGACAGGAGTAAAACGCACACATCATCAAAAAGGGAAACTTGAAATTAAACTGTTGACGTCGTCTCGTTTCCTGTTTATTTCTCAGTCGAAGGTTGCAGTCCCTTTCTTGTGTATGTAATAATTACATATATTCAGGTTTCATTTTTAATACGAGCATGTAATTCATAGACGGTAAACGGAAGATGCGACACAATCGTTGAAACATTATACAGCGAAATTTAAAAATAAGTAGTAAGTGAGACTTCTAAATTCAAATTCGTATGTTGCAACGGTACACTCTAGTGCGGATACGAAGGGCTCCATAAGATTTTTGCGACCGGATTATGAAGCACGTGGCTCTGTGTTGCTGGCAGAGGTCCGAGCGCTTCAGCGGAGAAGCCGGCCCAACCATTTGGGTTCACGACGTAGTGTTTCGTTCCCCATCCATCGACGACTTCCTCTCCTCGACGATGCACATAGACGCCATCTTGCTCACGCGCACCTTCGCGGCGAGATCCCAACGCTCGGCGAGGCGGGCGACCGGCGAGGCCCCTCGCCGTTGCGATGACCAGCCGGGCAACAAGAGAAATCGCCCAATGTGAACGTCTTCTCGTGGAATATTATCCTGAACGAACGTTTTGGGAATTCACGCCGCACTTGGTGTGTGTTTCGAAATTGGGCTGCCACAACGGCGAAACGGTCATGTTGCGTTTGTTGCGCGCGCTTAAGCGCACCGGCCAGTTTCTCGTCTCGAGACGCGGTTCTTGTGCGACGTCGTTTCTGCCGCCGCCGCCGCCGCCGCTGCCCCTGCCGCCTCCCGCGCCAAGGCGACGCGACGCCGCCTCGCCAAAATGGCCGACGCGCGGCGCGGGCTGCGGCGCCGACTCCCCGCCGCCGGCCCCGCGCCCACTCCCCGCCGCTGGCCCCTCGTGTCTTTGGTCCGGGCTGCGGGGTTCCCCGAACGGAAGGACGAAATTGGGGCAGAAACAATATCGGCCTGGGTTGGTGCATAGCGGCCGGCGGTGGGCGGTGTTCGCCCTCTCTGCCGCGAGCTTCGAGACCAGGGCTCTTCAAGGGCGGGGCGGTCGAGGCGATACGAGCGACAAATATTCCAAGAAATAGTATACTAATAAATTATTATCCAAAGTAAACTAAACAATACTCTATGTGGCCGTTCAGAGGCATGATCGCAACACAGCTTTTTCTCTGAAGATCTCTGGTAAATAGACTACTCGATTGTCTTCTTAACGCGCCTTGACAAAACTCTTTCAAAACCCATTTGGCATTATTAGTAAAATTTATCTAATTGTGCACAATCAAAGATGAAGCAATCGTTTTTCTACCTGACAGACTTGTATGTTGTACTCAAGTGAAATGAATGATGCATATTTTTCTCAGTAATTTACAATTATTAATTAAAAGTTACAAGAGTCGTACAGAAGTTCAATTATTATAAACAATCGAAATTACGTTCATTATTATAAAGTCTGTGCTTCTTCAAGAAGACCTTTCTTTAAAAAAATTGTCTTCTTTTCTCTAGGTTGCTGTAATTTTATCGAGAGTAGAAATGTCTCTAATACACGTGTATTCTCTTAAAGTAAGAGGAATTTTTGGGGGGATTATGAGCGTCGTGAACCATCTCCAGACCCGTTCGCGCTTCGCCCCGAGGACAAGGGCGGATCGCAACGCGAGGTCACAGATCGTGGGAGTCGCGACCTCCATCCAAGGAAATTCGAATTGAAAGGAAAATCAATTTTACTTCCAGCAGAACATAAATGAAATGAAATAATTTCTTCGTTTGTAAAATATTACTGAATCCTTCTATAAAGAACGCAAACTATTTTCTCCAATTGAAATTCATTTATTTACACGCTATTCAATTTAATTTTTATAATTCAATAACCAAATATGATTGTATTCACAGCATGGTTTTTTGATTATACAGCAAGGGCTCTCTTGCAAGACAGAGGAAAATACGATGTTGAAACTAAATGAAACGTAATGTGAAATGCTGAATATATGGAATTCAATAAAATTGATCTTCCAAATCCTTTCTGGAGGTGAGGGTGTATGCAATGATAAAATATGTAATCTTTATTGTGGTAAATACAAATTCTTAACAGTATGAAATTAAAACGATAATCTATTTAGAATCATACCAATTGCCAATGTGCAATATTTTCATAATCTGCGTTTTGATTGGAGAAATATTACGCCAATTAAAACGCCAAATATTTTATCTATCACACAAATGGCGTTGTTTTCATTTATCTCGTCTAGTTGTCTGTCTTGCACACTGATATGTTAAAAGTTTGGTAATATTTTCGTGTCTTAATTTGCGAGGTGTACTCGGAGTAGACAGTTCCCATCGGATGGGAAGTGAGATCGGCCGCTGGCCAGAGGCGGCGGGGGCGAGGCCGGGGAACGGCGCGAGGGGGAGCGGGGATGAGGCCATCCTTAGGCGCCAGCTCCGTCCTCGCTTACGGAGCACATACTTCGCTTGGGAATCAGTGTGTGGATAACTTGCGTCAGAATTTTTTATTCGCGGTTTATTCGCTGGAGACTTGGTTCCTGAATGGTGAAGGATATCACCTATTTTGCGATCTTTGAGTCAATACAATATTAAGAATATAATTATATATTTGGGACAAAGACAATAATGATTACGTCATCTTAATTTCTTAAAAGTATGTACATTTTAATGAAATGGTTGGCATCATTACAGTGCAGTACGGATCAATGAATGAACGTGGCACAATACACTTGTATTGAAGATCGCTAACGGCACTATTGCCTTAACGATCTCAGACATTCGGACCGGCAACGCTTTATTTGTTCCATATATTTGACTATAAGTTCCGGAAAAAACGTTGACTGGTTTATCTCTATTTTGTTTTGAAGCTTTTGACAAGAAACTAAACTACAGAAGAATTTTACTTTTCTTGTAAACAACTTGTGTACCCTGAAAGTTAGCTTTGTTTGCATCAATATTTGGACAAAGTTCATCTTCACGCGACGTCTCAAGTCCTACCAGTTATTCCATGTTCCAACACAGTTTTTATATTTTCACATATTCGATTTTTCACTTGACGTATATTGTAATTTAGTTTATTGTGGTTTAAAATAAGTAATTTTGTTTTGTAGTTGAGATTGTATTTTCAGTCTGAAGAATAATTGGAGAGATGAACTTTTTTATGTGAATTGTCAGCAATTGCTTTCAAAAGGTGCATGACTATTGAAAGATAGTATTACCGTGTGCGTGTTTTGAGCAATAGGCATGCATTTTAGGAAGTGACCGATAAAACACAGACGCGACTGTAACATTTGTTTTTCTCTTCTCTTAGCGATCTTATTCGTATTCTCTTAAATTATTAGAATCTTTGTTGAAAACAATTCTATCTTATGTGAACATTTCCTTATTAATTCTTAATACGGTATCCCATGCAGCAATGTAATTTCTGTATTGCATAACTTATGCTGCCCACAACGTTAAGTCCTAGCCGAATCGTGAAAATTGTGCAGGTTCTTCAGTGGAGATGTGATGTTTCTATGGCAATGTTTTAATTGTTTTATATCGTTGTAGAACAACTTCAAAAGTAAATATTTATGGGGGTGTACCAGTTAATTACACAGATGACAACACGGAGCATTAATTGAGAATCCCGTCTTGCGTTTGTGCTTTTGCATTCTCACGTTTCTCCTGTAAGCGGACTTACCTGCAGAATACGTTGTCTTCATTCTAAGCATATTACCAGAAAAATATATTAATCCCTTGTATTTTAGTGCTTCAAATATCCACCCTCTTGGGAACGTCAACGGTAGCAGATTAGTGTAATTGTATGAGATACATTAATGCATTGCCTCTGGACAAAGTTTGTTGTACAGTGATTAATCATTTTATATAACTCCCGAATTTATATGAATACTTACAAAAATATTATATTTAAAATTCATTATATCCTTTAAAGAACAAGAGTCCATATTATAATGTCTTTTAGCTTTAGAAACATCCCACACACAATTTGTTATAAGATTTTGAAGATTAAAACAAGCCTAATACTGCTTGAGATATTTTCTAAGCAAGTCAATGAGCTCTTGCTGATGAGTAGTCGTGTAATTGTAGTGGATAGCTGGGCTAATTTAGTTTATGTATTGTTCAGACTTGTTCTACAAGAGAGCTGAATTCCGAGAGGCAAAATTCACAGTGATGCAAAGTGGGTTGGCATTAAACAAAAAGATAAAATTCTTGACTAATCAAAATTCATACCAGTGCGTCTAATTAAAAATAGGGTCGCGGAGGAGGCCGCCCCCAGCGTTGCTCCTGGGCTGGAATTCGACTGAGGCTGCCCCCCCCCTTCGCCACCCCCGCCCCACGCGCACCCTCTCCAATTCCTCCTGCTTCAAATGCATGAAACTCATGGGCACCTGCCTTCCCAGTTGGCATCTGGATGTAACCAAGACAGCAGCCACTACGCCCAGTTATTCACGCAATTCAAGTTCTTTTATCTAATGAACCACGGATTTTAATAATTGTCGAATGTAATTTTTTATTTTGCGACGAAGCTTTATTACGTTGCTGCTATTTAAAAATATGTATATTATTTATTATATATATTTACATTTTTCAAATACGTGAAGCTTTGATGCAAGTACACCTTGATTTGTGCACCTAGTCTTTGGTGACCGTCAACGGATGTATAAAAATAAAATATATTCGCTGGAATAGAAGTGCAAAATATAAATGTTCATTCCTTTAAGGCCACCATAGAATGTTATCCTTATTTCTTTCTTCAGCTTTGTTTTTTTTTATTTTTTTAATTTATTTCTTCTCGTTCGACCTGAAGGTCTTTCGAGGGTTTTCGGTTATTACATACTGACATTTTGGGATTTGGGCTTCAGCTTTGTAACAACTAGAAATATTACTTAGTTGATAGAGCGATAAGAGTTATTTTACCCGCCTTTTTTCTGTAACCATTATTTTTCTATGCGGTGACTTGCATCTAAGTACACAGCAAATATGTAAAATCAAAATTTTAAATACGAATAGAGGGTCGCAATATAAGGAATAAACACGCATTCATATAATAATTCAATATTAGAAGTATAGACATGTGTACAGCCACCACATTACTTTGCTATCATAACATGTGCTCCAAGTGTGTCAAGATTCCAGATCAATAAATTAAATAAATGAGCCAATGCTGATGCCTTACCAATACTATTATTTTCTAGATGAAATGCAATAAATATATATTATCACGTTTTCCTCCGCATTTGTGATTGAACATTGCCAACAAAAGACCTTAAGATTGTGCCCACGACAATTCACTCGGGAAAATGTTTGCCGAACAAAGAAAAGAAATACGAAATTTCTTTGCTTCCATTTCGTTGGAACTGATTTGATTACATTTTTACACGTACCAATAACTAAATTTACTTTGATATTTTTCTGAGCAGAATATTTCGAAAAGAAGAAAAAGTTTTTTGTGTGCGTGCTGAATATTTTACGAAGAACGTACTACATTGATGAAATCTGGATTTATCATTGGTAGGTGACCAAAAAGGTGTAAGTGGATTAAAATTATCCTTTAATACAAGTGGAGAAGATAAACATTTTAACTTATAAGTCACAAATGGCATGCAGGGGCGAACTGTAACTGAAAATGGAAAAAAAAATCTGGCGTAATACGAATAAGATATGTGTTGTCAGTTCAATTCGAAATATGACCGCTATCAGTATTTTCAAAGGTTTTTGCATTTTTGTCTCCGGTTGAAAAGTTCCCTACATACGTTCCTGAAGGTTAAATTCAAATAGCTCGTCAGGATATTCTGTCAACAAACTTGTTCACGTAAGGGTAACGTCCCAACCATTGTGATACATGGAAGTGAATAGAGACTCGAATTTTAAATCCAATCAATATTAAATATTATAACGGAATGCATTTTAGAGGATATTTAGAAATGCAAAATGATCAGCACTGGGACAGGCACAAACGTATGAACCTCTGAGATTCGACAGCTGATAAACGTAGGTTCCTTAGCTTTCGTTGAGTCTGTTTTGTCATTGGTTATAGTCGATTGCTTTGCGTTCCAGCAGGCACCAGAAAACCAAGAATCAATCTCCTTGTATGATACAAAAATTAGATTGATTGTACATTGGCTTATCGCTGAAGATTCACATTTAAAACGCGTCAAATTCATTTTACGAAGGAGGGAAAGTAAAAAGTAATCTATACGACTAATTTCGAATATATGGGAAACTTAAGCTGTCAGTGGTAATGTGAAAGATATCTATGGTACCGTGAAGAATACAGAGTCTCGAGAAAATACAAAAAACCGAAAATCAGTTTCGATTTTGCCTGAAAAATGTAAACATTTGATTATGTTAATCCGCATTATGTAAATCCGTCCAATTCTGCGCTTAATGACTGAATTGCCATACTCAGTGCGTCACTGCTTACAACACAGCTGACAGGATTGCTCCGAGGAAGAGATTGCCCGCCATTAAATATTTATCATTTACTTATTGCGTTATGAAAGAATACTAGATGTTATTTCAGTAGTAATGAAGATTATTTTTGTAAAATATTTAATTTATTGCAGTGTTATACGAGTGAAATTTAATAAGTTGTTAGTTGAAAAACATTTTGTATGGTTTTGTTAAGCAGCATTTTTGCTGAGGCTGTCCATTAATATATAGCAAATGCATCTCTTTTAGAAGGAAGTATGTATCCTCATATTACGAAGAACCAAACAAGTCTATCAGACACCCACTCCGGAGTTACAAACTTTCAACTTCTTAATTCAAATACTCACATGTTTGTTGCTTCATCCACGTCGGAGATCGTCAGTGCGGAAGGAAATGCTTCTGTGCTCAAATATTGCGATTCCCGCCCGTGTATTTAGCAGGTCTCCACCCACCCCAGCGTATGATGTAAATTTTCTTTAGAGCTCCTGTTCCAGACAGCACAGTGTTGTCGCGCGAGGGAACAGCGCGGATTTCGCTCCGCGCGGCGCCTCCTCCTCGGCGGCGGGGGTGGTGGCGGCGGCGGCGGCGGCGGCGGCTGCGGCAGCGACGGTGTTTACGCTCGACGAACGCGTACAACTTATCGGAGCGCGGCGCAAATTCGCAGCTCCTGTTAGCACGTCTCGGAGCAGCCACCGCCGCCGCCCGGCGCGACGTCCGGGCGCCTCGGCCGCAGTCTGCTGGGCGGCCGCCGCGCCGCCTGCCCGTCGTCCGACGCCACCGCCGCGCACCGCGACTCTCGAGGAGCGCTGGCGCCCGCCGCGTCCGCGGGAGCGTTGGTCGCGTCTGTCGGACCGCGCGCCGGCGGTGAGAGCCGCCCCCGCGGCGACCGACGCATCTGTGCAGTGTAGTGAATGAATAGTGTACGCGTGTGATCGGGAACCGCGAAAAGACGTTCACCAACAGTTCAACGCGTGTAGAAGTGATGTGACTGAAGACGACAGTTTGGTCATTTGATCTCCTGCGTCTCGCGTTCTTGCGAAAACTCGGCGGACAGTGGCCGGAGGTGTGACGCGAGGTAAAGGACGGCGGCAAAGAAACGAGTGCCGGGCTGGAAGAAATGACTGGGTGCGTTTTCCGCCGCGTGGCGGTCGGCTGGCCGGCAGCCGGAGGGCCGACGCGCTCCTGCCGCGGGTCGCCTCGGGGAGGTACCGGCACGCGGACGATCGCCGAGGGAGGGCGGGGCCGACGGCGCCGCACGGGCCGAAGCGGCCCAACCGCAGTGCGCCCTCCTCCCACGCAACCCGGCCCCGCTCCGCCCCTCCCCGCCGCTCACCGGCCCCCGCTCGTGTGATAACCCAATTACCGTGTTGTGCGCCATGAGAACTGTGAACGGCTATTTTGTGGAGCATCGGCTGCGGACACAAAATGTAAGAATACGTGCTACGGAACTTGTGAAAAGTGCGTCGGATGAAATTTTTCTCGGCCCTAGAAACGTACTCTGCTTTTATTTGTGTATTAATGAGATACATTCTCTATGCGTATATAACAAAATTATTGAAACCCTGCTCCTGGTTAAAACTAAAAGCTAATGACTTTCGTTCTTTAGATTTATTACATGCGTTCTTTTTTCGACAACTTCATTCCGAGTTCCGACGTTTTATTCTAATAATGAGGCAAGAGGGGAACATTGCGAAGAGCGGTGTTTGTCATGTACTGACCATACCGGAACGAACGATCTGTTAAACGCCCTACTGTTCTTTTAAATTCCAACCCCGTAGCGAATACCGTTGAGTGTTCATTATCAAAATCCCGCCAGTATATTTCGGTTCGGAAGGTGATTAAAAACTCTGCGCGCGGCTGAGTTGACGGGTGCACGTTTTATTTACGCTGTATTCTTGACGGGCAGACGGCTCGTCGGTGAATTACGAGCTCGGCGCTTCGCGCGTTCGGCCGGCCCGCCGCCGGGCCGCCCCTCGCCCGTCCCCGCCCCCGCCCACGCCACTCGCGCTCGGCGCCCGACGCCCGACGCGGCGCGCGCCACCGCCCTCCCAGTTGTTTCGTTGCCAGCCCTGCAATTTATGCGCGCGAGGCCTATTGGGCGGTGTTTTTAAACGGCAGGACGCGGCCGACGCGACGCGACGCGACGCCAGGCGAGGTGAGGCGACGCGAGGCGGCGGGCGCCGAGGGCGAGGGCGCGCGGCCGACGGCGGCCGAGGGCGGGTGAGGACGGCGAGGGGAGAGGGTGGTTGCTGTGTTGTGGAGAGCGCCGCCAATTTATCGAGGCGAAGCACGACGCGGTGCGGCGCGGCGCGGGCGGCGCGGAGCGGGGGAGGCCGGCGGCGGCGGCGGCGGCGCGGGGCGGGGCGACGCGGCGCGAAAGAGCCGCCACGCTCCCCGACTGCCAGGCGGAGGTGCCTTTTATTGCGTGTTACCACGCTAAATGTTTAACAGGGCGGAGTTAAATCAGTTGTAAATAAGGCGGTGACCTTGTTTATCGTCAGCGAATATTGAATAGGCTCCCTAAGAGAAAATGTTGCTAAGGAGAAACGTTAGTTGCAAATTAAATTTGCTTAGGTTGAAAAGAGTTTATTGCAATACGTGTTCCTTGGCTTTTTAAGAATTATATTTTCTTAGGGGGAGGGTATTAAGATTTACCAAAACGTATCTCGTAAGTCATTCGACCTGCGCAAATGGACCTGCTGATAAACTGATCCTGCGTAACTTCTCGCATTGCTTTAATATTTTCACATATTTCATGAACGTCTTTGTTAAAGTTGGAATATAGTTTAATGTGTATGATTATATACTTATATTATTATATCTTGTATTATTCTTATATTTTCATTCGCAACATTTTATGAACGGTATCACCCTAAACGTTATGGTTCTAAACTTCAACGGGGGTCGCGCACGCATACGGTCGCGCACGCACGCACGCTTCACGGGGGAAAACGACGTTATGGCATTAGACACAGGCTGGTAATGAATAAATGAAATGTTAAAATATTTAATAAATAATTATGGAGTTATGGTAGATTAAAGAGCTAGTTTCTCGTTTGTAATCATGTATATCTGCTGCGAAACACAAAATTCATGTATACCATACCAGAAAGTGTCATCACGGTTATACCTACATTGAAGAATCTAAAAATTTCCCCACTTATTATTTGAAGCTCATACAAACTCCGTAATCTCCAAGATAAAAGAAAGTGTTTCGCCAGGAAATTATATTGACTTCTCACTAAAAAGGTCACTTCTCACTAAAAAGCCTTTTTTTTAAACATGTGAATTTTAGAAATTTCAGTGTCTGATTTAATCAACGCTCATGAACCGTCGGAAGTCCTTTACCCTCCAGTTCTCTTTCTGTCCAAGAACCTAGGAAAATTAAATATATAGTTTAGGCGTTCCATCATTTATTTGAATTATCAACTGTGGATCTAGAAATTAATTCATTCGTTAAAAAGAATCTTAAAAGAAACATTAATTTTAAAAGGTGGCGGCGATGGGAGCAACTGGGGAACGTACCTGTCACCGCCGCCATCCTTGCTTCCGCACCAAACAGGAAATACGCGACTTCGTATACACCAATCGGACTCGTGTCGCTCTTTCTTGCTGCACCGAACAAATTGATATCCCAGCCTTCTAAGTTGTATGCATTCCTAAGATTTCTGCCTAAAGGATAAAGATTTTATCAGACTTCCATGTGTTTGCGAATGTGAACCGTGGCTCTTCGTGTGTCAGTTCCATTAACCAATCCGGGAAGTTTTGTAGCTGTCGTTTGCTTACTTGGAGGGAGAACCTTGTATTTTATTCTAAATTTAGGAAGTATTTTCTTCTCCAAACTATCGCTGAATTTCTTCCTCCTAATAACGATTTTTTTACATCAAAATACAAATATTTAAGTCAATACATATAGAAAAAATGCTAACGAAATTCAGTGTTTTTTTTTACGTTTATCTACACACTGACGTTTTTTGATAAATATACGTTACATACGGACATCGTTTAAGTTTTGTGTTTTACGTGCAATCAAAAAGTTCATACAATATTTTTAAGTAAAAGCAGGTATCTAAAATTTGTTTATTTGAACGTATTTTGAATGTATTAATATTGCTTGACAAATATATTTGGAAATCACATTCTTTCTTCGGTATCTTGGTTATTTTGGAAGGTTGGTTATTTGGAATTTTCATTAATATATTTCAGTATTACTCATAGGTAGGCAAAGATAGTGAAATATTGTTAACATTTCATCTGTATGTTTACTATCCAAATATTTAAGGAAGCATGTAAGGAAATGTCGTACTTTGAACTTGTGCGGCTCCATAGTATGAGTTTCTCTTTTATAAAATCCCTGTAGAACTCTTGATTTATTTTGCTCTTAATTTACTTTCCAAAAATTGTTTTCGCTTGATTCCGGGATAAGAGTTTATTATATTCAGGAACTATTCAGTCGGCTCTTATGATAATATTGTTTGTGAATAACACAATTACATGGAATCATATATTTTACAATATATCAGCCTCAATATTACGCAATTGTCTTATTGACATCGTGCATTTGTAATTGTTTTTGAATTCACGTTACTGGTCCATGTTTTCATCTCGGTTTCCCTCTTGGTGAGGGTAGTTTTCTAACTTACAATAACTTTCGACATATTTACATTACTTTTTCTTTATTATTTCTCAAGACATCTAATTAGTGTGAATGAAATTTCATATAAGGAAGTACGCCAGCTAATATTTTAGTAAAAACGTTTTAACACACATCAATGTTTTATTCATGATACAACATGTATTGTGTATTAATAGATTGTATTGTGTAAAGCTCTGTTTCAATGATTTTTTACCTTAACTTAAAATCAGGATATAGTGTCAGGATAAAATCATCAGAAGAATATGTATTTAAAAATGAAGAATGTTGAAGTAGATTATTATTTTGAATGCAAATTGTTTCTATTGCACAGGATGGAGCATTTCTTGATCTCGTAACAACGCTACTACTTTTATTCATAATTCAATTATGTGTCGTGAAAGAGCGGACTTGAACTCAAGAAAACGTTCGCTGATTGTATGTTCGCTGTTCGGTGACTTCCATACATCGCAAGCTGTTTTTATAATTTTTGGCATAACATAAATATTCAAATATACTAAATGTGTATTAAAAAGTGTATATAATAGTAATTCTCCTTCAAAAGTTTCTTGTGAAAGAAGGTAGCGAGAGTGAATCTTGACACCAGAATCATAAATCATTTGGATGGAACTACGTGCAAATCTTATCACTTGCCGTAAATCTGGTAGAAATTGAAAACAATGTGTTAGAACAGAGGTTGTGTCATGGACGACAATTAATCTATAGAATGAGCTGTGAGGCTGCTAAGAATAACCCTGAATAAAATTAAATTCGTGTTTTTCTGTATAGTGTTTAGCGTGCTGAATTTTTTCGCGCGGTGTTTGATAACGTTCGAGAGTGATGAGGACGGAGGAGGGCTAGTGGCCACCCCCGTGCCGCGTCTCAGAATGGGGATGAAATTTATTATTGATTGGTAAGGTGTCAATTGATATTTCACAGAAGAAGGCATTGTATTAACATAATAATTTTTAACTAGATAAACCAAACCTTCATTCCATGACTGGACAGTTTTAAGATCATGATTAAGACTGCACAGCTGTGGTGCCGTGAATTCCCATACCTCACGTTTACGCTCATTGAAATTGAAAGCATTAAAAATAGAAATTAAATTGGCTATATTGTTAACGACAAAACAAACAGTAGAACTCGTAGAAAAAATATGTGAAAGTGAAATTTAGGAGAGATCAGATTCTGTTGATTACAGGTAATTAAATGCAAATTAATACCTTGCTTAGATTATATTATTCGATTAATTGTTTGTAGAAAGTCCTCAGATATTTCATTCATTCATTCATTTTGTTCAATGGCTATGTTGTTCCATGCCGTTTTACGTTTTCTCCTAATGTTGATAATTATCATATGTTTCTTTGTTTGGGCACGGCGAACTGATTCTTCCATAATCTTCTCCCGCTCATCTTAGGATTATCTTATTTGTCTCCCCCTTATCTTATTTGTCGTTCTTCATCGTAGGGTGATTTTGTTTTGAACTGTGCATAGTGTAAAATAAGGAAATTAAGTTCTCGAATTCCTTATTCAGAAATCATTTTTAGCATTATGTATAGGATTTGTTTCATCTGCAGACAATAACTTTTTATTTTCTCGCTTCTTGTTCGTAGAAAATATAATTTATGTAATTGTGGCAGGGACAAGTGCCGATTTGCCTTCAGAAAACATTTTTTGTGGGTCCTTGGTACCGGAAACGTGGATTTTTCGTGCACCTATATGTAGAATATTTCATTTTTCAATACATAATGTAGTAAAAATCCACATTTTGTGAGTCTTTGATATAAAAAAAATATTTTCTCAATATGTTTTTAATCAATATCAAAGATTCGTGTCATGTGATATGTAATTGTAAGTAATGTTATTAGGATGGTTAAATTACGGACAAAGAAGTAAGTGAACTCGTTGATATCCGTGTATAGTCAATATATTTTAGAAATCCATGTTATTAAGTCGGAGAGCGGCCGTTTTTAAGAACATTGTAACTTTGAACTTGTAACATGTAACTTTGAACATGTATTCTTATACGTCCATGCCAGATATTCTTAGACGTCCAGGACGTGGCAAGTAATGTATTTTAACGAGATTTAATTTAAATTAAATGTTTTATTAACTAATATTATTGCCTTTTTTAAGAACCGTTTGCCGCATCACTTTTCTTCAAATTCGAAATCATATGATGACACATCTAATTTGAGAAATATTGTAAATTCGGTTAACCATTATTTCACTGATTACAACAGTGAACACAGGTACGTTTTATCTGAGTTTGGTGGGGCCTGACATGTCAATTACTCTCACTTTACATTACTATGTGTTGGGCTAGATGTATAAATTCGTCTTTATTATCTACAGAACAAGATTCCTCAAAATAGTTTTGTAAGTTTGAATTTTCTTTGATAATTGAGACTCTAAGAAGATTTACTTATTCAGAATGAGCTAATATGACAATCTTTTTTCATCAACTCGGTTTCAATGTAGACGTTTGGCTTCGTCCAACGTGGTTGTAATTTGGAAAGAAGTATGCATAGGGACAAATAAAGAAATTCTTGGAAAGTACTAAATTATGAATACAGTAGGATGAACATAATGCAATAAATCTGAAAAGCAAACAGTCGAAACGTGATTCCTAATATAATTTTCACGCAGAATTTAATGAGAAAATAACACAGAAAAAACTTTAAATTTTAAAACTGAAATTTTTTGACAATCTATTATTTAAAATAACATGTCAATGGCCACAATAGTTGACTTTATTATATTCCTTTATTAGAATAAGGTTGTCTTCGATTCGTCACGAAGTCAAACTCTTACTTGTAATTCAAGGGCGTTATTTTTAATGAAATTATTTTTTTTTAATTGTGTGCGTTTTGAACGTGTAGCTGGAACTTCAAAGAAATCACAGGACGCAGACAAATCGCCATATGAGCCCATGATCCTGATTGGTCTTTCGGTTTAATCCGTGAATCTGTTAGCACCTCCACAGGCCTTTGAACAGTTTTACCTTTTGTGCTATTGTGTGTCGTATTTTTTCATGTCTCTTACATAAAATATCGGTAGAAATGGTGTTAATGGGAAACGTTTTTACTGTTTAGTTGCAAAGCAAAAGGTATGTCAACTTTCCTTCTGAATTAAGGGAAACTGATGGTCGCTAAGCCTTTAATACGGAATAAATAAAAGTGCTGTGATTGTAATCAGTATCAGTGTTACGGTCTTATGTTATCAATATGTCTGAAGTTTTCTTCTGAGTGGTAATTTTTTTATTATTTTCATCAATTTTTTCAATTTTTTTTTCTTATCCTATTGTAATTTTACTTATTGTAGCTCTGATAAGGTTTGCAAATCAGCAAACGAAACGTCTGACTTCACCCCCTATTTTTTTATTAAAAGCAATTGACTTGTTGAATCAATATCAAACAGAAAAAAAACTTTTTAATTCAATTACTACTTGGTGAAACCAGCGTTGCGCCGCGTGGCGCTGGGGCGGCGCCTCGCAGTGTCGCCCGCCGGGCGGTGAGGTGGGCGATGCGGCGGGCGATGCGGCGGGCGATGCGGACGCGGCGCGGCAGGCCTTCTCGGAAGTGCGGAGGGCGGCGCTGAGGCGTTGTGCATCTGCTACTCAAAACGCGCAGTGTGCTCGCTAAAAACCCCTCCCCTCCTTCGAGCCACGGCTCAAAGGCTGAATGGATGGTTGACCGCTGGGGCGTTCATGTTGAGTATGGCGGAAGAGAGTTACCAAGTGGACGGAGAAATACGTGTGTGCAATCAAACTTTGTGCAAGCGCGTGAATTTTTATTTGAAGGAGCGAGCGGGAGGCGCTTATAGCACGGAACATTTTTTTCTGTATCGGCCAACATATTCGTATCACTTTGTGTTATTGCCTCCTCAAATGCACATATTACTCGTGTATTGATTAGTAAACAATCAGGGCTGTAATAAATTTAGATTATTGTTCTCATGGAAAAGCAAAAGGCATTAGTTGCTTTACCTGTTCCATTAACGTAATTAAGTGATCCTGAATGGGATCCGGAATGTATGTAGACATTTTAATTGTTAGATACCTCAAATATCATACCTGTGTCATAGCTTTTTATTGTTAGGCTTAAAAAAATGTAGATAAATATAAATGGAATTAAAAATAGTGGTTCTTAAAAAACGGTATAAAATCATTTGTTTACTGACACACGATTAGTTCCCAAAGAGCATGAAATCATTGTACACTTGTTTTCTCTTTTGTAAATCCGTTGGATTTCTATTGACGTCGCATCTGTAAATAATAGCGTTCGTTTATACACGTCTAAAGTCAGCAAATCATTTCAAAATTGTGAAAAAGTTACATTTATTTATTGGACTGTGGAAAGTATTCGACCTGGTCATTTTACATTAGTAATAATTTTCATATTAGCAATTGATAACAATTTTTGCATTCAAGGCCAAATATCTCCAAAAATGGTTTCAAAAATAATTGTCGATTCCATTGGTGTATATAGATTGGATTCGCAAAAATGTCATTACTTTTGTTAATTACTCTTTTTTCTTTTTACATTAACTTTATCTTCAAAAAAATCACAACTTTTGATCATTCAAACTGAGTATACGAGTACATGCAAACTTGGGATATTATTATATCAAAAGATATTTGCCTACATTGTCAGATGCGAACAAAAATCTTAAGATATAATGAAGAGATGTTGGACATATTTTGGTAACATTTCTGTTCAAACATAGCAGTCTCCTAACTTCGGAAACCTTGCAGTGCATTCTTAAAAAATCGAACTATTGAACTCCAGATTTGAGGCGCTCAGAATAATAACGGCATGTTCCAACCGATGTTCGTTTTGAGAAAAAACTTCTCTGTTTTCGTTCACGTTCATTTTCACTCCGGACAAATTTTTTAAGGTGGAATTTGAAAGATTTGTCAGATCCCAATTCATTTGGTATTTCAGCATATGATTGGTATACGGCAGGAGATTACCGTCATACTTCTAATTAAAATGTGAGGTCGGTTGGGATCTGCCGTTATTATCCTGAGCGCCTCATTTGAACCAATTTCTTCTCACTACTCTCTACTCAGGCAAGTTAACTGGCTCTTGCCTCGGAGTAGAGTTAACTATTACATATTGCACCGAACCACACGTGAACTGTCACAAAATTTAATTATAGGTATTTTCAATCTCATTAATGGTTACTTTGTATTTACGCTTTATTTTATTACTGTTATACTACCTCACTTGTTTAATTTTATTAATTTTTTGATACCCCGAAACGATGCAAATTGTACGTGTACCTATATTGCGTTTTCTTGCGTTTCTTCCCTACCACGTACTTGATTTATTTTATTTATTTATTTAGTCAAAATGCAGTAGAAACTGTATGTGGCGTATGGGGGGAGAAAATCAATTGCGCACGTTTTCTTGTGTTCTAGAACCCCTTCACAACATTTGAAATATAAATAGTTGGAAAATGAATACAATTATTTTAATAATAATAATAATAATAATAATAATAATAATAATAATAATAATAATAATAAAAAAGCGTGAGATTAGCAAAATCTGTAGAAACTAGACATTTTCGTTCCCGAGTTACAGACGCTCCTTACATAGCAAAATAGCTACGTTGCAAAATACGTAACTGAAGTAGCAACTTACGTAGCAAAAACATAAAATTCTAATGCTGGAACGGAAAGGGGTGATTTTTCGTCAGAAACATTTGTATTGTGTTGACCTGGTATCGAAAAAGTGGATAAACCTTATTATGTGCAGAGTACTTCCTCTAACAAATTTTATGGAGAAGCCACGTGTTGTAGATTCTTTATACCGCAAAATTTGTTTAAGGCAAAACGTCTGTCTGTCCGTCTCTGTGAGACATCCTCTCTGTCCATCCGTCCACTAATGGTCAAACTGTTCAGATGATTTTCTCCAAAATTGATATTTCCTGATTGATCTGGACGAACTCAAGCCAGCAAATTTTAAACGGATATATAATTTTAGGTGTACTAGTACATGAAGCGTTAACATTTTCGAAATTTCTCAAAACTCACACAATTTATTTTTAATTTTTTTTAGAAAGAGCAAAGTACACGTATAAAAATGCCGCAGGTGCCATTTTCGTAGACCGCTCTGAATTTTTGAAAATTGCAAAAGTTACAAATGACGCGAGAAATAACGTTCTATTGTAACAGCACTGGTTTGTAATCCCTTCCGGGAAGAGGACGAGTACCCTTGGTCTATACCATCGCGGAGTGATGAACGGGCCGGACCACCCCATCTCTCGTCAGAGTTTCCTCGGAGGCGGCCTTGCCTTCCTGCACACGAGAGACCTCCGGAGAGCGATGGGCATCCGGGGGTGCCGCAAGATCGCGGAGGCTGTCCGCCGCGCTCCGCCGGGGAGAAGTAGTGCGCCGTGGAAGAAAAGAGGCGGCCCGGGGGTCGCGCACGCACGGTCTGCCCCGCTCCCCGCCCCCCGCCCCGCGCGGCGCTTCGTTAAAGGCGGCGCCGCCCCGATAAGCCGCGCGGTTTGTGCCAAGGGCGCTCTCCGCTCGCCTTCGGTTTATGCGGCGGCCGCGCGCGTTACGCTCGGACGTGCTTAAGAGCATCAACGCCCGGCGCGCCCCGCACGCTCCTCCCGATGCGCGCGCGCGCACGCCCCGTTGTCCCGTCTCCGCTTGAGACTTGGCTGGCATGGGGCATCAATTGAATGTCGCTGTAGCGCCTCTGACCGCGAGCTCCTAGCTTTTCAGTACCAACGATAACAGGATATTCGCATCTAGCTACGTAGGTAGGTCGATTTCAGCCGCTGTTTGGAGGAGAATTCTAGCGGCCAGCTTCTATCATCGGTAGTTTTCCGCGGTTTCTCTGATCAACACTGGGTGAATGTCGGAGCAGTATCCTAACAAAGGGGCCACGGACCGCGCGCGATCTTTCCTTTCTCTTCGTTGTCCTATCCTCATCTCTCACACACGCCAATACTCATATACACTACACTACCGTACTTATCGGAAGACCTGTCAGGAGCTTAGAGCTGGTCCCGGGTGGGGCAGTACCACGCTGGTGGAAGATGCTTGGTTTGGGAAAATTCCCTCTAGCCGACGTGTATTCTCGCTCTCCAGCAAGGGAACACCGCCACTTCCCGCAGTAAAAACATCCTCTACACTTATGGGACTAATGACCTTAGTAGTTGACGATCCCAAAATCACTAATCAAGCACCTAATAAGAATTTTTACAAAGATTTTGTCTATTCAACCCACCCAGGCATACTACAAAATATATCTCAAACATTTTTTCAAAACGTACCCAAAGTTTCTGGCGCATCCCTTTTCAACTTGCGTCTAGGCCATCCCGCAAGGCCTCGTATACGCAAATCTCCCTATCCCCATCTCTCTCAGGAATCTGGCAGACATAAGGAAATATTAAAAATACTTCCATCAATAATACACCTGTATGAACTCATACTCTTTTGTGATTTTCATTTGTTTATTGTCGGGTGAAATAGAAGGTCATTGACGACATTTTAAATTCATACTCTTTAAAACGAGCGTTTTTTTATTAAAAGGTTTATTAGAGGTTGCCATAACTACGTGGACTTACCTAATGGATGAAATACCTCGCTCGTAATAATCGGAAAGCCACATTGCTGAGAGTTGTATTCATATCAAATTTTTCAATAAATAAAAAATTGAATGTTGCGACTCTTCTTTCAGGCACCGGACCGCGCGCTTTAGGTGTCAGATCTTCTGCACCACACCAGTTCTGCGGTGTAAGGTTTCGATTCTCGAGTTTCAGATCTTAATGATAATAACTCAATCTTATCGACTTTCATGCCTTAGATCGCAGGCTGCAGACTCCAGGTTTCAGGTTGTGCCCTCGGGCGTCATGCTTTAGACGTCATATTGGCTTCATATTTCAGACTTCAAGTCTCGAACCTCGAGAGGGGGCGCTTTTTGTCTTTATTGCCGAATTACCGAAAAAAGTAAGAATAATTAGTAAAGGAGCACATCCAAAATTATCATCTTTAATTCGAGTCGTAAAAGATAAAAAAAATTCTCAAATTGTTTCAATTCTTCATAGTCATGTTTTATATAGTATATACTGTTTATTTTATATGGTACCCAGGCGGTGAATTCAGATTCTGAATGAATTGTCAAATTCAGGCATTGGGTTCAGAGCAATCAAATGAGATACCAAGCCCTCTATGATTATTAATGTAAAAATTGATGTATAATTATATTAATTTAATATGTAAGATAAAAAAGCTATAGTAAACGTGTGAATAATCTGGAACCTTGTAGTGGAGAACAGTGACAATTCAGAATTTAAAATACAGAATTCCCAGAATTCGAAACAAAGAAATGAAAACTCGATAATGCGAATCTTCTGGATAGGCGAAGATTCGAGACTTAAGGATTCAAGCGTCCAATTCATAGAAAGAAACCTTAACAACTTCATTTTTATTAATGTTTTAAATAATGATTTTCCGAGATCGATGGTGACTTTATCAAACGTTTGTAGTATAATTTCCGGATTGAGTATAAAGTTCGTCCCGTCGACTCCTCTACTGTGTGGGTGGTTTGCAATGGCGAGTGGGTAGTTCACGACTCTCTTTAAAGGAATGTTATTATAGTTTATTATTATTATATTATTATTATTATTATTTATTATGTGTCCAAAAAATTTGATTCGATTTATTTAGTTCCAAGTCAGTAAAAACTGTATTGACGTATACATACAACAGATAAACTGCACATATTTTCTTGAGCTCCAGAATCCAATCCCAGCATTTCAACTATAAATAGTTGAAAAATGAATAAAAGTTGAAAAAAGAAAACAAACAAACTAAATAATAAAATTAAATAAAGCGGGAGATTAGCAACATCTTAAAAACTAGACATTTTCGTTCTCGAGCGATAGAAAACTTATTTGCATAGCTAAACGAACTGCAGATATAATTTTTCTCCTACCACTACAAGTAAAAGGATAGGTCACCGAAACCTGCGCATAGTGAAGCTACATTTATGCCCAGAAACAAAACCAGAGCATCTCATTATTTGCTCGATGAATCAGGGAAACTGAACAAAACCTGATCGAGATGGCGTCATTCTCTCAGCATCTCACGTGTGGGAAGTCATACTGCCAAAACCACCCAAAATACCATCTCAGAATTCGCTGACATTAGTGGGAAACAAGGAACGTTAGAAAACTGAGTGAAATTCTGGATGGAACCCCAAATAATGTAGTTCATAGTTCAGCCACAAATAACACTTGCAAAAATCAGTACCTTATTAATTCTATACTCAAAGAACAATTTCATACACTTTTAATATGTTTTAAATATTAATACACAGCAACTTTTAAAGAACGACGATAACTGTCCATAACATACTAAATTTTAATTTGGAAAGAGAATATGAGAATAAAATTCAACGGTATGCTTGTGGAATTGTGTGCTAATATTGCTGTATCGCGTGCGATTATTATAGCAATACGATTCATGACTTGAACCTCGCTTCTCCCAAAATATTTATATGAAATATTGTCCTATAATACTTTCGAATAACCTGTGTCTTTTCACCCTAACGACGTATATGATGAAACACTGATTGTCTATTGGGATCTCTCTTGTTTATACCAATAATTCATCTGATACTAAGTGATCCAGATAATGATCCAGAAAATGACAGATGGACTCATACAAAATAATATTGGAACAACTTTCATTATACTTTATAAGAAAGAACAAGAAATAGATTTAACTTTCACACCTTTCTACATTCAAATAAGCGATTTTTCGACAAAATTGGAATTGTCGAGCCCTGATAACTGAAAAGAGCTAAATCTTGCTAATATATGGAGTAAAGCCCTTCCTCTCTTTTGTATAGAAGGAATTCACATTCTCACATAAATCGATGGCAATACCTCTATCTCAGTCCGGCCGTCAGTCTGTGGTCAACGCGAGCGCTTTAACTGTTCAAATTATTTTCTCCAAAATTGACATTCCCTGATTGATCTGAACGAACTTCAGGCTCTATGAGTTTAAAATGGTTGTTTTGATTTTAGGGCTACTTTTGGGGGTTTGACGGCAGCCCTACAGAAGCAAACCACTCGCTTACCTGGTTCTGCCCTAACTCTAAAGCATTACATCAATTAATCTGTATTTTGCGTCTGCAATGAATCTAGGAAGCATACAAGTGAAAACTCTCTAGTTTTCCTAGAAGCTTGTGACTGCGGGGGCGGTGAGATTACCGTCACGTCAGCGGCTTCTACGACTCGGTGAATGGCGCCAGGATGGTGGCTGCGTGTGGCGCCTTCTGTCCGTGCAGCCGCGATACCTCTCGTCCATTGGAGTTCATTGAAATTCACTCTGGATGCACCCGGAAATTTGGTCGTCGGCAGACGAGTCAGTTTATTTCGGGGTTGCGACAACTCACGCGTTGCCCGTAATGCAGCGTGGAGGCTAAGCCCCCTTAATTATTCGTTACTTCCGATCTAACACATTACGGTCTACCCGCCTAAACCATTTGGGGGTATACTGGCGACATAATGGCAGTCATGAGAAATAGTTGACGACAGTCGGTGCGCTAGCAATTGCAGACGATACAGCACATGGTGGCTCGCTTACCTGCGTTGTTCACTCTCGGTTCTCATGGTACGGGGTCCGGTACAGCGTGACCGGAGCTAGAGCTACAGCAAAGGCGAATGCGCGCTGAAGGAGCCAAAAGAGAGAGAGGGAGGCCGATCTACTCGGCGAAAGCTCCCTTCCAGCTTCTCTCTCTTCCTTCCTCCCATGCGTTTGCAGGTTTTTCTCAGGGCTCTTCGCAGCCAATTCGTAAATTTCGCATTGGAGAGTATGGTGGGGGTGATGAACACCCAATCACTTGAAACCACAGTGTCATGTATACACTGCCAGCGCAAGTTAACAGTTCATTCTCTGACTTCTGTGATTTTTTCCTGATTTGAGGAAAGCCGTGGTAAGAAGCGGCGAGACGGTTTTCTTTCAATTAAACCGTATAGAGGGGTTGGGGTGTCGGTCGAACCACCGAGTATCGCTGCCCATGGCAAAGAGAATATACCGTAGGTAGGGTCTGAAGCGGCGTCGCGGTAGAGGCCAACACCCGAAATAATGAATAAAACTTGATAAATTCCACCTATCGGCAAAGCTGCGCGCTGTTTCGCGCGTTACAATACACACGTGCACACATGTTTCTGCATCCATGTTTTTACATGTGTCTCAAGGTGAACTGTGGGTATTGATTGCTTTTTGTCAGGTGATAGTTTATTATTTTAGTTTTGGACAGATGTTTCTATTAAGAGAATGCTGTTCCAAGATCTAATGATTTTTCTCGTTACTGAGAGATAGTGAAGTATTATGTAGGAGATACGTATTATGTAAGAAACATAAATAAATACATACAAACACTCGCAAACGCTCAGGTAATTCAGATTACTATACAAAATTTGAATTGATTTGAGTTTGTGTCAGCTTTTTACATTTCCGTTTCATCAGTTCTTTGATAGTATAATTCTCTATTGACGTTGAACTGCGGGTATTCATTTTTGCTATTGTTTGTTTTGATTCTTGTGGTAGTTTATTATTTTAATTTATTGGTTAGATGTTTCTACCAAGAGGTATTTCAAGGTCTCAAGATTTTTTATAATAATGAGATATAAGAAAATTTTCGATGACAGGAAATTTTTGAATGTATCCGAGAAAATTTGTGTTCGTAATCCCCGTCCCAGCCAGTTCAAAAGCAATATGACAAAAATATCTTCGTACTTAGGATTGGGAAAACAAAATACGTCTAAAATTGGATCGACGTGTTAACATTACCGAATGTTATTTAGAAATTATTTCATCAAAACTTTCAAAGAACTCATTATTTTAGAATTATTATTTAGATGAAGACATTTTTATCTTACCACTGCGTACCAATTTTTTGGAGAGGAATTGTATCTTGACAACAGCCCTCGTCACACAACGCAGAACAAACAGGGTGAAGAGCTTTTGCGCGTGATGTTCTTCACACTTGTTGTGTGCTGCGAAAACCGCTGTCACTTCGCCTTCGGGTATTTTCAGTAGCAGCAAATTACACAAACGAAGAATACGCTGTCACGTCCAGTGTTTTTCCGGGAGAGTCGCGAATGTGATATTTTTTCCTATTGTTCTGAATCCGTTCCCTGCATCAGAAAATCACTCTTTCCAGACTACAAAAAACAAAACTCTTTCATAATTTATCAGAGCATTGTTCCCTGGTGAATGTTGGCAGCTCAAGTTTCAATTAGTTACACTGTAACTGAAGCCAAGAATAAACGTCGTACGTACGAGTACTAGTGCACACGATGAAAGTAGGCAGCGTGTTGAGCGATATAAATTAGAATGTACCGTTTTAAAGTTAATTCAAACGAAACATTTTGTGTTAACATAACACAAAGATAATACAAAATTAGTTTACTGTCGGCTTCTATATTCCATTTTTTGCAATCGTATTTCGTGCGTTTACTTTTTATAAACAATATTGAAATGCAGTAGGTGTGTTTGTAGACTGGGTGAAATACACACTTTAAAGTTACAATACTTGAAGAGATCGTACCAGAAAACTTTATATACTGTTGATAAGAAAATGCACACACATTGTAATTGTAAGCTTAAAAACGTGAGCGAGGAAAAATATCGGCTCAAAGAACTGTTGCATTCTCAAGATATCTCATACTCATTTGTTTAACGAAGTGTTCGTCTGTTTTTGATTCTTTTCTGTATTGTGGAAAATGTCAATATCAAGCTAAAAGTTTTTGAATCTTTCTGAATATCCATCGACAAACCTTGTGAAAAAGAATGCGAAAGACATCTTAATTAGGTGAGAAATGCGAATACATATTTCGTTTTAATAAAAACTATTTTAGTAATGCCAGTTTTCGTTTGCAAATCATTTCAGTGCTTATCAGGAAAGGCCGTGATAATTCCACAACGCTAATAACAATCAAGTTCTATTTTCCTTTGTCGCACAGGAATATTTTGCAACAGAAAAACACCCAACATTTCTTTTTCAAGATAACAGGATGAATTTAATTTCATTACCTGAGGCGTGAAAATAAGCTCTGAGCGTGAATAGGTTTCTTTCAGCTAGTGCGCTGTTTTTCTGTATATTGTTTTCATTCCTTATTTCTCGTACTATTAAGGGCGCTGAATGTGTTGTACTTGGGACCTGCCCGGTCGATGGGCGATAATCTGCATCCTTGCCGTGCTTGTCTCCTTCGGATTGTGGACTCGTCCGCTCCTCTGTAGGTCATCGCGCGCTTGGTGATGATGATGATGATGATGATGATGATGGAGGTGGTGGTGTTCGCAGGGTCAAGCGAATGGTCACATGTGCGTGTGAGCGTGCGTAATTGATGTCCGTGTTGCGTGCGCTCCAGCCGCGAAGGGCCGAGGCCGGGTTCCTCGCGACTGTCTGCGTCTGACTATGGAGATCACTATTGTGGTCGTCAGTGTCGCTGGCCATCTGGTAGACTCGAAATAGATTCGTACTCTTACAGTTACCCGTTGTCAAGGTACTCTGAGTAACTAAATAGAATTTTCTTTCTCAATAATAAATGTTGCTTAACACTTTACTGTTCAGCCTCGAGATGTAACTTTACTGTCCTCTACTAGAGATGTTGTAATACTCCAATAAATTAAATGTTTCGCCTGCATAAGCATGATGCAACGATGATCGACAATAGCGGATTACATTTTCATAGAATATCATGGTGAGGGATAGAGAATGTAAAGAATGTTCCCTCCATTATTTAAAAAAAAATATATTATACACTATAACGTTTCTGCGAATAATAATGTTTTTTTGCAATAATGTCGCGTTTTAAGAATAATATTTACCAAGAAGTTTTTTCGTCTACTGTAACAATACTGTTTTGTAATTTTATGTGTGCATGTATATGTATATTTTAGATATGTATTTCATATATTTTTGTCAAAAGTGACACGTTTCCCACCATAATTAATTCCTACTCTTTTGTTTTCTAGGTACGTAAAGGTGTAACGGACGTCTTACCGTGATCATCTGAATGCCAATAAGGTAGGATGAGGAAAGTATTTGAAAGTAAAGTATTTTTGCGAAGACTCAAAATCGTAACAATCATCCGAAAACCGTGGACGAAACAAAAAAAATCGGCATGGATTGGGCTCATCGGCCGCTTGCCGCCCATCCCTTTCTCTTCTCTCCGTCCCGCTCCCCGCCCCTCGTCCCACCCGCCTCACGCCCCGCTGCCGCCCTTCCCCGCCGCCAGCGTTTCCGCGGGCGGCCGATGAATAAACGATGCTCGTAAAAGCTCAACACGCGCAGTTGTGAATTTTGGAGGTGGATTAATGGAATTCCGACCAGATTCCAACAAGCTCACATTACGCCGCGCGCGCCTTGGCCTGCTCGTGCAGGTGGGTGACTTTTCAGAGGAAATGTATTGCTGTTGCCAGCCGATCGGGGCGGACGTTCCCTTTTCATCACGACTAGGTTGATTATTTACCCCGTTGTTTAAATCTCTTTGCGGACAAGCGTAGCAAAGGAACGCCTTTGTTTTAAGTGATGAAACCCAATGCTTTAAACAATGTGAAGTTGCCTTTACATGTAATTCAACGAAACGAAACAAAACTCATGAAGTGAAGGTATTGTAAAATACATTCCATCAATGTTACACTACAAATGAAGTGCCCCCAATTTTTACATTCTCGCACTTATTCCGTAATGGTGCGCCAGGAAACAACGCATTTTCGTCATACAAACTTATTGCCGGGCTCTGGTAACGGAAAAGTTGAATAAATATTCTTCCTCTATGCAGTATATTACTTCCTCTAATACGTTGTGTGTAGTCAGAAGCCATGTTTTGTGGGTCCTTAAAAAATCGATTGACGGCAAAAAGTGTCAGTGCGTGAATGGTCAACACTATCGCCTAAACCGTTCAGCCTGTTTTTTTCTAAAAATTCACATTCCTGGATCGATTTAAAGGAACTCGTGGCCATCTGACTATAAAAGGGATATTTTTATTTTTGGGTACACTCTAAGTAAAGCCTGAATTACATTACCAAACTTTTCTCAAAATGTCTCCAAATTGGTTAAGTACACTTAGTTCTCGGATAGTGTGAAAGACGCTTTCCGAGGTGCATTGTAGTTTAGAGAGATTTTCCTGTCCCACTGTAGTTTAATTACATTTATATCTGTTGATTTACTTGGAAATGTTAGAAAATTTTCATCGTATATTCTTTCAACAACGCGTAGCGAAAAAATGAATTATTCCTATAGTGTCGCTCACAAGGTGATTTGGATGTTGAGAATCCGCTAAGGCAGATATGCAATGACGCAGTCGCGAGTTTCAGTACAATCCGCAGCCCTCGTCAGTTATTTGTGAATTGAGCATCTATGATCATGTGTATTCTATGATTTCTTGTTAGATTGAAGGAGTCTTATAAAAATGTATATGTATGGCACTGAAAAAAACTTTGAGCAGATTCCCTACATAAATGTTTTGTCCAGTTGATATCGAAGAGTCAGTATGATTTATCAATAATAATTCAATCACTTGCCAGGATCTGATCTAGTTTTCTTTCCCTAAGTATGGCATCATTTGTAAATTCAAACTACACACATCAGTTGATGGTTAAATGATGGTTAACAATTGAAAACCCCCACTCCGAAACACTTTTTTCTAAGATAATAAACAATGTACAAACATAAACCTAAGTAAACTGTTCTGTATGTGCACTAAGAGATTCTTGACAGTACGAATGTAGTTGTTTTCCGATGACGTTTGTGAAGCGTGATTTCGGAATTTATTATGGATTAACGCCCGTTTACTGAGACTGATTCCAAATTGTCAATCTTCTAGCACTAGTGGTCATTCATATAATAGTCGTAGATTTGAATTTTCGTTCTTCAGACATTTCTCCGCAGTAATCATTTCTCGATACTCTAAGATTGTAACCTCTGAACTGGAATAATCCACCAATAGTCTGCGTAACTCCGACTTCCGATCTTCACTATTTCGGGTCTGCCGATCTTTCAACACGTTCCAAAACCCCAAATTTCGAATTTGCAACACTTTCTCAGTCATCCAACTGTCGCTCTTTCAAAACTCTTGTTCAGGAAATCAACATTCGATCTTCCGCCCGTATTCCGCGATTCTCCATCTTGAGATCTTGCAGCTCTCCCCAGCGGGCCCCCGGGGCCGCCGCCACGGCGCCTCTCCCGCCGGCTGGAGCCGTGTTTACTTCCGCGCAGTTGTTTGTTTGTTTGCTTTCTTGTGTGTCGCCGTTGCGGCGCGCAGCCAGTGCGGGGGCCGCGCTGCACCTGCTGACTGCGCCTCCTGCGTGGGCCCTGCGCTGCGCTGCGCAGCGCAGAGCCCTCGCGCTCTTCCGGGGCGGCTCAAGTCGCACGTTCTCGCTGCCATGTGAGCGCAATTCTAACGAAGACGATGACGTGAATGGTTGTAATACTAACATAATGAGAACGTCTGCAGTGTCGGGCGCTACGAAACAACTTTAATGTTAAGGTTAAAATTAGTGGCTAAGATGTCGATGGTCAAATCTTTTCGGAACGGAATCACAGTCTAATCCGTGATGATGAGGATGTTGATGAGGATTGGGATTTCGGATAGACCAACGTTTGAATCGTAATTTGCCAGGACTAGTTCGTTGTGGAAGAGGTTCATATGGAGAGTTCATAAGATCGTTCCAGCGTATTGTAGAATGAACCCAAAAGCCACAAAGCAACGAAATATCGTGAACACCAGATAGTTGGAAATACTCTAAAATGTAAATTCCACTGTAGTAATCTGCCCCGCCTAAGGTTGGGAGAGCTGCAAGATGGGATTGGGAGCAACATAGGAAAGAAACGGTCGCCTGAGATCCATGGCACTTAGTTTTAAAGTGCAACCCCGAGACGTATTTACAGTTGAAAGGAACTACATGAGTCTACAGCGAACGTGTGGTGGAATGGAACTTGCAACTCTATTATAGTTATTTCTATTCGTTGAGTTTACAACCAACTTTGCATTGGCAGATGTTATTCTGTGGTTGAATAGTTTTCCTCGTTGGGATTCTCAACATTCAATAGAGCTGCGTAAATGAGGATTTTCTATTTTGGTCTTTGAGCGACAGTACACTTTCACTGGCGTCAATATATATATTTTCATTATTTCCTACATCCAGACTTGTTCGCACTCCTGCGCGCGTCTTGTAAAGGAAGGTAGTCGTCAAGCAACACAGTAATCATTACACTAACTGGCCTTTTACAGCTACTGTTATTTTTACTCTTCTGAGTTGCCTAGATGACCTAGGTTTTCGTGACCGTCTATCTTTGAATCAATACGTAAAATTAACTCAACGTTCACTCCTTAATGAGACTGAAATTGGTCGTCACATGCTGGTTACTCGCCTTGAAACAAGAGTGAGCAGCACGATTCCTTGGCCGAAATAAAATGTCGAAGTTCAGTGGCCCAGGAGATAATCATGTGGTCAGTGCAACCTATGTGTTCCCTCTTCAGAAATAGACGATAATCTGGATAAATTTCGATGCGTGATGCTTACGAGGCCTACTGACAGCAGCATTTCATCGTTGCAAAAATAAATTTGATTAATTGAAAAGCCAGAGCGTCATTCGTTGACGTGATTTGACTCGGACTAGTGATGTTTGAAAATATTTCAACCTACTTCTTCTGATACAAAAGGCATGGCGATTGTACGCGAATACCAATTGTAAACTATGGCATGCTATGCACAGCCGTAAATTCTATTATTTCAGTCTCACATTTTTTCATTCCTTTCGTAACTATTTTGCGACTAGACGAAGGCTCACGTGTGGCGTGCATAATCCCCGCCATAGTCAGGAAAATTGCCGGCTTCCCCAGCGCAGAACGCGGGATAGCGCAGCGCGGGAGGGAAATTGTCAAGCGCAGAACCCTGGGGAGCGCAGCGGCCCCTGCCTCCTCCCCCGCCCCGTCCCCGCCCCCACCCGCTCCCCATGCCCGCCGCTGCCAGCGCGGGGTAATGAGGAACTGTGAGCTGCAACTCGCCCTCGGTGTGTGCGAGCGCGATCTCTGGAAATCCGCGGCTTCTTCGCAGCCCCCGCCCCCGTCCCCGTCCCCTCCCCTCCCCGTCCCGCCCCGCCCCCGCATGGAAATGGCCCCGCGAGGCCGCTCGCTTTCGCGCTGGATTGGCTGCTCTAACTGGAGCTCTCGCGCCGCCCTCCCCTCCCCCGCCTCGCCCCCGCCCCCGCTGTCGCTCCGCTAATGCCGCCCCCGCAAGCACTTGCTCGCTCCACTCGGCCGAGACGCGCCGCGCCGTTACGGCTCCCTTTTCTGTACTCGATTGCGCCTCTGCGGCGGCGGCCGCCGCCGCTGCCGCCGCCACCTCCGCCGCGAATTGCGATTCCAATGATTCTTCTTCTTCTTCTTCCCTCGCAGCACGGACTACTTGTTTGACAGTGGGTCTACATTTTAATTACTGGCAATGTTAGCGTGTGGAGTTGTGAATCCTCATCTGAAGCTTCCTACAGAGGAAGGTTGTGGCTTGAGACCCAACGATGGCGGAGTTTTGACCCCAGCTTGGCTCGCTCGAGGCCTCTGCCTGCGAAGAATACGCTGGACTGACTGATCGGTTTCCTACGATGAGGCTTGGACGAAGGGCCGCGTCCGGTCAGTGTTCCTTCGTTCCTCTGCAGCACAGCCCTCGTGCTCTGGAAAAGCTCAGGCGGAATTGCAACTCTGCGGATTTCGGGCCAAAGCTCGAATTGAGCTATAGCGCCATTTGAAGAAGAAGAAGTAGAAGAAGTAGAAGAAGAAGTAGAAGAAGTAGAAGAAGAAGTAGAAGAAGAAGTAGAAGAAGAAGTAGAAGAAGAAGAAAAAGTAGAAGAAGAAAGAATGTTAATTAGTATTGGAATATATTTCCACTTTGGAAGTATTCACGTTCAGAAGGTTTGTATAATCATTCTTCTCGTCTACTAATTATCGGGATCAACTTACGTTCGAAATGTCCGGCAGAGTGCGCCAGTGGAATCGGTCGTTGTCCGGCACATTGCAATTCCGTCGTGCCGCATCTGATATTGGAACCCGTCGCCAATTGAGAGCTTGTGATCTTCAAATCTTTGCCACCTAGATCAATGACGTACTGTACGTGCGTATGATGTCTACTACTACAATTTCTGGGCGTTTCTTAGCAACGTATCTATGGATAAAAATATACATCAAATATGACTCCTCTGTTGAGAGGACTAAGAGTGTTGTGAGCTGCAGCTGCGGAGGAAATCATTTGAGGTAGTACTTCATTCGTTTACTCGCTAATCATCCCCTTTTTCCGCTCACCTACGCTTCAATTTGCATCCCGCCCGCCCGACCTTACGCCCCATTCGCCCACGGGGCCACACGCCATTATGCTACTGGCTCGATGCCCCCCTTGCTAACTCGCCTTCTCTCCAATAGACCCACTGGCCGTCCGCCCACTCGATAACTTACCATACTGTCACTCACCCCCCCCACTCTCTTCCCGAAACATTCTTCTGCCTAAAATTCACTCATCCACATTTCACAATCTCTCCCAATCTCTTTCCCCCGCAACCATTCGCCCATCCAACGTCTCACCTACACAATCACTCATCCACCCGACCAGTCGGGTACCCTACGAGTTTCCCACGCAACCGCTCGCCCCCGCAACCACTCACCCCGCACCCCGCATCTACTCACCCCGCATCCACTCACTTCCGCAACCACTCACCCACGCAACCACTCACCCACGCAACCACTCACCCACGCAACCACTCACCCACGCAACCACTCACCCACGCAACCACTCACCCACGCAACCCATCACCCGTTTAATTACTCGCGAAGGCATTCGCGGCGAATGAGCTCGTAAAAATGCTTCGCGAAATAAACAGAAAAAATCTACTATCTGCCGGTCGATCTCTGCTTCAGGAAGCCTGTTGGAAGTTGCATGACCTCTCCCGCCTCCATCTTTATTACAGCACGCCTCGATTCTAGGCTAGGCAACCCGGAGTAAATCGAGAAGTTCTAGGAAGGAGCAGTCATGTTCTTCAGATATGGGCTACGGAAAACGAATACGTGTTTGTGGTGTGAATCCACTCTTTGTGTCAACATTTAGCGAACGTTAGTGAAACTGTGACACGTGTTTGACAGGGTTGAAAACTTCAATGACTATCCCAAAACAATTGAGGCGGTCGATGTAGAAAGTGCGTGTACGTATACATGTATACATCCGTTTTAGAGAAATCGTTTTTTGAATTCCCCATGATTGACTGGATATATTTGCAAAATTGTAATACTACCTCATTAAATTTGAATTCACAATGATAATATAAAGAACGCCGTGCACTAGGAACACTTCTCGAGGTAAAGTTACATTGTTGTTGATAAGCCACTGTTGACGTAGCTTTTATGCGTTTTCGGGGTATTTTAAGATTACATATGAGTAATGAAACAAATGTGATATTTTAAGAGAAGATATCCAGTTGAGTATTATATTACTAATTCGTGTGAAGAAAAAAGTCAGACCAAAACAGTTTAAAATTACTTTGAAGAACAATAGAGACCTGAGAATTAAGATGCACTCGACATTCGGATCAAGTAAAACGAAGTTCTTCGTTACCGTATGATCACTCTGCTACAATATTTGTATATTAAAATATTTTCTTGCTGTGGACGTAGCTTGTTTTTGCAACCAATGATTATTTTAATTTAGAAAAAAATTATAAAAACACAAATTAGTTATGTTAAATTATAAGATAATTCTTTGTTCCTATATATTTCTTTCAAGACATCTTCCTTAACATCTTACATTTTTTCTCCACTATCCTATCTTTCGTGTGGCAATTGTGGTTTCTCCTTATAATCAAGTTTCTAAGAGAAGTTAGTGTGGTGAAGCACATTAATGAATTACATTACTTTCATAACTTATGTTGATACATAAAAAACTATAATAAAATTTTGAAATATTCCGATGCACCTTGATATTCTTTGACATATTCCTCGTTCAGGTGACAATAGAAAACCAAATCTTGTTATAAACTGATGACCACCACCACTTTTTGAAACATAATTTCATTTTCAATCAACAAGTGCACAATAAAATTTCTTTGATATACTATACGCTCCTTTTCAAATTGTATCCCGGATAGAGTACTATTTGTTCTATGTTCGGAAGAATGTTTCACTCTTCTTCGAGTAACTTATTGGCACAAGCTTCCATTTTCCTATCAATATTATCAGCAACACGCTTTTGAAGATTAGTACGACCAAATAATGTAGCGACAATTGAGAAGAAAAGTAACTGAAGTCATGGACATCGGGTGTTTCCGCGTTCAGTTTAAAATACCTACCTCTGTTAGCATGATAGGAAATGGTGACTTCAATTTCGTATGTGCACTGATGGACCTACATGAAAAGTATTTGTTTCTGACATTTAACGCATTTATCTACAAATGTGGACTTAGGATGTTCTTGCAATCCTCGATTCATATTAGAACCAGGATATACAGAAAGTTATGATGACGTTTTGTTAACACGTTTCTTTGTTTTCAACAAAGAGTACATGTGGTTTTGTTACAAATGGTGAGACCAACAGGCTTTATGGTCAAATATGAAGTATTATTATTGAAGCGTGTACTGAAGGTGGAACGAAGACCCCGCCGCCACTGCTTCTGTCCACCTCGAGTTGTGAGAGCTTTTAAGAGACAAAAATCTGTCTATTTTGGTGGCGCACGGCCCGCCCTCCCACGCCGCCCCCGCCGCCGCCTTGGTCGCTCTGAGTCAACGCGCGCCCGGCCTCCGCGGCTGAGGCTGCGGCTGCGGCTCCGGCTCCAGCTCCGTGTCCTTTGTCAGTCGACAATGAGACGCGTTCCAACAACAGCTCTGGAGCGCCGAGTTTATGTTTCCCCGCGCGTTTTCCTGTTTGCGTGAGGCAGACTGCGGCAGGCCACAGCCGCTGCTCTGAAGGGGGTGCTCGGCGCCCGTTCCGTCCTTTCAGCCCCGCTCCGCTCCGCCACGCCCCCCTCCACCCCGCTCCGCCACGCTCCGCCCCGCTTCGCCCCGCTCCGCCCCGCTCGGCTCCGCTCCGCCCCGCTCCGCCCCGCCCCCCCCCCGCTCCGCCCCGCCCCCCCCCGCTCCGCCCCGCCCCGCTCCGCCCCGCTCCGCCCCGCTCCGCCCCGCTCCGCCCCGCTCCGCCCCGCTCCGCCTCGCTCGTCTTGTTTTGTCCCGTCCTGCCATACATCTCTCTTCGCCCCGCTCACTCATTTCCAAGCTTCTCAGAACCATCTCTTGACAATGGTCCGTCGCGTTCCATCGTGTTTCGTCCCTTTTACTTCCCCCACCATCTCCGGGCTCATTCGCATTACATCATCCCATAGTTTTCCCGGGCTATAAGTTGTCCCGTTCCATGCGATCCTACATTGCCTTTTGCGGATAATGCCTCCGCCGCGCTGTCGTGATGTGACCCGTCGGGCGAGTCCTCGTAGCAGTTCTTCGGCCTGGGCACTCAGGCAGGCAGGCAGGCAGGCGGAGAGGTAGCGATCCGCAAAGGTGGCAGTAAGCCTATGAGCAGGACCTGCACCCTACGCGGGGGTGCGCCGAAAACCGCGTGGATCTTTCCTCCGGCCACGTCCAACGCCTAGCTGCTCTCCCCACGCTGGGGGGGGGGGGGCAGTGGTCCTGGCCCGCCCGCCTCCCGTAGCTCCCGTGCTTCAATCACGTTATTATGACGCGCCGCTGGGCAAAAAAGACGTCGTAAGCTTCTGAACGCCCTTGCGCCGTTCGGGCCACACCGCGTCTTAGGCTAGCGTGCATTTTGGCCGTGAAGATCTCAATATGACGACTGATTAATCTACAAATTAGCCTATAACTCATCATCTAGACAGCCGAGAGCAGACGGCTGGAAACTGTTCGCGGACGCTATTTTGTCATTATTCAAAATATCCAAAAATTCTGAAAGTTCCTTTTAAGAGCACCCATGGAAGCCGGAGACATTAATACTTTTTAGTTTTTTGTTATCCGAATTATTTGAATCTTCAGAAACATTTTTAATACGAGCAATTGTGACGTTTGTGATACAATATAATCTACAAGGCGTTTAAAGTACGAAGTATAAATTCAATTTACTCCTGTGTACCTAGGTCATAATAAATATGCATACGAAGAATTGAATATCATGAAGTTAGATGCATTTTTAAGCAAAGCTCAATATTCTACGTATACATTGTTTCGCACATTTCGGTTAGTTAATTTAATTCAATCGCCTCATGGGCTCAGCGTGCTCGCTTTCCATGACGCGACCCTGGGTTCGATTCCCGGTGAGACAAGATGTAAGTGTGCGTTTTCCTCGCAATGTCCCAGTATATGTGTCTGTGTAACGATGAGAAAACTCACTTCTTAGGTCCATGGCCACGAGGTGAGACGTCGCTGGTAGGCCATGGTCCGTACACAGGCCGACGCGCCAAGTAAATTAAAAAAAATTAATCAGTTCACTGGTTTGCCACCGGTAATACTATGACCGTTGCTTATCTAAAATGTCGTTATTGTACATCTGTCGCTTCAAAACTCTTTTCTTACTTCTTTTTTATGGACATTTTAAATAATTATTTACATGAATCTAGTGATAATTTATATTCATTATTCTTATGAAATTTTCCGGATAAAAAGGTGACGAGAACGTGTAAGTCACTCTGCGAACTCTGTTCCCATCATGTACATTTTTTAGCCTTTACTTTAAGTTCAATGTGCTATTTTAGAGTTATGTATGTAGCCAAAAAATTATAAAAATATAAAAATTGCACGTTTATTTCAAAGGTCAATATCCTTTGTTTTCTGACATGGTCTTCAATATACCCTTTGTTTTACATGCACTGCCAAAAGACGTGGCTAAAAGTGACTACATCAAGTGTGAAGGTCGAAAAATCACTGCCGCACTCAGTATTTGCTACTATCCTCCAGTTTCACATCGTAGGGAAAATTATTGATGTGGAACTTTGTTCTATAAACGTTGAAACTCCGTCAAAACGAATATTCGTGGCTTGCTCTTTCTTCCGCGACCGGAGTGAATTTTTAAGTTGTTACTTTGACACATATATTTGACTTTGAAACATACTTTGACAGATACGCCAGAAATTAGAATTCAAATTAGGTATATTTTGCCGGCATCAGATAAGATACTTTCCGTTCGGATGCGCATGTTCAAACTATATCAAATTCTTGAACTATTTAGGTATAGCCCTCCTAACAATGCTATAACTTATTAGGATTATAATAAAGATAGAAAGCTCTGTGCATTAGATTTGTTTTGTTGTTCAGGTTTTTCTACGGAACTCTGACAGAACTATCATTTTTTCAAGATTTAATTCTACTTATATAAATATACTCATTACAAACATTGTTGTTTGCATTGTTGTTGTTTCATTGCAACATTATATTCTACTGTTTCTGTTGAGTTCTTGCAATAAAATAGTAATTTCGCAATAAAATATTAAAAACCAACAGTTAATTTCGTCTTATATTTAATTTGCTTTGACTTAAGTAAAGATTGATCAATTTATTTAACGCCCAAGAAAACAATTAAAAACTGGTAGATTAAAAAAATAGATTATGGGAGCTTGACCACTGGGATACCTACTCTACATCATACACTACATATATTAAGTTGGTACATGTAACAGTGAAAGTAGCTTACAAGATTTGATGAGAAAATATTGACTACTATTTGCAACGACTGCCAACTGTTGAACTTGCAACAAACAGTTTTTTGTCCATTTCCGTGATCCATTGAGCAAATGCTGAGATGAACCCTTGTTTTTCTACTGGTTATAAATGTATCTTCACTACCTGAGAACGAGTTTTTTATCTCTGAAGGGTATTAGTGGGAAATAATGTTATTTAAAATATCGTTTTACGTGTTTTCATGTTAGTAAGTCAGTTCTTTTATTTGTGGCACGATAAGTTGAAAGAACCAAAATGTGTACCTCTCTTGCTATTGCAAATAATTTTTATCAGACAGATGTGAATATATTTTTTATCAAAATGATCCTTGTCAAAAACGATTGTTGCCCGCAGTATTCGTAAATCAAATTAAAATAGAATAACGACCTTCATGGGTCAATGACCCCATCGCAATCAAGTTTTTCATTCATTTTCCCTGATCCATTGAGATAAAGCTGAGATGGCACCTTGTTTAACTTTTAATCATAAATATGGCTTCACTCTCTATTTACGTTTTCTAGAGTTTAGTAAGGAATAAGTCATTCAAATTATCGTTCTCCATTTTCTCGCGGCAGGAAGTATATTTCTTAACGAAGGGCGCAATAAGTGATAATGGTCAAAATCTGTAGCTGACTTGCCTTTCCAAATAGATTTTATTTCACTGGAGCGAATATGTTTCTTGTCAATGCTTGCCAACAATGCTCGTCTCCATTTGTAATAATAATAATAATAATAATAATAATAATAATAATAATTCAACTCATATATGGATTAGGGTAGGCATCTCAAAATTTAAGAAAACGTGCACAGAATAAATGTTTCCCCATAACACGTCACAAACAGTTTTATCTCTTCTTGATGTTATAAAACTAAATAAATAAGAACAAGGGACTTTAGATCTCACGAAAACGCGCACAGATTGCACTTCTTCCCATACGTCACACACTGCTATTAAGTGTTATTGTTTTTTTTTTCATTAAATAAATAAAGTTATTTTTCGTTGTGCTGTTTCATCTTCGTTATGGTTACGTTACATTTCATGTTTTCGTTGGCTGGTTCTCGCGACGTTGCTTGTGTTACGTATTCGTCCTGTTTCGAGGATCTGTGTGGGAAATGACACATTTGGCAGAACTGTTGCTATAAGCAACTGCACCACAACTAGGCCTTTCTCCTCGCGCATCCCTTGAATGTTAAACACTTTGCACTGATGCTAAACAACGACATCATATTCTCTACAGGCACGACGTCTGCTCCATGAGCAATATCAGCGCTGAGCACGGTCAGGTGTTGTCAATTTAGCGAGTTGCTTTGCCTGGAACATTTTAACACTTATTCGTTTTCATTATTTAATTATTCACACACCTATCTATATATTTTGTCTCGCACATCATACCACTGAACGAAAACAAACACTGGTTTTAAATACTAGATTTCATTTTACTTTACGTGGTATAGAGAAAGTAATGTAATGCTTAACAAATCGATCTAGATATTTCAACGGAAATAAGCGCCTTGGCGTACCCCGATACCGAATTTTCTTTTTTCTTCAAATCGTCAATCTCACCGTATCCCTGTGAATAACACTAACGCCTAATCCGCGTACAGGATTTTAGCCAAAATGTATATTATTCACCGATCAATTTGAGTGATCTTCCCAAGTTTGTTTGTCATGACACACAACTACATTATTCAAGATGGAAAATTTACTTAAAACGAAATCTGTCCTTCAACATTTGAGTTTCAAATAATGTGATATACACTTTTTCCGAAGTCTGAGTATTTTTCGCATAGTTTTGATTAAAATGGGAACAATTCAAATACAATACGCAAACAATATTTTTTCAACAATCACTCATTTTTCTGGAATAGAGCAAACATGGCTTAATAGTATAACATATGGCCGATTTTCTCTGAAACCTCTCAAATTTTGAAGACAGCAAAATATCGTTTTTTATGCACCGGTTCTCTGACATAGTACCTAACTAGTCTGATTATGTAATGAGCTCATCTATGCATTTAAGTCCACATCTCAGATCGGGAAAATATTTTGCCGTTAGAGACATTTGCAGAATTTTGTGTTGGGTCAGTGAGGCATTCCCTGTAGTAAACCGGTGTTAACCGCGATAATAAATTAAATCGAGTTCATGTGTGTGAAATGTTCTAACAAGTTTAACTAGTACAAGTAACCTAATTCTGAGTTACCATTAAAAAAATACAATATGAATATGATCCATTATGATCTCTAATTTATTCTCTAATTAATTTAAACTCTAATGTATTAGAGTTGGAACGAATACAAAAACGTTTCATGAGTTCTAACCTGAAACTTAGTAGGTTCTCGAATCTTCCTAATCAGTAATCCTTCGATTCTTTCATAATCACTTTATTTACGATTTTCTCAAGATGAATGCGTTTTACTTCAACACTAGCGGATTTTGTACACATATTGGACATGGCACACACGCCACGGAGATGGCGTTTATTGCAGCATCAGTGCCACAATGACTTCATGAGAAGAATCCTTTCGGTCTCACAGTATTAAAATCATTGTCCAACTGAGAACGTTGCACATCGTAGACTTCGGAGCCATCTCACAGGTGCACACAGGGCAGCTCTCAACCGAATCTTTCCCACTGAGCCATTGGGGTCCCGTGGTTGTGAGAACGAAGGCGCGGTGGATGCTAGTCGCAGCGCCTCCGCCATCGCTCTCGGTCAGCCTTCCGCGTTCGCACTTTCCACCCCCACCCCCCTTCTTGCCGCCGCCTCCCGCTGCCGCCCGCACTGTTTATCGAGACTCCTTTGCGGCGAGTTAAACAAGGCCTGTCCACCGTCGTACTGCTGCCACTGCAGCCGGCCATTACTGTCATCGCCCTTACCACCACCTCCTCTGCTTCCCCCGCCGCAACCATCACGACGCTGACAGCACCACCACCAACTCCGCCAGCACCGCCAACACCATCCTCGCTGCCGCATCCGCGCTTTGCGATGCTCCCGCCTGTAGCGGCCCCAACTGCTCTTTGCGCGCGCCAGAAGCCTTGTTAGCGGGCGGCGCGCTCGCCACCGCCGCCGCGAATTGCGTGGGCCAGGCGCCACCTCGGACGCGCACGGCGCTGCACTCGGCGGCCAGCGGCTTCTGCTGTCTTGGCTGCCGCGACCGCCTCCACAGGACATCACTTCCACGCCGCTCCACGCCGCTCTGACGCGCGGAAGAATGTCGAAAGGGCGGCCACGCCATTTACAAATTTTGCAGGTCTCGATGATGATGTAGTTACTTGGTATGTTACTGAATCAGTAAATAATGCCAAGTTTGAAAAGACTGTCTTAGGGTCTAATTCCCTGGTCCTTGGAAACGTTTCGATTGGCCCTCTCGAAATGGGCTGCATTCTATTTAATACATTTTTTGTACGATGATTGTGATTTTTGATTCATTTTGTAAACGAACAGTTAAAACTGTGTGTGACATATTGGGAAGAAGTACAAATTGTTAATATACAATAAAAGCATTCTCAAAGTAATTTTGAAAATTTATTTCAAAGAGATATTCATCAGAATAACTATATAATTTTAGGCGTGTTGCCAAATATAGAATAAAATATAAAACTATTACTTATATAAAATGCAAAACAAAAGTAAACGAAAAGGGGCGAATTTTACTGTTTGTGGTGTTAGTAAAATACGTCAGAAATGAATCCGTTTTCGTTGCCGTCAATTTCGTGTTTCTTAGATGAGATGATTCCATTACCTACGTTTCGCCTGATTTGAGGTTTTATAGTCCCAGGAGTTTGTTTAATTCGTAATAATATTCACATGTAATATTGTCAATTCTTGCAGACCGATGTTCTGTAATTTAGAACGAACGTGCCCTCGTAAATTTGATCAAGAATAATAGAGAACAAAGTGAATATTTTATGAAGTTGGAAATAAAGACAAGTGTACATTCAACAAAAAAATGCAAAGTTTAAAAGCTATGTAGCTTTAGAGCTTAATGGCATGAGGCAAAAGTAGAATAAATTGCGTTATAGGACAATAAAAACATTAAAAATCAAACGCTATTTGTGAAGTACCAACATTAAAAGGCATTGTATTTTGTGATACACATTTTTTGTCCGGTTATGAAGTTTTCAAAATTGGGTTTATATCGAATGATATCAGTTGGTCAAGTGATGTCTTGATAACCCCTGACAGTTTATTCTAACGATAATCGAGTAGTATGTGCAGTGCAACACACTAGTCCCCCGTGTGAAGAACAGATATTCGATGCTGTTTCTTCTACCGCATTAGTTTCAAAGTACGGAGCAAATCATGCCTATTGCCACAGCCGTATGCGCGACATTGTAGCATCGATATCAGTTATCGACATCGTCGTGATTATATAAGTATTTTGAATGAGAGCCACCCGTAACTTCATTTTGAGATATCTGCCTCGCGCAATGTCCGCAGCAGGATGGATGAGTAGCGAGGCACGTTCCTCACGTCCTCTCGCCCCTCCGTAATCACCGTCCACTATGGCGCAGCGAATTGCGGCTGGAGCTGTCGCAAGTGGGTGACGACTGAAGGGTGACCTCAGGGAGTGACACTACCAGAGGAATAATTCGCGCTCGGGCAATTTTCGCGAAGAGAAGAGCAAAACCTCTGTTTGTTATCAAAATGAGGATTATTTTTTTTTCTTTCGCGTTTTTAAAAAGAAATATTTGTCACCTTTTAATAATTCTGCTCTCTGTTTTCATAGTTTTGGTAGCAGAATGCATAGAGCAAAAATTGTAGCGTTGACTTTGGTATGATGCAGTCGTTGAAATTGTTCTTCTACCTTTCTACGCGATTGCTCTAAAAAGGAATATTATATTTTGACCATGGAGTTTCCTTCATTCAAAACTTTCGAATCAATAAACAACTTTGATTATCAATATTTTAACTTCTGCGAAGGAGTGATATGTTTTCGAGTAAAATTCAATTATCAGGATTAAGATGAAAATAAATACAGATAATACAGAGAGTCCTAGATTACACGATATAATGAAAGATAACGTTACAATAATTCCATATAATTTCTCCCCACAATTTTCTATTTCATTATGTGCACACAAATATTAATTTATATTTATTTATAGCGGTCAGACATTGAAAAAAGATTGAATGCTACAAATGTGCATGTT
Source organism: Gryllus longicercus (assembly GCA_038098605.1). Lineage (NCBI taxonomy): Eukaryota > Metazoa > Arthropoda > Insecta > Orthoptera > Gryllidae > Gryllus > Gryllus longicercus. Next base: position 730,592 of record JAZDUA010000397.1, on the reverse strand, counting down.
TATACATTTTGATTTTTTCTCGTTAAGAATACGTTATGTTAAGAACCCTTCCAAATACACTTGCTGAACGGATTCTTGTAAAAGCATCCGTGCGTTCGTCGATGAAAGTTGCGCGCCCTGTCTCTGACAAACGTCTCCTGGTGCACCAGTTTCAAGATCGAAGGATGACGGAGTAGGATTACCAATGAGGCAATTTCATTTGAATCGCCGATTCCCCCAAGGCGTCTACGGGTGACCTTGTGTGGAAGGAAACCCTGCTGGGGAGGAGAACACGGCATTTGCAAGATACACGTTGCAGTTAGCAGCATCCGGTGGTATGTCACAGCGAGATTGTGCACCAGGGTAAGGAGAATTTGATTAAAAATTTAGGAATTCGCCCGAAATACATACTTAGGCGAAAATTTCACGAATAATGTCCAGATACACTGCAATATAAAATTCATCATTATTAACGGATATATTAGTAGTAATTCTGATTAGTAAATCATTGATTACAAAAATTGTTTATTGTAACATAATTAAAATATAACATTTTAAATTCGTCTTGTTTATTAATTATCTAGCGTGTACTTACTGGTATTACCTTCAATCGCCAAAATTATATGTGTATGTTGTGTTTTAGAATCGTTTAAGATTTGTTACAGATTGTAAATATTCTTTCCCCCTCTCTTGCCATTAGTCGTCCCTGGTAGGATTTTTATGTTTTGAGAATACATGTTTTTAAATTGAATAAGATTTGATAAACGCCAATCGACCATCATGGGGCCACGCATCCCACCGGGGCTCAGTCATGATTATCGGAGTAGGTCCACGTTACTTTTGTATTGAGGGGATCAGCATTTAATGCTGCTTCCATTTTCACACCCAGTTTGTAAACCCTGTGGGATGGGGTGAAATGATGAAATTATGAAATAAACACATTATTATTATTATTATTATTATTATTATTATTATGATTAATATTATTAGAATTAGTATCAGCACTATTATTAGTATAACTATAACTGGCAAGAGTTTCCGGAGCCTTATTTGCCCGGCAGGCCACTCCTAGAAAGACGGGCGGGGCCCAACGCGAGGAGGTGGAGTGGGCGTGTTTCTCTGTGCGCTGCAGCCACCTCGCGGCTCGCGCCCTTCGCAGCCGCCCGCCCATCGGAAGCAGTGACGCGGCGCGCGCCCGACACTCTGGCGACACGGCGGCGAGGGCGGATGCGCGGCGGCCGGGCGCCGCCCGGTGAGACCGCGCTGTTTATCGACGACTCGCGCTGTGTATTTAACATTCTTGCGTTCCCCCTTCCGGTCATCCATTGATGAAAGACAAACATCGATCTCACACGCGGCGCGGCCGGCAGTGCCGAGGCGGGGCGAAGCGGGACGGGGTGAGGGCGGGGCGAGCGGGGCGGCGTGCGGGGGCGGCCACCGCCGTTTCCCGAGCCGCGTCCTCGTCGCCCCATTTCCTTATTTAGCGCGCGACGGCGTGGGCGCGGGCGGCGTTCGGACGCGAGCGGAGCGCGGCGGGTCACGCGCTGGACGCCGGCGGCGGCGGCGACGGCGGCGGCGCTGCGGGAAACGGCCGCGGCCGCGGGAGGGCGGGGTAGGGGCAGCGGTGGCGGCGCGGAACCGCCGGTGCTTCCGTGAAGCGCGCGCAGGGGCGGCGCCTTCGGAGAAGGCGCGCGCGGGAGCTTCCGTACCTGGCGGAGGGGGGGGGGAGTCGCAAGAAGATCGCCCGCTCGACCCCCGCCGCGGTCGCGCCGACTGCATTTTGTTTGTGCCAAATTCGAGGGTTGCGCTGGTGACCGCGGCGCCGCGCGGCCGAGGAGGAGAGCGCGGTGGGCGGTGCAGCGCGGCGCGGAGCGGCGCGGAGCGTGCGGCGCCCGCCTCCGCCTACCATCTCGCCGCCTTCCTGATTAGCGCCGCGGAGGATAAATAACGTCCGCGCGCTGCTCGCGGCGACGCGGCGCGAGGCGGCGCGGGGATCGGCCAGGGGAGCGGCGCGGGCGGGCGGGTTGGCGCGGGGCGGGGCGGAGCGGGGGCCGGGGGCCGGTCGGGGAGCGCTGGTCGCGGCGCGCTGACCGCCGCGGGCTGCGCGGACTGTACCTGGATCATGCCGCGTCACGTGACGGGAAGCAGCCAATCGTCTTCCATATGATCTTCAGCTCTATTACATTCTGTAGCGCGAGCTTTATTTGCAATTGTGTCTTCCTGCCTGCAGCGCGCAGCGACGGCGCGGGCGGGGCGCGAGGCACGAGGCGCGGGGCGCGGTGCAAGGGCGTGGGGCGCAGGGCGCAGAAAGGTGCAGGGCCCCGGGGCGCCAGATGGGCGGGGTAGGGCCGAAGACGCGACGTCGGGCCCCTAGAGAGTCGCGGCGGCGCTGCGCGGGGAGACGTGACTCGCGACCGTTCGGGGCCCTGAAATGGAGCCCTGTCCCCCTTCACCCGCCCGCGCCCTGCGCCCCGTGCCCCGCTCCTGCTGCGAGGGGTGGCCCTTGCTCGCGACCTCCAGCCCCGCCCCACGCGCCGTGCCGCCGCCAGCGCCTATGGCACTCCTGCATTCTTCATGGGTCGCGCGGTGGTGGCGGCGTCGCTGGGGCGGGAGCGGTGTGGCGGCGGGGGCGGAACGGCGCGCGGGTCGCGGGCGCGACGTTCACTAATCAGGCAGCCCGTTAACAATTCAGACACGACGTGCGCGCTGCGACGGGCAGTGATCGCGGCTCGAGAGACACAGCGCCGCCGCCGCCCCGCCCTTTGCCTTGCAGCCAGCCCGCCTCCCCCGCCGCCGCCGCCTCCGCCGCCGCCCTGCCGTCGCAAACAGCAACGAATGTAAATTATCCCGCAGCATTAGCCTCATGATTAACACACAGCGACCTGCTCGGCCGCGGCCGCTCGCCGTGATTTTAGTTTTTTATATCGTTGCCTACGAAGTTTCGCAATTAAAACAAGGCTGTTTAACCAAGGAAATCTCGACGAAATATTAATGATCGCTGCGATTTACAAATTAAGCGTGTTCGCTGACGAACCGAGGGATCTTGGAATCAGAATAAGTAAATAGCAGCCACCGGAAGGGGCCTGCCGCTCAAAGGGCGCGCGGGCGGGGGTGGGCGGGGTGGGCGGCGAGGCGGGGCCAGGCGGTGAGGCTTGCTGGCGCCAGATTAACATGCGGAGAGAGCGCCGGTAATTGGCGGAGAAGGAAAGGCGCGCGCCGCAGCGCCCACCCGCGCCGCCGCCGCCGCCGCCGCCGCCGCCACGACGCCGTGCCACTGCGCGCTGATTACAGGCCGCTGCATTATTGAAATCAATTTCCCTCCTTGAAGCGATGGACGCGCGCCTCGTGCGGCCGCGGTTGGTGCCGCGAGCGCGAGCGAGGGAAGGGGTGGGGCGAGAACGCTGGCGGAGACAGTGATGGCGCGGAGAGAGGGGAAGAGGCACAAAGGATGCCAGAGGTGTGCGTCCACAGACACGCGTTTCTTTCCAAATCGAATACGACTCCCGGCATAATGAAGTACCCATGTCAGTCACACGGGACGTTTGGCGCCACGCAATATCTAGTGTCACACTTTCTCGCATTATTTCTGGCTTTTGTAATGTTCGAAATTTCAGAGACCAACAGAAATGGGTCCTTTGTCTAAGCGTCTCTTGTACTTTCCGTGAAAAGAAATTGAAGAAAAAATTGGAATGGTTTTTGCGAAACTTTTTTTATATTTTGCATTATTTTTACGCTTAAATTGCGCTGAAAACTACTCGTTTATGCACAAAATTATTCATAACCTTTTTAAAGATCTGATTTCTTAGAACAGATTTTCTTTAAGACACTGAACTCTACCTCCAAATTTGTAGTTTTGCAGCGATAACTTTTTTACAATTTGTGACTTACGCCACTTTTTTATCTTCCTTTGCTACATCCAAAGAAAATATTAAAAAGAAATATTTAGTGCCGTTTTTGAGAAAATAACTGTCAAAATTGCCTTTATTTCACGACAGGCCCTAGAGGTCGATTACGGAATATCAATTTTTAGATAAAATTGAACGAATTAGGCGCTAGCATTGACCACAACAGGTGGACAGATAGACGAACGGACAGATGGAGAGATAGACGAACAGACTGACATGCTTGCTTTGCCGTCAATCGGGGTTTCGGTGTCAATGACCTATAAAACATGGATTCTGACTACACATTGTGTTAGAGAAAATAATTTACTAAATGTAGTAACAAGATTTAATCACTTTTCCGCATCAGGGTCTGACAATATAACTTATTGTGTCCAAATGAACCCGATTTTCGCCGCACGTTTACACTTACGTTATTAAGAAAACTTAGTAAACTTAGAAAAACTACTTACTAAAACGTAGTAAGGTGGGAAAGTAAAAAAGGCTGCTGTATTACTCGTAGACGGGAGACACTGTGCCTCGCGTCTTGTGGAGTGAGCAACAATAAAGCATGTGTTTTAGTGATTTATTGTTTGTAAACGTACTATAGCGGCAATGTCTTGGCTAGAATTTAATGTTCTGTTTGATGACCTTGACCTCTTTAAGGCATTGTCGTAAATTCTGAATATTAAGGGTATGCCACAAGGTACTCAAGTCATTCTCTTGGGGTGGATGTAGATTTTCTGGAATTGTAAATATTATGGTACTTTGATTATATAATATTGAAATTTGTTTCTTGATAAAAGAAATACTGACTTAATTTTATTGTTATCTTTTATGGATATTCCTAAACAATAAAATTTGAAATGCAGATTTAGAATAGAAAAACACATTAAGTTTGCACTGCAATGTTTTTACAATTTCTTCAACGGCAGCTTGACGCTCGGCATCCAACATTCCTTCCGACAGCCCAACGCCTCCAGAAACACGAAGGAATCCCCGGACATCGCGTCCTGTGGGTCAACGCGCCAACGCGCGCGGTAGCTTCCGAGGAAATTGGAAGAGTTTGCTCACTCGGCGCCCACAACCCTCCAACATATAAATTCAATCAGTCGTTCGCACATTGCTCCACTGAAGGAATTCTTTTTGGACATGCCGTTATGTATCTTTCGCTCTCGCACGAATGGGGAATAAAATCAGGGATTGCACTCGCACTATCTACAGTATTGACGAGGCGGCAACACAATGAAACTTCAGCTACGTAACCTGTGCTTGCATTCAGCCATGTCTATTCTAGCGCTATTTCAATGCGAAATTAATCCACCCCGCCATGATCTCACCGCTACCGCCACCATCACCATCGCCACCTTCGATCAAAGGCCTTCAACACCACCGCTATCTTGCCACATCCACAACCTAGGCGCCAATACCTCATAACAGCCACCGATCCCGATTTCCACTGCTATCATACTGCCACCGTCACAAACACTACCTTCGTCACTCTCTACTTTCTGTCAACGTCCCTCATCGCCACTGCCCCGACCGCGTCCGAACTCGCTGCTTCTGCTGGCATCTCCGCCCCTCGCTCCGCCCCCACCCCCGAGCGCACGCCTCACATAGATCTCACGTCCCGCGCACGAGCGCAATCTTGTTGCCGCTGTCCGCTTAAGAAGCGATTACGGGCCGTCAGGGCTGCGCCCGCTCGCGTCCCCTGGCCCTCGCCGGATCGCGTAGCTCCCGCGGCGAACGCCCGCGCGACTGGGCGGTGCCCGCGGACGAGTCCTCGACTCCGTGGAAATCTTCCACTGGCGTAACCACGACCATCTGTGTTGTGTCGACAGAATGATCACAGATGAAGCCTGAAATGCTCAGAATCTTGGGTGAGATGACTGAGTTATAGCTCTGTTATCGGGGTTTTATTAATTGCCTTGCATTATGGGAAAAACTTTTAACCGAAGTTTTGTTGAAACAAAAAATATTTGGTTCTCATAAATTCGAAATGAATCTTTTGACTGTTCAGAGTGGGCGACCCAACTCTTTGTTATTAAAGATAACTAACGTTACTAGAAACAACAAAGTTTACATCGGGCACACTATGTTGACTAGTTATGAGGTTTACAAGTAACTCTCTGTAAGAAACCGTCTAAGCTCTTTTGACTATTAGAGGAACTACAATATTTCGTTTTCTGATAGATTTTGTAATATTAATGGCATTTGAAAATTACCTAAAACTCATTAATATATTCAGTATATTTCCTACCATTCAGTATTTTTCCTACCATATTGATCTCAATACAATGAATTTTAGTTTTACGCCCACCTCAAACTTAAACTTCATCTTACGTGCAAGGTCACAGGGCCAACAAACCGAAGGATTCTCGGGCGATTTCAATATACATTTAAGATCTTCAGTGAATGTTTTGAAACGAATTTTGACGCATAATACCGAAAAATTGGCACTGTCTCATTCGATAAAAAACACAGAAGTTTCGCACCAAAACTAATTCGAATATCCCCATCTTCCAGTAACTTCAGAAACCTGATATTCTACACATTTTATCACATATACAGGGTCTTAAATTGTCTCTCCTGTTTCTAATTCTATCATTATTCCATTCTCATTCACAGCATGTAATTATAATTTCATTCATCATCTCAGTAAGGCCACCCGCGCACGAAATCCTAATTAGGCCGAGTCCGGTCGCGCCATTTCCGGGGATGGGCCGGAGCAGCAACCTGTCTCTGACTAAAGTGGCCGATTTGGCTTTCCAGTAGCGCAGTCCCCAGCGTGAACGATCGCCCCTCGGCCGCTGGAGGGGACGGGCACCCCGGGAGGGCGACGGGCGCCCTGCTGGGCGGGGGCAGGGGACGGGCCCCGACCCCCTGCTGTGCCCCGCTGACCGCGGCACGCGCGCCTCACCTCCGCACCTGCCCCACCCCCTCCGCCCCGCTCGACACCTTCATTGCGTTCGAGGCACGGCCGCGCACGAGCTAATGTTTTAACATTACAGTTCAGATAATAGTACTATACAACACAATTTTGATACATCATTTTCTTAAGTTTTCTATTTCCAAAGATACTCTCGACACCGGACAATTTAGCGTTCATTGCAAATGATTTTGTGTTCTAACCTAACACATAATGATTCTAAAAACAGGTGTAATAAGAATTGTATTATACTGATTAGGAGCTGTTCACAGCACCGCTTTTTTGTCGCTTAATTGTGACACAATTAAAGCAGTAATTTCTTCCATATGTGCGTTATTGTCTAGCGGTAAATTGAGAAAAGGACGAAGACCTGCTCGTATTGTGCTCTGCTGCACTCAGTTGCATCTCATTCGAAGGAAATACATCGAATGTCGGATGTCGTGCCCGCCGCGGTCGCCTCCTCGACATCTTCCATTCGCGAGATCATCGTTCCGCCCCGCTCTGTCCCCACCACCCACCGCCTTTTTCTCCCTGCTCCCCTCCCCGACGCCCACTCCGCTCCCTCAGACTCTGCCATCCCCACTGCACTCACCGCTCCCGCCACCCCATCGCCTGTTCCTCCCTCGCCTCCCTTAGGCCTCCCGCTTCCCACACTGCTCCTTCAGCCCTTGCTATCCCCGCTGCCCTCACCGCCTCTTCGGCCCTTATCCCCGCTGCCCTCACCGTCCCGCCGCCGCTGCCGCCTTTTCTCCCCTCCCTTCCCTGGGACCTCCCGCCACTCACACCGCTCTCTCAGCCCTTGCCATCCCCGCTACCCTCACCGCCTCGCCGCCCCTGCCGCCTTCTCTTCTCCCGCATCCCTGGGGCCCTCCGACGCCCACACTGCTCCTTCAGTCCTTGCCCCTCCCGCTGCCCTCACCTTCCCTGCTACCCTCACCGCTTCCTCGGTCGTTTCCATCCCCTCTGCCCTCACCACCCCGCTGCCGCTGCCTTCCCGCCGGCAAGAGCGCGCCGCAACTCCACCCCTCGGCGGCGGCGGAATTTTTATTCTAATTAAGTCGGCTGCGAGAGGCGCGCGAAGGCGGGGCGGAGGGCGGGGCAAGGGGGCCGACGAGCGCGAAGACGCGGCGGGGCGCGCATAACGGCCGGCGCTATCGGCGGCGCCGCGACGCTCGCGACGCCTGCGACGCCTCCCGCCGCGGCCTCCGCGTGGCGAGGCGCCGCGCCGCAGCCGATTCTTTGTAACGGCGGGGATTTTCATCCGATTATTGCGACCGCGGCGCGGGCGTCGTTTCGCGGCGAACACTCTCGCGCGTCCCTCTCCGCGACGCCCCACCACTCCCCGCCCCTCGCGCTGCTCGACGGGAAGCGTTCTCGACGTGGCCCGCATCGTTCGCCGCCGCCGCCGCCGCCGCTGCCACTCGCCGCGCGTCGGATCAATGACTGCAAATGGACTTCATCAGGCGTTCGCCCCTCGGCCCCAGCCCCAGCCCCAGGCGCGCCACGGCCTCTGTGGCTGGAGGCGGCGGCGGCAGCAGTGGCGGCCTGAGGCCCGCGCAGCCCGCGCCGAACCGAGTGCGCGGCGCGGAGCGTGTCGGGCCAGAGCGGGGCGGGGCGGGGTGGGCGGGGTAAAAGCAAGGCGGGGCGGAGGCGCAGAGGGAGCAGAGGCGAGAGCGCCGGTGCGCCGCCCCGTCGCCGGTGTAGTATGATGCATATGTATGTGGTCAGAATATTAATGAAATTTCCATCCTTGATGAAAAATTAAGTAAAAGTTTTCTTTGAGTATATAAAAGCCGCCTTTGGAGAAGTTCTTATTTCTGCCTTAAATCCCACTCATTTAAGCAGAGTCGGCTTTAAAGAACTGGATACTAGTCTTGCATCACAATTCTCGATTTCTTTTCATTCTGTTGAAAACGGGAGGGGAAGTTCCAGGAATTAAAGCGGGAATTAGAAAACATTCTAATTTTCTATTTGTGTGGGCGATCGGGAGGTCGCACCGGTCGGAGTCAGCTGGCGGAGGTTGAGCGGATCGGGGCGGGACGGGGCGACGGGGGCGGCGGGGGCGGCGGGGGCGGCGGGGGCGGCGGGGGCGGCGGGGGCGGCGCGGGCAGGGCAAGGGAAGGGGAGGGCAGCGACCAAACGAAGGGTGAGCGTCTGGGCCCAGGGAGGTGGAGCACGTGACACAAGAAGGAAACTCTTCCAAGCAGGCTGTTAATGATCATGGTTACGGCGGGTAAGAACGTGACCTGACCCAAGTGAATGTTCTCGGCCTTCTTGTTTACCTGCGTGCAACAGTTTTCACCTAGAATCCATAAGACAATAAAATGTATTGTTGATGAGATTGCATCATCCCTTTTAAGAGGCGTCATATTACTTACTTACAAAAAATGCAGCAGTGGTTACTGCAGCAATTTCGTCTCCTGATATTTTTTTTGTCCTAGAAAAAGTTGTATTTACATCATACATAAAAACAAAGGGACGATTCTCAAGATGTTCTTAAAGTACATATTGCGTCAATGAAGAGTACGAATTAGTCATAGTGTATAGCTCTGTGAATGTTTTCGTTGTTATTGTCAGAATAGTTACTTAACTATTCGATCAATATGGTATGTTGACAGTCCCTTTTTGGTAATTTAATGGGGATGCAACAAATGAGGTTATTCCGAGGATTCAGCATGTTTTTCAGAAAACGTGCCACTGAATCCCGCGTCTCCATCCAAACAGAAAAACAAATGAGGCAGCATGCCTTCTTATTTTTAAATCCTTATTTTTGTGTGGTTGTGAAAGACTCGTCAACAGAAAGTCAATTGTTTCCCTGAGAGCCATTCATTCGTGCAGCAACTGTAAACTGAATGGAAAGCTTTTCAATAATGTTTCTTACATTTTGTAAGAAATATTTCTTCGTTTCCAGAAACGAATGATTAGATTCCAGAAACAGATAGTAAGTTGCTCTTTCGTCATTTTCTATGAGTTCAGAATATTATGTGAGATTGGTTTCGACATTCTTTAAACAAGTTATTTTGGCGTGAAACTGCATGATGCTTGGGGGGTAATTGCTTGTAATAGAATATCATACTTACCGATATAATTAGGGTCCCAATTTTAGGATTATAATATTTCTACAAGATTCAAAAGACTGGGTTGGTAGCGATTAAAAACATTTCGAATCGTGGAAATAATTCGAGATCCAAACATTTATTGCATGGAGAAGCGAGAAAAATATACTTTCATGTTATCACGGAGTTATATAACATGTTTTTCTATCAAAAAAACGCACTTTTTCCTGCAGCATTACATGACTTTCTCTTTATACGAAATAGATACGAGAAACTAAATATAAGTATACGAATATGAATCCAAGGCTTCCAGATGTTATTCCATATAAAATGAATTCTTCTTGTGTTCCCGATACTACATTACCATCCGCCACTACCATGGCAAGTCAGCTCAGCTTTTCATCAAGCATGAGACAAACACTGCAAAAAGAATCCTCGTTGTCTCAAACTCTCGTTTATTTACCGAAACTGAGGAAACTCGTGTTCAGTGTCCCTGAACAAGATGAGAATACGCCAAGAGAATACGTAATACAGTGGTATTGTATGGATCAACTCGTCACCTAAGGTGCTACAATGCAATTCGATCCGCACTCGCCGTACCCAAGAGCCTCTGGTGACTACAGGGACACTTCGCCTGTCCTGCGTTAAGGATGGGAATGGGAACAAGAACGGGAAGGAAGAAGCGCGTGCGGTTCGTGACTCTTTTGAAGACTGTGCCCCGACAACCACAAGGATCATAGACTGCATCGGCCTTCCAAAAATGCGGATATGACAACAAAAATGCGTTGTGCTACCATGCTATTTAAACTATCGAAAATCCGAAATGTGTCTTGAATCGCACACGCTGACGGTCCGTGTCACCAGAGAAAACGATTCCTCCCAGAGGAGCGCGCCGCGCCCACGCCGACGGCTCGCGGCTCGGGGCTCGGGCCTCGAGGCTGTGCCGGCCCCGTGCCGCCACGACAGCACTTCCGCTGCCGATTGCAATTCCACGGCCAATCTGGGCGCGCGCCGCGCGGCGCCACGCGCTCCCAAATCTTCCATGGAGGGCGCGGCAATCGCTCCTCCGCGAAGCCGCCCCTCCGACGCGGCGGCGGCCGCTGCAATCAGGGGAGGGCTAATTCACTTGGAAAAGCGGCTCCCGGGGGAACGAACTCGCAACCAGCGTCATCGCGACCCGACCCTTAGCCTCGGCCCCCGGCCCCCGGCCTCCGCCCCTGCGCTGTCCCATGCCCCTCCTAACCCCCGCAGCCCCGGAGCGGACAGCAGAGGGAGATTGGGGTTGCGGTTTAAAGTGTTAACGACGATTCGTGTGACTTCTCATTCATCTATAACACTAATTTTCAGCATGCGCATAAAAATGAAAGAAAACTGCGCAGCCCTCAACCATGTGGAATGTGCCTGCTTACCTCAGATACCCACTAACTCGGGACGAATGCACACAATTAAAAATTTTCGATTTGGTATGAAAGGTTCATTGTGTTACACCGTATATTTTCATATTGCGCGTACTGACTGAATTCTCAAGTACTCCGAGCCTCGCAGCTTGCGATACAGCTCATGTCGTGCGGCATAATGCTGAAAGGAAGAGGTTTTCTGTTAAGTATTTACTACTCACATGTTACAGTAAGAAACGAACTTTTTTGTTTTCTTGGTATGAAAAGAAATCTATACTATTGCAATGTTCGTGAAGACTGTTTTTTAAATATTTAATTTATTGCAGTATTGTAAGGGAGTATTTTATTTGTTCTTGAGCAGTGTGGTAGCTACTTTGGAAAAACACTTTGTGTAGTTTTGATTTTTAGTAATTTTGGTGCTGCAACCCACTCGTGTTAATTTAATTTTTTGTGTTTTTGTATTACCGTATTTGTCTGTTCTTCCAAGTTTGTTGATGTAATTATCAACATTTTTTTTATTCCACTCGTCCTTTCAAATCAAGAAGTTCCCCAGGAGTTTAGAAATCACATCTCGGTCGCCTTGAGGAATGTGCTCCCCTCCTAATCCCTTGTATCCCAACCCCATTCCCCCAACTGAGTTTACCACACCGCTAATCCACGTGCCAGAACCACCCCCATTGGCCCGGTCCCCGATTCGGCTCGCCCAATCCCGCCGCCATGCAAGTCGACCTTCGCGAAGAAGCGGGGGCGTCTCCAAGGTGAAATTTCAGCCCGGCAGGCGGCGACGGGGGCGGCAGCGGCAGCGGCCGCACCGGTAATCTGATATGATGCGGCCGAATCCAGTTAAGGGTTGCTATTTCTTTCTTCCGGCGCGCGGAGGAACACCATTGTGTCGCGGCGGGACGGGGAGAGCCGGGGCGGGGCGGGGCGGGGCAGAGCGCGGGCCCTCCGACGCCCACGCCGAACGGGAAAGTTTGCCGGGGCGCCACGCGGAAGAAGAGGAGAGGCGGGGCGCGGCAGGGCGGGAAGGGGCCGCTGGCGGCGGGGATCGCGGGGGCCCGGTGGGCCAGGCGGGGACGCTGCAGGACAGGGAAACAAAGGGCGCTCGCGGATTTATGCTGCGTCGCGATGCATCCTGGGTAACAGGAACCATCAACATCCCCGGAGAGCGCGTCCGCGGCGCCCTCGCCGCCCCGCCCCGCACCGCCCCGCCCCGCCGCCGCCCCCGCCCGCGCAGCAGCGCCGAGGAAGAAAGTCCACGTGAATGTATTCTAACTTTATTTACTTCGGGATAAAAGAATGGGGTAGAAGTCGCTTTTGTCGCGGCTCGCCCCCGCTTCTTAAATAGCTGCTCCAATATTTCCCAGCCGTCTCCGTTAAGTGCGCGAGCAGCGGGGCGGGAGACGACGGCGGGCGCGGGGGCGAGGCCGCGTGTGGGGCGCGAGCGGGGGACGGGCGCACCGAGAGGGCTAGGGGCGCTTATGAATGGTATTGATTAAGGGCGCGCCCACGCCGCAATAAAAAGTTTCCCGAAGCCTCGCCGGTGGAGGGGCGCGGGCGGACAGGCGGGCGGGTGGGGCGGGGCGAGCGAGGCAGCGTCGCTGCGGAGGTGCGACCCGAAGTGTCGTCACCCACGCGCTCGGCCGCCGGGGGCCCCTGCCGCCCCGCCCCGCCCCGTCCCCGCCGCGCCAGCGGGCCTTAGTGCGGGGCGAGGGGCGCGGAGCGGCACGGCGCGCCGTGTCGTCAGGCGACAGTCCTATTCTTTACTGTGCGCGCGTGGCAGTACCTGCGCACTGCATGACCACAGATCCCATTTTAATTAAATTCATAAATTGCGCGCGCGCGTCCGGTCAGCGTAGCCGAGGCGGCGGCGGCGGAGGCGGCGGGGGCGGCGCTCCTGCCGCCGGCGGCCAGCCGTTAGCGCCATCTAAATTATGAAACAAGAACCAAACACATATTAGGCGATCCGGCAGAGCTGGGACCACGAGAGCTCCGGACGCCCTCTCGTGCGCGCCGGGCCCCACCCTCGCCCCTGCCCCGCCCCACCTCGCCCTGCGCCACCGCCCAGGATTCGGTGGCGCGTCTGTATGGAAAGTGGCTGCTTAATATCGCGCCGCGGCCGCGGGCCCGACCATAAAATGATTCCGGCGCGTCTGCAGCGGGTGTCGCCGGGGGGGAGGCGGGCTGAGGAGGGGTAGGGGCGGGGCGGGGAGGTGGCCGCCTGGGCCGCCGGGGCGCAGCGCAGAGGCGAGAGCGGGCGGGGCGCCGATGGGATTGGCGGCGGGGAAGAGCGGCGGCTGTGGGCGGCAGCTAATCGCCTTTGGCCGGCGGCTCCGCGCGGTCTCAGAGGTCCCATCTGCGCCCGCCCGCGCCGAAATAAAACGCGTATAGATATACACAAAAATTGGCGCTGGGCGCGACCCTCTCGAGGCGGCCGCTCGCTCCGACTTAACCGTCCGCCGCCCACTGGCCGCCGCCCGCCGCGGCCGCCAAGCCGAATAAACCAATTTGGACGTGATTTGCGCGGCGGGCAAAGGGGGGGGGGGATCGATCGAGCCGCTTCTTCCGCGGCCGGACGCTTGCATATCGCCTCTGCCGCCGTCGCCGCCGCGGCCGTCCAGCGCCCGTGTTATTGCCCATCCGCCTTCGCTCAGGGATTGCAAATGCGACGCCTGGCGGGCGACCCTCGGACCCTTCGGCGTCACGTCCTTCCGCCCTCAGCCCTCAGCCCTCGCCTGCCACGCGCCCGCCCGGCGGCGGCGACCGGCGGCGGCTGCGCTCCGGCCGCGGATTGATTTGATTCCGTCCGCAGCCCATCAAAGTCTTCGGTGTCACCTCCAAAGGGACGCGCGACGCCCCGCTGAATTTATATGGAAATGGCAGCGATTCGTATGCGGCCTTACCGCGCGGACGCGAGGTGACAGGAGCGTCTCGTCGCCGCCGCCGCCGCCCCTTGCGATGGCCTCCGCCGGCAGCGCGCCCGCGAATTAAAAGCTCCCGACACGGCGGCTCGGGCGCGCGCTCCGCCTCCCGTCCCTCCGCCTGCCACGGCTTTTTATCATCTCCCATCGAATCTATTACGACTCCTTCACTCTATTCTTTTCTTACTCATCTGCAATTCTTCCCCGCCCTAATTGCTCTTTCCGCTTCTTTCTTGGGCGACGCGGGGGCGGGGCGCCCGCGCCCTTAATGACCGCCGCGTGTTCGCGGCCCAGGCGACATTTCTCGCCGCAGGGGAGGGTGGAAGTCGGGCGGAAGTCGGGCGGGGCGCGGCGGGGGTGCGGCAGGGGCGGGGCGGGGCGGGGCTGTGCGGGCCAGGTGCGACTGGGGGCCGCCGGCCGCCTCGCGGGAGCCGCCAACCCCCGGGGAAGAGCGGGGATGAGGGAGTGGTGGCGGGGGCAACTGCTGGCGGCACGTCCGCGCGCCCCGAACCGGATTCCGATACGAAGTTGCGCGAGCGAGCATGGGGAGGGGGGCGAGACGGCGTTTGTCTGCGCGCTGTAATTTGTGCGCGGACGTGCGCTCGCGGCGCCGAGGCGCGTGCCAGCCCCCCCCCCCCCCCGCGGCGCGCCGCCCCCGCCGCCGACGCCACCTTCTGCCTCGCCACTGTTATTTAAGCGGCGCCCACTGTTAATTCCTCGCGCCTGAGAAGCGCCGCGGTTTATTGCGCCGGTGCGCCGCCTTCGCCTTCGCCGCCGCCTCACTTCCGCTCCGCCTGTGTGCCTACCCCGCCCGCCCCGCCGCCGCCTCGCGGATCCCAATCTGCCCGATGCGCCTGTTTTAATGCGACTAATATTTTGTATTTGCGCGCGCCGCCTCCTGTCTGCTGTAATGAGAGCCGCGAGTAGCTGTTCCGCGTCCTTCCATCTTTATCACGCCTCTCTTCTCATTACGCCTGGCGCTTTCTCATTATGTTCCCCTCTCGCCGCCGTCCATAAGTCGCCTCCCCCGCCGCCGCCAAGCCCTTCGCCGTGCGAGCGAGGACGTCAGCTCGCGCGATGTGCACTCGGTGCCACCCCCGACGCCGCGCCAGCGCCGTCGCTGCCACCCCGCCCACCCCCGCGCGCCACGTTGTGCTGCCGGCGCCGTGACCCCGGCCCGTGGAACCCAGACCGTAGGCGCGACTTCCGACTTCCATAGCGCGCGCCTGCAGCCCTCCATTGACACCTTGAATCCAACCCTTGTCTTCGGTTGGTGACGATTCGAGATTAAATTACAATGCCAACGGGGTTCGCATTTGCAAGTGCGAATAGAGGAAATTCTTCTGCAAACACTCTGAGTCAGATTATACCAGAGACGAATATGTTACCTTTCCTACATGGCTATCTGTTTGCCTCAGATGACCGGTATAGTCACTGTTTTTCACCAATCCTCTGCGAGTAGAATATCTGATTGTAACACTAGGCCTATTCCATGCAAGTAGTGTAAAATGTAATGCTTTATTGTGCAATTTCCTGTTCTGAAAACGAGCGACATGAGGAGTGAGTTTTCAAATTTGTCTCAATGCAATAAATCAACATTATAAACGAATTGCAAACGCTATGTTTTGTATAACTAATTTGAAGTATTAGAAATCTATAAAATAGCAATTTTGGAAACAAATGTCAAAAGCAGTTTTGTAGTCAGATAATTTACTTGGTTTGGGCAATACGCCCGGTGGCAAATACTTCACACTTATTATACATCTAATACAAAAATATAATACAATAAAGAACACAAATGCATACAATACAACGGCAACATTGGTATGATTCATACAATAGTTGGCAACATTGGTATGATGTTACCCCAGGGAGGACAAGCTATGTCGTTATATGATATTTCGTGAAAATAATTTTACACGCGTCTCTTTATCTAGTTATTTTACACTCTGATTTGACATTTACGGTTGATACGGTTATTGTATCGCGTGAATGTGACAGCGACTCGAAGAGACAGAATTTAGTGTTATCTAAATTTAGTCTTGAAAGACAAGTTCGTTGATATACATCATTATGCTTACATTTCACTCGAGGCCATCATGCCAACATGGCTTGAATGAATAAATCCATAAATGAAACATGTAGTTATTCGTACTATTAATTTGTGAAAATAATTCTCTCCATGCGTCTTCATAAGAAAGATAAAGCGCTACGATAATCTTGGCCCATCTCAGTGTTCTCCCAGCTTTTGTATTTTCTCAGAAGATACGAAGATTTCTGATTCGGTCGGCTCGTCCGCCTTTCTTTTGAATTTGCGGATGAACGGTCGAATTGAAAGAGCATTTTTCTTGGATTATGCCTCTTCTTGAAAGCTCTATTGTTTCAGCCGATCGAATGTCAGAAGAGTCCGACATTTTTATGTAAACTCTTGCTTACTCAGTGGCGATCACTCTGGTTTATAACGTAGTGAACCATGTTGCCTTCTAAATTTATAACGTAACTTGAATCTAGTCATTTTATTGAAATAGAAAACAACTTTTCATTAAATTGATTTTTCTTTCTTGAAATTTAGTCACTGTTCTTTGTTGCATGTTTAGAGGTTTAATTTTATCACTATCAACACTCACTTATTTTACAATCAGCTAGTAAACGGTTTATGTACTATGATACGCAATGATACGCTGCTGAATCAATACTGCATCATTTTCATTGATGTATTTACTCAACACTCGTCATTACGATCATCAGCTGTATTAATGAATAAATTTGTATAAAAGTTAATAATCATGTATTAACCGTCACGTTCCTCCTTCGGCTTTTGTTCGAATTAATCAATAAAGGAAACGTAAGTCAGACACGAGGAGTTGATGAGAACCTTTTAACATTGTTTTGCTCTACATTTTATGAAATCTGAATAAGTTTAATAAATATGATAATAATGTCTAATGCTAATGTATGTTTTGGGGAATAAAAGCCCAACATAATCGTTATGTGATTTCGAAACTGATTTTGTTTGAAGAAAACTACTTAGTAACATTTGAAATACAATTCGACTGATCTACAATCCACTGCAACCCAAACATTTTCGAATCAAATGAGTTCTTCAATATGTGCATCTTCATCGTACGTAAGTACGGTAGGATTAAGTCAATTTTAACACATTATTCTATATTTCACATTTAGCATTGGCAACAGATGGCATCGAAAAAAATAAATTGTAATAAATAAAATTAAACATCCTAGAGACTTTTAACCTTTTGTAAAATATTTATATTTAAAAATAAGTTATGATTGTTTTACAAGTTGATAATAGTGTTCTATAAATACGGAAAAAATATTCGCTTTTGCTGACGACATAATTCCGTATATTATTCCTGCATATTCTTTAGACACCTAGCGGATCTGTTGCAGCTCTGTATTTAACATACGAACAATTATAAAATTATAAAACAACAAAAACAAAGTATAAAATGCATATTATTATAAAAATGCATATTAACCTAGTTCCTCCCTCATATATTCTCAGGCCTTTCGAAATGTCTAGCGCTTGATCAGACAGGATTGTTTGGCTTGAACGGAGTGTTTTACGTTAACGGAGACTCCTAGCACGCAGATGCCGTTTACAGCGAGGAGAACCGATACCGTGAGGGTAGAGATCTCCAAGCCGACTTAGATGAGGATGGGAATGGAAAAAGAAAATAGTGAAAGAAAGGAAGTAGCTTGATTCGTGGTAACGCGCGAAATGGATGATAGTGGTCCGCCAACGTACAGTTTTCTCGTGAAGGACGGCACCTCCTGACTCAGGCCCTGGACAGGAAGACTAGAGAGAGGCAGTCTTGTAGTGCGAGTGCCTGTTACGAGTAACAAGGGCACACCCAGGCTTCTCGGTCGAAGACGCGCAAACAGATCTCGATGCTGTTCGCCCATCCCCCGCGAATGGGACAGGATTTCGTTCACGGACTAGGCCGATGAAGGAGAAACTTCTCAAGATGGAATTAAGTTCCTTTCGGAGAGGTAGATGTGCTAGAATACCACGGAGCAAGACAGTGTCTGGTTCAATTTATCAAGAAATTTTATTACTCTTTAATTAGGTATCAGGTGATTGCCACAAGGGACACATGAATAAATATGGTATTTCGTAGTCAAGCTCATTTAATTGTGTTGTTATACACACGTGAATATAATAATAATAATAATAATAATAATAATAATAATAATAATAATAATTTGTTACCCTCAAAAACGATTTAATCTGCACATACGACCTTTAACGAGTGAAGTTATATTTTCTCACTTGAAGAGTTCATATCAGCTTTCTATCTCAGAATCGCTGGAAATAAAACGTAGACTATGAAACATTTCCGTATAAACTCATTTGTAAATGATTTCAGTTTACACCCAAACAAATAGATACCGAAACTTACCCTAAGAATTGGCATCTCTGGCTTATTTTTTAAATACTGTATCATGTGAAGCCTTCGATAACATCCGTTGTGGTCACTGAATTCACTCGGACACATTTTATTCGTAATAAGCGTTTCATTACCTTACATTACCATACATTTCATTACCATACATCCTATACGGATTATTTTGTGTAATCCGTATAGGATGTATCTTAACTTGTAGAGGTTTGCATGAAAGATAATGTGGTTTTGATGATTAATTGTGATATATTGGAATATATTTGGACATCTTTTTGTGTCGGATATCATCCCTATTAGTATCTCTCTCTCTCTCTCTCTCTCTCTCTCTCTCTCTCTCTCTATATATATATATATATATATATATATATATATATATATATATATATATATATCAGACCATTAGCCACATATATATACACATCAGATCATTAAACACATCACATTATAACTTTCGGACCTGGACTCCTTCCTCAATTGGATCGTTTGTTTTACTGCATTTCCATCTGCAATACACAATAAAATTTGTTTACCTTTATATCTGTATGACGCCTTTAAATGATGGAAGCTGTACATCACACGGAACAAATTTTATATCGTGATGACACCATCAGAGAAGTTGAGAAATCTGACTAGTAGGAATTATATATCTTATTGAAACAACTTATGTACTTGATATTCCCACTTTCTTATATCAATAACTATTCCTGATAACACGTTTCGCGTTGCAGAAATAAATTTTCAAGTAATTTATAAAGCATTAGTAGACTGGATAAAAAAACATAAAGAATAATTAGACTGAAGAAAGCCTTCTAGAAGACAAGAATGTAAAGCAAAAAAAAATGTTACCCTAGCGTAATCCCATTATATATTCTCTGGGTTCCGTCTCGCTCAAGTTGAGTCCGACAATCGTAAAAGATTTACGTACCGTGATGGCCCCGTAACAAGCTACCACTATGCAGTATACCGTGGAACTCTTCGCTAAGACAGCCTCACCAAGAAGAGCGCGCCTGAAGAAGGCGCCTAGTGCGCGACCGGACCGCGCGCGGGGGCGGGGGCGGGGACGTGGGCACGTCGCTTGTTAGGGGCGGGCGGCGCGGGGCGGATGGATGACGGCGCACGCATTACCGCCTGTCCCCGATCATTATGCTGTTTCCAGCACCTGATTTCCCTGGGGCGCACTGGACTTCGGGGAGCGGCACAACGCTCGTTTTTCGCGCCAGCCGTCGCCGCCCCGCCCCGCTCCGCCCAGCCCCTCTCCGCCCCGCCCTGCCCCCGCAAGCCACTCCGCCTCGCCCCGCCGTCCCTTCGAGCGCCCCTCCTCCGCGACCCTTGCGACTCTGAATTTCGGAGCCTGTTTATAGGCTATAAATATAGTACAGACGTCATCACAGCGCGGTGTTAAATCCCTTACATAATCCATTACCCCGGAACAACGGAAGGCTTTGAGAATTGATTATTCCACGCAAGTTGTTTATCAGATTGCGCGGTTGCTAGGCGACCCGGGCGCGCGCCTGCGGACCATTTGGTCTTTGTTTACTCTCGGTTGACAGATGGCGAACTGGAGAGACTAAGTGATGCAAACTGGGATGAATAAAAATTAAAACGAACACAATAGCGTTGTTTATCAATGGCTTATCCGCCGCCCGCAGTCGCCGCCCGCTGACGCCGTAGGTCCCCGCCCCCACGCCGCGTCCTCCCGGCCTTCGCGCTTCCCCGCCACGCGTCCCCGCCACCGCGCCACCGAAGTGAAGCTGGTGCGGGGCGGGAGCGATAGGAACGGCGGGGGTGGGGGACGGGGGCGTAGCGGTTGCGCGACGCGAGCCCGTCACCTCCAATTAAATCGGGTGCGGCGCCGCAAGTGCGCGCACCAAGAAAATCGATGGCCAGCAGCCGCGGAGGCGGAGGAGGCGGCGGAGGCGGAGGCGGTGGCGGTGGCGGTGCAGGAGGCGGCGCGGACGCGCGCTTATTGGGGCGTCGATACGCGGGCGAAGACCGCGGGCGAGGGGCGCCTCCGCTCCCGCCCCCCAACCCCGCCCAGCCCGCGCGCCGCCCTCCCCTCCGCTGCTTATCGCGGCGGCGGCGCGGCAACAGGAAACGGCGCGGGGTAAACACTGCGGACATACGCGGCGCGGCGCTCGGGCGCGCAGGGCGAGGCGGGGGCGGAGCGGGCGGCGGGGCGGCGCAGGACGCGTGGAGGGGCGACGGTTTATATGCACGCGCTGGCAAGCGGGCGAGGAGCCACCGGACCCCCTCTCGCGCCCGCCCGCGCCTCCCGCCCCGTCCCGCCTCGCCCCCGCGCCGCGCGCCCCACCCCGTCGCTCCAAGATCAATTTCGCCACCGGTCTGCAAATTGCAGCGAAGCGTAGGCGGCGGCGGCGGCGGCGGCAGCGGCGCTTTTGTTTATTTTTGCGTCCGTTGTTCCGCGGCGGCAAAGTCCCGGCGAAGCGCGCTCCGTCCCCCGCCCCGCCCCCTGCCCCGTGGCCTCGCCCTCCTCGTCCCTCGCGCATCCCGGACGGCGCTTCTTCCGCTGTCGCTGACTCCGCCCGCGCCGCCGCCCCTCACCCGCGGCCCCCACGCGGGTCAGCGCTTCGCCGCCGATCGCTCGCCTCACCCCGCCCTGCTCCGCCGCGCCCGGCCTCGCACAGCCCCGCTTCTCTCCGCCGCGCCCGCCGCCCCACCTGCGTCTTAGGCGTCCGCGCGTCGACGCCCGCCGCTGCCTCCGCCGCCGCTGACGGATGGCGCTGCGAACGCCGCGTGCCCGCACGCGCATTTGTCAGCATGGAAGCGGCGCGTCTTGAGGTCGCGGGACAGGGCGCGGGCGGAGGCGCAGGCAGGGGCGGGGGTGGGCGGAGGCAGCGGGAGCTGCGGGCGTCGCGGACACCGGCCATCATCCCCGCCCCGCCCCCCGCGTCCGAGCCCGCGCCCGCGCCGGGCCCGCCCCGCGCCTATCGCCTTTCCGCTCCATTAGCTAAGCGCTCGCCGCTGACCAGCGCCGCCGCCACGACGCCTCTCGGCTTCGCCTGCCCCACCGCCGCCGCCGCCGCCGCCGCCGCTGCCGCCGCCGCCGCGCGTCGCGCGTTATCCGCGGGCACAATGGATGGCTGCCATTTCTCATGACGCAAGGAGGGCTGAACAAGGACGCACCATCCGTCAGCACACCGCCGCCGCTGCCGCAGCCCCCGCCGCCGCCCCCGCCACCTCCCCCGCCGCCGCCGCGCCAGCCGCTCAGCCCGCCTCACCGCCGCGCTTTATTATTGGCCCCGTCGAATTCGTGGATCGCTCACGGCGCGAGCCATCTGCGTGCGCAGAGAGCGGGGTGCAAAAGCGAGAGCGAGACGAAGACCGAGACCGAGACCTAGAACAGGGCAGAGGCGGAGTTGGCCGGGCGCAGGCGACCACAAAGGTGGAGAAGAAGTCTACCGCGAATCTGCGCGGATGGCGCGTGGATGGCCGCCTCCGCCTCCTCCTCCTCAGCCGCCGCTGTCGTAAGTGGCAGCGGTTTGCTCGCCGCTGCTGCCTCCGCCGCTACCGCCGCATCCGACGCTCTTGTTTTGATCCCGACAAGATGATACATTGCCAGGCGGGCGAGTTTGCTGGTAAACAACCTTATGAAAACAGCGCCATTGTTGGGGCGCGGGTCGTGCGCGCGCTTGGCAAACGTCGCTGCGCGGAGACGGGCGGCGCGCGGGGTTTGGCGGGGGCGCGGCGGGGCAGGGCAGACGGGGGCGAAGACGACGGCGCGGGAGAAGGCGGGGGCGCGAGAGAGCGCGGGGCGGTTCGCTCCTTCGCCGTCTCCGCCGTTTTGTTGACTGTTGTCACTTGGCGATCGCCGTCGTCAACGCGGTTATCCGCCTCCTGCTCCGCCTCCTCCTCCTGCTGCAGCTTCTCGCCGTCGGCGCGTCGCTCTCCGCGCGTGCCCCTTTCCGTACACCGCTCCTACGCCTCCGCGCCGCCACCCCCCTCCCCGCCCCGCGAGCGACGCATCCGATTTAAATGTCCCATTGATTTCTCCGCGCGGGTCGCCGCGGGCTCGCCATCGCCGTTAAGAGCGCGCGGACGCGGCCGAGGGGGCGGGGGGCGCAGAGCGGGGGCGGCGGCGGCGGAGAGCGCTGGGGAGCGGCGCAGAGGAAGAGCGTTGCGCGGTGGCGGCGGCGGCAGGGATGAGGAGCGGACAAACGCGCGGGAGAGGACGAGGAAGGGAAGGGAAGAGGAGGGGCGGGGGAGGGAAGGGGTGGGGGCGCGTGATTCACTGCATGCGCTGCCTAGACAATGCTGATGACGCAAGCGGATCGCCTAAATTGTATGCAGAACATATCACTTTCCGGCGCACTTATTTACCATGCTGGGAGCGCCGATCAATAGAGGCGCGGTATATTGAGTAAACACGCAAGGAGGGGCGGAAGAAGGGCGCGGCGCGGCGCCGGGAGCGGTGGCGGGGTGGGGCGGGGCGGGGGCGGGGCCGAGCCGAGGGCGAGTGCGGGGAGGCGAGAGGCGGGGCCGGCGTCGAGGCGGGGCGCGGGCGCGAACGGAGGCGGGGGCGCGGGCCCGCTCCAGATAAAATTTGGCTGGCTTTTCTGCGAGTTGTAACGGTGCAAATGGGTTTTGCATCGAGCAGGCGGCTCGCCCGGCGCTCGCGCCTCCGCCGCCGCCGCCGCCGCCACCTCCGCCTCCGCCTCCGACTCCGCTCGTCTCTCCGTCTCCTCTCCCGCTCCGTATTTTAAGGGACAGTAAACCGTAATCACGTTTTAATTTAGATCTTGCGTTGTAGTAAAATTGCTATAAAGAACCTTGGAATTTAAGCTCATGAATGATTAATAAACTCACAACGTCTTCTCACTGCTCTCAACTCCCCTTGCGGAGAAAAAATAAAACAAAACCCGTAAAAGCGATCATTTGTGGCGCGGCCGAAGTTGCGGCGAGGGCGCGGGGCGCGGGCGGAGCGCCGGGGATGGGGCGCCGATATTAGAAATTGTTGCATCTCGTCGATTGAAGGCAGCGCTGATCAAGCAGAAATACAATATGAAGAGTGAACAATTTTGTTTTGAGAAAGTGGGCTCCAGGCAAAAAAAAGCACACAGTCCAAGAAGTCTATAAAAACATTAATAATGAAGCACGTAGCCGAGAGAAAAGTGGAGTTATTTTTGCGTCCCGCGCCCTCCCCCGCCTTACCCCTCCCCATCCCACCCCGCCCCGCCCCGAACCCTCCGCTCGCTCGCTCCCCCCCCCCGCGCCGCACCCCGCCACTGCTCCGCGCATATTGAAGGGCGTCTTCGTCGCAGATTGCGGGGGTTCGGTGGCCCGCTGGCGGGGGCGGGGGCGGGGCCGGGCGGCCGACCGCCTGGGCCTTATGCTTCGCGCGGTGAGGCTTCTGAACTCGATGCCGCCTCTTCATAGGCGGTGGAAGCGAGACACAACTGATCCAACAGCGTTTTAACGCGGTTGCACTGAAGCTTCGCCTGGCGCCGAGCCGCCCTCGCATAAATCGCCGGAAGCATAGCTGTCCTGTAGACGAGCGGAATTGGTTTCGATCTCTCTCAGGCAAGCGTTAAGCAGTAGCGTCCGTCTTATAAACTGGACTTCCGGCACTAACGTCCTCTCCAAAAAATGCAAGAAATAGAAGTGTGTTATAAGAATTGAATACAAAATTTGTAATTAGTTTTACATGAATTTCTACCTCCAATTCTAAATTAGATTTAAATTAATTGTATAATTACCAATTTTTTATGTTTACTCGATGTATTTTTCCAACTAGGATGATTATGATTATAATGATGACATATCGTCTTGTGCGTATACAATTTCAAGCATTTTTCTGATTGTGGCGAATCTGATATATTCAACTATACTGTACAGATGTCCTGTTTTCTTCGTCTCCTTTCTTTTTGAGTCCTACAATTAGAGACAATCCTATTTTCTATCCACTCGGTTTCAACCCGCAGAAACCAATAATTAATGTAAAGCACATCAACGCACGAATGAAAACAGGCTAAATGCTTAAAAGGAAAGATTTATTTTATTGTTGCCCTTAAATTCTCTTTAATTTAGATATGCAGAAATGAAGCTTTATGGAAATTCATGAAAGTATCTTTGAGAAAAATTCGGTGCGCAATGGGAGAAGTCAAAAGAATACGATGGGAAGAAATATCAAGGGATTCGCAGAGCACTTTCCGACAAATGCTACGACTGTAAAAGGGACACGAAAGGAAAGTGTATACAGTCATAACTATCACTTGGGAAGATTTTCTCGAGGGTCCGTCGCGTGCTTCCTAATACGGTTATTTCGTCACGTATTTTCCGCGCCCGACATTTTGATATGGAATAAGTGGACCCCTGCGGAGGGACCTGGCGCCGCGGGTCATCGACCTGATCAGATTTTTCAATCGATGCTGTTTTCCGCGCAGAAGTGCTTGTACAGCGGCCTCGGGAGCGCGTGTGGCGGTAGTGCGGGCCCGCGCGGCCCCCTCGCCATTTTGCCCCCTCGTCCCCCTCGCCACACGCGCAAGCTCCCCCTTTTATTCTAGCGCGAAGCCGTTCTGTGGGAACGTGCTACCGAGACGCATTCGCGCCTACGCCCGCCACCGCTGGCGCCTTCTAAGCTGCCGGTATTGGCTTCTCGTCCCGCCCCGCCCCGCCCCTCTCTGCCCCTCGCCAGCCCGCCGCGCCCCGCCATGCTCCGCCGCGCGGTCGCCCCTCGCCCGGCGGCGACTAAGAAGGGCTTGGTGGCCTTGGCGCCCGCTGCCCGCGGCGATCTGTTTCTGCTCGCGTCATCAAAAAAGCACATAGGAGGCGGTCTCGGGGGCGGTCGGGGCCGTAGAAGCGGTGAAAGCCGCGGAAATGACAGCAGCGCGGGCGACGGCCACGCAGGAGAGCACTGTGGCAGCCACCACGGCTGGGCGGGGGCGGGAGCGGGGACGGAGGGAGTGGAGGCGGCGAGGGTAATTGGAGTAGCAGCGGGCACGAGGACAGGGGAAGAAGGAGGTCGGGGCTGGCTGCGATAGGGGTTGTGACGGCCGGCCTTCCGGGACGACCGTAATGAGACGGACTGTGGGGGGAGCACACTGGCCATGAGGGCGAAGATGGCAAGTCGGGTGGGGGGGGGGGGCGGAGGCAGGTGTGGAGGGGCGGTGGCAAATGGAGTGTTGTGGAAGCGGAAGTGACGGTGAGGCCTTCGCGGGGGCGCTCCTTCCCTTTTGCGTTGCTTTGGGGCTACCAGGCCCCTCCAGCAGCCCCCGCATCTCTGCCCCGCTCCCGCCCCGCCCAGTCCCCGCATTTCCATATTCACACTTCCAGGGACAAATCGTTCTCTCCATCACTCAACATCAATATCGTATTTGTCCTTGACTAGTGATCGTTTCACTGGACTTTCAAGCCCATGGGACGATTCCACAATTCGCGCCCTTCTCCTGTGTAGAATACGTCCACGCAACCCTCACCTTCGTTTTATCACCTACGTGCGTCACGGAAGGACCTCGTCTGCATGCTCTGTCGAACGCCAAATATCAAACAAGAAAAAATTAACTAAATAAAACCAAGGATCATTTTTTTAAATTTCTTGTAGACATTTCATTATTGGTACGAAAATATATTCACATTACCGTCGCCACCAAGGAATTTTAAACTGTTACGGATTTATTTCGACTGTATACTTTTTATTCAATGATACAATGATTCAATGAAACAATGATATAACTCTAACCAAATAGATGTTTTTAGGTTTCGCGAGGTTGATTAGTCGTAAAGCCGTAGCAAAAGAACTCCTGTTTTCAAAAATTGTGAAAAATAGTTGTTTTAGAATAATATTTCGGAAGTTACCTTCAACTTTAGTGTCTTTCGGCAACATTTCATTGTAATAATAATTTTTCTTCCCTTGGCGGAAAGTTGAGTAGCACTCACCACTGGGAAGACGTGCGTGAGCGTCCGGTGCTGTCCTTGACATTCATGCTAGCCTGGCCGAGGGTCCACGGCCGAAGGAGGCGGGGGAGTGGGGACCGATCCTTAGCCCTCCATTGGCAGCGGCGGCGAAGGGCGGAGGGGAGCGAGGCGTGTGGAGGACGGGGGCGAGGCTGGAGCAGGGGGAGGCGGAAGGTTGTGTGGGACGCAGCGGTTGACACCACGAAGAGGGTGGAAATTGGGAAGTGTCGAAGCGGGGCGTAAGAAGCTCTCAGCTACGTTGAGAAATGTTTTGGCGAGCGCGGGTGGGGTCGGTGAAGCGGTGATGGCGAGGGGGCGAGGGGGGTATGGGGCAGCCGGCAGTGGGCAGACGCCTCCGAGAAGCCGTGGGCAGAGCGAGCGTGGGGCGAGCGCCCAGCAACGCGGAGGTGCTTTGCGGCCAAGTGGGGCGAGGGGCGCGGGGTAGGTGGCGGGGCAAAGGGCGAGGGGGGAGCGTGCGTGCGGCGCAAGCGTTCGATCAGCGCTCAAGTGGGGGAAGCGGCACCAGAGTCACGCTACCTGTCGAGGAAAGGCGGAATTAAAGAATTATCGCAGCATTTTCATTTTTTAAACCGGCGCGGGCGCGAGCGGCTGAGGGCGGGGCAGAGGCGGGGCGGGGGCGGGGCCGCGCGGGGGCGGCGCGGCGTGGCGCGGCGCGGCGCGGGCGCGAGCCCCGCAGGAGATAATTGCACGGAGCGCCGGGGGCGGGGGCGAAGTCGGGGGCGGCCCTGCTATTTCGAGACGCGACGCGCGTGTCTGCCAGCGCCGCCCTACGCCGCCGCCGCGCAACCCTTCTTGGGCGAGCAGGCAGGGGCCGGCGGCGGCAGAGGCGAGGCGAGGCGAGGCGAGGTGAGGCGAGGCGTGGCGATGTGGGGCGGGGCTGAAGGGGCTGAGACGCCGGCCGCAGAGGTGGCTCGCGCCCCCGCCCCCGCCGCTCGCGCGCAGCTTCCGGTTCGCCCCCGCCGCTGCGGTTTGTATAGGCGCCAACAAAATAATATTAATAATAATAATGCAGTGATAATGATGATAATAATAGCGATAACAAGAACTGGTCGGCAAACGTGTCATAAGTTTAATTCCGTTTTTAATTAGAAGTGGGCGCGGCGGGGCGTGTGATGTATGGGTCTCAAGGTGCGCCATTGGACAAAGCGGCTCCTTCTGCACGGCGCGAGCGGGGTGGGGCAGAGAGGGGCGGGGAGGGGCGCAGTGGCGACTCCGCGCGACAGTGAAAAATCGCCGCCCGTGGACCGCGCGGCGACCGCGGATCGCCCCTCCCCCTCTCCCCTCCCCAACCTCTCCCCGCCGCGAAGAGGCTTTCCGCACGCGCTGCCCACCTCGCAGCCGTCAGTGGAGTTCCGCTTCAGGAGGCGCACAGTTTTACCAATTGGTTTAAAACTGGATACAGAAGCGCGAACCTCTACTGGCTGGAGAGGTGAAAATGTTTAAAGGATAGCCTCTTTCGTTTACATCTCATCGAAATACAAAATAACCCATTTATTCTACTGCTTATGATTAATCATAATAATAATAATAATAATAATAATAATAATAATAATAATAATAATAATAATAAATTATGTTAATAATTATACGAATCATGTTCGTCAACAATATCGATCGGTGCAAAAATTTTCTACATCCGATCCGTCTGCATGACGTCGTTGGCTTTGACGAGGACACCATCCACAGATATCATTATTATAAGCAGTGTATCAAAGAATTACAAATAATCAATTCAAAGGAAATAAATAGTAAAAATGTTCGTGAGGAAAAAATTACTTTTGTATAATTGGTCTTATAAAGAAAGTAGCACACTCACTAATAAACACTATATTTCAGAGCCTTCTTACACTTAATTTAATTTTCAAATCCGAAAAGGTATGCTCTCTCTTCTACTCTCCCAATAGAAATAGTATACCCATTACATAATTTGCCTGATAAGGAACACAAGCTTAGTGATGTTAAGTCATGTCTGCTATTTAGTACACAGTCATTAAATAAAGGTTTGTTCGCAGAAATATTGAAATGCGGAAAGGACGATTAAAGTGTTGGGAAAATGTGATATTGGTCAATAAGAAGCTAGATAAGGTAAAATGTCATTAATGGATGATACTAATTACCATACCATGGACTAAGACTAATCGAGGCCACTTAAAATACATCAATTCGTAATTAATGTTTTGTGAGCTAATCTCGTTTTCTTTGCTATTTTTTCCATAATATGCAAAAACATTCTGTTGGGATAGTGGTACACAGGAAATGGTTGTAACCATAGTAGGAAAAAGTTTTAAAAATAACTAACTGCAAGATTATATTACTTTGTGATAATATAATTTTTTACATTTTTTAAAAAAAATTAAATTTTTCTGAGAACAGTTTTTTGTTCTTTCCAGAAAAAATACCATTGACGAATAATCCTCACATAGTATTCGAGTAACCTGCGTCCGTCAGTTATTCACGGTTCGACATTCCCATCCACACCAGACAAATGAGGGGCACTCGACGCGTCTCTGTGTCCTAGTCGGGGACTGCTTTCTTTGCGGATCCATCGGATTCTAATAAATGTCTCTAAAGCATGTGTTTTCGTTTTTTATACAACTAAGCGTGTTTTGAACGAGTTACGTCACCCGTAGAGGAGCTATTACCTACAGAGAAGCTAATAGGTGTTGGGTATTTTTGAGCGTGAGAATAACAGTATGAAGTATCCCGACTCGTTTGCGAGACCGATGTTGGAAACTAAGAATTTATGGAAATGACGTTATTCGTGATATTACTCGTAGAAACAGCACATTACTGAAATACGAATAAAATGCACGATTAGCAAGAAAGATGATCTCGTGCTCTTCCTCGCCCGTCAACCTTCGAACCTACGTTTGATATCGCCACCGCTCATAGGGATTTGCAATGCCGCTGTAATTGCAGCTAAATGTAACGGTTGTGAGGCGGCCCACGGTACGTAAGCGATGAATGCCACAGGCCACTAGAGATTGTATATCCCGAATGCCGCCTTTTACAGTATTCTGTGCAGGGTTTAGATCACTCGGAAGGAAAAGGTTCATCGGCAATGTTCCACCCCGATAATTCTAATGGCATAAGACCCTTTTGTAGGATAATTTCAACTACTAAATTATATTCTAATATAAACGATAATCAACTTAAGCGAATTGTATGGTATGTTTTAGAATGGGAGTTTGCAAATGTCCAAAACTTCTTTAATAAGTCGTCTGATAATACGCTGCAAGAATGTTATCTCCAGAACAACTCTTCTGTGAGCGTTCGGATTCAGTTCTGGAACACTGTGTTCTGCAGTGTATAATGGTCGCAGTTAGAAAGAACAGCCGACAAGAAGAGCTGCAATTACACTTTTTTTCTATTTTTAATATTTAATTTTAATTCTTAAAAGACGTTTTTCACGTACTATGCCGGAGGATGAAAAAAACAGACAACTGTATCATTAACGTTTCTTCTTTAAAACTTGCTCAGTAGAAATTAATTCTTTGTTAGTCATTTGAATGGTGGCGCGGTTCTGCGGAGCCGCGGCGGTAGGACGCTGTCTTCCTGACCTGAAGGACCCAGGTTCAAAGGCGGACATAGGTTGGGACTTTTATGCAAGGCGGCGACTGCTCTGAGATCGACTCAGCCTCCTATCCAAGCGATCTCTCCTGGGGGTAACGGCGGGCAGAGCATTATGCTCGCCACACAACCTCCTCCTTTTGCCAACGGCGACGAATAGATAGAGCCCTACCTGCATCTCTCCCTAGTACCACATCGAACTATGTGCAATTGCGGAGGGGTACCATTACCTTTACTTTACTAATAGAATAATATCAGAATTATAAACTCTTTAGTACTCATTTATTTAAGTACTTTATTTTTCAATTACTCTGCAATTACTTTAGTAATTGAATGATATCAGAATAAAGATAACGGGAAGAAAACTATTTGTATGTAAGAAGCAAAGGAATTTATAATTATGTAACAATAGTCTTAATTTAACTTCACAACTTTACGTAGATCTTACTGTTCATTTATGCATTATTAAATCCAGTTTTAAAGTTGTTAGTTTATTAATCACACTCATCCACATGAGTTCTTCATTCGTCGCCATCGTTCACATGATTAGGTTCTCTGCTTTCGCAAACGACGACCTTCCCCTTAGTGAAGTCGTCTTTGGCCGCAGTGCACCCCCAGTCTAGGCGCCGCTGCCCACTGCCTTCGTTCGCCTCGAGGGGCGGCATGAGCGGCGCCTCCCGCCCCTGCCCCTGCCCCCGCCCTCGCCACCGCTCCCGCCGGCCTTCGCCCCTGGCGCCCGTGCAGTCGCGCGCGCGCTGCCCGTGTCGCCGCCGCCGGTGCTAAATGACCTGCATTTTTGAGTGATCGGCGTTGAAAGCGAGCGCGTCAGTCCCGCGCGGCCGCCGCCCCGCGCGGCCGCCCTTTCAGAGGCGCGGAGACGCGAGGGGGAGCATGAGCGGAAGACGAAGGTGGGGGGAGCGGGGGGAGGGCGCTGATGCGGCCGCAACCCTGATTGCGCGACGGCGCCTGCCGGCCACTGGGTCGCCCCGCGTTCGCGCCCCGCGCCCCCAGCGCCCCGAGGCAGGGCTTCGCACCCCGCCGCCGCCCCCGCCCCACCCCATCGATCGCGCCGCCGCCGCCGCCCGCGCGCCTTCAAGGACGCGGCCGCTATTTTGGCTCGGGGTGGGTGCGCTGGCCAGCGCCGTCCCCGCCCTCGCCCCCGCCCTGCCCCTCCCCCGCCCCGCCCCAGCCCCCGCGCCGCGCTTCGCCAGGGGCGTCGGCAAGGCGAGATATGCCGCGGAAATCTTAGCGATTGCGATTCTACAAACAACGTTGCCATGACGACACGCAGACAAACAGCACGCGAGCCTGCTGCGCCGCCCTCTCCTCCGCCCTCGTCCCGCCGCCGCCGTGCAAGGCTCGAAGTCGCGCCCCCCTCGCCCGCCCCCGCTTGTCGGCCCCGTTCCCCCCGCCCGCCCCGCCAACGCCCTCTCCT
Source organism: Gryllus longicercus (assembly GCA_038098605.1). NCBI lineage: Eukaryota > Metazoa > Arthropoda > Insecta > Orthoptera > Gryllidae > Gryllus > Gryllus longicercus. The sequence goes on along the minus strand of JAZDUA010000397.1, from coordinate 699,065 downwards.
CTGCCCTCGCCGCTGCTCTGGCGGCGCTAATTGCGTTGTTTTTCTTATCCCAGCGCGTTATTCTTTTCCCGCGTATTGTTTTTCGCTTCCCGTTTGTTTGTTTCCTCCTTTCTTGCGAGGCTTCTCGCGCCGTCTTCCGTTTGTTATTGCACGCCGTCCCTTTTTGTTATTTTTAATTTACTTTCCTTTTTCTCGCTGTTTTTTCTTCTGATTTCGCTTGTCACGTCGCGTCGCGAGTTGCGCGTAATATTTCGCCGCCTTGCGCCCGCGGCGGTCGCTGCGCCCGGCGTGGGTGGCGCGGCGCCGCGCACGCAAGATGCGTGGGCTGCGGCGAATTGTCTTTGCTAATTGAAAACAACAGGGAGCGGCTGAGCGCGCGTCTGCCGACGTCGCCGCGTCGCCGCCACCGCCGCCGCCAGCGCCTGCCCCCTCGCTCCCCTCGCCACGCCCGGCACCCCCGGCACCGCACCCTTCCGCGGTCCCCCTCCGCGCCGCGCCGCGCCGCCCCCTCTCGCCGCCACCCCTTCCGGCGTCTCCCGCGTGCCCCTCTTGCTTTTTAACCTGGTAAACAACAGAAATGCATCCCCTCCCTTTCTCCTCCTTCTCTATCTCTCTCAGTACAAATATACTACTGTATTGATTCTCCCCACCCTTCTCCTTCCGTGACTACTGCACAGCAAAATATTACGGGAGGATTTCTCACTCGTACCCGACACCCGGTTCTTTCTCTTCGGCCCGGCGTCCCGCACCCCGCTGGCACCGACCGTCGGGGTAGTTAGATGGCGGCTGGAGGGGCGCGGCGCGGAGGCTGCCGTGGGGCGGGGGGGGGGGGGGCGGCCGGCGGCGCCGCTCCCCGCGCAAATCCGCGCGCTCTCTGTCGCGCCTCGCGCGCTCTCGCTCCCTCAGTGCGCGCTCGCAGTCTTTTTACTTCTGTCACTAGTAAGCGAAAAGGGGGTGAAGTTTTTTTGACGATTTCAATGTAGGCAGCGCGGCCGGTTTTCAAGTCCGAGCCCAGGCGCGGCGTGCGGGGGGGCGGGTGGCCGAGAGGCGGCGGCGGCGGGCGGCGGGCAGGGGAGCGCGGGCGAGAGGGGAAGGGGCGGGGGGAGGGAGGGGCGGTGGGGGCCGCGGCCGAGAGGGGGGCGCTGCGGGGATGTTGATTGCAGCGAGCCCGGGCGTGTCGGCTGTATACAGAGGAGAGATGAATTGTAAACATTCAGCTTGGAAGGAAAGCAGGCAGGCAGACAAACTGGCAGATGTGGTCTGCATGTGAGGCGAGGCGGCTGGCCGGGCGCGGGAGCGGGCGCGGACGCGAACGCGGAGGCGGTGGAGGCGGAGGAGGCGGCGAACGCGGGCAGGCGCGAGGTGCGAACGCGGCACGGGCGCGCAGCGCGTCGGCGGCGGCGGCAGCAGCCGCGGCGGTGGGGGCGGAGGCGGCGGCGGCGGAGGCAGCGGCGGATGCGCAGCGCCACTCACGCGGCGCTCGCAGCAGGTAGGCGCGCGGGCAGCGCACGCGGCAGCGACCGCGGAGGCGGGGGGCGTGGCGGGGGAGGGGCGGGGGCGGCGCGAGCCGGACGAGCCGAGGGCCGCTGGGCGCAGACGCGCTCGGAGAGCCGGAGGGCCGGCGCGCGGGAGACGGCCCCGAAGCACGAGCACGAGCACGCCTCGGCGGCAGCGGCGCTCCACCCGCGCGAATATTGACCAGCCACGCTACGCGTCGTGCCGCGCTGCGGACGCGCGCTTTTCGGCCTTCTTCGTGTACGACCCCTACGATAACACGATGCCGCGACCGCGTGGCTGCCGAGGAGCGGGCGGCGATGGCGAAGGCGGCGGCGGCGGCGCGGGCGCGAAAGCGGCAGCGGGCGGTTGGCCGCAGCGGTTGGGCCCGTGCAGCGCCTCTGCTGCCACCGCCGCCGCCGCCGCCGTCAACTCCGCGCCTCGCGCACTGTTTGCCGCGCACTTAGCGCGCGGGGAAGAGCAACGCGGCGGCGCGGGGAAAGCGCCTCTCCGCGGCCGCCGCCGCCATCGCCGCCCGACGCGGCTGCGCGCGGGCTGAGACGCGGCCAGATAAGACTGCAGTCAGTGTCGGTCGTCGCTGCGGCGGCGGCGGCGGAGGAGGAGGAGGCGCAAACGGGGAGGGGGCGTGACGGGGAAAACACGGCGCAGGGGAAGGGGAGTGTGCGAGGCTGTTCCGGGACCGTCGCGCTGTCCGGCCGGCGAAAACAACGCAACGCGGCCGGAGGCGGCTGCAGGGAAAGTGCGGCGGGCGGACGGACAGGCGCGTTGAGGTGGCCACCGCCGCCGCTCCTCCGCGTCCGGTCTCCTCGGCCGCACGTTTTATTCACGTCCGAGCGCTCGCTAACAAATATTTTCCGTGCGCCGCAGGCCCACATGGCGGCACACAAGCATGTTTAGTGCTAAGGAAGTCAAACACATGTTGTTTATGAGTGGGAAGGGCGACGGCGCCCTCGCATTCCACCTCCCGAGTAAACAGCGGCTGCCGCCGCCGGCGCGGCAGCGGAGGCGACGGCGGCGGCGGCGCGACGGTGGCGGCAGCGGAGGCCCGCTCGCACGCCGTTCTCCGGCCCGCCCCCGCCCCCGCCTCCGCGTCCGCCCACGTCGCCCCCACGCTGGCACTGCGTCCGCTCCATCCACGTTCCGCGCAAATGGGGCGAAGTCTGCACGCGGCCGCCCCCTGCCTCCGTCTCCGTCCCCCCCCCCGTCGCTTCGCCCCGCGGGCGCGAGAAACGTCGCACGCACTTGGCGTTGGGAGCACGCGGCTCGAGCGGGTCCTGGTCTCGGCCCCGCGGCCGTGTCATGCTAATGTGACTGGCGCTATGGATTGAAATGCGCTCGTTGTGTCTTTTGTAGCCGCACCACGTGGGTGTCTCCGCCAGCCCCACTCAACGCATCTTAGTCACCACTTGCATCTCGAAGCAAACCGCGAATACCTTTCATCCTCTTTGAGAGTTAGCTTTCTTTTTTTCTCGAAAACAGAGACTGCTTTTGGTTATTCGGAAGAAAAAAAACAGATACGGACAATGCCAGTATCCATTCCAGTGTATTTTTCTTGAAGTGCGTCGCCGATGATTTAGTTAGAAAGCGACATAAATTACAATCATATAAATATAGTCAGTGATTGTTAAATATAGTAAAGTATTGATAGTTATGCATTGATAATTCTTGATACTGACAGCTAAAATTCATGTTTATTAAGAAGTTTTGTTTCAGGAAAATTTCATCGTATATTATAAATATATTTAAAAAATTTGCCAATTTAATATTATCGTAATGATATCCGCATTATTCGTTTTTAAAATGAAGAATTGTCCAAATTTTCCCCATAATTGTCATAATTGCAGCACATTCAACTTCACTTTTTAAATAATTGCAATGTATTCGTTTTTTGACATCAATGAGAAGTTTCAAGTGCAAGTCATTTTGTAGTGTTTTTTTTTCGTTAAACATGAGCAGACAGACTATTTTACATGTTTTGAAAGTATCTGAATTACGTGCTTATGTCCTGTATCACTCCAGTATGTGAATTATTAAAACATATCGTTTTCATTAATTAAACATTAAGTAGAGTGTCTTGGTGTACTCTTCCGGCTTGAGGCACATGAATTACTTCTGTTTCCTCAGTTATTCCTTTGTTTTTCTTAAATCAAATATATATAGTGATGCATTACTAGCTTTTCCACTGTATTTTTTTTACATGTCACTCGAAAATTACCATTTGCAAAATATTTACAACTAGCATTGAAGTTTGTGAAATTAAATTACTATAAAACTGTAAGTTTTTATAACACAATTCACAACAAATTAAATTTTAATTAGTTGAACTAAACACTTCGTCTCTTGGAGGTTTATACTTCGATTAAAACATTAAGTCCATTAAGTTCCCGATTGTATGACAGCTGACCAAGTGTGAACGGACCTAATGTTTTAATTGAAGTTTAAATCTAACAATAATAACTTTTTCGTAAGACATATTTTTTGTGCCTTTGCGTGGTCTCCACTTTTTTAAATTTGTTATTTAAAAAAATCTCTTATTTATTTCATTTTCATGAAATAGTAGTTACTCCTTAAAAGAAATTTTTTTAAAACAGCATAAATTGTTATGGAATTGAAAATTGTTTCGCAATTCAGAGTGTTTTCGTTAGTTTTTCAATTGAGTAATATATGTAAGGAATAAGTTGAGAGTCCACATATTAAAGAATTTAGAACATTCCCTTGTCAGACATCATTATTTCCATTTCTCAAGGACTGTCGGTGTCTACTATTGAATATTATATGGAGTAATGTGCTGTCAATTGAATGTGTGAGTAAATAATTTCCACGTTACATTTTATCTCTTTATTGTCCACAGCGAGTCAATTTCATTTTTTCGGTTCAGTTAGTTACCTTCATGATTGTGATGGAAATTTACAAAAAACTTGTTTTCTTCCATTTGAATTCACTTTTCAACCTGATTCAGAAATTCATTTTACTCCTGCATGCAATTTCTTGGAAGCTATGAAAATGTTCTACGTTGAGGCTGTTATCTCTATTTTTATCCTCAATTCGATTTGGTTGATTATGTTTGGTTGTACCGTGAGAGTCGAATGACGCAAGAAATATAATTGCGCTAATACTGCAAGTAAGCAAAACTTTGATGTGATCTCCCTTCTAGAAGTTCTTTTGGGACGAAATTTCCTCGAGATTCTGCGGTGCACTGCGGTGCATAGGTGGGAGTTGCAGATGGAAGTTGACGCTTTGATGCTAGAAAGATTTTTTTTATTTAAGGTAACATCTTGTTGTTGTTGTTGTTTTGTAACAGGACTTTTGTATGTTAACTGAATATGTAAAAATGACGAAAAATCTAAATCACAATTAAATGAAGGCTAATACAATAGCGCATTCTTTTTTATATTTATATGGTTACTTTATATTGTAGTACTATTTGAATTCGCAGAAGTGTTTCCAGCCCGGAAAAATATTTGTCCTGACTGGTATTTGAATTTAGATGCATATACTCCGCAATTAGCATGAAATATCCTTTACCACCAACTGACGCCTCACCACCTACTAAGTTCCTAAAATAACAAAAATAAAGTTGAACTTTTGCTATTTTAGACATTTAAAAATTTTAATGAAAATCAGACCTATTCATTTTTATTAAGATAACTTTGCTATATTCGAACCAAAATGTTATGAACAAATTTGTTGCCATTTTTCGAAAAATGTTGTTTGCTTTTTTTGTCACGTTTCACTCAAAATTACGTGAAAAGAACTCATATGTTTAAAGAATTGTACATGACATTGTTTAAACATCTAAGTTTGAAGAAAATATTTATATCTTTAATTTAATCTAAATCTAATATTTATATTAATAATTCAGTTGTAGGAAGACGTCGTAAAAATTGAACTTTTGCGGGTATCAAAGATTTACAGGTTTTACTGAAAATCGGACTCTGGTCACAAGAAAAAGACTAGTTTTTTTCCTTTGGTTTTATATGCACTTGCATCCAGCTCAATAACTTATTTTATCTTCATGCTTTAATGAGCTTTAATGCCCTGAAGAGATTGTGGGGGTTTTCGATCACTGAGAGTTGTACCTCACATGTTACCTCCGATTCCAACACTCGACAACACCCTGAGGCGTTCAGTGCCTGTGGTGCTCCTTTAGGCAACACTTTTGCCTTTTCCTCGTCCTTTGAGTAGGGCTTCTTAAATGTGTTCATCTCAACTGTTCCGCAGTTATTATAAATTCATATTTCTTCTCCTTTCCGAAAACAGTAATTATTGCGTTGCTGTGTCAAATGGATTTCAATGGTTTATTTTGTATTTATTTAACACTAAAAATAGTACAAAAAAGTCTTGCTTTTCTTGTTTGAAATGAACATATTTATGATTAAGTTCAACTGTATACTCAAGTACCTTATCCGTTTGTCTTTCACAAACCCCTTTGGTCCTATGGTCCTTTGATCTTCGCCCGTATCGGCCACGGAGGCTTCATAAAATTTCCGAACAATTGAAACTTTGCCAGACGATGTGTGCGACTGAACACACGTGATCAGTGGTTTTATAATATTGACTTTTTAAATAAAATGTCATATTTTACTAAAGGTTTTCAGTTGTCCTAAAACCATATCCATTTACACACACACACACACACACACACACACACACACACATATATATATATATATATATATATATTGTGACGTACCTGATTGGCGGTACTTTTCACTGCAATAAAATTTGGAAAGGACGGGTGTCTTGTCTCGTGAATGGGTCTCTTAAGGATTCGGCAATACATTGGCAAATCAGAGTTAGAATTTCGTCTGAACACAAACACAATTTATTCTTAAAACCACACATTCTGTACATTATCATACATACAATTATTCCCCGTTTTGGTACCAAAACTCAGTTTATAACTAGATTTCTCCATACCTCGGGCCCCGTGAATACCTCGTTTGTTCACTGACGATCGCCAACGGCCGCGGCGGTCGGTGACCTTCGATGCAGCTCGGCACTCCGGACGGTTGGTCAGGCGGGCTCCCGTGTCGTCGGCCCGCGGCGGCGTCGGCACGAATCCCTCTGCTTTGACGCTGATTGTCGTGCGTGTTGTTCCGCTGGAGCATTGACGGCCTCTAGATTACGTTCGTCTTGCCCTTGCAGTATATCTCTTGTTATATCGCAACACCATTCGTCAGTGCCCTTCCACTCTCCTAATTACCACTATGGAGTACGTGGCCGCCACTCATGCAGGCATCAGCTCCGCGATTTACAGTTTTACTTCTGTTTTCACTGTTTCCGATATCACGAACACGATCTTTAGTTTATACAGTCAGACATCTGCCAATATTGCGTTCACCTGCTTCCTGTCCGTATTTCTATCATCAGTTCACTTAATTCAATCCTCTTTGTCGCGATCACCGATTTCGTGCCAACCTCTTTCACGCACAGTCTCACACTCCTCACTGCCAACGGCCCACTGCCTCCCCAACGGCCGATGTCTCGCCCGCTCTCGTCGGCCCACGGCGGCGGATTCGTTCTCTAGTCCCCGTCCGCCGGTCGCCGCTACTGCCGCTAATACCGCGCAGTTCAAAACTGGACGTAATTAACCCATACACTCTGTGTCTCTAATTGATTGGAGAAACGCTCCGCGTTTCAATATATATATATATATATATATATATATATATATATATATATATATATATATATATACACGATAAACCTATTAGCACCTGCAACTCTTTCACATACTGTTCTGTAATTGAGAATTTTTTTAATTTAATGTATTTCACTCTAATGTGCGTGAAAACTATTTATATTTTTGAAAAGTACGTACCTTATTTCAAGATGTCTTTGAGCAACTGATATCATTCAGGGGAACATTTTTTTCAGTATTGTAGCTGAAGGAAGAAAATTATTAACTTTTGCAATTATCAAAAATTCGAAGACCTCAATGAAAATGAGACCTTCGCCATTTTTAAAAAGCCCTTTCAGCTAAGAAAAATCAAAGTTTAATAAAAAAATTGGTATCATTTTCAAATGTTGTAAATGTTAAGGCTTTATTTAAAGTACTCCCCAAAATCAAAATATTCATTTCAAATTCGTAGGGCATCAAGTTCGTTCAGATCGATTGAAGAAAATCAATTTCCGAGAAAATCATTTGAACGGTTTAGACGCTTGCGTACACAATAAATGGACGGACGGAGAGGCGGACTGCTAGACGAACAGTCGTTTTACTGTAAATGGATTTTTCTGTATCAATGGCACACAAAACGTGGGTTCTGGCTGCACAACGTTTTAGAGGAAATAATTTACTACTTATAGAAATAGAATTTATCAACCTTTTCGAAACCAGGGCCCAACAATAACTGTTTTTTCTGTAGGAAAATCACCTATTTTTGTCATATTACAATATTTTTCTGCGAACTTAGTAAGGTGAAAAAATAAAAATGACCGAAAGAGAAATGATCTGTTTGTTATTGAGAAACTCTTATTATCAAGTGACTTAACAATTTTTATTTCCTTTACATCTTTTTTATTTTGAAAAAAAAAAGATTCGTTTTATTTATCCCAACAGTTTTACGTCGTGTCTGTGAGAGCAATACGCGAGGAATTCACGAGAAGCAGAAAAAAATGTTTAATCGCAGAGGCTTTACCAAATGATTCACCTGAAATATTTACGTTTGCCAAGCGGCGTAAACGTCAAAGCGGAAAGCGTACCCACAACACAAAGCGTTGGCTTTTCTCTCAACGCCTCTGTACGCTGATACCAATTGCGATACTTTATTCAACAAATGTAGTAGCATATTACGAAATTAAAGCACGTGTTAAACGTGTCCCACCGATATGGCAGAGAGGCGTAAATAAGTGATGAAAACAATGCAAATTTCATTGTACATCCAGGATTCATTTTTCCAGATGCATGAAGCGGTATAAGGGGAATATTCGAGCTATACAGAGGAATTGCCTCGTTAAAACGTGCTGTAGAGATAATGCATTACGTGGGTTCGGGACACGACAGGTGTGCTGATGGTATTGCTGGAGAAATTTCCGTGGTCAGCGATCGGGGATGAACTCCGCGTACGTAAATTGATTTTTATCGGAGTGATATTCATTTGAAAATATTAAGAGGATTGTTTTAAGAAATTCTTTCCATATTTACCCTTTGCCCGGTAGATAAATCGCCCCGTACCCCACAGCGTGATGCCATCTTAACGAAATTCCCGTCTCGCCTCGCCAGGAGACTCCAATACACTTAATAAAAACAAATCGCCTACCAGCCGCAGTAAATTGTTCCTGCAGAGCCTGCCGATGCCCTGTGCCCGGTGGATTGTCGGAACATCCACTTCCAGGAGCTGCTCCGTGTTAGCGCGCCCGCGTGAATTTTTATCCCCCTGCAAATCCTGGGCTCTAGGCCGAGCTGCGCAAAATAGTCTAGTCTGGGGAAGGACATCCGCTCTGCGGGAAGGCCGGCCGCAGTGGGTGGGGCCGGCGGCGAGGTTGGCGGCGGCGGCCGAGGGGGTTCAGCCGCGGGGGCCGCTAAGTCCGACAACGAGCGAGGGCCACGCCCCTCGCCGGCCGCCGTCAAGCGCGGCTGGCCACTTCATTTTTACGCGGGGGTGGAGGCCGGCAAAGCTAGCGGGTCGTTTGCGAGCTAATCGCCGCCTCAAGAAGCGGCGGAGCGGCGTCGAGGCTTTGCGCCCCGTCCCGTCCCGTCCCCGGCTCTGCTCCCACTCCACGCGGCCCGGCCGTGATCTGCGGATGCCCCGCCCCGCCCACTCCGTTTCGTGAGGCGCGTGTCGCTTGTTAGCGCCGCCGCTTTGACGCTAATTAGGCGCGCGCTGCGGTTCCGCCGCCGGCCGGGGGGGGGGGGGAGGCGGCGCCCGCCGGCTCTCGGAAGAAGCCGCTCCAACATGTAGTATCCCAGCCCCGTCCCACCCCCACCCCTCCTCCGGGCGCTGCAAGTTGACAGGAATTACGAACACGGGAGCGTACGCGTGGTCCTTTGGGATCGGGAGAGATCAGGGTACGGTAGGGTATTTATGAGCGTCTCCTCACCATGTTGAGAATGATGGGGTCGTTTAATATCTTGTTCTAAGGACTTTTTTTATTATGAATACTATGAACAATAATGATAATTATTACTTTAAAATAAAATATTCAAAATAAGTAAGTACTATAATACAATATTTTTGCAAAATATATTTTAATCGTGTGTTTATTACTTAAAGAATATCATTTTTAAATTAATTCTGGAGTCCAGCAACGAAATAGTTAATTACCTAGTTTTCTTTTTCTCCTTAAAAGGAGAGGTCTATGCCTTATGGATACTCGTATTGCTAGAAAGAGTCTTATGAACGAATAGCGAAAATCTTGTGTACTGGGGAGAGTGAGCGAAATATACTCCGGCTGTTACCGTTGTCAACACAAAAATTTTGCTTTTGTGTAAAACCATCGATCGACACCACGCGCCAACTCATCGGTGTAATTCTTAGATTACCTAAAAGTTATTTTACATAATAAGATTTTAAAAAATAACTTAATTCATGACGGGGAAAGGTTATGTCTTGAGCGTGATACTGCGTGAGATTTGATTCTCCCGAGGGAATAAAGCTCAGTTAAAATCCATGCGTTGTACAGAACTTTATTATTAAACCATTTTCTTTTATTTAAAACTCGCGTTTGCTTTATCATATATTGGATATGGCTGTAGATAGTTATACGGCTTCCTACTATTAGGAGCCATGGAGAAGGAAGTGATAACGACGACTGGTAATGAAGACGGGCCGAGAATTAAAGTCCACCCGTTCTTTCTGCCCGTCTTCACTGTTCGACATCACGTGCAATCAGCTGATGTGGCTGCGGAGACAGAACGCGAAATGAGCGCGCAATCGATTTGCTCTGATCTGTTACTATAATCCTTCTGAGATTGATATGTCGCTTGAGTCCCTTCGGCAGGGTAGAATGCTTTAACATGTTTAGAAATAAGACGTAACTAAATTGTATTGTGATTTTCCAAATTTATAGTAACAGATTAATAAATGATTGTTAAACGCCATAATAAAGCCGTGGAGGAAGGTTGCGCGTTACAATACCTAAAAGCCTGACGAATAAATCTGAATGAGAACCGTAAGCTTGCAGAAAATCCCCCGCTGTAAACAAGATCCCAGGTCTTGTTACATCACCTCGTACAAAGAGCGACGTTGCGGTTGAGCTCTGTTCCGCTCCTTGGGGCGCCGTTGCAGGAGATCAGCATTCAGCGTGTGGTGTGGCGAGGCGGCGAGGGCGTTTGCGGGCGAAAGGCGAAGAGAAATCCGCGCGGCGCCACGCGAGGGGGCGCGCTGCCCAATGCAAAGGCCCAGCGCGGAGCGGGGCGGAGAAGAGCAGAGTGGGACGAAGGGAACTGAAGAAGCGTAGAGTGATGCGGGTGGGAGCGGGGTAGAGCGGAGAGGAACGACGCGGTGCGAAGTGAAGCGGGGCGAAACCAAGTGGAGCGGAGGAACGGGAGAGGAGCGGGATGAAGCGGAGAGTAGCAGGGCGGAGCGGGATGGAGCAGGACAGAGCCAGTCGGAGCGAGGTGGAGCGGAGATGAGCGGGACGGAACCGTGTGAAGTGGAGCGAAACAGGGTGGGAGCAGAGTGGAGCGGGGCGGAGCGGAGCCGAGCGGGTTGAAGAGGAGCGGAGCAGAGCGGAATGGAATGAGTTGGAACGGAGAGGAGCGGGGCGGAGCGGAGCGGGATGGAGTGGTACGGGGCATAGTGGGGCGGGGCGGAGCGGAGCGGTTTGGAGAGGAGCGGAGCAGAGCGGAATGGAGTGAGTTGGAACGGAGAGGAGCGGGGCGGAGCGAACAGGAGCTGGGCAGATCGGTGTGGAGTGGGGCGGAGCGGGGCGAGGCGACGAGCTGCTGCGAGGGGCGTGGGGCGCGTACGGGCGACGCGACGGCGCTGGAACGACGAGGAGGGGGCGGGACGGGGCGGGGCGGGGCCGGGACGGCTTCAGGCGCCCGTTTATGCCCACGTAACTTCCCAAACAGTTTCTGTACAGCCTCTTGTTTAACTTATTGCTTTTTAAATGCTCCTCGGTGCTCTTAATTCGCGGCGTGGCTTAACGCTCGCGCCGCGCTCGAGGCTGCTGCGCTCCGCCCCGCCCCACCGCCCCCGCCTCCCTCGCCGCCCCCTCCGCATTCCACCTGCAATTTGCGCGGCGCCTGCGAGCGAACGCGTTGGCGTGGAGGAGCGGGGCGGGATGGGGGCGTGGCGGGAGCGGGGCGGGGCGGCGCCTGCGGCGGAGGCGGCGAGTGAGAGCGCCGCCTCTTGCGTTCTTCTTGTAATCTTTGTGTAGATTGTTATTGCTTGGCCGCGCGGCGGGATATTGCCGCTCGCTGCGGCCCCGCGGCGCGTCGGCTATTAAAACCGCGCAACCCTAATGAAGTAACCATCTCCCAAACTTTGTAACGCGCTTTAATGTTCTTTCGTGTTTTTATAACGACACAGCCGCCGATGATGCTTGCGAAAACTTTCTATAGACGAAAATGAAGGAAATTGTGTTGGATTCAACCCCTTCTACTTTCTGGGCCATTTGTTTGACACTGGGAGGTTGTAAAGTTAATTTAACTCAATATTGATTTGATGAGGTTCGCTCCTTCCCGTCGTTCTTTGCGGCCGTGGCGCCCCGCGTCCTCTGCCCTCTTCTTAGCCTCTCGCCCCCTGCCCTCCCCCCGTTCTCTCGTCTGCACCTTCCCCGCTTCGCTTCTTGGCGGCCTCTCGGTGGGTGGGTGGTTGCGGGGAGCGCGCGTGTGGTAATCACGCCCCGGCCGCCGATGGCACTCGCCGGCGCGGGGGCGGGGCGGGGGCGCTGTATCTCGCGCTGCATCTGCATGAGGGGAAGAGCGCGGGGGGCCTGCGCCCGCGAGGACTCGCGATTCCCGGGACGCCGTGCGGATTTTATGACTCGCGTGGGCGGGGCGGGCGGCGCGTTACCGGGGACGGCGGATGAGGTGTGACGAACGGATGCGATGTACGGAGACGGTCACCCTCCCACCTCTGCTCCCGCCGTCTCGCCTGACTGCCCGCTTCGTACTTCAGGTTTCTGTTTTTCTTGAAATCGCCTCCACATTTCGTCCTATTTTTGGCCGCTATTGAACCGCGATGCAAGGAGCTTCTGGTCGTCGTATACAGGCGTAGTTTCTCCTAGTTACTCGTGGCGGGTACTTGTGCGAATGGGAGCTACTTCAAGACGTCTTGGTTATTACAACTACTTTTGCTATCCGTATAAGTGATATTTGGAACATTGTGAATCGTAATGAAGATAAGTAACGATCTCAAACGCCCATGCGCGGAGAATTTGAATCATCGATCAATCGAATCCCTCTCTTCATGACCTCCGTTACCCGGATCCAGCCATATGTACTTGTGATTGTCTGAATTATCTTCCATAAGTTGTTAAAAATTTACTTCACGAATGAATTGGGCTAAAAGCAGGAGATCGAAAGAGTCGACAAACTTCACATGTCATAACAAAATCTAAGCATTAGAACTTCATGGAGTGAGAAAACAACAAAATTTAATTTTAGTAGTTCGAAAGTTCAAACGTGTATTATATTATTTATACTCAGTATTGACGTAGGTAAATTATCTTAGTTTGGTTCACTCACGAGTCACATCCCTTCAAATATTATTAGCAAGAAAGGACAATATTTTACGAAAATGCGAAAGGAAAAATAAAATTCGTTTGGGAGATTTGATTTCACGAGCGGGCGGCCATAAGGAAACGCGGACTGTAGGGAACCAAGATGCTCGGTGAATGCATCGGAATTCGATGGCAGAGACGATAGAGGGAGGATGCCAGCACACCAGAGGCGAAAAATCACAGGCGCGTGGGCGCCGGGGGTGCGTGGGCGGGGGGCGCGCAGCAGGTGCGGCCCCTCGCGGGAACTCTCCCACGCGCCGCGCCAGCCCCGGCGCCAACGCCGGAATGCGAGAATCATTACGGAGCCCAGTGACAAATTGATATATCGATGGGCGCAGGGCCGGGTGCCGGCGGTCTGGCGGCGGCGGCGGAGTGTCGCTCGTCGCGTGAACGGGCGGGCGGCGCGGAGCGGGGCGGGGCGGGGCGGGGCGGAGAGGGTGGGGCGTGGTGGGCCAAGCAGAGCAGAGCGCTCTCCGCGCCGGGCGCCAGTGTTTGTGGACATGTTGATGCATGGCGGTAGTCAGCGCGACTCCACTAAACTTCACTTAACTTGAGGCGGTTCCGGCGTCGGGCTCTGGGGGCTTGTTGCAGAAATGTGAAAAGTGCAAATACAAGGAAGGGCGCCGGCGACTCCGGCGGGCCCGACTCGGCCCGGCCCCAACCCGGTCTCGGCCCGGTCTCGCCCGCCCCCCGCGCGGCCGCGGTGCAAGACGGCGGGGGCGAGCGCGGGGAGGGACGAGGGTGGGGCAGCCTGGTGAGCGAGGTTAAGTTCGCGAGGTGGAGGCAGCCACCCAGCACACGTGTACAAGTTCCTCCAAGTTTGGAGCTCGTGCTCGCTAGAGTAAACGTCTTTCATTATACATCGCGGCGCGCTCCTGCAGTTTGCACGCCCGCCCGCCGCGCCACGCCGGCTGCCCCGCCCCCGGCCCCGCCCCCGGCCCTGGCCCCGGCCCCGGCCCCGCCACGGCCGCTCGGCCCTCCGGGCGGCGGAGGAGGCGGCGGCGGCAGCGCGGGTGGGGGCGTCTTTTCCAGTTAGTAAGCGCAATTGTTCCCCCGGGTGGCGGTAACTATGCAGTAAAGACGCGGGGTAACGGAATAGCGCTTTGCGGCGAAGAGCGGCGCGTCGGGGCAGGGCGAGGGGAGAGGGGAGAGGCGGGGCGGGGCGTGGGAGTCTTCGGCGACGAGCGGAACTTGCGCACACCGCGGCCCGCGGAATGTATACGTCGGCGGCGGCGGCGGCGAAGGCGCAGGCGGAGAAGTTGGTGAACTTGCTTCATTGAAAGCTCTCCCGGCGATCTGCTCATATCCAATCAAACGCGCCGCGCCGTAAGTGGCTTTGTCGCGGCGCTGGGTTATTGCGGGGCCTCGGGCGCAGGGGCGGGCCGGGGGCGGGGGCGGAGTGAGGCGGGCGCGGTCGTCGGGCGCCGTGTCCGTGACGCCGCCGCAGTATTTATTGCGCTTATTGGCTCCCCTCGCAGGCCGGCTCGGGGCGCGGGCGGCGGCCGCGGGCGCTGGGCTTTGGCGCTGGGCGCGGGGCCTCAGAGGCCGCCTCCGACTCCTCCGAGAGCTCTGGAAAATGTTGCCAAACGAGGTTGCGAAGCGCGTGCGGGGACAGGGGCGGGGGCGCGAGCGGGGGCGGAGGCAGGGGCGCGCCGGGGCAGGGTGCGGGGGCGCCGCCCTTATCAAACGCCTTCTTATTTTCTCCCGCAGAATTGCGGAATACATTAGGCGCGGGCGCCACTTTGATGCGGCGCAGTCGATGCGCGCCGCGTTGAGCAGGCAATTTAAGAGGCAGCGCGGCCTTCCAGTGTCATATTAAGCGACGAGCGGCGCCTCCTCCCCTGCCCCTTGCGCCCCGCCCCCGCCCCGCGCCGCCCCCGCGCCGCTTAACGCCCTTTCGCCGGCCGGGGCCCCGCGCCGCCCCGCGCCGCCCGCTTCCGCCCCGCAACGGCTCCGCGGCGGGACGCCAGAACGGGCGTTGGCGACGGCGGCGCGGGCGGCGGAGGCGGCGAGGGCGCCGGCGGCCGCGGTGCGTAATTGGATTAGCGTATCCGCGCCTTCTCCGCGCTTCTGCCGCCGCCGCCGCCGCCTTCGTCGCGATTTCGAGCTCGGCTGCGCTGGCTCCGAGCGGCTGCGCCGGTGGTGGCGGCGGCGGTAAATACTGGCGGGATTTAGTGGCGCCGTAAGAAATGGCGCCAAAACTTTTTAAAAGCGCTCATATCTCTCACCCTTCCGTATTCCAGTGAAGTTTCGGGCTCCGCGGGATTATTCCGGGTCTGCAGGTGCGGCGACGTCGGATGCCTCGGGCGAGGGCGACGTCGGGGGGGGGGGGGGGGGGCGAAGGGCGCCAACAGGGCGGCTGAGAGGGCTTGACATCCGTTTTTCTTTTACTTCTGCTTTTCTTCTGAAGATTGCTACACGTTTCTTCTTGCTACCCTATCGCATTTCAGATTCTTTTATTTTGCTGAAGGTCCCATTAAAATATGACTGTATTGAGCATTTCGCAGGCAACATGATGTTGTCGTTTATTATGTATTTATTGTCACAATTATATATTTTTCCCCAAAAATCATATTATATTGTTTTACCTATTGTTGAATTCCGAGACAGCTCTATGGTGGCTTGTCCACTGCAATCTGTCTTTTAAACCTCTGGTGATGCACTCATGATGACAGCTCTTAATCGTCAGAATGTCGTCTGCGGTGGAAGTTAATCTTGTTTTTCTATTTGATGTTCATTTTTTTCTTGTCAATTTAGTACATCTAGTTGTACCACTGGCACAAGGTACCAAATCCACTTGTGGATGCATTACAGTAAAGAATTGTTACTACAAAGTATGTATAGTCATGAACTATTTCTGTATCTATGGAGCTAACTAACCATCGATTTAATTGCCAAGTCGTTAGCTTGGTTGTACAGAATCTGTGCTATGTCTGGACTATGTGCAACAAAGGGCTGTCCTGGACTAGATTTCAGAGCGAATGGATAAGTAGTAAAGAACCTAGAATTCCTTTTTAAAAGCGCTAATCGATAGTGGAATGTAATAATTCTTTACGCCTTTGCTGCTTCATAAGAACTTTCGGGAGGGAATGTCTGTGAACGTTACATTAGAGACGAGAGTTTTGATTGCAACTGTTGTAATTGCTGAATTGGGCTAGAGACGGTTTTGTAATTTCCGTCTAAACAAAAGACGATAAATACCACAATAGTAGCAGCAAGAGGAGAGGAGCAAATAATCAAATCTATTTTCTAGCAATTGAAGATATTCCAACCAAGACGAACAGAATACACAAACGCTTTTCATTTCACGCTCCAAAGCAATGACAACCCACTCACAGTGGAAGGGAGGAAGAGAGCCAGGAAGGACGATAAGGAAAAGTTTGATAGTAGGAAGAGTCGAATGAAGAGCTCGAATAGAAAGCGGAAGGCATAAGAGTGGAGGAGGAAAACAGGAGGCAACGGGAACGGAAGTGCTTGAACGGGGAGTATTGGAATGGGGGTTCGCTCTGGAACCTGGTGGGGGGCGACCAGCCGCTCACGAGAGCGGCTCATAAGGAAATCCATCAAGCGCACAATAAGCAACGACGACACGTATGCCTCGAACAGAGCGAGATTATCAGGAAGCTCCTGAATCTCTATTCAGTTCTCTTTAACACTCGCCTAACTAAGACCGTTAGGCGCTGAGTGATACAATGATTATCAGAGTGAAGGAATAACTCGCGATGCCTGCGTCGGGCTTCGAACCCTCAACATTATCGGCCAAAGGCGCTGTGTTGGTCCAGGCGACACCCGCTCCCGTCCTCCGTCGTCGGCGCGCAATAATTGATTTTTGGAGGCGCTTGTTTCTCGCGGTGTGTCCCGCGTGACGGACGCGTCTCGACGCCTGAAAGGGGCGAAGGGGGGGAGGGGGTCGTCGGGGGCGGAGCCGGCGGCCGGTTGCTCGCGCTGTCGCCCGCGTCCCCGCCCCCGCCGTCAGCCGGCGTCCTAAGCAAGCAGCGGCGCCATCGGGGGTTGAGCGGCGGGCGGGGCGGGAGCGGGGCGGGCGCGGGGGCGGAGCGGGGCTGCGAGGCGGCGCGCGGGGTGCACGACCTTGGGACGGCTGCCGCCCGCTATTTGTTTATGCCCGGCGTGCGGGGAGAGACGCGGCGGCGACGGCGGCGGCGGCAGCCGCAGCGTGGGCCCAGTCTGCAGCGCCGCACGCGCCCTGCGTGGTCGCGCCCGCGGGCCCGCGCCGCCCGCGCCGCCTCGACGTGCCGACGTGCCGACGCCCGCGCCGCCGACCCCGCCGGCCGCTCGCGGTGCTCCAGGGAGGAAGCGAAGGAAGTGCGCCGAGGGGCGGAGCGGAAGAGCGGTGGGCGGATGGCGGCGCTGAAGGTACCGGTTGGCAGGCCTGGCCAGCGCACGCGTAACGCTGCCTCTTGCAACTCCCTCCGGCACGGGTGTGCGTATCGCGACACTTCTGGATATTAAAAATTAGACATTATTATTATTATTATTATTATTATTATTATTATTATTATTATTATTATTATTATTATTATTATTATTATTATTATTAAGGTAGTCGTATGCATAGTATTTGACATACAAGTTTCCTGCCTTGTTTTAGTTTAAAAGAAGTACAGTGAAATTTGGGATCGTTTATTGTGTTATGCCAAGCACGAGCCAAGTTATGACAGGACGTGATTGACAAGAACATCTTGCTATATAAATAATACTTATGATGTATTTGCTTTGTGATTGCAACATACATGCCGGTATTTTGGTCTTGACTTAATTAGTAGTAGTGTCAGTAATTTGTAATTAGTGTCAGTAGGGAGTGCTTCACTGTACTGTGAGCTTCGATAAACGTCCCAAAATCCCGCAGACATTGAAGAGTAGTTCGACAAGACGTGTAGTAATTTCTTAATAGTCACATCGCCATCATTGAAGCTTTCATGGTAGTTATTAAAGAGGTGCGTGGTCGTTGGCAGCGACCTCCTCCTCCGCCCCGCTCCGCTGTGCTGTCTCTGCCGCGTGGCAGGCGCGCGTCAGGCCGCTCGCCGTCGACCTCCCGGCCTCGTGTTTACTCGGCCCCCGCGCCCCACCCCCGCCCCTGCTCTGCCCCCGCCCCGCCCCGCCCCGCCCCGCCCCGAAGGTCTCGTGGCCGCTCGCCGTCTGTTGTGCCGACCGGCGCTTCATTAAAAAGCAATTTCCAGATTATATAAAGCTGATGCGATAAATGAATAAATGGGAAATGGTAATGCGAGTGTACAATAAATGGGCGATCTCATTTCGCGTTTAGGCGACGCCGCGTCCGCTCTTCCCGGGCGCTGCACCGCCGCTCCGCGCAGCCCCGCGCAGCCCTGCGCACAAGCCCGCTCTCCAATTGGGCGCACCGGCCCCTGCAGCTCCCCGATTCTTGCCGCGTTAAACGCTAAGCCCAGACGCTTGTTAACTTCACTACAGGCGTCACAGGTGCTGTGGTAACATGTGCAGAATTACGAGGCATTAAGCTATTTAACCAAATGCTCATTTTCATTATTTAAGTGACAAAGGTGGGAATAATGTTTATCAAAATAATCATTACCTCTCATTATTTTATAGAATATTTTTTCTTCCATTTATTCTTGAGGGCCTGTTAACGATAAGTAAACAACTGAAAGCAAGCACAGATTGCACTTTTCTCCATAGTATATCACTCATAATTTCTAATTATTTTTGACGTTAAATAGATAAATACTTTTCAAGAGATTTGTGGCGTATTTGCTTGAAGAATTTAGGGAATGCAGAGATGGCGCTTTCGTTTTCTTCTCCAAACTGGATGTTGTTTTATTGGCAGGAAATGAAAGCCACATTCATTGTGATCGTATTTAGTGTTATCATTTGTCTCGCGTATCATACTATGGAATCGCATTACATGATGCTGAAAATGTGCGGTAATTCCCGATGAATTTCATGGTAACTGTTCACGGAATACTACAACATACTAGCTTCACTGTGCAGAGCGTTGAGAAACGGCGGCGGAATGGCCTGTTGAGACGCGCTGCCAGTGGCGGGGCGCGAGTGAGGGATCGTCGATGTGAGGACGAGGGAAAGGAAGGTGGGTGAAGGGCTGAGGAAGCGCGGCCGGGCTAAGTGACGGTTGGCGGGGATAAAGCCGCGTGGCTGAGGCGGGGCCGGAGCCGGAGGCGGGCCCGGACCGCGCGATCGCCGACATCTCGCGGGGCCAATGGAGGCCGCAGCATCTGCCGGTAGCGTCTCGGGTGGCGCGCGAGTTAAGATGATGCCGTAATTAAGCACAACGGAAGGGGCGCGCGTCATTTTCGTAATTGTCCTTGTTTCCTGCGCCGCCGCGGGCGACGGCCGCCCGCCCCCCCCCCGCCCCACCCCACCCCCCGCCACGCCCCCGCCGCCAGCTGCGCCGCTGCTAATCGCCCGCGCGGAGCGCGTCGGCGGCGGGGGGCAGAGGCAGGGAGCCCTAGCATCGTCCCCACTCTCTTTCCCACCCCCTCAGCCGCGTGGCCGAATGGGCGGAGCGGGCGCTGCTGCTGATCGCGCCACATCTCTCGCGCCGAATATTAACCGGTTGCCAATACTGCAGGGCGGCCGTCAAAGGACTTGCCATTAGAATAGGGGAAAGTTGGAAGGCTAGAGTGCGTGTGCGTAGCATGGAGCGAGAGCGACAGATTAGGACACGGGAATGGGTGTATGTACGCGAGCGCGCTCTCACGAGAAAGAGAGAGGGAGCCTTAACGACACCGGTAAGGAAAATGATCAGCAATTGAACCAGATACTATGGAATTTGTACGTGTTACGAATGCACGTTTCAATTGTCTGGTAACGACCAAATGAACTTCCATTAATATTATTGAGTGTGTCAGGTGAAGACTAAATGAACTCCTAGTTACGTTATTGAGTGTGGCACCATTGTCTTTACTTTTGGTCCAATTGTAACCAAAGAGAGCGAAAATAAATTTATTTGCAAATTGCGTGCGAAACGGTCGTGTCTCCATGAGACAGTTGCATCCCCCTCGACACACTTAGTATTCCCACGATGTCTATCCGGCCGCTTATCACTCTGTCCTGTTTCCCTCACTATCGTATTGATTTTCCTGAAATGAAGGGGAATTTAATATCTGAAGTATTAATTCCCTTGTCTTGTCCCTCTAGTTCGTAACTGAAAGGAATATAAAATATTGAACTGTAAAAACTGATAATCCTTCGTTGTCTAACAAATGGTAATAAACTGATGTAAGAAAAACCTTGTTGTTTTTTACTCATTTTGTTTATATATTATTGCAATATATTTTTTAGTTATGTATTTAGTAAAAATATACATATTTTGGATGCTTCGATATTTTGCTGATAATCGTCCGAGTTATACTATTTCGTAAATTTTGTGTTAAACTTCGTCTGATAATTTGTTATTGTTGGGGTATTTTCCAGATACAAAGGTATCGTACGAAGGAATTGGAATCAGAGTTCGCATTTTGTCTCACAAGCTTGGAATTATCATAATGTTAAACTTGCCTTGGGTCAGAAGAACAAAAAAGACCCGTGTCAACTACTACTTTCGGAAGTTACCGCAAGAGAAATAGTGAAATATGAGAATTAATTACAGTTTCTCTGCTGTGGTATGATGTATAAAGGAAGTATAACTGAAATTATTGTATGACATGAATTTCTTATGACTGGTTATTTCAGTGAAAGATCTGACAATTAATAATCAGTTATAAGTTCGTGGTGAGATTCTAATGAGAAAAGTATTACCTGCACATTCAACCTTGAGAAAGGTTGAGAAAACCTTTTTTACAAACACTAGATATTAGTACGTTCGAAGCGAGACGGATACGGTTTGTGGAAGCCGTGGTTTTGCACAAGTGTGCGCAGTGGCAATGCTTTTCACTCTTCTAAAATTCCTTACCAATCTCATAACTTTTGAAAAATCGAGGATTCCATGAACCATACCCGTTTTTAGTGATCAGCATACATAAATCTACTTCAAATCTACATTCTTGTACTCTGGTGTGTGGACTGTTGTTGAATGAAGATAGAAACTAATTGTAGTTTAAAGAATGGTCACCCCACGCGTACGGAAGGGAATAACCGGCACATTCAGTAGCAAATCCAAGGGGTGCCATGTGGATATGCCCCCACTCATCTCAATATGTTTATAATTTTTCAATCATGTCCCAATTGCAATTCAACAATGTCCCAACTTTTCGAATCAATTCGACGTATTGCTCGGATCTCATAACGAGGGAGTACTCTCGCTAAGCGCGCACGCCACACGAAACAATTCGCATTCTAAATTAGATAAGCTACAATCGGACGTACTTTGTCGCATTATTTTTATATATTGCAATTATCGAAAATTTAGAGATTTCACCGCAAGTCAAACTTTCGTAATTCAACGTCCTTTGCTCTATTCATGAAAAAGTAACGTAAATAGTTGTTTTTAAGAAAAAATATAAATACCATGAACATCAAGCTGAAATTACGCGAAAACTACTCGGTTTTTCAAATAATTGTATCTGACTGAATTTAAAGATTTAATTTTTTAGATCAGAATTTATTTAAGAAAAAACTCTGTTATCAATATTCTGCATTTGCAATGTTAATTTTTGTAATTTTCGAAAAACCCAGAGTTTGCCGAAACTCATTTTTGTTGAACCCTGAATTTTCGAAATTTACAATAGTTAGAAATAATGTGAGTAAATTTCTGCTGTTATAACTCTAGTTTCGTGACAATGGCTCGACAATGAGAGTTCTACTGTCGAAAAATCGTCACAATACACTGTCCTTACTACGTACGTAGTACTTCGACAAAGTAAAAAACCTATTTTTTCTTCAACAAATCATGGAGGGTGGTCGAACTGACATTGCCCCCTCTTGAAACATTTTCTGGATTCTCGTCTGCTTACATTTGTAATAACACCGTTAGAATTATTAGTAAGTGCGATCTAATCCAAAGTGCGATCTTCGATATCGTCCGGAACATATGTTGTTCTAGTGTCGCCAGTGCAAGTGCAAAGGCCGTTCGGACCTTGCGCCTCACTTTGGGTGGAAAACGCCAACACGCCCTCAGGTCTGACATGCGCCCCCCCCCCCCGCCCTGCCTCACCCCACCCCAGCGAAGCTCACTCCGTGGCGACGCGCGGCCGAGTAGGGCCGCCGAAGAGCAGTTGTAAAATTTTCTTAGAAAAACGCGGACGCTGACAGGGACCGGTAAACAAGATGGCCGCGGGGGAGGCGGGGGAGGGGGCGGGGGCGGGGACGGCGCGCATGAATGCGCTCATCAGGCGCGGGTGGTGTTTGGCGACCCGCCCGCGCCCGCCCCGCGCCCGCCGCGTCTCCTACCGCGAGTTGACATTCAGTCCAGCGGAGCGCGGGTGTGACTGGAAACGGGAAGGCGCGAAAACAAGGCCCCTGAGAATGCAAACTCGCCGCGGAGGGAGTCGCGGGGTGAGGAGGGTTGGGCGGGGGCGGCCTCTGCGAGGGCGCGGGTCTTCCGGCGCGCTCATCACCCGGGATGCAAAGGCGGCCGTGCGTGGCCCGGCTCCGCCCCGCCCCTCCCCGCCCCGCCACGATCCGCCACGCCCCGCCACGCCCCCGTGCTTCCTCGGCGATGCGCCGTCTTTCCTTTCGGCACTTCCTGCCACGCCCGCGGCGCTCCCCAAGGCTCCCGCCAACGCCGCAACTTATAATTCCTGCAACCTCTTCCCAGCGAGCGGCCTGGACGCTGGGTGCAGGACTTGCGAACTAACGCCTGCACGGATTGTTTATAATAGCCAAGAGCATTTTGTCCGTTTACAGCAGGACCTCATGTCTGCCCTTGTGACTGAGGTAATCGTGGCTTTCATACAAGTATAGTCATCCATTAGCAGGGATGACAATTTGCGAACATTCTTTAGATCGATGCAGGCTTTTATGGCTGGCGTCGGCGTGATTGTTGCATACAGTGCTGATGGTCCGTAGATTAATTCAGTAGTAGTTTATGCATCAAGGCGGTAAATGGGTTCTTTTTCGCGCTACTTGGTTTAACTGAACGGAGCCGAGGTTTATGATACTCGTACGGTATTAATTGAAATAAGTGATTTCCCGATCGAGGTTCTTAGAGAATTTGTTGGTACACTAAACTCAGACTTAAATTTACTTTCCAATTTATTTCATAATGGCTCTACCTACAAATCTTCTTCAGAAAGATCGCAAAATGCAACAATAATGCGTGTGAAGTCATCCATACATCCGCCAGAGGCGCGATTACAAATGAAACAGACTTTTCAGTTTCCAGCGTTGCAAATACCTTAATTTAGTATTTGTGTATTACGTTGATTTTTAATGCATAGAAATGTCTCGACCTACCGTATAAATGTGAAACGTTTCACACTATAAATGGTCCGTGATATCATACTTCGGAATTAAGTGTGCAAAAAAAGAAAAGATTTTCCAGATTTTTCTACCACACCTGCGCTCGACACTTAGTTCGGGGCTCAGTCACCAGAGAGCTACTAACTACCCTTCTCGCGAGACTGTCACTTCGGAACATCAACCGCAGGAGTGGGCGAAACGTCTGGGTATACTCTTTGCGTTATTCAATGGTCCATCACGAAAACAACTAATATTCATGATTAATATACTGATTAGTAATTCTGGTCGCGACAACTTTCTAAGGTCACTTGTCCCGTAAGTGCAGTGAATGTTTTATCGCGGGAAGTGGCGGTGATCTTCCCCCGCTGGATGGAAGATGCGGTGCGGACCTACCCATCGGCTTGCGGGGTTTTGCACAGCCAGGAATCTTCCACCAGCTGGGAACCGCTACAACCGGGACAATCGCTAACATCCCGACTGGTCCCTCGACATTTGGGTAGTGTAGTGCATGTGAGTGGGCGGGTGTGAGTGTAAATAAGGGGTGAAGATGGAACAAAGAGAAACGAAAGATCGCGCCCGTTCCGGGGCTCATTTCTTTGCGTATTACTACGGCATTGGCCTGGTGTTGATCGAAGAATCCACGGAAACTACCGATCAGGGGAGTCGGTCACTAGAATTCTCCTCGAAATAGCGGCTGATTTGAACTTAGCTATGTAGGTAGTGTCGAAAATCTTGCCATCGTCGGGGCTCGAACTATGACCTCCAGGTCAGAGGCACTACGTTGACATCAATTGATGTCCAAGGCCATGTAATTTGATGTAATATTATTGACAATTTTACTCCACAGGATTCGTTGTGACTGCGTAGCTTTTTTTGTTTCGGTTCCCTCGGACCCGCCCATCTGCGAGGCACCTCCGTACGCACACCGCGCCGATGCACTCCCAACGTTCACCGACCTCACACCCACGTCACGCACGCATCCCTTGCAACCGTGCGAGCAATTCGTTTCTTTAGTGGACCGCGAAAACTTACGAAATTATGGATTGCTTTGAATAAATCAATAAATCTCGCCCTGGCGTTCCACTCAACATCTCATCCACAGAATTAAAAATCAAATGAAAATTTTACCTTCTTATATTTGATTCACACAGTATAGTGTGATTTTAGAGTCCGCTTAAAAATATTTTGATTAATTATAATACTATAAATCCTTAAACATTTTATAATGTATAAGAGAAAGGGAGAAAAAGGATTGACGAATTGAAGGAATTTGGAGATTTAAGTTCATATGCTAATAGCTACAACCACCAGCGGTTTGGTGATGCGACGGTTCATAATATATTTGTAATAGTAGCGAGTGCTTGAGTGGAGGGGAAGGGGGCGGTGGGGGAGGGCCGTGGGCGTGTCGCTGGCGAAGCAAAGGTCGCCAGCCGCAGTCGCCCGCGGCTGTCAGCGCTAGCACCTCGGAGGGCGACGCGCCGAGCGCCAGAGGGCGAGGGCGACGGAGCGAGGCGGGGCGGGGTGGGGACGAGCGGGGCGGGGGCGGGGAGGAGCGGGGCCAGGGCGGGGAGGACGCTGTTTGGGCGCGGCGGCCGCGCTGTTTGTCGCCTCGCCCGCGCAGCCGCACCCTTTCCTGCGGCCACCCGCCCCGTTCCGCCCAAACATTTGGCTTTGCCCTCTCCTTCCCCGCTCCCGCTACGGCTCCCGCGACCACTGCACGGCAACGCCCCCTTCCCTCCCCTCCACGCGCTGCAGGTTTCTTTGGGCAGTGGCCACCCACCCCATCGCATCCGCGCCCTCCGATCGCCCCGCCCCCGCCCCCGCCCCCGCGCCGCTCCCATCCAGCCGCACGCGTCCGGAAGCCTACCGGAGGCAAAGGAGGCGGGCGGGGGTCGAAACGAGGGCGGTGGTGACCTCTCCACCGCCGCTCCAACGCCGCGCCCTGCCTGCCTCCACCCGGCACCGTCCCGTCCCACCCCGCCCCGCGCGCCCGTCTGCCGCTCCAAGCCGCCTGTTGTTGTTTCGCTGTGAACTTTGCGCTGCGGTTTGCCATTTGGGAGCGGGACCTTTGGTGGCTGGACGCGGCGCGGGGAGGGGTGGGACGGGAAGGAGGCTGGTGGTAAAGGCGACGGCAGTGTTGCCCCAACCGCCCTGCGCGGGCCTCGAGCCCCGCTTTGCGGCCTCCGCCCCCACCTCCGCTCCGCCTGCACCTCCTCCGGTCTATATTGAGCGCGGCGTCGGCGTCGCGTGGAGTCCGCGCTAAGAAGCGTCGCGGCGCCCTCGTCCGCGCGATGACGTCAGTGTTTGGCATGACGTCACGGGGTGTTTGTTGTTTGTCGAAAGCTCCCCGGCGCCCGCTCGCTCCTCCCCGTGCCCTGCCCGCTCCGCCCCGCCCCGCGGCTCCCGCCGCTCCCGGCCGCCGCCGCGTCGCCCCTCGGCTCAGCGCTCCCTCCTTACCTCGCGCCCTCGGCCAGCCCCCCCCCCCCCCGCAAGGCTCCCGTGGGCTCCCCTCGCGGCGCAAGTAAATAAACATGGTACGCGAACTGGCCGGCGCGCGCGGTTGCCACACCTCGGGTCGGGGGCCTGAGGCCGGGGGCGACGGGGCATCGGGACGTCTCTCGCCCCGTCGCCCCTCCTCCCCGCACACGCACGCCGCCCCGCCGGGGCCTCCGTGCGAAGGTGTATTGATTGTCCCGGATTACGCGTCGCGTCTTTTAGCGCTCATTAAGATAACGCTCTGTTTAATAAATTAGAGTGTTTGTGGGATTTTTTGCAGAAAAAATTAACACTGTATATTTTCTCTCGGCGGAAGACAACGGAAGAGATAAGATAAAAATACTGGCGGCGAACGCGGCGACGGCAGCACCACCTATGACTGTAAACACGAACTTCGTGCTCCCCTCGCGGCGCCAACTTCGAACGTGCGCTCTGACTGCGCGGGCCGCTCAGCCCCGGCGCCGCCCCGCCCCGCCCCCGCGCTCCGCCGCCCCCGCAGCCCCCGTCGCCCGCGCGCTGGCCACACGCGATGCGGGGACGGGCGGGGCGGGGGCGGGCGCGGATTTAAGCGGTTGGCTTCCGCAAGCAGCAGGCGCGGCGGGGGCGGGGGTGTAGGGGGGCAGAGGCGCCTTGCGGGGGCGTGTTCAAATCTACTCCTGTAAGTCGCGCGCGGGAACTTGGAAGCTCGCTGCGCATCAGATACGGCCGTATTTATCCCGGCGAGTATTTCACGTGCGCCGATAGCATCTGGCGGTGCGGGCGCGGCGGGCAGAACGGGGCGGGGCGGGGGCGAGGCGGGATCGGGACGCGCTTCGCCGAGCGCCGAGGGGTGCACGGAAGCCCCGTTGACGGGAGGAGGTGGGGGCGGGGAGGAAGGGGAGGTGGAGGTGCATCCAGGCTACGCGAGGGGTCCCCTTCGCCTCACCGCGCCCCGCCCCGCCGTCGCCATCTGCGAAGGCCCACCGCCCGAGGCAAGCGAGCGAAAGCGGAGCGCGGGCGGAGCAGGCAGGTGCGACTTTGTACTTTCACTCTAAATTACCTACGCGATTGGCACTTGTTGAAAGTGTCCGTCTACAACGCACCATTCCTATTGTTACAGTCTCTCGCCACGATTGTTTTTTATCCTTGTCCTGGAAATACATATGTGACACGTCATGCTGACACTGACGATATAGTTATATGGCTGATTTCCATTAAAATATACCGTGATTGCCCCAGTACTTCAAACGAGTTTGAAACTGAAGTCCCTCGGTTTGCGTATTTTCGGTCCTCAAATAACTAAATTACTATCAGAGGATGCCAACCTTCTCGAAGTACCTGGAAACAATGGAGAATGTAGAACACTGTGATGAGCGCCAAGGAGAGTGAGAGGTAGTATGTGCAGATCCATCTACTTTAGGCGGCATAGCATTTAAAAATGGTCGAACAAAAGGACGCAAAGGGCGGCGGGGGCGAGCGCCGGGCTCCCTCGCGTCGGCCGGGGAGGGCTGTGCTGGGCGGCGCGGGGCGGCGCTGGGCGGAGTCTTATCAGCGGCGTCGCGAGGCGGCGGGCGAGGGGACCAGCTGCGGAGGCCGCCGTGAAAGGGTGTCGCCAACTGATAATATTTGCTCAAAGCACACGAGCACGCACAACTCCTCATATATTATAATAAACTGAGTTTAAAATTTGACTCACTTGAAAAAAGAAAAGGGTGACGAAATCACTGTTAATAATATTAGATTTTTATGTTATTAATTAATAGAGGACTGTTAGCACACTTTGTGCAGAGTAATTAACTGATTTACGTTTACGTCCTCAAGGCTAAATCTCACCATTAGCGAATTTTTGTTAGCTTTGTAATAACTGCTCTAAAACAACGAATGTCAGCACGATTGACCGTTGGCAGCAGTTATTTTCGAGATTTTTTCCGATCAAACCGTGTGAGTGGGACGACTTGAAGCCTAAGTCTCTTCCGGGAACTTATTTGCCGTTCTTAGAATAGTGAGATCATTATGTTGCTGGTTATGTCTCCCGATAATCGTAAATATTACAGGAACAATATTTAAATTTTTAAATATATACCGCCAAAAATAACACGGCAATTTTGTCATCCGATATCATTGAAATGAATATGATTCAAAATATATGTTGCCGAGTTTCGCGAAATGGGATGTAAAAAGGTATCATATTATCAGGTTATTTCAGTCTGGTTTGTTCTTAGGTCAGATGTTTACTAGTCTAGCTCCCAACGAAAACCACGGCACCACCTCCGATTAACTGCTGGTGGATGTTACAGTTTTTCAAACACGGGAACCGATTCTGGAGCGTTTCTTCCTGAGCATAGCAAATAAAAAAATATTTACCTCCTTCCATTCCTACGAACTTATGTGATGACTTGTTCTTTAAAATATTATCGTAAGTACTTTAGATAATTTCTTGTAGGTTTGAGGAAATGTGTATGATTGATACTTGATAATTGATATTTGAAACAGTGTTTAATGGATTTAGTTTGAAGATGTTCTCTTGTTTTCAGAATTTCTGTTTATTAGATTGATTAATTAGAAACTACAAATATGATTTAATGATACCTTAAGTTCAATTAAAATTGCAGAAGATATTTTCTATAATAATAATAATAATAATAATAATAATAATAATAATAATAATAATAATAATAATAATAATAATAATAATTTGCACGTAATTGTTAAAACTTTGCAACTGTAACCAGGTGAAGAAATTAATTATTTTTATTGAAGTAGTACTATGCCACGATTCACCTCTTAACAAGGACGAGAGCATGGACATAAAAACCCCTACAGCGCCGGCAAGTAGAGCGAAGCCAGGGAATTTTTATCCTGCTCGGCGGCTGCTCTGCCACTAACCGAAGACTCCTCCGCCCCAAATAAATAGTGCGCGAGGGCGTGAGGGCGCGTGAGGGCGCGAGGGCGGCGGCGCTGGCAGCCTTAAGCCTCCGAGAGAGATGTCGGCCGCCTCTTGGACGTTCCCTCGGGGCCTCTCTCGCGCGCCTATTTATTCCCTTCGATCGCGAGCGGCGCGCCTCCTCCGCTCCCGCCGCGCCCCGCCCCGGCACCGGCTACCGCCCCCGACGCCGCTTCCTCGCCTGCCGCTCTGAAATCGGCACTACCGCCGCCGCCGCCGCCGAAGGGGGAAGCACCGTTTGACCGCCGACGGCGTTTAGCGCCATGTTGGCTCGGGGGCGGAGGTGGACGGGGCGCGGGATGGAGCGGGGTGGGGCGGGGAGCGGCCTTCCGGCCACGAAGAGGACTGTCTCCGCCGTTATTAGTCAGTCCCCGCGTCGCGTCACTCCGCGGCACGGTGCGAGCGGAGGTGGGGGGCGTTGCTAGGTTTTTTCTTCTCTCAGGGGAGACGTCTCCGTTGTGAGCCCACGGGTGTCAAACGGAAATAGACCGTTCCATTATATATCGGTACTTGAACGGATTTCTTTTCATTTGGCGAGTATGACCTCCCTCTTGCTGACAGGTAAGCGCGGGGGTGAGAAGACGACCTCTCAGCAATGAAATGATTGCGTGGCGTGGCTCCGGTTGGAGGTAGAGCACACGGCGTGGAGGAGCGAGGCGAGGAGGGCTTCCGCTCTCCAAGGGGCTGCCTCCGCTGTTATTAGTCACACTGTGCACAGCGGCGGAGTTCAAGCTTCGCTGGACTCGTGGCATTTTTTTTTTTATTCCTTTTTGCTTTCCCGAAATATTGCGGTGCATTCCCGACACGTCGGTGGCTGTTGATTATAGAACTCCGATGTAAAAGATGATAACTCTCTACATTTTAATTTTTTGCTACTATAATTTTTAGCTACTTCCATCTGATGACAATGCATGTGATACTCAAATAGATCAGGTTATAGGTGGCTGCCAATCGTTGCCATTTTAACAAATATTATAACAAAATTTACTAAAAATAAAACTTTTAAAACATTGTATATATCTGCATGTCTCATTCAGACTACCTCATGATGTTGCTAATTGGGTCGGGATACGTACTTCAGCTTTTAGTCCAATTTGAAAAGAAATTCACTGTCTTTAACGGAATATGCCAAGGATACATTTTGTCCTACATTAACATCAAGTAGAAACGGATTCGTTTTGAATTAAATGTATGCTTGTCACTTGTCTCATTAGACATCCCACCATAGCAAGACTGCGAGTCGTGGCCGATTTTATTGTCAGATCGCGTTGTCACATTGGATAGCAACCAATCGGTGTGAAGAGAAACTATGCATTCCGAAATAGAGCGAAAACTAAGCTGCCTCTACCCCTATGAAAGGTGACAGTAGTTACATTAGATACCCAGGACCTCGTTAAAAATAGAAAAACAACGAAACTGTCGATTTTCACAGAAAAACAAATATTTGATTATGTCATTCGGCATATTGTTGCGGCACAGAATTTGCGGAATTACTCACGTACAAATTATAATTTAATTTTGTGAGGTTCGGCAAGCGCCCCCCCCCCCCTTCGCTCCTAGGGACGTCTAAGGGACGCGCTCCCGCGGCAACGGATCGGCGAGAGCCAATCTGCCATCCTCCTTTTGTTTGTTTATGTGCCGATGGCGCAGACCCATGTCCGTCTTCCACCCCAACCCACCCGCTAGGACAGGTACAATATTGCGAAAATGGGAAGTCCCCGGCTGCAACAGTCATAGATTATTGCTGCAGTAACATAAATATGACCACCCGCTTTGAACTTGTGCAGCTACGAATGTGCTCCTTATATCAACATTAAGAGGGAGATAGAACAATGGGAATTTTCCAGTGTAGAACATTTGAGAATCTTACGAGGATTGTCTGAGAAGATCTTAATACGCAATAGATTTCGACCAATCACAACGCAAAATTTCCAGAGCAAGAGAATAAGGGATTTCAGAAGCTTGGAAGGAAGAGAAGACGGGAAAAATGACACTTGATCTGAGACCGCCATCTAGGACAGATCGCTGTTGGTCGAGCCGCTGGACACGTTCATGCGTTCGAGCGTATAGTTGTGTTGGACTTAATCTGTGGCCTCACGCCAGACCAGACCGTTCTCTACGTCAATTCGCTGGATGCTAGTAGCATCCAAGTGAATTGGTTCTTATTCTTAAAATCGGGTCGCCATGCCCACAAATCGCGTTCGAGTATCCGCATATTTGAACTTTGATTGCCAAGTGCATTGTTTTGCGGCCTAGCAATGTTTCTGCCGTTGCTGTCAGAATACGATTTCTTGAATTGACAAAATCTGCTGCACGCCATTAAATACAGATTGAAGTTGGGTGTACGTACACATTTGGCGTCACGTGTGTGTGAGTGTTGATCCGGACCCGACCGCGCACTGCGGCATGCGACCGTCGCTGCTTAAAAGGTCTGTTATCTATAGCCTGGCTTTGTCTGGGAGCTGTCTGGGAAGCTATCCCTCCCCCCCCTTGGAAACAGCTGGCGGGTCGTCGACCTCCAGGAGTCGCCCCGATAGAGAATGCAGCCGAGCAAGATTACTGTGAAATTTTATCATAAACCGAGCAAAGATTTAACAAGTAAGCTCTTCAAGCGGCAAAGAAAATAAAGGACTCTGGATTACTTCTCAATTCATAAGTGAAATCCTAATTTAAAATTCTAACTAAGGTAGTGAGCTCACAAACTAATTTCTATCTTACTATAACAATAATTACATTGCAATAATTATTTGCAATAATTACATTAAAATTATGTTCCATAATTTAACAAATTAAGGGTTTACCATTCTAACAACGCTCACCCTTCCACTTCACCGAAACAAGGTACCCCTTATGAACCTGGTGTAGTGGGCGCACCAACAAACGAAACGTCGACAAGACGCGCCCGTGACAATATTCTCATACTGCGCGTACCGGCTGATTTCTCATACTCGGTGCGTCACTGTTACGACACAGTTGATGTCATGCGTCATCAAGACTCCGAAGAAGACTTCGCCCCTATTACATATTTGCTATTCACAGGTGGCATTATGAGTAGCTTATGTTGCGTTATAAGCGTTATTGCAGCTTTTTAAAAATATTTTTGGTATGTCAAGAACTGATGTACTAAATAAATATTATTCTACGTTATTGCACTGCTAGTGAACTGCTTTTGTCAAAATATGTAATATATTTCAGTCTTCTTGGACAGCACGTTATTATGTTGGTTTTGAACCGTGTGCATGTTACTCTTGGGAAAATCATTTTCTGTGGTTTGTTTAGCGGCATTCTTGCTGCTGCGGGTCGCTAGTTTATTAATAATAATAATAATAATAATAATAATAATAATAATAATATTATCAATAGTATTATATTATGTAATACTAATATAGTAGTATTGTTGTTGCTGTTGTTAGGCATATGTTGATATTACAATAGAGAGGAGTTGTCAGGATTTAAGTATAATATTCTACTATTTGCTTCCGTTGGTTCCTGCTGTTTTCTCAGTGTTCCTCTTTGTCAGACGACCTTTATGCTCATTGGTATTCTTGATACACATCATGTTAGAGTCAACTATTTCTTTATCCCGCAAAGCTATGATCCATTTGAATAAATGTACAAATTGTGTTAGTAAAACGAACAAGAAGCGGAGGTTGAAATGCAGATGTGCGTGTGTGTTACAGGGCCATCTGGGTGACAGCCCGTTCGACGGAGGCTCCTGGGCCAAGAGCCACTTCCCGCCGCACGCCGCGCCCTGGCAGGCAGCCCTGCGCGCCGGCCCCGCGCGCCCAGCCGTGAGTACGCGCGCGCGCCCCTGCCCCTGTCCTCCCTCACCATAAGTGTATCGTCATTGAGTTGAAATATCACAACACTTAGCATCACATTGCTCAATACATTTCCCTTCCCTAATGAACATTTTCTGTTCGAGAAGACGTTGCATAATTGAATTTGCAAACGTTCGCCTTTCGGAATCGGAAGTCCTGAGTCTTGATCCTTGAGTCTTGATCCCTGAGTCTTGATCCCTGAGTCTTGATCCCTGAGTCTTGATTCCTGAGTCTTGATTCCTGAGTCTTGATTCCTGAGTCTTGATTCCTGAGTCTTGAACCCTGAGTCTTGAACCCTGAGTCTTGAACCCTGAGTCTTGAACCCTAAGTCTTGATTCCTGAGTCTTGATTTCTGAGTGTTGATTCCTGAGTGTTGATTCCTGAGTCTTGATTCCTGAGTCTTGATTCCTGAGTCTTGATTCCTGAGTCTTGAACCCTGAGTCTTGAACCCTGAGTCTTGAACCCTGAGTCTTGAACCCTGAGTCTTGAACCCTGAGTCTTGAACCCTGAGTCTTGAACCCTGAGTCTTGAACCCTGAGTCTTGAACCCTGAACTAGGCCTCGGCCGTCCATTGCCCATTGCCCGCACCGCCTTCATCTCTCCGCCTTGCCCACTCCTTTTTCCGCTCTGCCTTACTCCATCACCTTCCACCGATCAGCCTTTCCCACTCCACCTTCCTCCACTCTGTCTTGCCCATCCGCCTTGCCCCTCCGATTTTCAGAAATAATTTTGTTTTCAGGATTACGGCCAAAGACTTAACCCCCAAACGCTTTAAGTAATCGCTTTATATTCCGAAGAGTTTAAAACAGTAGGATGCGAAGGATGAATTTTAGATTCAAGCCGTATAATCAGTGAATTACGAGTAATATAAGATGCAAATTTCATTAGAGTATCATTGACAATCAGGTATAAATAAAAAGGACAATTTTCAATTTTCAAAAAGTACATTTATTAAAATCATAAGAGATTTGTTAAATTACATGTACAAGGTTTTGTGATAACCGCAACTTCATGTTCATAATCTGTAACTTGAGAATATTTTTTTATTAAGATAGCCAACATTAATTAATTAAAATGCCCAACGCGTGTTTACCAATTGTCAACAATGCACTGAGGTATAAAATATAGAGAGGAAACTGTTTTTACTACCCTACTTTCATTTACTTTGAGAGTAGGTTTAAGTCAAATATTTGGGTATATATAGAAATCATCTCGGGGGTACCAATGGACGAAACATTCATCTTATAAATAAGTTAATGCTAAAATGCTCATTATCTAGAAAATTAAAAATTATTAATGAATTGTCATGAGTTCAGGAAGATTTTTTAAAGTGGCAGGAGAATTTGTGCAAAATAATTTCGCAGCGTAGAATATATTTATCTTCATATTGTTAACACGATATGTTTTGTACCGACCCCGAAACTCCTTTGGTCAATTTGGCATTAATGAAACAACGTTCTACGTTAACACATCGGTGAACACGAAGGATGCGGAGGGTCCAAATAGCAATCCAATTTTTTCGAGACCATTTAAGGTGCGAAGGAATAATTTAATCGCCTGCAGGTCTCGCGACATTTTGAAAGACACCAACGATAAGCTGGAAGTGGATCGTTGAAGCATTCGTTGGGCGAAAGCCCGACCTCCTACTCGTTCTAATTGGAGCGCCGAGGTATCCTCGGCGTTCAATAGGTTAGCAGTCCCCTAGAGGAGCGCCGCGCGCCGTCTGTCACGAGGAAATCCCCGAGTGTCGCCCCGGCCGCCGCGATACAACAGGCTGCTCCGCGCGGCCCACAATTGAGGCGTCCCCTCCGCGGATCTGTCGCCGGCTGAATCAATTGCGATCCCCGCTGTCGGCGCGCTGTCCTCGCCGTCCTCGCGACTTCCCTGATCGCTCTCGGGGCGGGGGGCCGGGGCCTGGGGCGGGGGCGGGGGAGGGGGACCGGGGCCGAGAGGCCTTTTAAGGGCCGGCCTTCATCGACCGCAGGGCCTTTGAAGGAATTAGGGAAGGCCGCCCCCGCGGCGATACACCGCCGCCGCCACCTGCCCCGGCCCGCTTCGCTCGCTGCCTCTCTCGCGCGGAATAAGTAATGAGCGGATGTCCCATCTTAACACAAAGTCGCTCTTAAGCCCGCGCAGCGCGCCCCCCGCGCCGCCCCCGCGCCACCCCCGCGCCGCCCCCGCGCCGCCCCCCGCGCCGCCCCCGCGCCGCCCCCGCGCCGCCCCCGCGCCGCCCCCGCGCCGCCCCCGCGCCGCCCCCGCGCCGCCCCCGCGCCGCCCCCGCGCCGCCCCCGCGCCGCCCCCGCGCTGCCCCCGCGCCGCCTGCCCCGCGCCGCCTGCCCCGCGCCGCCTGCCCCGCGCCGCCTGCCCCACGCAAATGCGCAACGCCTCAGGTGTTTTATGCCGGCGGTGGCTGCTGCTGCCTGGCGACTGCTCGCTGCCGCTTAGGCGGGTCGGCGAGGCACCTCACGAATGCTAGCAGGCATTGTCACAGTACGCCCCTCTCAATTTACCATCTTGAGCGTTGGCTCACTGAAATGGTCTTTGTCCAGTTTCAAAGCGATGCACACAAGTAATATTCGATTCGGGTTTTATTTCCTTCTAAACAGTAGAGGTAGTATAATGTATTAATTACTAATTGATGAAAAGGGTTATTATTATCTAATTGCCACCTTTCTTGTCTCCGTTATTGAACGCAATTAAGCTTAAGTTGTGACCATTTTACTAAATAACAAACTTAATTGTTATTATTATCGGTAGTAATTTTAGCGGCAAAACGATGTGTGAGTACCACACCGGAGCTTGTGACATTGATCTTGTATTAGTTCGAGTTCTTTTCAATGAATTGACAGTGAAGATTGACTCTCCGAATGGGTTTGCCCTATCCAGGGCTACTATGGTACGAATCCGTATCGTCCATTAAGACGTTTACAACTATTATGAGTTGAATCCCCTCCTTTATGTTTTGCTCCACAAGATACACTCATACACATTGATAGGTAAGTGAAACATGTTTCCGTAAGGAATATGATAAATTCATATTCAATGGCATATTCGCGGCTATCACAAAATGAAAAGAATAGAAAAACTGAATGTCATAAAGGCTAACCACAGTTCCAGATTAGACAATAATTTCGAACATTTCCAATTTAAAATTATTCGGATGAATAAAAACTTGTGGTGCCATAGGTGATTCAAAGGCAGGTAGCAGGCACTATACATAAGCTATTATACCGAACCCGAAGTTTCAACATGGCATAGTTATAGAAAAGGGAATTGAGTTCATCTGTGAGGAGCCGTAGTTCAATATTATGTAAAATGCTGGAACGATCAACACTGTTTTGGTGAGTTGGGTATTAATCGTACAGCGTATCAAAGTATTTATGGCAAAGCAGTGTAACCTTCCAGCCATTCTCACCCAGCACAAGAAAATTTCAACCTTTCCAACACACACATCAACAATTTTCTGAGTGACTTTGGTCTTCGGTGATATCGCGTGATTCTTGACCGCCCTCTGAATGTTGGTCACTCTAAGTTGACAAGTGACGAGAGATTTATCAAAGTTCACTCGTTTCGCCCAGCCTTCACTTCAACATATCCACTATAGCAGCACAATCATCAACAGTATCATTATCATTCTCGACAAAGGGGGGTGGAACATAAGTTATGTAATGCCTCGGGGCTTCGTTTCTTCGGGTTTGCTCCTCCTTCCGGCCACACTCCCTGGCGGAATCTCCTTCGTGACCTCCAGCCGTCTTGGGGCTCGCGCCCCGCCCTCCCGCCCCGCACCCCCCCCCCCGCTCCGCCCTGCCTCCGCGGCGCGCAGCCAGCGGGCACCGGCGCCGGGAAAAAGCGACTGGTGGAGATTTACAGCCCCACCCTCCCCGCTGTTCGCCCCGCCCCGCATCGCCCCGCTCCGCCCCGCTCCGCAACGCCCCGCCCCGCCCCGTACCGCCCCGCCCCGCCCCGTACCGCCCCATCCCGCCCCGCCCCGTCCCGGCCCTCCCTGCCCCGTCTCGCCCCGCCCCGCCCGGCCGCCCCCGTGCCTCTGCCTGGCGCTCCCTTCGGAGGCATCGCGCGCTGAATGCGGTAATTGGTGCAACTTCCGCCGAGCCCTCGCACAAACAAATAAACAAAGAGGCGCAAGAAGCATCGCTCTCGCGAACACGCGCCAGGGGTGGGGCGGGGCGGAGCGGCGGAAGGGGGATGAGGCGGGAGGGGCGTGCCCCGGGGAGGGCAACGTGCGCTCCGCGCCTGCGGCAGAGCGCAATCGATAGGAGACGATTGTAACTCGCCGCCTTCGTCTTCGCCCGCCCCCGCGCCCCCACCTCGAGCTCCTGGGCCGCCTCCTGGGGCTGAGATACGACTCCTTCGCCCTCACGTCGCGCGAATACGGCTGCTTCCCCCGTGTCGATGACATCTGAATTCGCCTGCTTCCCCGCCTCGCGCCTCCCCGCCCCGCCCCTCGCGCGCCTGCCCGGCCACCTCAACCCACGCACCGTGCCCTAACTGATCCTCATCTAGTAGGCTTTATGCAAAACGCGAGAAATTGAACTCCTGGATATCGTTGGGGAGTCTGTCTAAAAGTGTTATACTAAAAAGATTGATCGATTGATTCGTTCTTTATCCGTTCGGCTGTTTTACGATTTTACGCTCTCCTCAATATTCGCGAGTTAATAAAAGAGGATGCGCATGATACAATAAGATACGTGGTTTTCTATTGCTTCCGATATCACAATCACAACATAAAAACATCCACTATTTAAGTTCCCCGAAGAGATTTTGCTGTCTCGTCCGCATTTGTTACGTAGGTGGGCGTTCTGGGAAAGAGTTGGAATATCGAGCCCGGAATGCGACAGAGTACGAGGGCATCCTCTCAGGACCTCTATAGTGCATGCGAGTGGAAGGCGATGATGGCGATCTAACATTAAAGAAATGGAATCCCGAACCATTCTCGGAGATTTTCTCAATTCTCTCCTGGTGGATGATTCATAATCTTCGCTTTCGACCATCCGATTCTAAGTATCAGGGTATTAAGGTTTTCGAACAAGCATGGCTTTTTGCTATTCCATGTGAACGATCTGCGAAGCGACTCCCGCATCACGACTTTCGTTACCGAATTTCGGTGCTATAAATTTGTTACAGCTCCCGAACTTCTGGAGCCTGCCCCGAAAAGCGCGCGTGCACATCGCAAATTGAGCCTGGGACTAGGGGCTCAGAAAGCAAACGCGTTGCCATGGCGCTAGTGAGAGCCTCGTCAAAATTATCGTAACATTCTTAAATCAACTAGTCCAGGCGCCAGCTGTTTGTTTTGGGAGGCTGGACGCTGCAACGGTCCCCGGCGGGGTCCCAGCAGCCAGGATGGAGCGGGTGGAGAGGGGAGCGGGGCGAAACGGGGCTGTGCGCCGGCAAAGGGTAAACGCTTCCGATGCGACCCGACGTCCAGAACCTTGGTGTACTGGCGCGTTGCGCCGCTCGGGGATACGCATTGGCAAAGCAATTGCATTGCTTGCATAGAGCACACGCTTAGTACAAACAGTGAAGGCCGTTTGCGCAGACACTGACTGGAATCGGAAGGCGAATGCTCAAGACTGTTGGGATTATTTTCCAAAGCACGCGAGATCTTGGGAACCGTGGGAAGCGGCTGTTGAATCAACGCTTAGACACGTACTGCAGGTTCTGTTTTAGGGAATAATGATACAAAACACTAGTTATGACTAAAATGATTTCAAAAATAAATATTTGAACATCAATTCTATGTATAAAAATATACGAATTGAATAAGTTATATCAAATATTTTTCCATAAAACCCACAATGTTATTTTTCGGTAGATATAAACTAAATCTACAAGACTCTGTACGTGATCATCTGTACGTGATACTAAAGGCAACAACAAAACGACTCACTGATTATTTAATTCATAATTGTACTTCATTTATTTTCAGTTGTCATTTATTCATTTATCCCAAGCACTAAAACCCCGAAGGAAAAGTAAATAAGCAGTGGCTCATATTACATCGTAGCAGAGGACATGGGTATTATTTACCCCCCGTTTAATGTATTAAATCAGCACCTCTACGACAGCTGAGAAAATATGTTTTTACCTCAGTTTTGTTGACATATGACCTACGAAATATCGTTGTTCATAGAGGAACTTGAGCTGTTTTGTATGAATATTTTCTTGATTTACGTAAAGGATATTGTGTGTACATCGCTTAACGCATGTAACACAACTATTTTTTGTATGTAAGAATATAATCAAATAACAATTGAAAGGGATCTGGAGGGCATTTATTTTTTCCGGGATAAATAAAAATATATTTTGAATGCGTTATACGCATCTATCATGTAATATATAGACAAATGTTTACTCTTGCGATTGCTTGAATTGATATTTACTAAGAGATTCTGGAAAGATAAAACTTGAATAAAAGCTTGGAAATGCATCCCTGATACTCGTAAGTATGTTGCCAAGTTAATTTTTTGCTTAAATGTGATAAATATACTACTACATTCTCCTACACATTCCCTACATTTGTGTATAATAAGAAAAGTTAAATTATATCTTGTTGCTGAGTAATTGACTCCCGTTTATTTACGAACGTAGAATAAATTTCATGAAAATAATGACTCACAGCAGATGCGTTGAGCGGTCTGATTCTTGATTCTAAGAAAAAGATTTGAGATCATTGGTAAAAGAAGTCGAGTTGTCGTTTTCTTTGCGTTAGAACATTAGGTCAAATAATCATAGGATGGAAAGAAAAGTTGCTCTCTGATAATTTGTTTTTACGAGTTCTGTACAGAAGTCGTAGGTATGTGATGAATATGGAATATGACGAGCACCTTGCACGGCGTCCAGTGCCGTGGGCAGGCGGGCACGTTGGGGTCAGGCAGGGCGGGCGCTGGCCTTCCCCTGGCGTCGCCCTGACGCGGGCGGATCAGCGGTATCAGCGACCCCGCGGGAGGCGCGCGGCCAAAACCCCGATTAGAACGCTTACAAATGGCGCAAAAACGGCGGAGGGCCGCGCAGCGCGCCATCGCCCATCGCTCCTTGATATCGTGCTCCCCACGCGCCCACTCGCCCCTCCGCCGCTTACCCCCCCCCCCCCTGCGCCGTCCAACCCAGGTCTACCGAAAGTCCCGACAGTACGCTACCGCTCGGCACAGCCAACCTGCAACCCCGCCAAGCAGCCGTCTCGCATCCCGGCAATCCCAACGCCACTAGCTAACTCTGATATTTCACCACCCTTCCATCCAACCAACCCCTCGACGTCATTATAAAAAGACACCATTTCGCGATTCTCCTATCCCTACACTTTGTATCTCCTCTACCCAACCGACCTGTTATAGCGTTCCGTTATTTCTTCAAATTGCAATTCTCAATCGGCCACCGCCCGTGCGCAGGTTCCCGCGTCACTCCCCGCCAACGCAGTCTCTTCGCCTTCCCTCTCCAGCAATGCTCAAACCGCCCCACCCCTTTGCCTGCCACCTCTGCCTCGTAATCGATGGCCTACTAGTTTAGACTTCGTTGAATAGATTCAAGCCTCCTCTAGATCGTGATGATACTAAATGTGCCGATGACTTCCGTCAACACATTTACAAAACATTTTAAAACTATCATATTTTAAATTTGCACGTAATATTATCATTAATTTAAAACTACGCGTTGCTAATATTGAAATAAGAAACGGTATTGGGCGGAAGCTCTGTCGACATCTATTCCGCCAGCTGGACAGCTCTCCTGCAGTCGAGGCATATGTTTTTGCTGACGACGCGTCGTGGCAGTCACTGCGGCCGCACGCGCTGCCTCATGTATGAAACGCGAGGGCCCCGCGCCGCCTTCGCCGACGGGGGCGGCGGGCTTTGTGCAGCGAAGGCTCCGGGCGTCGCGCACTTGCTCCTTCCTCGCACGGCGCCTGCCATCGAGACGCCGCCGCGCCGGCTACAGCGGCTGTGTCGGCGGCAGCGGCGACGCCTGCGACGACGACGACGGCGGGGCGGAAAAATAAGGATAAAAAGCAAGGGGGCGGGGCGGGGTGGGGCGGGTGGGAATGGGGGACGGAGGGGGTAGGGTCCGCGCTCCTTTGCAGCCCAGCGCCGGCGGCAGCCGCCTCAAAGCGCCACGACGGCCGCACAATGCGCGTCCCGCGTCGCGACGCGTCGCCCGCCGCCGTCGCCGCCCCCGCCCCCGGCGGTGCCGCCATTCAGCCGTCCGTCAGCGCCGCCGCCGCCGCCGCGTCCCCGCCCCGCTCTCCGTCCCGCGCCCCGCTTCGTCCCGTCGCTCCCGCCGTCCCAGTGCCCTCGAGATATCGACGCCGACTAATTGACGCGAGACGTCGCGGACGGCGGCCGCGGGCTGTGGCGGCGGCGCTGGCAGGAGCGCAGGGTGGTGCCGAGGCGGAGGCGTGGGCGGGGGTGGAGCGGAGACAGTCCGTCACTTCTTCTTCCGCGCGCCCGCTACCCCCACCGCCCCCACCACCCAACGCACAGCGGCTGTCGCCAGCGCGAGAACGTTTCGGCGCCAAGGCGCGCCGCCGATGGCAAAAATATGCCACGAAGTAACGCGCTGTGCAAACGCGTCCGCGCTATCTCGCACTTATATTCACTATTTAATACTCTTGATATCTTTACAAAGACTACTAGTTAAATATCTCATCTTTTGCACCAAACTGTCTTGCAATCGTGTCAAATCCCGCAATGGAGAATGTGCAGTATGGAGAACGAATATCTCCTCCACATAATTTGACTGCAAATACGTAACTAAATCAGTGTCTCAGGGGATTGCTCCACAGGGTGATTGGTGTTCCTTCATCAGCCCTGACATTCACGAGATTCAATAAGGCATGATTTTGAAATATATCTCCATCGTGAAATGTTACGTAAATGCTCACTCTTCGGTTTTGATTTCCTTTTCTTCGTAAAATAAATTATATTACTCTTTAACACAATCGGCAACAAACGTTGACAGACGGAAAACAAGATTCGGCTCGACGACCAAAAAATTGTCACAAGGAAACAAATAATTGTTTACTACATGTTGAAATGTGATTCGATCAGTCTCTACAAATGTA
This sequence comes from Gryllus longicercus, assembly GCA_038098605.1. Lineage (NCBI taxonomy): Eukaryota > Metazoa > Arthropoda > Insecta > Orthoptera > Gryllidae > Gryllus > Gryllus longicercus. The sequence continues at coordinate 657,211 of JAZDUA010000397.1, read as the reverse complement.
ATTATGTGTAGTAGTATTTGAACCTTCTCCCTTTCAATTATGTTTTTAAATGTTCTGCCAATTTGACAATTAATACCATCATAGCACCATTAAAAAGAAAGAAATCACATATCTTTAATATTTCATAACATTTAATTTTAATATACTCCTATCGGTATTAAAATTCCTAAAAATTCACACCTAAAATTATATCAATTAGGTCAAAATTATTACTACCACATAATTAGGACGTTGTAGAGCATTCTGGACTGTTCTCAATAGTGTACAAGAGAACTGAATTTCTCCATCTTCCTTCTAAATGCATCATCAACTTTAACATTACAACTTTTATGTCACTCTGCCTGCTCTACCCTTCTAAAAATGTACACGAGTCTCCCTATGACGCAGTGCAATTGTAAATGCTACTAGAAATATCGTTCGTCGAATGTGTAAATAGAAAATTGCCACAACACTAACATTTTTGTCGGTAATATATGTATATGGTCTTAGGGAATATCCACATTTTGTGAGCAATTTCGTGTCTGGATATAATCATATAAATAACAAGCTAATATTTGTCAGTATAATCAATTGAATGTAGATCTATTATGACTTGACCACTGCAAGAAACATTGAAATTGACCAGAATGTTGTATTGAATAATTATTATAAACAACATAAAGAAAATAGCACTCCCACGCTTTCTTGAACATATTTTTCAAAAACCAACATTTTTATAAATAAAATTAAATACGCACCGATAACATTCAGTAAGAGGGACAGAAAATAACATCATTATTGTCGTTTTCCCGTGCTAGCTCTTTTCACAAACATTTAGCTGCTCTCTTGTTACATCGCATTGCGAGCCTCCAACTTATGTAACTTATCGTTTGCTAGTATTTATTGTAATAAAAGATAAAAGGGAGTTCAATACAACTTTTGAATCGTTGCTCGACAAAAAAATTGAAATACCCGATCTTACCAGGAATTAATTGACTGTCGTAAAGACGAAAATATTAAATAATTCTTCATTCATTTACTAATTCATTTCTTTATTTTTCCGTTCTAACAATCTACAGTCAAGAAATTGTTACTATACTTTTAAAGAAACGAAGTCAAGAAAAAATAAATAAATACCTGATTTGTAATTTAATATGTTTCATTTTTCTCTTGAACTTCAGAAAGCGCTAGGACTCCATGAAAAAAACTTCCTATAACTTCAAACTTTGCAATTATTATTAAACACTGAATAGAGACATTTAGATAGATGCAAACTTACAAATCAGGCACGTTTCTTGTCAATTGCCATTGGCGAATCGAACTGTGTAAAAATGTCATTAACGTACACGTGCAGCGTACTCTTGCCGACGCCGTCTGCACTACGTGTATGATACGTATGTCAGCTAGTACCAATCATAATTAAATACTGAATATATATATATATATATATATATATATATATATATATATATATACACGCATTTAAATGGATACCCACTTACTAATCAGGCACATTTCTCGTAAATTATGAACGGAAAAGTACCTGCGTTATCGTATGTCGTGTGTGTAGTCGCTTTACCGATTGCCGCGCGATCTCTTGGATGGCACTGTACTCCTTGAGTTACGATTACTTTGCTTACTGATATTAGCAGGCTTATTATAATAATAATAATAATAATAATAATAATAATAATAATAATAATAATAATAATAATATCCCCTAGATTCGCGACAGGTGTCTGTTAAATATGAAAGTGATTGCAGCCAGTCTCCGAGATTTCTTGAGAGAAACACTTTTCACTGTGGATGCCTCTATAACACTGTGCAAATATGAATTGTTTCCGATAACGGGAACACATTCCAGTCTTTTGAACGACCTTAGAATTGGAACTAGTTCTTTCATAAATTTTGCGGAACAAGTCCCAGAGCTCCGTCGATCATGTTTTTACACTCAACATTCAGATGATTTGATTTACAAATTCTGGTTCTCAGAACTTACCTCTGATGCATTTGCTACGACGTTCTTATTGCATAGCACAGAAACATCTCTAAGTACTCACTTTTCCTCCATATCCAGAATAATACTATCTGGTTTGTTTGTTGCTCCTGCACGATTAGTATGGATTCCTTTGGTTGTCCAGTTCTGTACACAACGCCGTCACAGGTTTTCGTATTTGCACAAATTTCAAAAGGTACTTGGAACTTTGATTATGTTATAAATCTGCTAGTAGAGGTATCTACAAACCAAATAGTGCTTTTTTTTCGTTTAAACGTTTAAATAGTTGGACAAGCTGTCGCGAAATGATGAATGCTTTATACTTGTTCCTTAAAAAAACAGTATTTGTCATCCGGAGTAATTTTGAGGACCGTTTTATCATAATGTTTTCTCAATGCCTGATCTTGGATGACTATTATCACTGTTGCCGATTCTGGCTCCTTCCTTCCCCTTTTAAACCGCATGAATTATTGGACTTTATACTTGTATATCCTTTCTTGTCCATTCTTTGAAGATATTGTTCATGGAGTGGCTGCTTTCTATTTATTTAAATTTATTTTATATCTCACATTTCATCTAACGTTTCATGTCTGTTTCTCTTAATTCTTGCATTGCTTCTTGGTTTTCTTCCCAAAGATTCTTGCAACACACATAGTCCCTCTTTTCCCACAATTTGTCAGATTTGTTTAAATGTTCAGTCTTATAAGACGTCATCTTGATGAGTATCTACATACTTTCCCGTTCCAACAGCTGCATTGTTCCGGAAGGCTTTAATTTGCCTAAGGCCTCTGCTTCCATTGCGTGGCACAAAGCCTATGTGCATATGCTCGCGGTTGGGTAACATGGGACCCTTGTAAGGAACTCTGATTTGTCAGTTCATGGCTCGAATTTTCCACCTTTATTATTAGTATTATTACTCTATCTATGTATTTGGCATTTTAGGTCGATAGTCCGGCTTAGCCGGCCAGCTAATGGTGTCCCCCATGCCTCGGGTTAGTTAAATTCCCATACTTGGGGTAAGAGCGACATGTGGCGAACATGATGTATTCCCTTCACTGTAACTAGCAGAAACTGGGACGCTCTTAAAGGAAAGCTAAGCTCTATTTGGCTCCACCGGGAATCGAATCCGGGACCACACCTCGGGAGTGTAGTACCGTGCGCATGAGTCGCCCTAGAGGCTACAGTTATTATTAATAATGATATTATTATTACTATCATTAACAATATTTTTATGTATGGTATTATTATTAGGTATGTTTATTAATCTTTGTACGACTGCGCACCTGAGTGAGAGACGCCCCAGCTGGGGCAGCGCCGGCGAGGCCGAACTGCCGCCTGCACCAGCGCCTCGACGCGGGTGAACTCGCCGCCCGCCATCGCCCCTTCGCGACAAGGGCAGGCGGACGAGCGGGGGCAAAACCGTGGGGGCGGGGAATGGCGGGCAGATGCGAAGAGGCGTGCCGCCTAAATGAATACGCACACAAAAGAAAATTAATACATAGCGAAAATGTCACACAAAGCAGCGGTGACCTACATAAGTGATCAAAGGCAGTGTTGAACAATAGAACATTAAAGATAAAATCCCGCAAAAGAGCGGCAGACCCTGCACTCTCGTCCCTGAAAGCGCTCCGCCCCCACCACCACTGCTGCAGCCGCCGCAGCCAGCGACGCAGCCACCGGTACAAATTTGTCCCGAGTTTGCTTACATTCACCGGAGATGAGGCTCTCAAATCTTGCAAATGAGCCTTATGCATGACCTCCAACTACACATACAATAATTAAATGCGTTTTGGATATATAAAACATGAAACTGGTTTTGAAACGGACGGACAGGCGGTAATCTTTTTGAGAACGCCCTCCAGAATCCCAGTGCTCTACCGTTGGACTTCACGTGTGCTGGGCAGTAAGCTTTACAATAGCTGCGGTCTGGGGCGGAAAGGCTGGTGCATGATTAATTTAACTACGTATAATTACAAAGTATCATTGTTATATTCAATTAAAATAGAGTGAATCTGTATGAAGCCGGTTAGAAAATCGGGAATATGAGATCCAATATTCGGGAACAGTGATCGACAGTCCAGTTGGAGGTGGTTAAAATTGAGAGATACGTACCTTAATATATCCAGATTTTTGTAAATGTGTTGCTTTTTTACAGCAACAGCACAGACAAAATTAGCAATATTTTCGGTGCACGCGCCATCTCTTGTTTTAAGCCTAGCTCTCTTTTGGAACTGCATGTTCTGCAGCAGATAAATATGTAATAAACATGTTGTCCGTGTTATTTCAGTTGAAAATCGGGGAATAATTTCGCTTGTCGACCGCTTGTTTTCGAGTCCCTTTTATCGGCGCACCTAAAGCCCCGAGGGTCGGTCGCTTCATAGCGCTCGTAAAGGCCTCTTAACTGGCGAGCGGGCGGCGCGAGGGCGGTGTGCGGGCGGTGAGTCTGCGGGCACGGGCTCGGATGAGGGCGAGTCGCTCGCCGCGCCCTTTTACGACGCACAAGATGGACGCCCGCGAACAGTACTCGCGGGCCACCGGTAAACAACTTGCTTTTACCGCTTCTTGTTGTCATCACTTCGTTCATCAGAGCGCTGCATTCATGTTTTGTATAAAAGGCGATTCGTCTTGAATAACGCTGACAAAATATAGTATACAATGAGACTCGAGATTACACATGTATTTAGGAAATTAATTCGCTGCCACAGATAGCAAATTAATGGAGCACCCGAGTTAACTCTCACGCAGAAAGTTCAGAGGGTACAGAAACGACTGTAAGATGATTGGTAGAACAATTCTGAGCCCAGGAAAAGCTCAATATTTCGTAATAGTGTAACAAATGAATCAAACACGCACGGAACTGAAAACTCAACAATTGCTCAGGAGTCTTTCTGAACGTGTACATTCTTTGTGTTCTGTTGAATTATGGGTTATTGACGCTCTCGACCATTCTTCGAGTGTTTCTTAGGCCCATGGAAGGAAGAAGTGTGCTCTATTTTTCGCTTACATATAAGTTGAAGTATAGTTTATAAGTGCTTGGATGTAGTAGTATATGTTTGGGTTTATTTTCGTGAAATTTCTCCAGGAAAGCAAGGAGTAAACTTATAAATAGATCAGTTTTATATGCATTTCTTTCTAATAAGAACAAAACAGGTAATCGTTATATGCTTGGAATCGTAAAATTCAGTTTGTGAAATAGAATTTTCACGTACACACAGAGGTCCACCCGTCCCTTCGAATCACTGACTCGTCGATGCCAGGTGCGTTGCAAGTTACTTTCGTTGTTTTGCGATTACATTTGCGCTCTGTATGCTGTGCACTCGCATTCATATAATTCATGATAACGAACCAACAACACGCCGCAGCCTCGCATATTGATATGTAAAACGGAATGCGGTAAACAGTAGCATTGTCAAATTGTGGTTGGGAATGCTAAAATTATTTCGGCCTGGTTTTCGGTGATACGCACTGATATTGCGTGAAGAAGATATACACAAGGCTCCAATGTCGTTACCTTCCCAAACTATTTTCAATTGTGACTGCGTGAACCAAACTTCTCGTTAGTTTTTTTTTTAAATGTTCAGTATGCTAGAAACATCTTCATCAATTTCACCTCTTCTCCACTGACTCCTTCTGTAGAGAAAGCAATCGGCCGCCATCTTCGTGCTTGGAGAGACGAGGAGGGGATGGGTGGAAACGGGGGGAGAGGGGAGGATGAAAAAAGGGCACGCGCGGTCTCTATGTACGACAATCAGCCCCGTAAGCAAGGCCGCGCGCAGCCGGATATTAAACGCGCTGATGAATCTGCTGGGAGCTGTTGCTGGAGCGTCCTCCCGTGCTTAACCCCCTCTCCGCGCGCTCCCCAGTGCACCACCAGCCCATCGCATCACCACGGTGCCTCGCGACGTCGCTCGCTTTATGGATATACGGCCGTATACATGTCTTGGGAATTTGCCACTTCGCGACGGGCAACCTTCCCTGTCTCTGACACGCAGGCGCGCCATGAGCTCTGTGATACAACGGGACTCAATGTAGGATTCAAATTGTAGCAAAAAATAGTATGAGCCTGTTACGGTTTGTAATTAACATGTGTGAAAATTGAAAATGTTCATTCGTATTTGCAGAAACGATTGTGAAGTAACGTTTTATTGAACTTGGAAACTCTTTCGTTTAGCGTTGTGAAACTCATCCCAAAAAGTTTGCATCCCCAGCCTGTTTACATCGCAGATGTAGTAAATGCCCGCTGAAGTTTGACAACAAAACTGTCATTGAGGGATTCGTTTACAAGATGTGTGTAAACGTACGAAGCGAATTCGTACAGAGAAGTTATATTTATTAACAAAGTTACCATACATCCTTACGAAACAGGATTATGCGTTTATACTTATTTTAGTCGCTTATGCTTACTGTCATCACAATCTGTATTACTGCGTCGAACAAAATTGAGCTTCTCGACATGGCAAAATGTCAGGAGTGGTCTTGAGGTGTGTCTTTCCGGATGCACGTCGCCTTAAGGCAGAAGTCACCTCCCATGGGGAGACTTCTGACGTCCAAGGATGTGATAAAAAACGAAACGTGGAAGGTCATTTCTTTTCCTCCGATACGGAAGGTTTTCGTCATCTGGGGTTTTAACAGAATGGAGCGCAACACCAACTAAAAGGGAATCGGCAGAAATAAGACATACTAAGATTCATACTAACATACTAAAATAGCACTTGCTATCGAAAATGCTATTCAGTGATAAAATCGTAAACTTATTTTGGTTTAGGGATGGATTGTTGATATCCTTTTTGAAATATTTGGAATTCAAAGGTTTTTGCTGATGATCAGTATTCTGAGTAGGTGTCACAAGTCATCTAATTCGCTTTGTGCTAATGGATTCGCATATTTAGCAATGAGAAGTAGCGACGTAGGGTAAGATAAACTACATTGACTAGCTTAGTTTCCAAAAATGAGTAGGTGACTTATACGGAATATACGGGAGATGTCGCCCGTTTATGAGTAGTTAACGGCCAATACGAAATGGGTGTGGGATTTGAAGAGGGAGAAAATTTTGGTTGGGGTATCCGTCATTTTGAACATGTGTACCTTTGAAACAAAGGAACCGCGGGAAATGGAAAGAATCCGTCCCGAAATAATCACCAGGAGGCGCCCGGGAGTCAGAAGCCGCCAGGCAGGGGGGGGGGGCATCGCTGGCCGCGACGCGAGGGGTTCCCCGACGAAACGCTTTGCAGCGCCGATGCGGGGGGGGGGCGTCTGCGCCCGCGAGCAACCCTTAAGACAACCCCCGCCAGGAAGCCGCCTATCTGTCAGCATCTGCGCGCCGAATCTAATATTAGCCCGTGTGCATTTCGCGTCGACCGCCGCGAAGCCTTGAGGCCCCTGCTCCCGCAGCGGTCCGCCGACGCCGGCCCACCCGAGGCATCTGCACCGGTCACGCCACCCACACCATTACCCGGTTTGTCATCTCTGGCCTCACCCGCTCGTTCCACTTGCCGTTCCTGCCTCTCCAACTCTACACCCTCATTGATTTTCTAATCGTTTGAATCGCAATGTCTTGGACAGTGGGCAAATATCAGAGCAGTGTATAACACTTACAAAACTAATTCTTGACATTTAATCTAAAGTCTTAAATATTTTTAATCTTCGCAATTCTTCACAGCTCTTTAAAAAGTGCTATGCTAAATGGTTCGAGTGGTTTACGATATTGATATTTCACATTGATATTTCATATTGATATTGAGAGAAGGCTACTGGGCCGCTCCGTCTGCAGTTGTTGAAATATTAAATCCGCAGCTGTTCCTTAGTCTCACGTTTTTGAACTTTCCAATCCACCCATTCGGTTCTATAGGTGTTATAAAATAATTGCGAACCAGGCGAAAGTAAACCGAAATGATTCATTGATTTATGTGCACTATTAGTCAAACCATTGTGATGTGCCTCTTGAAGAAAGCTTGTTTCGCGTAGAGCGGGTGATACTGCTTTGCAGCGCAGGCATTGCATTCGTTTGGAGGAACGTCGCGGCCACGGCGTTCGGAGGGTGGCGTTAAACGGGCCATCCACTTCATTCCCACTCGTGTTCTACCTCCGCCCGGCGTCATCCCTCCCCGCAGCTCTCGGTTTCACTGCACCTCGCCTCCCTCCTCCCAGCCCCCTTTACGCCGCCTCTTTCCTCCATTCGTTCCCATCCCGCCCCATTCTGCCCCGTCCCGACCCACTCTGCTCGCCCCGCCCAGCCTCACTACGTACCGCCCAATCGCTCTCAGCTTACCCATGGACGCCTCTCCGACACAGCCCTCCTTCCTTCCTCCCAGCCTCGCCTCATTCGTCAAGAGAGGGCTAGGAGGTCTGTTTCTTACGTTTCACATCTGCGTATCTCCTCGTCGCGCACCGTAACTCTGTGTTTAAGACCCGTTTCTCTAATAGGTTTTTGCTGCTAAGAGGGGCGGAATTTTACGCTGTACAAGTGAATATTTTCAGTGATGCTGGAGTCCATTTTCCATATGATGTGTTCGAGAATTGGATAAAAATAATGGGTACATTTTACCAAATTAATTTCACTCAATTGTTTATAAACATTTTATTGATACATTATTCTTTATGTCACTTTAATGAAGATTTTATTAGATTAAAGCAGTGATATTCATTCGAAACATCACAGACCGACTTCCTGAATTCTATCTGCGTTGCACGTGTGAATGGGAGAACAGGCATTTGCCAGTGATACGCTGTTTTTATTCTCCATATTGGCGTCTGTATCGAAAAGGCGTACCGGGAAACGTGATGTGTGAAATGACATGTGATTCCCTCAACTCGAATTTCCCATCGCGAGCTCTTTGCGATGCCGATACATCAGCGACTTACCCCCGCGCCCGTTGGGTCGGACACTTTCAACGTCGATACGGCTATTGTTCGCATCGATAGGAAAGCTGTCGATATGCCAAAGGCCAATACTGCGCCGCCGTCTGCGCCGAGTCGTGCTGCGTAGGGGGTACTCCATTCCCCCACTCCCAAGCCCGGCCCCCACCCCCGCCACGCGCTGGGAGCTCATGCGCTCACGGTAAGCGGATTCCTGCGCTCAGGTGTCTGTCTGTGATAATTACGCCGTTTCGGGTCCTCTGCCAGCCTGTTCACTGCCGTAGCGCTTCGGTTTTATTCGCAGACTGGTAGTCAGCTTCATAATTATATCGCTTTTTATTTATTAAACCTGTTATCGTATGTAATTAATCATCACACTATACGGATAAATGTGTCTCGTCAGATTTTCATATGTGAAGGAAAGATCGTTTAATTATGTTACTTTTTCCGTCTAGATAAGAAAATCGCTCTTTACCTTGAGTATTGATATAATTATAAATCACACTGATATGCAACAATTTTGCAACAGACAATCTGCTTATATTTTCCAGTTTCCCCCATGAGTAACAAGTCGTACATGGGTACATAGAGTTTCGTTTCATTAAGTCAAAATTGTTTAAAAAACAAATTTATGGAAATGTCTAAATGAAATTAATATGTATCTTTACAACTATTATACTATTATCACTGCGTTAAAGTTGTAAAATTAGACGTAAAGTAATCACTAAAATTTTATAATAGAACTAAAATTAAATGTCATGATCACAGTAACTCCATAATTATATTTTACTCTTCAATATTAACACTTGACATGTGAAAATTGCAAAAAGCTAATTTCTACATTCGTATGAATGATTGGCGTATATATACAATTCAATTTATAATTGGCCTTGGCAGCATAGTAATGTAATTCCATATTTTAAACGGAAATTTTCGAAGAACGTTAATGCAAAATTAAAGCTGGTTTGGTTGATAGTCTGGTCTTGATGATCTACATACGCGTCCTATTGAGAGATACAAATTTTCAGTCCTCAATGAATGAAACAAAAACTTGCATGGCATTCTTATAAAAGCGTGTCAGAAAACTTCCTAGGTAACAAAATATCTGTAAATAACAAGAAAATTGTTGAGAACATGTCTGCTAACTTCAAATGTCTAGGTTGAAACAAGAGTGTGTCACTTTCTACTCAACCTTATTAACTACTTCCCTCAAGTAACTTGGTGGAATGAGTGAGGAGCAGGGTGAAAGATATAATCTAGATATTAAAACATGGAATGGCAAATGGAATGAATGAGTGTTAGCGGATTATTACTAGTTCATAAAGAGGATTTGCAAAGTCACAGCGGGGCATCAAAATGGAGCAAAATCTTTACCGACAATTTAAATAATAGCTGTAAGTACATTTTATGAAAATAATAAAACTCGAAATTCTATAGTTGATTTTATACAGTTTAATTTTATATTGCGGTGTTCAAACACGTTTTTTTAATCATATACCTAATTTGACATGAAATTATTATTCAAATTTTGAAGTTTTTCGTTTGTATTTCTACAAGTTACGTAATACGGGCACGATAGAGAGGATGTGAATAAAAACTGAATTCTACATCCCTCAATTTCTAAACAATCATTTCTAAAAAGTTTTTATATATATATATATATATATATATATATATATATATATATATATATATATAATGATAAACTTTTTTATTTTTTCGATTTTCTTTCAAAATTACGAAAAAAACAACTAGCGTAACATGGAAAATATGAACATAGATATCGATTTAGGACACTTTGGTTATCTTGAATCAGTAATATGTTCCTTGGAGAAGAAATAAAATTTTTAATGCATGGCAATGTGATAGATGTTTTGATGTCGCTGAGACTTTGAATCTGTCCAAAACTACAGACTTTCAGAAACTGAACTACTAATTTATTTTGTTATGCTCATTGTCTCAGAGTGAAGAACATTTTGTTTCAATATTTGCACGAATGTAGAATTAGATATCACAGTAAATTATATTTTTTAGAAATGTTTTAACAAAAAATATTTACGAAATTTTATGAGCAACCTAAAAATTACTTAGTGCTATTTGTGACGTATCCAGAGAAACACTGAATATTTTAGATTATCTGTATAAATCACTGTTTTTTGTCAATTACAGCTACAGAATAGACAAAAAAATACATTCGTGTAGAGTTACAGAAAAGCGTTATTCAAGAAGGAAGCATGCAAAACACGTCCTTTCTCAGGTGGTTGGGTTCGCGCTTCCTGCAGCATCATAATCACTGGCAACAGGCGACACAAAAACGCTCTCCGTTCGTCCAGGGCGCTGCGATCCACAGCCCCCCGCCCGCTCGAAAGCGTCCCTTCTCCCTCTCCCTCCCCCGCCCCCGCCCCCGGCCCCTCGCCCGCCGCACGGGCGCATCCGCGAAGCGGAACCCGCGCGAGGCCGTGCGTAACGCTCGCTCTGCCCCGCCTCGCCCCTCCCCACCGCCACACCCTCGTAATGATGGCCTGCCAGTGAAATCACCGTATTTCTTCCAGCGTCCCTGCTCGTTCACCGATATTTTTAATAATGCAAGGGGAGTCAGAGACTTCAGGAAAATTGTTCCTCTGAAGACTAATCCGAAATATTTTAATTTTAATTTTTATAATTCAAGAATAATAATTTTTATCATTATAATTATTATTAGTATTTGTATAATATCAATATTACATTTTATTTGGACTACAGTGCCAGGTGGTAGCTATAGATTATGTACTCAAACTAAGACATGTTTATAATCGTAATAAATAGTGTGTATTAAATCTCATATAACAGAATTAAATTGTGATTTTGGTAATTATTACGTATACATGTAACTAAGCAAATTAAGATATTATGAGGTAACAATAAACGTGTGTATTCAATTATTGTGGTATAAAATCCTCAAACTCATCCTGGTGATAGAGCAGTGGATGTTAATTTTACTTGCCCTACTACGTATGTAGTGAAGAAAATATTTTTGATTTCATGCACAAATCGGCTATTTTTCGACAGAAAAATTTGTATTGTGGGGGACTTGTATCGAAAAAGTGGACAAATATTGTTCCTATACACAGTAAGTTATTTTCTGTAACACGTAGTGTAAACAGAATCCAGATTTTGTGGGTCTTTGATGCCTAAAACTTGTTGGGTGGCAAATGTTTTCTGTTCTCTGTCTGTATTCAACGCTTGCACCTAAACCAGACGATTTTCTCCAAAATTGATATTTCCAATCGGTATGGGAAAACTGAAAATTCGGCGAGTTTGAAATCGATATTCTGATTTTGTGTTTACATAGCCTCAACATTTTCAAAATTTTCTAAAAACTAGTAAACAATTTTTTTCATTACACTTTGTTCTCGAATAGAGTAAGTATTATAAAAAATAGAACACGTCTCGTTTTGTTCTGAAATAAAAATTTTCAAAACAAATTGCAAATGTATAATATTTTGTGGGCGTCTTCGTGCAACTGCCATATTGAAGTTATAATTTTTTCCCTAAATAACATGTGCCATCCACGTGATTTTTGCGGGTCTCTCTTCACTGAGCTTGGAATTTTACCATTGCCTTGCCTATTTTTTCACGAACCTGCAGCTTTTCTCAAAACTAACTTACTTTGTTCATAGGGGTATATTTTAGTGCAATAGATATATTTATAATTACGCTCGGTCGTTCGGCTTTAGTTCAGAGGTGGGGGGGGGGCGGGCACGCGAATAAGTGCAACGTATAGTCGGGTCCCGACTTCTGAGTTTTAGCGGCCCTGGTCTCGCGGACGGGCGGGCAGCCTGCGCTCGTGGCGCCCGGGCAGTCGCCCCTTCCTGGTCTGCTTCCCGCGAACCACTCGGTGCTGCCTTCCCTGAACCAGTCGCGCAATGCTCCTGCATGACTTTCCAAGCGCAGAAACAAACACGCTTTGCGAATATCTGAAATCCGAAACCCACTCGATGGACCTTGAGCACTTACCACTTCCTCTTTCCGTGCCGGCTTTCTGTAGATTGGGGACGGGTTGTTCAAAGGCTGACTGGCCCCCCACACACTGAATAGTCACTCATTCGCGTGTTGGGACACCGCGTTCGCTGAGCTAGTCGAACAAGTCTATGAATAGACATGCCTAACCATTAAGATATTTTAAAAGGATTTAATGAGCTAAAGTAATAAAACAAGCGACAGGGTTGAACAGCTTGCAGAAACATTTTAATAAATAAAAAAAGCATAAAAGAGTACGTTGTCAACAGTGATTCAAAAGCTCACAAAAATATAAAAACTTAATAGAAGAAAGTAGTGCCATTTTATTTCATCTGGCTTTGTTAACGTGTTGATAAAATGGAAGTAGAAACAAATTCGCTTAGTCATTTTAAGCAAAGTTAATTGCGTTAAAGTGTATTTTGGCGTCATACTTCTTTCTGAGTGCACCGTCTCAGTAGCCTGCGCTACTGAGTTTCACAGTAGGAAATGAAAATGCGAGTGAAGTAAATTTTCCACACCATGATTGACTCCACGAACGTCTTACTAGGGTCTTCGTGGGCTGTCTGGGATCATTCTCTGCTCGCCCCCTCCCCCGAGGGAATGATATGTTGACGCAGCGCTACCTAACTCTATCTCGGGCCTCCTATGCGAGCAAGATTCAAAAGCCTATCGAAGAGGAATGCTACATATTCCCTTGAATTCAGTCAAGAGAACAATTCGCATTCGACTTGAAAATATATTCCCTAGAATATACACTTTGTGAAATTGCTTTATCCTCTAGGAAATATTTTATGAGTTTCGGAACTATATACGTAGATGTGCCTAGAATGTGTTGGATGTTTTCGTAGGCTCTAAAAGAACCCTTTTTTTAAAACACTGAAAAATTTACTGTGGGACTGCGCAACCAAATACGCATAATACGAATGATAAAGTTAAAGAACGAATGCGTTGTTTGTCCAAAGTAAGTCTCGCTTTGGCAAACAGTTATGTAAATGCGCTCAAATTGTTGCATATTTTCTCGCTCAAGTGTTCCAAGAAAAAAAAATCAACGAGAAGAAGGTATGCTTATAGTTTGAGCGTTGTGTTGTGTAACAGAGCTTTTGCGATTAGTTTCAGAACATATTTACTCCTGCTATGAATATATTTATTTACTGACAACATAAAAACTGTCGTTTTCTTAAGGTCCTAAATAAACTTTGCCTATGTATCTTAAGGTTCTTGAAACGTTCTCAGTAGAACATGCATTTTATCGGTACAACTTAAGTGTGTTTCTTCGGAAATGGAGTGAATAAGTTCAACGCAGACCTCAAATGTGTCTGTATTTCAACTCTGTACACAAAGGCAACAAATATCTTCAGGGAGTGAGACCGTGGCATTGAGAAGCAGGTATAAGATGTCCGCATGCGAAACATGAAGAACATTCTGGTATTTTCGCAATTTCTTTTTCTAAAATAATTCGAAATCATCGTCACAATTTTATTTTTGTATGTGGGTGTAATATGTTCCTTAATATTTATATGTTTTTCAAGTAAAATCGAACTAGTTGGATAGATTACAGAGAATGATAACTGGCAGAATCAGGATCGAAAGTATTCACATTAAGTTACATCCAAAAAACGAACAAGAAATTGCAATCCGGCATTTATTTTATTACATCGCGGTAACTATGGTGAACTGTTTACTTATACCTATTTCATACGTGTATTACAATACAATTATTTCATCATGCCACACCATTTCGTTTTTAATGTATATTTTATAAACGTTCATGCACTTTACGTTGGTCTTTGATGTCCAAATTTCCGATTTATTCTGATATGTTTCTATTTAAATGATATCTTCTTATAAATTTCTGTATTACATCATATGTTCATACCCAGATACTACCAAATAATATTTGCAAATAAATTAGTTTGGATGTCAATTAAAAGAAAACTCTCGTAAGTGTGACTCCTCCTCTTTCTCGTAAAAAGATACATTGGCGATATTTTGACTTATAGTTCGTAGTAATTTTATTCGGTCCAAGAAGTAATATGATATGGATGAATTATACTTCATACAATATAACTTCATACAATATAACTTCATACAATATAATTTAGTATTGATAGATGTATTATACTCCTGGGTTCCATCATTGCAACGACGTTTCATCTCCCTTTGCTCTCACCTGCCTGAGCTTTTAACGGAGTCTGGGTTACGGTCAACTTCGCACAGAAAGACCCCATTCACACCTGATGCTCGGATAGTAAAATCGACACTTACGTCCCTCGGGTTGTGGATCAGAAGGTGGATAAGATCAGATGAGGAGAGCCGTCAAATCGCAGTTTAGAGAACTCCTTCCTACCATGGTCTACCGACCAGAGAGGAATACGAGTTGCTCAAAAAGCCGTCCGACTGGTCCCAGAAAGAGGAGCCGGGGAGTAGCGGAGGAGGCGGAGCGTCCCACGTCGAGGCGGGCGAGCGGGGCCTCGGCGTCTGCGCCTGTCGCCACGGGGCGCGCCGCATTAGCACTCGCGCGACGGCCGGCGCGATCCGACGCGGGACGCGGCTGTCGACGCCCGTTTACACAGAATTTGACGCCGGGCGCGCGTCCGCGACGCGCACGTGCTCCGCTCTGCCCCGCCCCGCCCACCCTATCCCGCCCCGCCCCGTCCCGCGACCCCGCGCTTGTTTGGTTTTTTCCCGCGCGCCGCCGCCGCCGCAGCCGCAGCGCAGCCGCCTCGAGGAGGCTTGGCGAGCGCCGCCATTAGGATCTGTTGACTCGGCCGCTCGCTTTTTGAGACCCTGCCACCGCCACCGCCACCACCGCAGCCGCAGCCGCCGCGTGCTTAGGTTGATCGCTCGCGCGCGCGCACGGTCGCCACCGCCGCCGCCACCGCCGCCGCCACCGCCGCCGCCGCTGTTTTTTTCGGGAGCTCCGGGATTTGTGCGGCCGCAAACGCTGCGCTCCGCGCCGCCCTCGTCCCGGCCGCCGTTGCCCCCTCCTGCTCCTCCTCGTCGGGCTCCAACGAGGCGGCGGAGAGGCGTCGTCGCCTACCCCTGGGGCCGTTGGCAAAACCTTCTGTTTGGTCCGCTTGCGCATATGCAAAGCTGATAATGCTGCCTTTATACGACAATAGAAAATGTTAGTAGAAGGCGCAAAATCACTTATCGCTTCTTATTTTATCTCTAGTACTAATTTCCAAGGCGCGCTGAAATTGAAAGAAAATTATGCTGCATCCGGCCACGTGACAGGCGACTAAAGGGCCCCTTAGATTCCCCGAAACGCGGCAAAATCCAAAAACAAATAAACAGAATCATTGTTGAATGAGAAATACATCTACGTGATTGTGTTATTCCTCTTATTCTCATACTGTGCGTATCCACAGAATTCTCGTGTTCAGTGCAGCACTTATTACAACACACCTGACAACACACCTTGACATAACAAACCTTCAAGGAAGGGAGCGTCCGCCATTAAACATTTGGTATTGCGTTAGCGAGAAGCATTTTTAAAAATATTCTTGGCATGCAACGAACTGTTGTATTTGTACATATTGTTTATATGCTGTGGATGTGTATATATGTTTAACTTTTGACTCCACAAATGAAAAAATAATCAACATTTTTTGCTTTAACATTTGTATATAATGACAAAATTTGTTACACTTTTATGTCAAGTAAGGCCGATGTATCTTCATATCACTGAAATGTATTAAATTATTACTAATATATTATTAATAAATATTATTAATAATACGTAAAATAATACATAATATTACATAAAATAATACATAAATATTACAATATAATATTGCACTAAGACACAAACTTTTCCAAAATGTTTTCTAAATGTTGAGCTTTCTGAATGTTAAATAGTCTGCATTTTTTATACACTCGCTGTAACAACTCAAATTGTAGTTAACATTTGGAATGAATGGCATCACATTTTGGACAAAAAGGTCACCAGAAATGATATCCATCATTTTGAGCTCGCTGAAAGAAATAAGATGTAGAAAGAACAATCATCGGCGTGCCTCTCAGCCCTCCCCCTCTACCCCATGGGAATGTTACATTAATATGTTGGTGTTACACGAGAGTACATAGCTTGTTCTTCTTGGACACTTGCGAGCCACTTTTTGGAAAACATTCTATATGGTTCTGTTCAGCAATATATTTGCTGTAATGACTAGTCTTACCCTAATCTTTCCTCTTATTATACTATTTTTTGCGTTTTGTGCGATGACAAACTCCTTGGAAAAAATGACTAAGTCAGCAAGGAGACGGTTTCCTCATGATCTCACGATGCTTTGGACTTTGCACGTATGAAAGCATGTTGCACGTATGAAAGTGTGTTAATTTCATTTTGGAACAAAGAAGACACGCTGGTTCCATGAGAGAAAAACGCAATATTCCTTGCATGTAAAGGCAAGTAGCGTAATATTCATATTCCTCACTTTCCCCCCCTTAAATGGATAGAAAAGTGTAACGTACTTTATGTTATTTAGAACTTATATCTTCGAAATTCTTTCGTTATTGCTGATTTTCTATTATTTATCTAACGTCAAAACCAGTTAAAAACTGTGTGACGTCTGTGACGATAAGTCCAATCTGTGCACACCCTTCTTACGCGGTTGTCTACAACTATAAACATTCACATTACTCTGTATTTGAAGAATTCGAGAACTTAAAACTCAAATTCGGAAATCAAATTAGTGAAATTTCAACGAAGTGCAGACGCTGCATCTGTAATGCGAATTTTAAAAAGAAAGTTAACTAGAAACTTGCGTGCTTCATTAGTTTGTTCCCTATTTGACCCAGAGGCCTTTGGCTAACTCATCGGCCTCCTGGAAGGTCGCAAAGCTCCCCAGAAGGTGGCAGGGGCGCCGTGCCTTTTTCGCTGCGCGCCGTCACGCCGCCCTACCCGCCTCTGCCTCCGCCTCCGCCTTCGAGCTGAACGCGCCCGTGCCCGGTGTCGCTTGCTGGGCCCCGCGCCGCGCCGCGCCGCGCCGGGCGCCTGAGTTCGTTTCCGCTCGGGAGCGCAGGCGGCTGGCCGCGGCAGCTCAGAAGAAGTGCCTCAAGCCTACGGCCGCCGCGCTTCTTGTGCGTCGGGAGCGCAAGCCGCACGCCGTCGCTTCAGCAATTGCACTCTGGCCAGCCGATTAGATGGCTCAGGGCTTGCATTGATGGCACTGCCGGGCCTCTGACCGGGAGGTCCTAGGACTCCAGCCCCGACGGTAGAAGGATTTTTCACACTATCTCTTGGGGTAGGTCAACGCCAGGTGAATGCCGGAGCAGTACCCTAACACACGGGCCACGGACCGCGAGGAACGTTTCTTTTCTCTTCATTTGTTCTATCCTCACCCTTCACTTACACACATTTACTGAAATAAGCACATCACTACCTCATGTGCCGAGAGAGCATAGAGCTTGTCCCGGCTGGGGCGGTGCCCCGCTAGTGGCAGATTCCTGGTTGGGGAAAACCTCCATAAGCTGACGGGTAGGTCGGCGGGGGAAGAGCGGGGGAAGAGCGACCTGTCGTGATAAAAACACGTACTACACTCACGGGACTAATGATGCCATTGACGCGCCCGGAATTATTAATCAATCTGACCCATCGTCAGCTATGATGAGTGATGCGGTTTGTGATGGTTATCAGGGATGAAATAACTTTCATGAATATCCTCATAAATATCATATCTTCGTAGATATCTCTTGACTAGGGTGTCCGATTAAACGATAGATTGATTGACTTATTAATTGATGTTTCCGGGCAACTGCTGTGGATATTACTTCCATTAGTGTGGTGAATGTTTTATCCCAGGTGTGGCGATGTTTCTCCCGCGCTGGATAGTGAGAACCGGCAGCGACTTACACGTTATGCTTGTAAGTATGTGTGTATTAATCAGAGCAGAGGAAAGGACAAAGGAGGGAAAGGAAAGATTGCACGCGATCTCTGGTCTGTTTTAGGGAACTACTCTGGCATTGGCGCTGTATTGATAGGAGAAACCACGCAAAATTACCGATCAGAACTGCCGGGAGTTAGATTTCTTCTCCTGATAGATAATTCGACGATGCTTTATAGCTAGTGTCGTAAATCCGCAATCGGGACTTTTACCCTAGCACCTCACGGTCACTCCTCGCCAAATCCAGCCTCCGCTTTCTTAAAAGGTAAGGCACAGTTACTGGGGGCAAGGCGTTATCAGATAGCGGCCTTACACACCGTTTTTTCGTTGTGCGACGTGGAGCGGCCTTCGTGTCAAAATGTTGCCTTCGCTTTCCAAACCTCGTTTCAATACGATTTTGCGCGGGGCACAAACTCTTCGAGAATGGTTATTCGTGTGTCCAGCTTGTTTCACGTGACGTATGAATTTCATGTGAGGCATGAATTGGGATTGCGGTGACTAGCGACATCTTCATTAACGTTCCCGGCGCGAATTGCTTGACCCATCGGAATTACGATTATGGGTTTATCTTCCACCTGCTGAAGAGGAGTATTCTCGGTCGTAGATGTGACACGTTGAAGGGTTACACTGGTCTGTTTCATGACGAGATTCCTCGCCGATAGTCGCACACGTCAGCAAGCACAGGGTCACACTGCAGCCATTACCTAACTACGACTTCATCATGACTGATCGTTGAATTCTGGCACTACTTTTTCAAGTTGTGGCACAACACTGACATTCTTCTTCCTTGAAATCGGGAAAACTCTTTCGCTACATACTCAGCACAACGGTGGCAAAACCTCCCGTGACATTTCACATAAATTTGCATCTAAGAGCAATACACGTGTGCGGGAGTAAAACTACACACGCAGGCATTACCTGAGCAGACGAGATTATTAGTCGTCGGTAGAGAATCCTGCAAAGAACTGAGGCGAATGCAAAAAAGTACAGAAAAAGTAAAGTTGCGGGGCATCGCAGAGGCAGGCGAGCGTCTCCTGCGAGCGAGTTTCTGGGCGCCAGCGGTTCTTTAACCTTCCCCGCCTCTCCCGCTATTCCGACCGCAACCGCCACCCCCACCTTGCCCTCCGCCACCCCAGCGTCCTCACAGTCGCGTCTCCCGCTGCAGTCGACTCGAGTGCTAAACCTGCCGCCTCGCGCACGGGGGCCCTCGCGCCATGCCACCCCGCCGCCGCCGACGCCCCCGCGCCCGCCGCATCGGCCACGCCCCTCCCGCCGCGTCGTCTTGGCGGCCCCGCCCTCTCCGCGGCCTCATCAAGGCGCGAAGGCGGCGGCGCAGCCACCTCCAGCGGCCGTGTTATTGCTGCGTGGGCCCTTCGTTTATTCCGGAAGCGGCGGCGGCGGCGCCGAGGCTATCTAAGGGGGTCGCCGGCTAAATGCTTCCGAGAAGGGAGTCGTTGCACCGCCAACTTCACTTTACATCTCCTACATCTTTTACACGTTACGCGCGCGGAAATCACCGCTCTCCGACAATGAAGACGCCCGTAAGAGCGTATTTGCACGTCCCTAGTGCGCAAGTATTATTAAGTTAGATTAAGGTTGCCAGTGCCGTCCGCCCACTGCGGCCTTTGAGCTGCCCCGCCCCGTCCCGTCCCTCCCCGCTCCTGCGCCCTCCCCGACCTCTCTCCGCCGTCGCCCGCGTCCCCCCGCGCCGTCCCCGCGGGAATCTCCTCTCCAAAAACAGGGCCAATCGGAACGAAAGTGCATTCTTGAGCTAAGTTGGTGCGGAAAGCCGGTCGTTCTCCGCTCCACACGCCCCGCTGGGCATGCGACTAATTTGCATTGACGAGGCATGGCCGGTTTCTGCAAGAGGCCGGGTGGTATTCGTTTATTGTGTGAACTGTCTCCGCGTGCGGCAGAGGTCTGGTCCTTTCCAGCAGAGCGTTTCTTTCTAATGGGCCTTCCCGTCGTTGAGGCCTTTAATTGCAAAGAACACATTATGGATTTGATATTAGCACTTCATCTATTTTAAGGACATACGGCTTGGTCCTGTGGCGCAGAAAAGTGTAGCAGCGCCAAAACAACGGGGTTCATGGCTAACGTTTTCAGTATCAAAATCATGAGTGTTTCTATTATTGAAACCTGTATAGTTAATAACGTTACGTTTCTTGATTTGATAGGATATTTAGCCTCGATATAATTACGTTTAATATTGAATATTAATACTTCCAATATCAAACTATATTCTTTTTTTAAGATAGAACATCGTGTTGCATTTCACTGAACATAACCTCCGGTTAATTTGAATTAATAATGATTTGTATTTCACACTTATTTTCAAACCATTTTTTTCTTGCTTAATAAGCCTAAATATTTATTTGTAATAGTGCTACAATTATACGCTGAATGCAAATCAATCAGTCCACTTTTCCTTCTCCATTAAAGAAGTGATGACATGGCCCATTGCTTGGCTTAAGAACATAAGTGTAACTTCACGCACCTTGTGGTAGGACGATAGCTGGGGTGTGGGTTGCTAGGTTGTTAGCAATACTATGGAATCAAATCTGTTGCTAGTTTACCAATTCATGAGCTCAAGAATATGGGCGGAAATTACACTTCTCTCCCAAAAATAACATAGTTTCTACTGTTTTTTGACGAAAATAAATCCAATCGCTATTAAAGAAGGCACTTATTATTGTTGGCACGGCCTAATAAATGCATAAAGATGATATGTTTCTGATATATCTCGGTGTTATCGAAGCACATATATCGAAATTTGTTACTAGAGAAATAAATACCCCCACCTCGCGCGTTCAACTATCGCAACGCCCGCTTCTTGAGCCAGGGGAAGGTATTGTGTCTGTAGTATTTTACCAACCTTCCATTCAACGTTCACTCCAGTGACCAACATACTACATATACTTTCCTGTATAGGCGCGAATTTGATATCGAACCTAACATCTAAAGACTAATTAGTACACTTTTTTAAAGTCTAAGTTTCTGATATTTGGTTATATACAAATAATTGGTTCGAAAAGTATTACTTGTCAATACCGTATCAATTCTTCGAATTTGATATCAATCCCATAACGAAACATTACCCCACGTTGGAAGTCGATATTAAATCAATATTACATAATTGAAATCCAATATGTGCGTGTGTACCCTTGGTGTAACAGTGGGCATTATTTTCCTGCTGACGTCACGCCCTTTCTCTAGAAAAGTCCTGCACTCCGGCCCGGTACCTCGCCCCTGCGGCCGACCCGCGCCCGCGTTTGCGCCCCGTCCCTGCACCCCACTCCTGCAGTCCCTTAATCATTCCTGCACTACACCCCTGCATACTCCTGCACCATGCGCTCGCCCCGCGCCCGCCCCCGCGCCCGCGCCCGCGCCCGCGCCCGCGCCCACGCCCGCGCCCGCCCCCGCCTCCTGTGCCTCACCCCCATGAGCCCAACTCCCTCCGGCTCTTTGGCGAGTCAAGTCGGATGGGCACGTGTTTTGCGCCTGACCTCGCCGCTTGCTAGGCCGCCTCCGCCGCCACCACAACTACCTCCTCCTCCTCCTCCTCCTCCTCCTCCTCCGCCGCCGCCGCCGCGTGTTTGTGGGCACCGCCGCCGCCGCCGCCCGCGGGCGTTGCCAATGGGTCGTTGTCCGTGGCCGCGGAATGGCTCTCCTTCGCTCTGCTTCGCACTAACGGCGCGCCACCGAATGGCTGTTTGCTGCCGTAATCTCTATATTGTTGCAATAAAGTGAGTAACGTGTTCACATCGCCTTGTTGCTGGTTTGTTTCAATGAATGCTATGAAAAAAAAACGTATCGTTCAAAATATTCAACAAATCCTTTTTTATTTCATCAACAACCGATACTGACTTGTGTTAGTAGTTTTAATCTTGTGAACATAAAGGTGTTTTGCTAATTTTTAGCGAGTTTTAATAATAATAATAATAATAATAATAATAATAATAATAATAATATATGATACAGTAGATAATCTCATGAACATTGAACTGCGTTATTCTAAAACATTAAATATGCCTGTAACATGTATTGTACGAAAGCTTTTGGGTCAATGACCTCCAGCACCATCCCCTGTGAATGCGGTGTAGAAGAATCCATATGCGCTAAAACTCGAGAAACGTAACAAAAAGGTCAAAGTGTCATTTTAGAGATTGTGGTCTAAGAAACATAAATCATGGAAACACAAAAATACGATTTTTAAGTACGTGTAAATAACATTTCAGAGTTATGCCTTTGATAATGCGTATGGCAATGTTGATTGAATGAGCCCCTTAATCCATTTGTGGTATTTCTGGAGATAAATGTAGTAGCAGATTTACAGTTTCGTGTCGTCAACGTCTTATAAATTGTACAATAACGTCATGCTTCCTTAGCATATATACGAGATATCGTATAGAGGGATTATTGGAAGGGAGATGTTATTGAGTATCTGCTACATGATTGTTTATATTGCTATTTTCAAAAAAATATATTCCCAAATTATATCGCGAACACTGACAACGACCTTCCTCCTGCTCTACGTTCATTAAATCCAAGTGATAAATAATTGGTTTCTACAAGCGTTTTCCAACCACCATTCCGATGTAGATATAATGTTTAGGGAAATATCTCTATGCCCCCAAGTAGTCAACGTTTATATTAATTTATTTATTTTTCACTCTCATTCAATAGACCACGGGATCTTGGTCTCTTCTTTGCCGGCGTATGTCGGTTATGAAGGAGAAGTGGTCACGGTTACAAAAATATGAATTCATATGCCTCTAAAGCGCTTAAAAATAAACGCTGCAACTATTAAAAGCGTAGAGGAAGAAAAGAGTATCATAAATGTTTCTTAGAAGTCACCAAACTCGAGGTCCTTCGTCATTTACCTTCCAAACTTAATGTTAATGCTGCTTCTTGGCGGATTCGCGCCAGGTGCTTTCAGACATTCGTGAAAAGTAATCGAAGAAATGAAGAAAAAAAAGCGTGGAGTTGGCTTTCTCCGAAGCGGCGTGGCTGGGCAGGCGCGGACTCTGCCATGTTGGCGCGGCGGCCAATGGCAGGCGCGCGCGGGCGGCGCGGGAGGCGCGTGCTTCGTGGGCCGTGCGTCGCCCCGCGCTTCGCAGAAAACGCCTCTCGGCCGCCGCCCCCGCAACCGCTGTTTGCAGCCCCTTGTTCAGTACCGGATTTGTCCAGTCTGCGACCCCCGCGATCTCCCCGCCGCCTCCGCCCCCGCCCCGCGCGCCGTTTCCGGGTTTTCCTCGGCTTCCAGGAAAGCGAGCGGAGCGGGGCTGAGAGCGCGGCCGAGAGCCGGCGCACTTCCCAGAAGGCGTGCCGCGGAAAGACGCTTGTTTGCGCTCACACGCGCCCCGCCCCCACCCGCGCACGAACTCTTTTCGGAGGGAGCGCGCGCGCGCGCGGCTCCGCCAGGCCGATGACTGGCCCACGCGCCGCTCCCGCTCCCGCTCGCCGCGCCAAAATCCGCAGCTGCAAACGCGGCCTCACACACGGGCGCACCACTCGTGTGCCACGGCAACAGGTGCTGGCGCCGTAAACAGCGGCAGAAGGGTACCGTTTCCTATCAATTTACTGAGGAATACAACTCAACCGTTAGGCGTCAGTTGCTTCATGTTGGATGCTGCGGATGTGTGCGGATCCTCGTAGAGAAACGACGGCGGCAAGAGCTTTCCTCCCCCAGGGTTCAAATCTTGGCTGTGCCGTGTGGAATTGGTGGTTCACAAAGCGCGTTTGTTGCAGGTTGTCTTGGGATCTTCTCGTTTTCCATCTCTGTCATTCCGCCGTAGCTCCTTTATAATTCATATCAAATCACCGTTATCCTTTATATCACTGTTTCTTCCATTTGTGACCATTAGGTTTAAGAACCAGTGTTCTAATAAAAGAGATGTTCCGATTATTGTACGAGCAACCGCATCATCGCTCGTTTTCAAACAGGCAAATCTGAGGCCAAAATGTGCCACGTGAGGTCATAAGGAGTCCTTGACGCGGACAATGCCTGCTAGTGAATTACTCTATCGTGTTTTATATGCACAGCTGAAAAATAGTTCCAGTTCTCAGTTCACAATTCAGGTTAGGGCGGCGGGCCGACCTCCGAAAGTGTTGATCCTCTTGGGACACGCAGGAAAGCACGCCAACCCGCACCACAGCATCTGCAAAATCACTTTTCAAATTTGTGCATTGAATTCGATCAGTTCTCCGATACCTCGCTAACATTCCATCAGGAAACGACACACGAAGATGGCCACGGTTGTTGATACCTTGCTCTGACAGAGTTTCAAACTTACGAGCACACGACTCCGCACTAAAATCTAGCACACACCAACTCATTGCTCATTCTCAAATAAGTAAGGTTTTATTTGATTAGAGCAGTCTTTTCGCATTTAAAGATGTAAATACACGATAATATAAATATGTAATAAATTGTTGTGAAAGAATCGATGATTTTTTGGTCTCCCGTAAAATTAGTTTTCGATATACGAAGTATTGTTTCTGTGTATCATTATATGGGATGCATTGCTAAGATTGCACCTATCTCGATGCTCTCTCCGTAATTGCCACACGTCAAAGTATTAAAGTATGTTTTATAATATAAAGGCAACAAAGAAAGTAGCAGGCTTAACTTTGTTTTGAGGAAAAAAGGAACAATGATTACTAATTTGTTTCCTATGCTCAGAGTATCAATAGTGAAAATCAGTCAATTTTGATCTATCTGGTAATCGCGGTTATTAATTCCGTGGAAACTTATTTAATGTGCTTTCATATGCGTGTGCTGATTTATACCTCTCCCTATTTCACATACATGTCTTACTCTATTTTGACGATAGTAAATCCTATCAAATCAAATGTGTTCTACAGCCACTTTGTCACTACTTTAAAGCCTGGTTAATACTCGTATTTATAAATAAGATATTAGCTTTTCTTCAATTTCTAGAACCAATTCGGGTTATTTTCTGTTATTTATATTTGTTTTTGAACTTTCAGTGATAAATTTGTAAGAGTGTATTCAATATTCCTAACGTTCAGAGCTCATGCGAGAATCCCGTACTTTCCTACTCTTCGGCACCATGGTCGCTTTGGAACGCGCGTTTCATGTGGTCTCCGATTCCGGTTCAGGTACAGTCCATATGGAAAGTTAGTTTTCAAGAGACATGCATAGGACACCGGTCACGTTTGAGCTGCCGTCCCACGGAAGAGATAAGTACCAGCTTGGCACTGTTTTGCAGTAACAACAGAGTTACTGCAAATGAGGTCCCAGATACTGTTGCCGACCTGGTATTTTTCTGGACAGCTGGACGATCGCACGAGCGTGACTGGTGTTCTTTGCATGTCTCCAGAGAACTAACAACGTTGCGTCCAAAAGCGTCGTGGAGATTTTTTCCGCTCAAGGAATCCTCGTTTTCTTCATTGCGGAACAGACACCTTCTTGCCCCGGTGATGTAACTTCTTTGGAGGAGGCGAAGAGAAGCGCCCTGTCTGCTTGCGCGACGAGGCTGTTGGCAGCAGGAGCGGGGCGGGGCGGGGGCGGAGCGGGTGGGAACGCTCTCTCGAGCAGGCCAAGCATCTGGAAAGGTCACCATGCAGCTAAGTACAAACTTCAGTGTCAATGCACAATATCCTCAATACTTTTCTGATACTTGTATTTTTGAGTCAGTGTGGATTTAGTGACATCACTTATAAACACAATGAGTGATATCTTTATATTGGAATGTTTAGAATAAATGCTGTTACATAAAATACTTAGGTTACGCATTGTTTACTTCTATTTAAAAGTACATTGTAGCAATTTGACTCACGTGGAAGAGCAGATCGTAACTTCGTTCTGCGACCTGTTGTTACGATTCTGTAACATTCGTACTGTGTTCTGCGACCACAAAACGTTTTTCCTTCAAAAGATCAGCACGTATTCTACAGCATTAAGCGACTTTCTGTATATAGAGTAAATAAAGTAAAAATTAAAATTCTTACTTGCCTGTATTACGTTGTCTTTTACTGTTCTGTTATTTTGAAAACAGTCAGTTAGTTGCTTTGTAGCTTTATCTTCGCTCAATGTCACAATAATTCGTTTACTGTTTTGATATTAAATAAATTCAGTACAAGTTCAATTTAAAATGAACAGATAGAAGATTAATGTGAAGATACTAAGTGTACATGTCTTGTTCAATTATATTCGCATTAAGATTATCTTCTTTCGATAACTTAGATATCACCGTCGAGTGTTGTATGGCAGAAGGAATCGTGAATGATAAATATAAATTGCGTTTCACGTTCTGTTTACTATAGTATATATCATATGAGAATATGGTGACAATTTAAAGAAATTATTCATCAATCTGTATCTTCTTCTATACAATATTTTGTTGTGTTATCAATTTCCGTAAAGTAGAAAATAATATAAATTTTGTAGTACTATAGTAGAAATATTAATTGTTATCTAGACCTTTCACTTTCGCAAGTTCAGTTTTTATTTAATACCCCATTAACTGCGTATAAACTCGTTATTGACCGGGAGATTCTAATGTTCTGGTCCGAACACTGATAGTTTTTTGACACTAGCTACTTAGCTAGATCGAATTCAGCAACTGTCTGAAGGAGAATTTTAGCGCCCACATCATTAGTGACGGAGAAACACCGTTGTGTTTCAGGATACGACATCCACTACATTTACGGAACTAATAACCTCAGTAGTTGACGCCGGTATCAATATCAAAAATATAAAATGGGAATGACTCGGCCCATTGACTCCCCATGCGGACAACCTTGTGGTCGTTATAGAAGAAGACAAATCGTCAAGAAACTGCTGTACTGAAGTGAATGGTTTCTCAGCAAAATGTCAGGAAACATTTGTTCATGAAATCAAGGAGAATACCATCTGAAATGACTCAATCTGTATACATAAGTATTATAGTGACATTATAGACTTAGAATTTTTCTCGTAAACTGAGTCAACAAAAATTCGATTTATTTAGTCGTTATTAGTATTTCCATCGGTATTCCGATGCTTTGTCTGTTATTTTCACTCTCCAGAACGAAAAGAAAAACGTGTCCCTCGGATCACAATGTGAAGCACTAAGTTCCAACACTGATTCTTACATAACATAATAAAACTTTGTTTTATCCATTATTATCGTTTTTCCAATAACGATGTTTCCATTGTTACCAATCAGTTTTCATATTAATCATATCACTACTAAAGAGTCCATAAGGCAGAATTCCTTCTAGCAGGATGTCTGTGTTCTTGGGCATTTTGAAAACCTTAGCCTCAGGGAGGCTGTCCCCCTCAACCTGTTACTGCCGGGGCTCGTCCCTGGAGCACAATTCTCCTGAAGTTTGAAGTTCATTCGCAGCCATTTCTCAAACATCCTCCTACTTTCACATTCCCCGGAACACGCTGTCGGACAAGTTCTCCAGAAATGCACGTGTTCACGTGTTCTCCGCTTCATCAATAATCCCCGCGGCACCTGGAGAGCGATCACGTGCGCACACAGACTAGCGCGGAGACCCGCCCCGGTCCTCCACCCTCCGCCATACCCGCCACGCCCCCAGATGCCGGACATTCTGGAAAAGACACCTGAAAACTGAGTGATGAGCACCTCCTGTATGCCTTCTGAGAAAACCATACGAGACGCAGCAAGTTAGTATTACTCCCAAGAAAACATCTTTCGACACGAGTACAAGCGCCGCGTTCCGAGCAACGTGTTCGGTGCTGGCGCAAGCGGGGAAGGGTCGGTGGGGAGAGCGGCGGCGAGAGTGGAGTGGAGCGGAGCGGGGCGGGTGGAGCAGGGTGAAGCAGGACGGAGCGGAGTGGGGCGGAGCAGAGCAGAGCGGAGCAGGGTGGAGCGTAGCGGGGCTGAGTCGAGCGGGACGGAGCGCTGCGGAGGGGGGCGGAGTGGTGTGACTGCTTAAGGCAAGCCGCAAGCCACAGTACTGCCCGCACATGACACACATTACATACCTCAAAGGCTCTATCACAAACTCCTATCGTGAACATCTTTTCTCTGATGTTCTCAGTCGAAAATATATTTGATGAATCACTGAGGACTCACATTGTCAAACCAGAGAAAATAATATCATATCACGCGGGGTGATATGTATATGTGCAAATTGATGAATTGTCACGCCTGTGTTTTTGCCTACCATCTCACATGCTGGAGAGACTTCAATTCGGAGACATTATACTGCATTAATGTTGCAAATAATAGAAATAATAACAATAACAACAATAACTCAAACTGCTAGTGTTATGGAGAGGGACGCAAAGGAATCTGTCAGAGAAAACTCATCATCTCTATTGCGTGACTAAGGGCTTCATCATTTTATAAACATTCTCTACCGTTTACATTGTTTGCCCCTGCGAACTCAGTCTGACACCGTCCTGAAGAAAAGTATTTCTGCTTGAACCCGCGAGGTGTCAATGTCACAGTAAGTGCAAGAGCGTGAGCAAGAGGGGCGTTGCGTGTTGCGTAGGGCGGCTTTTGCCGCGTCGCCCTGAAGATGCCGCTCGCCTCTCGCAGGAGGTCCAGGGCCGTCGCAAACGGCGCGGCGGGTGGGGAGACGTTTCCAAGCACCCTGTCCCGGGCCGCCGCCGTTTCCTGCACCCGCTAGCCCGGACGCTGTCTCCTCGGCGCCCGCCCTCGCCTTGCCCGCGCACGACGTCCCAGTCGCCGTCACCCTGTCTTGACACGGCTCCTTGCGGCGCGGCGGGCGGCGCTCTGCGGCAGGGGGTGGCCGAGGCGGCACAAGCCGACTTAACGATCGCGGGCGGCGGCTCCGTGTCCGGCCTCGGAGGCCGAACAATAGCGCGCTTGAGCGGGGCATTCTTCGGCGGCTGGAAAGGACGCGGCGGCGGCGGCGGCGGTGGCGGCGGCGGCGGCGGCCGCCGCGAGTGTTTGGACAGCGCGTTCGAGGGCGGGCGCGCTGTTTGCGCTCAACTCGCCGGAGCCGCGACGGCCCGCCCGCCCGCGCCATCGCCCGCGCCGCCCCGTGCGTCTGAGAAGCGCGTGCAGCGACGCCCGCGCCAGGGAGTCCCTCTCCCCCTCCCCCCGGCCTCTCGCCGCCACCGAGCCCCACGCTGACCGCCCGCGCAGCAATCCGATTAGTTAACGAGGCCAATATGAAGAACACGGCCCGAAGGCCGAAATACGGCGTTTGCAGCGCTTCTTAGCCTGCGATTCCTTCTTCATCTGCTCTCAGAGGCCAAGATTATTTGCCCAAGCTCTTCTATTCTGTCTGATACTCCGTTCCCTGTTCTGAATGCCGCCATTTTCAGCATGTTTTGTTAAAACAAAAAAATAATTTTTATACTGTTATAATGTTCGTTAATTTTGGTCGTAGTACAACATCTTAACAAACCAAAAATATTTTTAAAATGCTGTTCCATCACTCAAGACGTAAATAGAAAGTATATAATGGCGGGCGACCTCTTCCTTTGATCTTTGCTATTACATGACGCCAGATGTGTTGTAAGCAGTGACTCATTGAGTATGAGAATAGTCGGAATAGTCAAATATTTGCATTTTCAGTCGAAAGGGTAACTATTCCACTGTTTTTCTATTTTTCCAGAGTTCCTGGGTGTATAACGAACCCATAGGCACCTCTGAAGATCCGGAGGCTTAATAGTTTTTGTTTCAATTTCTGGGCGGAATTTGGAAATTAATAATGTAGATCACTTCATGTGCCGCACGGCCCCTGAAGAGTGTTTGGTTCCGCGCTGTCTCCCTGTCCAGGATCCCGCGTCTTCGTGGCTTGGCCTCGTCTCGCCTCGCCTGAGCGCCAGGCAGCCGCACGAAGTCGTGTCGCTTTCCCTTTCGCCCGCTGCAACAGAGAATACCTCACCGCCCCCGCCTCTCCGCGCGCCGATGTTTGCCGGCTGCTGCAACGTGCATTTCATCCTCAGTGCCCCACCGCTCCTCTCCGTGCCCCGCTCCCGCGAGCTGCAGCGCCGCCGAGTCGACATCGCGGGCGATCAGCCATATGGGTCTGGGAAATCACCCGATCGCCCGACATGTGATAGGAGTGAGAACGGAATGAGGAAGAAAGAATTGCACGTGGCCCGTTTTCTGCTTATTAGGGTACTGCCACGCCATTCGCCTGGAATTGATCTGAGGAACCATCGCACGGAACAGCCGGCCTCAAGAATTTTCATCCAGGCAGAGAGGGCGTCCGATCGGTTGTTTAGTACCGAAACACCAGCGGGTCCCTGTCCACGGGTTTCGCATTTTAACACTAAGCAACTACTGTTGCAGTCGAATCTTCCAAATCCATTACTCTTTGCTGCATACCTAAAGAAATGTACTTAAAATGGATGTCAGTAGTTTTGCTAGAATTCTCCTCAAACCTCCTTCTTAATACCGTGAATCTATCGACAAAGCTTCATATTATGACTTGCATGTAGTGGGTATTTGAATGTTCCCGAAATGGTTTTAACGAGGAAAGAATATTAGAGTTGTCATGTCAGCAAATCTCGCGTTTTACAATTTTTTTCCTTATATCGAACCGATTTTCTGGATGGAACGACTGATTTTCTGGATGTTTTTCAGTATATTTTTCTCTATATTTTCATTACATACGTGGCGTGTAAGGCAAGTGAAATCATGTAATGTGTTTCTATGGGTGTATTAATTAAATGTCAAGCAAAATGTTTCTTTCGTAAAATTTCGTTGGAACGTCCTAATGCATTGATTTTGACATTCTCTTTAAGTATAGTTCGTGTGTAACCTTAGGTTTGCAAATATCGTCCGACATTGAAAAATCAACGTATTTTACCATTTCTTTTCATCGTGAAACTTTTAACTGTGAAAATCTTTGAAAATAAGGAAACGGCTCTGGTACTGCCAAGACTTATTTTACTTACTTTTTAGGAATAAAATATAAAACTGAATTTGAACTGAAAACTGATTTTGTCGAAGAGAGTGCTTTGAATATTTTAATGCTAGATAGTTTTCATAACGCTAATAAACCTCGTTGGGCCGTGACTATTGGAATGGAGACTTCACTGTATAATCGTCCTATATAGCGCCGAAGGCAAGAAACACGCTTGCGAGGTTCGCTGGTAACAGCTTTCCCGTTGAGAACATTAGCCGGCCGGTGTATCAACAAACGCGCTTTCGAAAACACTAATGGGGGCGAGCGAGGACCCCGTTCCGCCCTGCTCCACCCGCGACCGCCCGCACCCCGCCCCGATCCCACCCCTCTCATTGCCTCCGGCCCCGCTGCGCCGCCTCCGACGCTTCCACCACCACAGCCCCAACTGCCGCTGCCACCATCGCCGCCAGCGCTACTGCCACCGCCACTGACTCTTCCAGTGCCACTGCCACATCCGTTAACATTACCAACTCCTCCGCCGCTGCCATCTCTATCGTCCAAATCCTCTCGCCACCCCCTCCGCTGTCGCTTTCGCCGCGGGCGTTGCCTCTTGGGCGAGACGCCCTGGGCTCTTTGGCGGATCTGGAGCGAATTATTTTTAGTCTTTGGGCTACAGCGCAGCACCTGCTCGCCTCGTCGCCCCGCTCCCTCCGCCCACCCCGCCGCCCCCTCCCGGCGCATCTGACCGCGGCCCATTTAGAAAGGCAGGGCGCGGGACGACGCTATTCGCGGGGCCCGTCCAGGATGTTGTTTAGCAGGTGAATCACAGCCGTCATTTTGAAAAGGCCTTCATGCAAATGACGTATGTTCCGTTTTATGTACGGTTTTTGATTATGCCTAATGCTTATTTAACCCTTGTACCGTCTCTTTTTTTCTATCAAAAAATATACCTGGGGTCTTTTCAGACCCCAATTTTTATTGTCTGCTAGAAGTGGTCAATATGAATATAAACGGTTATATACTGTGTACATGAATGATTTTATATAAAGATACCTTTTATAAGCGATTTTCATTATTACAACAATTACAACTTATAAATAAAATCATTTTATATAAATAATAATCTTCTTACGTACTCTCCATTTTTAATACATTTTGAGTATTTGATACATTTTGATATATTGATACATTTTGAGTATTGAGAAAAAATACTAACAAATAAATTATGCGATGAGAAGGGGTCCTTCGATTTTCTCCATAAGCGCATTCCCAAATATTTCAGACACACGTATTGTTGCACTGACGATAGTGATAGCCGAGATCGCTAAGGCGGTAGTGTCAAGAGACAGAATAGCCGTCGAAAGAAGTGTTATCGGGAGAGGGCGTGGAGTTCGAATGTCGGACAAGGTATGTCGCGTTTCATGAGGTTGTGATGACAAGCCATCATTATCTACTTGGGGTTTTGATGGTTATCTACGTGGCAACTGTACCTAGGACGCGGCGTCTCCCGGACGGCCAAGTCGATTGACTCTGGCCGCGGAAGCCTACGCTTTCAACAGTCATCATCTCCCCATGTATCTCACCTTAACCTTAACCGCCAATTCACTCATATCACCATTGCGGTGAATTAGGAAACAACTTCAGGATGGAAGAGACTGTGGTGGCGAATGTGGCATGAATGCAATGGAAGGGCACCCGACGTTACTGTGAGTACCATAATGGGGAGATTAGCTGCCTACATAGGAGTGGCTAACTAATCATGATTAACAGCGACTCAGTTTTTTAAATTAAAAATTGTTACAGTAATAATGATAATTGTCGTATAATAATTACAGTTTCAACTTGTGGATATTTTACCCATATGACTTATACATTTGATTATTATTTTCGGTATTAAATAAATAGACTTTAGGGTATCTGCATTCCTCTTTTCAGAAATGTTATGAATGCCCTGTGATTTTTCTTATCGAGAGGCCATGTGGTCAGCATATTGAGTCCCATCCCCGAATCTCCTCGCTTTTGTGTACTCATTTGCCTTCCATTAAAAAGTCAGATTGCTCCGTAATCTCTGCCAAGATTCTGGGTCAACACCGAAAAAAATACACTCAGGGATCTCGCGTTCAGACAACAGGCGTGCAAGCATCAAATTTTCGAATAATTTAAGATGATAATAAAAATAATAGAATTTTAATGATAATGTTATTTAGGTTATTATTGAATCTCTAGGGTTTGAATTTTGCATCTTCAGATAGATAGCATTTGTTCAATCAACCAGCTGTGCAATAGGAAATTGTATTACGCAAAATATCGTATCTTACGAAACAACTTTTATACTACGAAATGTGACGTAATGCCCGCCCGAATCGCCGATCAAAGTTAGGTTGTGACCTGCAAGATATGCGCGACCCTACATATTTTTTCTCCGCATTATTAATACAAAAATTATTGTAATACCAATAAGTATGTATTTGTTCAATAGATTATTATGTTTTACTATTTTTATTTTTATTAATTATGTTATTGTTATTACTATGATTATAATTACATTTCCGATTGAGCATGGAGAGTAAAGGTGTATGTTGCCCGTTCTACGCTCTATGAGCTCTATGAGTTCTACGCTCTACGCTCTACGTTCTATGAAGCTTCACTCCGTGCACTTTTTCTTGGCCTCACTGGGGAATATATTTTTTCCCATTGAACACGGAAATAATCATTCTCCATGTTCTCGGGAGGAAGTCTATTCTTTCATATAGGTCACAAAAAGGGATATTAGTCAAAATCTGTAGTTTAATTGCGTACACAAATAGCTTTTGTTAAGGGAAGCGATTATTTTATTATTAATTCTTGTCAAAAATGCTGATATCCCAGAGCTCACGATAACGTACGCAGATTGCGGTGCTCCCACAGTACGTACGTCTCCCATATTTTTAAAGTTTTTTTTTTTCTACGTCTACAGAAACGTAGGCAGAAGCCCCTTTTTACTGTTCATAATTTCAAATTGCCAACCAATTCCTTACTAATATTTTCACCAAACATTTTACATGATTATCTTCAACGTTTGATATTTTTTTGCCTTGTTAGTAAACTGCAATACCACATTCTGATTGGGTCTATAAATTTGGCTTTTGAGGTGTAACTGAATGAGACAACTTGACTGAATTTAATTTTTGGCCTACGTTTCGCTACTAATATTTGACGTTTTGCTAGTCACTTCAAAACTTCATTCTTCTAATTCTAATCAGATGCACAGTGTTGGGGAGAGCATAGGTTTGTCATAATTTTGAAATTCTAATGTTCTCTCCCTATCATTTTCTAAAATTTCCTAATAAATGAATGGCGCAATTGGTGACTTCCATCTAGGGACTAACGGCATATCTTTTAACTTTCAGTTCTTTAGCATATTATGTTTGATATCGTGCTAAATTTTTTGAATAGTGTCGCCGGCCTATCTTTCACATCTCAAATAACATGCAGTTTTGTTTTCTCAGTATTAATAAGTTATTTTTACTTGGCTACATTTGCTTTAATAGTTTTTGTGAACGACCGCCATCTAAAGTTGCATGAACTATATTGCCCCTATGTTGAAAAAGTGATATCAGATTAGTTGTGTAACTTTATCGGGGAATGCAATACTTGTATTCAATAATGAATCTATTACCGGAGGTCATTAGGAGGATAATATCCATAAGACAGTATGTGTTATTCCTAGAAATAGTTATATATCTTGCCTTTTGTGAAAAGGACTTTTTGGCCTATGTACTACTACTAATATTTTATATTTCGGTAGTCCCCTCATTAAACAAGTAGCATTTTAAAATATTTGGATATACTTCTTGGGTTACTTTATAAATTTTTATGCTTCTGAATTCAAATTATATTTTGCGTGAAATGAAAGTGAAACGTTTCTTTACAAGAGAGCATAACGTAATAGGGCCTTTTTCCTTTTTCGTTGGTTAGTTTTTCTTCTTTTATTACAAAATTTATAACATAACCGGATTACTGCTTTACAAGAGTGTTTTTCGAATAAGCATTATCTAGCTAAGTTAACATTGAGGGGGGTAAATCCCTCTCAAGCCCTCATTATAACTTTCGGTTTTCCTGAACGGAGTGATGTTTATAAAGGATTAGGAAATACTACAATTAGATTAGTTTATAACTGATATTCAATATTTAATCTCCTTTTCTTCTCGATATCATTTT
Organism: Gryllus longicercus; assembly: GCA_038098605.1. Classification (NCBI taxonomy): domain Eukaryota; kingdom Metazoa; phylum Arthropoda; class Insecta; order Orthoptera; family Gryllidae; genus Gryllus; species Gryllus longicercus. The sequence continues at coordinate 621,481 of JAZDUA010000397.1, read as the reverse complement.
ATAATTACAATATGTATTTTACGATAAATCATTTTTTACAAGAAATCTGTGTGCACAATCTCTAACAAGGTCTTAATTACTGTCATTCTAACTTATGGAAATAAAAGAGACAATTCATCAATATCTGGTTAGAACTATCTCATTATTTCTAACACATATGAAACACACAAAGCAGATGAATGAGGAATGTCTTGTTTTCAATTGGTCCCAAACAGTCGAGTGAGAAGTGAAGTGAATTTCGAGAATTTTCCTCGCGTTCCTCGCCGTGCGGCCTAGCCTTCAAGCCACAAGGCCGCCGCAAGGACTTCTCGCTTTATGACGTCTGCCCTGATGGAGGAGACGCAATTCTCAAATTGGTCCTTCACTAGTGTGCAAGACGTTTACGAGTCTATCCTTCCCTTTCGCGTTTTACTCGTTTCTTATACAACTCTCAACGACCTATTTGACGAGGGAGATTATTCAGCGTAAAAATTATTGGTTTCTTTCGAATTTTGTTGAAGTGATAGTTTGAATTATCGGTAAATTTAAGCAGCTCAAGTTCTCATTTCTTTTTGTGGCGTGCGAATGGGAATTCATTTTAAGAGTAGTTCTCATTAACTTATTCTGGTATATAGTAATTGCTTGGGTTTTACTTTTCTCGCCCCTTTATATCAATTGGATTTTCATGGCGTAGGTGTGATGTCGTCAAATTCTCTGTAATGTGCGATCCATTTGGTGTGGATTGAGGACCCATGTACTGTGGACAAAGCAGACTTGCGCGTAGACTCCTCGCGCCAAAGCAATATATTTCATATACAATTTTAACTGCAGGCGCCCATTCTTTACATGGGTCAAGTATTTTATTAAAATCAATTTATCCTATATCATTGTCATATCTATCATATCTATCCTATATCAATGTCAAAATTTTTTATCAACTTTCTGAAATAAAAAAGTTATTTCACGCTATCTTTGATTTTTTAACGATAACAACATAAATAATAATATATTATATTATTATTGTTATTATTGCATATTCATTCATGTTATAGATAAAGTCTTAATATCTCTTGCAATTCTTTAAACAAAAGTTTCTAGAAAACCGCGAATAACACTAGTTAAACCTCTGATAGTTCTTATTATGTTTCTGAGTTATCTGGCGAACTAGTCATAGACTGTCATAACTCTATTGTCGTTCGGGACGTTTGATTTACAGAGGTCCTTCCTTTTTAAATATCACTTTCATTTGTGAGTTCGTGAATGAGCCTTCACTTATTACCATTTGATGTGCACGTATAAAATGATGATATTAACCACAGTTTTCACTTTCTAGACTTCTTTTTAAATTATTTTTTTAATGTTAAGTTTAAACTCGGCATTTTTTACTTTGAAGCAGCGATTCGAATTAATATTTTTATTTATTTATTTATTTCCTGCAGAATATTTGTTCTAGATTGCGTGGCACTTATAAGTAAATATTTCTGTATTTATCTTATTAACCAAAATAAAATGTATTCTAACTTATTCAGGCTTTTTTACGAGATCGAAAAGAGTAAATAATTTTTTGCGTGAAATCGCTTAGGCGTAAACCAAAAGTTAATGTGCGAAACAATTAAACTCAAAATATTAATTGCAACTGCAATGAACAATAATACAATATCTTTCATGGGATAGTGAAAGTCAGTGAGCATCTTTAACATTCATTATCCAATATTTCAGAAATCGCATTTCAACTGCAAGAAATTGGAATATTTCTTATATGTTCGGCGGAGCGCGGAGTTACAAGCTAGGCCAAATTTTCATTGGGCGTCTGTCACGTATTCTCCTTGAAAGTGTGTTAATAATTCAGAAAATAAATGGTTATTTGTCTTCGCACTCTTACTTCCTTTTTAAGTGCAGGATTGTTTTTCGATTTTTAGTGGAATAGAAAATGGTTTTTATATCTCGAAAAAATAAGAAGTATGTTGTGATGCATACTAACGATATTAGGAAATCAAAAACTGTACACTATTTAATGATTTTGACACGTATTTGAATAGAAGCTAAGAATGAACATTCATTTTGTAATTAAATGATAATAACCCTGAATGTAATTGATCATGTAATGTTATACAAGAAGTTGCTAGTGATTTTCTTGCCCTTAAACGCAAAAACGTTTCTAGATGTCATTTTTCCATTGATATATCCATTCAGTAATGAACATAACATTAATATTCGTGATAAGCCATGAGTTTAGGGACCAACTTTAAGAATTATATTTATCTTATATTTGCAATTTTTTCGACTTTCTCGTATATACCGTACGATATTAATGCTCATATTTTTTCGTACGTTTAGAATACTCCAATTATAATTTTATTTTCTTTGATTATTTGTACACTGTGGTAATACGAACATTTAATTATAATTCGATTACTCAACATTCTTTTTATCGCGAATTTATTCATTTTGCAATAATTCAAAATTTTACATTTTTCTGGTGTGGGTTTGTTGTATTTTCGCCAGTTATTGTAAAAATGTTTTAGGTTAAAAACTGCAAGCCCCCTACGAAAACTAACATCAGAACTTCAAACTTTAGTTTCGTTTCGAGTGAAATTTGTCATTAACACACGAGGAGCCTGAAACAAGACAAAGAGATGAGCAATTTCGACAGGACAAAACAAAAATCACTAAATGGAATGTTTGTTAACTTTACCGTAATTGCTCGTTTATTTACTCTCGAAATAATGTTAACTCGTGTTGTGTGGTTGTATCGTGAGTAATGAAACAAGTGGCGTGATCGCATGGCAGCGATGGGAACACATCCCAAAGGTAACTTGCATTTTATTTTAGTTTTCCTATCAATGTATCAGTGCTCGTCGTTAACAATCCTTGCGATATAGTCGCTATTTTGTGTAAAATGATAAAATGCAACTATTATTCTCAGTACATGAACGCCAACCCTCGTCCCTAAGTAATAGACGTATAGTCGGAACCATCTTATTTGTCCAATTTTTCGGCGGCGGAAAACGTTCTGAGGAACGAGCTGGGTGAGTCTCTTGTTCGAATCGTTAATTTAAAGCACCACTCTGTGTCCTGCTTGATGTGTAATCGAGAATGGCAAACCACGAGCTGCTCCTTTTATCTGGCAATTCGCAGCGTGAATTCACCGAGAAGCGAGGCGAAGACGTTGCCACCCTCCAGCCGTCGCTGTTCCGTTGTTCTCCACCGCGCGCGCGTGTATGCCCTAACGCTGAGCGCGCCATTCGCGGGGGTGGGTGGGGGCGGAGGGCTCCTTCCGCTGAGTAGCCAACGCCCTCGCCGGCCCCGCCGCGTCCTGAGGCTCAGGGCCACGGCACCGCGGGGCGGAAGTGGATAGGGCAGCAGTTGGCGGTGTTCGGGCAAAAGGTGACGCGCGGAGGGCAGGGCGGGGGGCAGGGGCGGGGGCGTGGCGACGCTGACGCAGCGCGAAGCCCTCACATCCGACGCAGTCGTTAAGCGGTAGTCGCCGAGGGGCCGTGCCGGCCGGCTGACCGCGTCCCGCCCCCACCCCCACCCCCGCCTCCGTCCTGCGAGCGAGCTGTTGCCAGGCAGTTTTAGATTTGTGGACAGGGCTCCGGCGGCGGTGGTCGCCGCACCCGGCCGATCGCCCCCCCCATCTCTCCGCCCTTCGCGACGCCGACGCCGCGTTCGCGCCCGTCCGCGCCCTCCCTTTGCCAGTCTACGAAATCGACACTGGCAGGCTCTCTTCACGGCCGTCGGTTCTTAGCTGCCCACATAATTGTCGCGTGGAGCTGCCTTCTTACTGACGATATATGAAATATATATCAAGAATAGATATTTCATCAATATTACCAGCAACATATGAATGGGTGAAACCAGAATGGTATCAGTGACATGTTACAAATTATGAGAAATCTGTTTATTTAAGTCAAAATCACTGTAAAGTCGTAGTGCGTTGTTTCATCATTAAAACCACGGCATGTCAATTGTTCATTAAAACCACGAAAACACATTGTCACTGAAATATAGCCTAAAATAAACACGTTTTTCTCTGAATTTATAAAATGTCACTTATACCGTTTTGGTTTTCTTCAACTAGTAGATGTTTACCATCATTTACATTTGCGATTAAAACAAAAGATGGAAAAATCAATGTGTCTCTTTTAGTTCTTTCTCTAGATACGTTCATCGCATCTGCTTAAATAGAGGACAGACACTCTGAGGTCTCCAGAATTAGAAATCCTCATTTAATTCAGATACTCATATTCCCTTAGAGAAACGGAATAAATGTACAGGCAAAATGTCAAAGGGTGTGCAACGTTATATTCGCGACATTGAAAAGCGTTATTAATATAATTGTTATTAAGATAAATATATGTCCTTAATTCTGAAAACGAAAGCATGGTTATTCGGTGGTTATTCTCCCAAAGAATTTTTACAATGTCCTTCATTCCCTAATTCCTTTCTCAACAACCTGCATCCCTGACGTCTTCTAAGTCTTTGCAATTGAATGTTTACCTCCTGCAAATCTGCGCACAACGCAATCGCGTGGGAGCAGCGGCCACTATGTACCCATGGCGCAGTTGGGCCAAACAAAGCGAGGGGCGTTGTGAGTGGGAGGCAAGTACACACTGTCTACTCCTTTCAGGGAAGAAATTGTGGCGTGATTTCTATTCTCTGTTTTAAAAACCAAATCAGAAGCGATCGGCCTCCCAGAAAGCAAAAAATAAATCCGAGTGGGTATACATACCTTCCTGTAGTTTTCCGTGGTTTGTTCGATTGCAGGCAAACGCTGGGGCAGTATCCAAAAAAACAGGCCACGAACAGCGCGCGATCTTTCCATTCTCTTCGTTATCCTGTCCCCCTTTACTTTCACACACTTAGACTTACCTTCACTACTCTACCACCCATATCGAGACGAGTCGGGAGCTTAGAGCTTGCCCTGCTGGTGGGAGATACCTAGTTAGGGAAAAAGCCCGCGAGCTGGCGTGAAGGTTGGTGCCGAATCTCGCCATGGAGCGCGAGAAGATCACTATCACCTCCCGCGATAAAGACATGCACTACACGTACGGGCCTAATAACCTTAGCAGTTGACGCGCCCTAAAACACTGATCAGCCAAACAATCGTACCGTCCTGTCTTCCCAAGCGCGTTTTCCTTCAGGGTTTCTGCGAGTGCATCATAGGAAAACCGCAGGTCCTCTTTATGGGCGAAAAGCTGGTCACTTGAATCGCTGCAGTACATACTATGACTTTCTTGTCCGCTCACTGTACGCCGCGATTTGTCCACTGTGCTTCTGTGTTCTTAGAGTAGACTTGCTATTCTTCATCTGTAAAAGAAATAAGGCATGGCTTGAGTCCTTCAGCGGATTATTTTTTCTGTTATTCAAGGTCTTCACTTCGTAATAAGTATTTGCAGATGAGTAATTGGATACATTTTTATTTTTATTTATTTTCGTCAAAAACTGTGTCTTTAGAGGAAACGTATAATATGCGTACATTTTCTTGGGTTCCAGAGTACCTACCCACCCTTTTACTATACACATGTGAATGATGAATAAAGATACCTACAAAGCGTGGTTAGCAAGATTTGAAACTAGACATTTTCGCTCCCGAGAAATAGAAAACTTATTTGCATAGGTAAACGAACTCTGATTCTATATTATTACTAAGAAAATAGGAAATCAATAGCCTCCGGCTCTACTCGTACCAGAAGCGGCGAAAGGACGCCCGTAGTGAAGCTCCATTTCGTGGCGAGGCGAACGCGAAGGCGCGTGGCGATGTGGCTGCGCGGCCTCCGCCCCACCGTTCGCCCGTGCGTCAACAGCGTCGACGGCCGCCACACAAAAGAGTGCCGTTCGCGCGGCCGCAGCACAGCGAGTGTTGCGTTTGTTAATTGAAAGCGCCCACGGAGGGCGGCGGCGGCGGCGGCGGCGGCGGCGGCGGCAGAGGCGGCGGGGCCGAGGCCGGGGGCAAGAGGTCGCGTAGATGCCCAAGAAGTCATCTGTTCGTTCACTTCTTTCCGACTGTCGCCGAAGCGTCTTCGACAAACCTTTTGGGATCCGCATCAGCCGCATGTATTATTGGCGCCAAATTGTAACAGTTGGGCAGGCACGTCGAATCGGGACCCTCCCGAGCTACTTGCCTGCCTGGGGAGGCCGGTGCTCCTGTGGCCACAGGCAACTTCCCTTGACTAATTTCTCCTTAAAATCCAGAAAGGGGTGTGCAAGGACCGCGCGGCGGAGAATAGTGGCTTCATACACAAATATGTTTGACAGATTTTTTCTATCAATGAACCTAGAATTGTATTATGTTTATATTTTTCACCAATTTACTATTTATCAGCCTCCGCCCCCCCCCAACCCCAAACCTCCCACAGCCATCCTTTCTCTCGTCCCTGCGCCCTCGGTCTCGTCCCGCTCTCGCCCCGCTCTCGCCCCGCTCTCGACCCGCTCTCGCCTCGCTATCGCCTCGCTCTGGCCCCGCTCTCGCCCGCACTCGACCCGCTCTCGACCCGTTCTCGACCCGCCCTCGACCCGATCTCGACCCGCTCTCGACTCGCCCTCTGCACCCGCGCACGCTCGCCCTCGCAGATCTTCCTAAGGTTGAAACAATGACTCACATGCAAGAGGCTTTCTTCCAATTCCAATCGGAATACAATATTCACATGATTCATGACGACTGGCTTTGCGCTGTGCTACGGACGTCAGGCACTACGTGATAAATATTTCACCCATCCTTGCGAACCCTTCTTGAAAGCTGATATGCTTCCGAAGCCTTTGATTTTGTTGACGTGTATTTGTCCATAAAGGTTCCCTATAAAAAGTCCATAAATATTGGCTTGTCCACTTATCAGAAATGTAATTTTTCCGTCGCCATTATATACTCGTAGTAACGTACGCTAGCAATTAGTACATCATCCAGCACCAAGATGATTTTGTACCATTGCCACATATAGTGTGTTGCGCTGATATATCGTCGCCGAAAAAGGGACTACTAAAAAGGAACTACTAGTATGTATCAAATGAAACTTACACATATAACTGCAAACGTTTTCTTTATATTTGATAATTTAGTCGTCACACCTAAGTATTATTATTGTCTAATTGGTCTAATATGACCAATGTTAAGTATAGTCGGATAATTCAATCTAACGCCAAGCAACCAGATTCGCCAGATGCAGGTTTTACATTCGTCAGATATGTAATCAGATATTCGTTACATTCGTCATATTAAAATACTGGTAATGCGTTTTTATTTCGCAAATATATTGTTGTAGAGTTTGTGTACGACAGGGACTTGTGTTTGTTGGTTAGTGACCGGAGTTGGAATAATTTATTTCTTGCTTGTTGTTCAGTTTTTATATCTGGGTATCGTACTAGCTTCTGGTGGTGCGATTCCCGATCGGGACTAAAATAGTTGCAGCTTTCCTATAAAATTGTCTCAGTTTCTGTAGCTTTGTGACGAAGACAAGCCTAAGCTTGCTAGCAAGCCTTCTTGCTAGCTACGGCGAAGGGAATACGACATGTTCGCCACATGTCTCTTGCCCCCAAGCGTGGGAACTAAATTAGACCCAGGCATGAGGGACACTGTTAGCTAGCCGGCAAATTCGGACAGTCGACTCAAAATGCCAAATACATTAGTCGTTAATCAGTGGTAAGAAAGCAGAACTCGTTATTTCAAAAAGTCGTTTTTTATTGAAATTTTAAATTTGAATTGAAATTTTCGTAATCCGTTGAAATGTTGCAATATCCTGTCAAAAAGGAAGAGGATAATAGATGTGAAATTCCTTAATAGTCCTTCCATGTTTTTATAAATAAAAACTTAATTTCTTCAAATCCTGAACTTCGGAAGCCGTCTTTTGAATTACCTACTTTATTGACATCGGTTGCCTTAGCGCCACAGAAATGATGAGATTTACATTTTCAATTAAAAATTTAGTTTTTATTTCCAGACTGTTTTTCACATATTTGTCGAACACCTGGAGAGGCAAATAAAGTGTGCAAACAACCCACATTCAAACCGCTAGTTTCGTAACATAAAAATAATATATTAAATATATTATGTGAATGCACGTAGAAACATATTGCAATTAATCATGTGTACTATTAAATTAAGCTCCTCCAGTTCCTCCACAGAGATAACGAGAGATGTCTAATGGTGAGTGGAGTTCCATGATTTTCTTGCCACTACGTACGCAGTTGTTTTTCGGTAGAAGGCAGCGTAACACATATCTTGTCCGAAGGACAGCGAATGACGTCAACTACGAATTCTCTAAATGTAACGAAATGAATCTCTAAAAATATAGTATAAGTAGTATGTAAACATTTTACCGTTGAAATATGCAAGCAAAGGAACCCAACCGGATTGTCGTGAGTCACGTTTCAGTGTGTCATGTTAGGTGACTTCGATATGCTCTTCAGTGGAAGGCAAATTGTGAAATTTTTTCCTTCGCCTTTAGACTAAATATGTTTGACTTGGAGTATACATAGCTTCCTCGGTGTTCTGTATCCCGTAAATACCTCTTTCTGACCAAGTACTTTACAAGGCTAAATACAGAAAGCGAAGTCTGTTACATGTGACCGAGCTTTCTGTCTTATTGCTAGGCATAATCACTGTACATATAATATTGTTGCACAGACTTCCTATGCATTTGTAGCCACAAATCAACTTCTTTGTTGTCAGCTTTGCTTCTTATTACCAGTTTGACCACTTCGAAAAAGTAAACAAAACATATTGGAAATAAAACTACAGAAAAAGTGTCCCCACTTTAGTTACGAGTATAATGGGAGAACGCCTCGGTAGATATTAAAGGATGAAAATTAACAAAGGCCTCATACAACATTATGAAATGCCTTCAAGATAATGTTCGGCGGAGGGCACACGTTAAGAGACATCGTATCAGAAAATTAACATCGCGAGTAGGAAAAATTATCGTAAAATACAGAATTTTAAATTATGAAGGATTTTATTGCTTCTGTTAAAAATTATATATTTTTATTTGTTGGCTACTATAAAGAAATTATATACGAAAATAAGAAAATATAAACTATTATTCAAGAACATGAAATATCATGTTCTTGGATAATAAATATAATCTGACATCTATATGACTATATATCGACATTTTCTATAAATCGATTTTTTCTGTCCCTTGAAATTTCCTTTTCAAGTCGTTTCTATACATCGAAAATTATTTCTATTGAACTCATTTTCTGCCTCGATTATTTTTAATGAAATTATAGCAGCTTTTGTGACAATTTCACAGGGTTTTTGATTGAGAGAAAATGTTTCAGATGAAGTGTTTCAGTCTGTTATCAAATACGAACAGTACGAACAGTATTGTGAACGCAGTGCCCCATATATTCAAAACGTCGTTAGGAATTAAAGAATTCAATTCAATTATTTGGTCAAGTACAAATGGAATATGTCCATGTTACTATTCATAAATAGGTGGTGCGATTATTAAAACATTTGTTAATTATTTATTGTTGAATTTTCCATTTTAGCCAATATCTCTAAAGTTGCAACAATTTCATAATTATGTCCAAATATTGAAGTTTCTTTACATCAAATATTATCTAAGCATCGTCAGATAATAATAATAATAATAATAATAATAATAATAATAATAATAATAGGCAATAGTAATCTATATTAATTTGCCAATAGATATTTTGATGCTGACACCTTACTGATTATCATGATTGATTATCTACAAGTACCAGTTGCATACTATGGCATTGGTGGCCAGAGAAAGCAATAGGCTTAAAAAAAGGAGCAGAGTTTCCACCCCGTCGTCGTGGATGGAGTGAAGGCGGGTGCGGGGGTGCGTATGTCCAGGCGTGACTCGGTCTGGAGGCTCACTGCCTTTCCGCGCCTTTCCCGTCCCTTCGAGAACTACGAGACTCGAACTTTTGGAAGATTTTGGGGACCGTGCGAGCTCATGAGTGTTTCGGAAATGTGGTTGCTGGTGTTTGGTGGTCGACGTGCCAGACCAATGATGCACAGCTTTAGTTATCTGAGATGAAATCTGGTAAAAAGCTGTCAACTTCCCCCAACAAATTGGCAGTACTAAATGATAATTGTCGACTTCAAGAAACCTTCTTGAAGGACCACTGAAGAAGATTGCCTGGCTGCATGAATTGATGTGTGGACTCGCCATTATACGAAAATATACTTGAACAAATACTTCGTTCATTTTTCGTATATATGTGTGTTCACCGCGTCACATTATTATTGTCGTCTGATCCCAGGTCAATCCCAGGTCTTCATGTATCAAGGGATGTAGCAAGGAAATCTGCAGATTGTCTCCAATAACCCTCTCCCATCCACCGCACAAATGACTGATGATTGACGACGTCGGGAATTCAGTTGCAAACATGCAGCAGTATACAGATACATTCAGTAATATCACTATTCAAATATTATTTTTTATACACTTGCCGTCAAATTGCTAGACAAGTTGATAGATAATCGTTACTCTAGTTGTGTTTTGTGAAAAAATTGTTACATTTATGGAACATCAGAACTTTTATGTAGTGCCCCTCTCAAAAACGTTTGCTTGTGGCTTGCTGCTTAGAGGTGCAGAGCGTGGCTCTGCACCTCTTCGTAAGCTTCCCTGAACGCTGTGAACCAGCAATATGAAAATATGGAAGCTCTGTAGAGTTTCGCAATGCAGGACGCTCTCCTAAGACGTCATAACCTTGCTCGGGAAAGAAAACCACGCGAGAAAGGGAGGAATCAATCAACGAAAAAAGTGAGCGGCTGAAACAGTTACCCAATCTCTCCTTTGCTTTTGTCAATGAAAAAGAAGCTCATATTGAAATAATATTTTTCTGTGGATGCTTTTCTTGATATTGTATTTCGCACCCATTAAAGAGGTCCAACCCATTAAACAAAAGGACCACAAGCACCAATAGCTGAATTGTTAGAGAACGGTATATGAACACGGAAGTTGATAAACGAACAAGCGCTGTCAGGCCAGGGTCAGAGAGAGGATTTGGGAGACTCCTGCATGTAGCACTTCGTCAATAGAGCTGTGAAGCATAAATCGTTATTTAATGTAATTTCACTTGCGGTTCACTTGCGGTTGCAAGTGGAGTTTTACGTCAGTTCCGGGTTTTCTTCAACCTAGGAAATGTCCATTTCATCACAGCGCCATTGCAGCTTATTCAGTTTCATAAACATACTGATAGTCTCAAATAAGAGGTCAATGTTGCATAATTTACAATGTTACGAATTGAATGATAAGTTCATGGAAACGGGATACGAAGGAGGCGCGTGTATTTTGCCTCGTGAAATTTTGAGTCCTGTGGGTGAGAAGAAAGTGTTACGTAACGGCTGACTTGGGAGTTACTGACTGTCCATGTTACCGTGCGTAATAAACCGACTATTAATTAAAATTGTATTTTAAAATTATTAATAATAGAAATAAAACAAAAGTAATCTGAAATAACAGGGAAATATTAGTAGAGTGCGTAAAATTAACCATTTGCACGCACTATTCTTGGAATAATGAAACCTGAGAAACTAGAAACTAGTTAAGATGAAAAAGAGATCAATTATAAAAGCGATAAATCTAGTGTGCTAAACCCATTGACAGTTCTCAATAGTTCTTTAAACAAAAACAAGCTGTTGCTCAATTTAATTACTGTAAACTTCAGCATTCGAAACACAAGTGAATTGAAACGAAGTCCGGGATTTTGTCTCGAAGAAAGGAGTACGGAAGACAGGTTTCTCGACATGATCTTGCCGTCCGCACGCCCTGCAGGTCTCGGGCCTGGCAGCGAGCTTGTGACGATCCGCGCGTTTCAGCTTTTTGCATGAACTGGGCTCTGTCCTCGGGGGAGGAGGCGAGGAGGTGAGGGCAATTCTAAGGCACTGCGAAGGCGGAGGCGACGAAGCAGGAGGAATATCGGGCGCGTGGCCGCCGGCCGAGGCCTTGTCTCCTGATCAATACGGCCAAGAGAGGCCGCGAGGAAGGTCTGCGAGCGGGGGCACGGGGCTTCGCGCTTCGGCACCTCGGGCTGCGCAGTCGGACGGCCCCGCCGCCACGCACAGCACGCTCGCCCGCTCGGCCCGGCCTGGCCCCGAAATTGGACGGCGCCCGCCGAGATGGAAGAAAGCGCTTGTTAAGGACTGCAGAGGCAGCGAAGGCGGCGCGGGCGGCGCGGGCGGCGCGGGCGGCGCGGGCGGCGCGGGCGCGCGCAAGTTACGAGCGCGGCGTCAAGGGCCGCGGTGCGCTCCACCCTCCCGCCCCCGGCCCCGCCCCCAGCCCTGCCCCGGTACCGCCACCCGCGCGCCCTACGAGCCCCCTGAGAGCGGCGCCCGGGCGGCGGGGGGCGGACGGCCCGAAATCGCGACGGCGCGCTGCACCGAATCTCCTGCCCGCGTCGCTGCTGGGAATTTTCGAATTGTCTGCAATTACCGCATCTTGGCTTGTGTGGCGAATAAATAAGAGGCACGGAGAAGGGCGGCGCGCCGAGAAGAGGCGGGGCTAGGGGCTGGCCGGGACCGCGGCGGGGCGCGCGCGGCGGGAGGGCGGGCGGGCCGGGAGGGGCGGGGCGGCGCCGGGCGCGTGGAGGGGAGCGAGCAGGTGCGCGTGGGGGCGCGCTGCGCGCTCGCCCGCGGCCCGCGCGCGCCGGCGTGGCCGGGCGGCGGCGGCGGCGGTGGCGGCGGCGGAGGCGGCGGTGCGCCTGCCCGGGCGGCCCGGACGGCGGCGCGGCGGCGCGCCGCGGCGGCGCGCTGGCTCGGGGCGGCGCGGGGCGGGGCGGGGACGCGCGGGGCGGCGCGGCGCTATGCGAGACGACGGCGAGGGCGGGGCGGGCGGGCGCGGGGGCGAGGCCAGTGGGCGGTGGGCGTGGTGGCGGCGGCGACGGAAGTCGCGCGGCGCCCGGGCCAACCAGGTGCGGACGAGGCAGCCGGCTGACACGCCCACTGCGCCCGCTGGCTCCCTCCCAGCGCGCAACGGCGCCGCCTTAGCCGCGCGCTACCCCTTCCTTCGCTCCTTGGCCGGGTCGCCTGCTCCTCCTCCGGCTCCTGCTCCGCCGCCCACGCGGCCCCCGCCCCGCCCCCTCTCCCGCCTCGCCCCGCGTCCCGTCGCGCCGCGTCGCGTCGCAGTGCCACTGGCGGCTTCACGGCGCAGCGCCGGCGTCTCCGACGACTCCCCCCCTGCCCACCCACCCGCCACGCCGCGCCCAGCGCCCACCGCCTGCCGCCGTGACCTCTCGCCCTGTGCCCGCCGCCCGCGTCGCCCGCGCCGCGCCGCTCCTGGGAGGCGCGGTGTCGCAGTCGTCGCTGACCGCGGGCCGCCCCGTGTCCCGCCCCCACTCCGCCCCGCCTCGCCTCGGCCCGTTCTCCGGCCGCGGCCCCTCCCAGCCACTCGGCGCCGGTGGCGGCCGTGCAGCGTGGGCGTGGCGAGGCGTGGGCGCCGGGCTGGGCCGGACCGGGTCGGGCCGGGCCGCGCTGCGCTGGGCGCCGCCTTTCGCCTTTGCGATCGGATTTCGAGAGCAGTCGATCGGCGCGCGAGCGTTTCCTCGCTCTGCCTATGGGAAGCAGAAATAAAAAGAAGAAATAATTTCCTTTCTCTCTGTCGCGATCTCTTTACGTCTTGAAACATTCGCCGGCAGGACTCCTGGCGCAGCGTGCCCCTACCCTCGCCCGTCTCCCGCTTCGCCCCCACCCCCGCCTCCCCCCCGCGCGCCCGCCACGGAGTCAACCTCCGCCGCCAACCAATAGACCTCCAGAGCCCGCTTCTTTCCGCGCCGCTGGAAATTTACATTTCCTTCGCTTCTTTTTGACTTCTTCTTTTCTTTCTTCCCGAGGGCGTAGGTCGCCCTCTTCGTCGACGGCGCGGCCGCCGAACCTGCGCACGCAATAACGCGTCCGCCCCCGCCCCAGCCCCCGCCCGCCCTCCTTCGCGGATGGAGAGGGCCCGTGCGTCTGTTTGACGAGTCGTGATAATTGGAGCGTCTCTCCTTCCGTCAACGCCGTGCAGTCGCAGCGCTCCCTCGCGGGGAACCGGGTCTGGAGGCGCGGGGGCGGGGCGGGCGCGGGGCGGGGGCGGGGGACAAATCGCCGGTGCGCGGCACGACGCTGCGGCAGCCCCGTCGACGACGCTCTAATGTGCAGAGGCGGCTCCGCTCCCGCGTACGTCTAGTCCCGCCCCGCTTCGCCCTGCGCCATCCTGCTCCGCCCTCAGCCCGCCAACCCTCCACGCCACGCCCGCGCCGCCGCTCTGTTGTTAAATTCATAGATAACCGGCCCCGATCGAAGCGGCAGGCGGATTTAGCATCTGAAGAAGGCAATTATTCTGGAAAGAAATCCCATTTATCCCTAAGACGAAGGGCGTCAGCGTCGAGGGGCGGCACGGGCGGCGGCGGCGGTGGCGGCGGTGGAGGCGCCACACACTTTCCGGATTAAGGAGTCCTGATTGCTGCTGGCGCCGCGATTAGGACTCGGAGTAATTAGCTCGGAATGGAGTGGCGCTTGTGCTGGGCGCAGGGCGGGGCGGGGCGGATCGGGGCTGGCCTGGGCTGGGCTGGGATGGGGGGGAGGGGAAGGGCGGGGAGGGCAGGCAGGCCGGTGCCGCGATGCCGCCGCCTCCGCCCCCGCCCCCGCCCGTTCTGCTGCTTCGCCGTCATTTTTCACGGCACTCGCGATTCCGCTCTCGAAGGCTGATGCGCCGCCGACCATTAAGATTCCGGTGATAAATTGAAGGCCGTGGCAGCATTCCCATAGGGTGCGCAAAAGTGGCATCGCGCATCATTAATAATAATGCGCAGAAACATAGTAAACAACAGCAAGGGCCACGGAGGCGACGGTGCGCCGGCGGGGGCGAGGGCGAGGGCGGGGTCGACTCCCGGCGTGGCCTCTCGCTTCAATCCGCTCCCAGCGCTCGCTCCGCCGAGCTCCACCCCGCTCCGCCGGTTCCTCCTCCGATCCCGGCCTCGCCACATTCGCCACCCCGCGGCCCCTCCGCCGTGCGCGAACTCCCAGCCGTGCGCGGCGAACATTGCGACCTCTCGAGCCTGTGAATCGATAAAGGCGAGTTTTGCATCTGCGTCTTGTGCGAACGTATCGCGCGGGGTGGGGTGGGGCTGGGCGCGGGGAATGCCGCCCGCTCCTCCGTTGCGGAGGAGATTCTTCTCGGCGGTGGAAGAGGCGGCGGCCTGCCCAGATACGGATGGCCTCTATCCACCTGCTTTCCCACCACGTGCCTCGGACGACAGGCGAACGTCGGATTTCTGTTTTCACTTGAGCGAATTCTTTCAATTTTTAGAAACATTACGCAGTACACGCTGTATCGATGTGTACGCTGATGATGACACTTGTATTTTGGCTATAGGATATCATGTATTGTCATGGTAATCTTTATTTCTTGGGACACATTAAGTTACTCGTTTTTACTTCCTCGCTCTTTCTTCGTAAGAAGAGATAGAATTGTAAAATGGCGAATTTTCGGCAGAAAAAATTTTTGCCGGGCCCTGGTAACAAAAAAGTGGATAAATCTTGCCCCTATTTCCAATCTGTTATTGTTTTCAGTTCAATGATGCCTTATTTTACGTGGTGACGCACGCCATCAGGCCTGCTCTTCCGTCTGCCTACGCAAATTTTCCCACGCTCCATTCATCATCTAGCAGAGAGAAAAAGTATCACTCGCGGTTTTAAATTTAGCTCAGAGGTTTCTTTTAGGCTTGATGATATGTTATATGCAGTAAATCTACAACGTAGGACAGTCAGCTTTATTTCTTCTCTGAAGGAAGAAGAACAAACTATTGTTTTGCCCTTAAAAATCCACGGCTTCGTTCGGGTTTGAACCCGCGAACAGCCCCACACGTTAATCATCATACTATCGTAGCCGAAAAAAAGTATGCATGTAGTAAGTAAACTACTTCCTCTGACACGTGTAGTCAGAATCCATGTTTTGTGTATTCGTGATACCGAAAAATCAATTGACGGCAATGCGCCTTTCTGTCCTTCTATCTTTTCTCTGTATCTGTCAGCCCGTCTGTTGATTCGTCTATTGATATTTTTCGATCTATTTAAAGGAACTTCTGAGGTAGAAATATATATATTTTTATTTAGGTCGGTGCTTTACAAGAAGCTTCAACATTTTCTAAAAATGTTGCTTTATTTTTTATTTAACTTTGTGTTTGGATATCGTAAAGGACGCCTAAAAGAATGGTACATGTCTCATTTTCGTTGAATTTCTTTTACTAGTTAGCATAAGTTAATGAAATTAATATTATGATACATATTATTTATATAATGTTAAATGAATTTTCGAATAATTGTATTCCAGGTCCATTATTTTGTAAAAATATATTTTCATTGTATTTCACATATTACATTTCATAATCATATTATATTAGGGCTAATCCGTCAAAAAATAGGGAGGAAATAAAACTGCCTTATTAATATTTAATTATAATAAGTAGTAGACACAATTGAATTTCTTGAATACTATATTAAGGTTTATTTCCATTTCAAACTTTTTTGTTATCAGTAAACGATTCTTACTACTCTTCTCTAGAGGACCGGGAAACGATTTTTGAGAGACCGCTGAGGTGCCACGAGGAGAAATTTTGTATTAAATGCGATTATAAACACACTGGTTACAATGTCTCATGAAGAAATCAAATTTAGTTCCTCTTTATTTTAGTCGTTCAGACACACTGCGTTTTAGGGATTCAGCATCGGAACGAAGATCAGGTGCGTGCAGCCTGGCTGTACGGGCATCTTCCAATACTCTGCTACCGGAGTCAGGAGCTCAATCTAATCTCTTCAGGTTTCTCCTCCCCTGTGTGTCCTATTTTTATATTTTGTATCTGTGACTAATTTATTTGAAATTACAAAATAATTTTGCACCGACATTTTCTCTGTATTAAATTAGTATTTTTGGTTTATTTTACTAATTGATAGTGGATTTAGTTGAACCTAACTGTACAATTGAGCTAATGTGGCTTTTCCTATCACGAACATTGTACTCCCCCACCACGCGTCGCTGGGACGTTGAATCCTGTCCCCACAGATCTTAAGTTCTTATGCATGCGATTGTTCAGGCGGAAAACTATGGAATTGTACCGCCAGATATCTTACAACTTAACATCCCGGCCGGTTTTTAATTTTTTTACTTTCTCGCTGTAGAGAAAGTTATGTACTTTTGCCCCAAAACACGGGTAATTGTCGGCAGAAAATTCGTATTACAGGGCTCTGGTACCAAAAGAGTGAATACATCCAATTGATAAATTTGTTTCAAAAATCCTCTATCTCGTATTGTACCCAGAATCAGTTTTGTAGGTCGTTGATAGCGAAAAATCGAATGACGGCAAAACGTCTGTCCGTCCGTCTGTCCGCCTGTGAACAACGCTAGCGGCTAAACCGTTTAGCCGATTTCATCCGAAATTGATATTCTCCAATATATCAGACTGGGGTTGAGGCCCCTTGAATTTGAAACCGATATTTTAATTTTGGGGGTACTTTACATGAAGACCCTGGGACATTTTCAAAAAATTGCTCCACCGTTTTTGATTAAATTTTGTAGTTGGATAGTGTGAAGGACGTTTAAAAGAATGGTGCAGTTTTCATATTTGTTGAAAACCTTGATTTTTCGAAAATTGCAAAAGTTCAATTTTTTTTTCTCAGTCTCTCCACAATACTAAAGATAGAGATATTTTCCCTTTGTGAAATACATTCCTTAAAATTGGTTTTGAAATAAGGTCATGTACAAGTTTTCGAAAATTTGAGTACTTTTCGGGTATTTGTGCGTAAACGTACGGGCGATAAAGTACGTGCTGTTTTAGCATCATAAGTTTATTGCTTACGGAGACGTTCTATATTTTGAGGGAGCATGTCCTTAAACCATAAGTAATTAAATGCAACAACAAACAAACAAGATTCTATCTTCCTCAAACACTTCACGATTCAATTTTAGGGACGCAGGAAATTATCTTATGTATTTTATTATAATATATCGTATCAGTAGCCTGAACATGCTTTTCTATCCATTTTATCACGCTATATTGTATATCTTTTTTTCCTTTTGTATGTCCTCGTTTTTATTGGATTCATTATACAAATATTTTCATTAAATGATACGGGTGACAAAGGGTGTATTTTAATAGATTGTCTCTGGGAGTTTTCTTGGAAGAAAATATTCTGAGCATTGAGTAATAATAATATATTTAAAAATTAAACATGAAACCCTTCGATTACTGCTCACCTTTATGGAGCTATTCGACTTTTTTATATGACGAATCAGTCGTGAATTCTGTTAACAGGAATAAAGAATGTGCATTTCTTTTTGCAACAATTGAATACAATTTTAAAACATGTAGGTGGAGCGTAGTTTTTTAAAATGTTTGTAAAGAAGACACTAGTCAATTTGTTAAGTACATCTTTTTAAATAGAGAAGACGTTCTTTCTTCTTGGTTTTCCTGGAAGTTTTCTGTCGACGATAATCTTGTCTCATTCCCTCATTGATATTTTTTTCTATCGACGAAACCTGATGTCGTTGAAGTGTAATTAATCATCTTTGTTACACTTCAAGTGTGTAGCCAGTTGCCTAATTACAGATTTGCATGCAATCAGCGTGAAATATGAAGTTCTTGTAAATTGGTTTTCTTTCTATAAATAATAAACTGATGCTGCTGAATCGAATGGAGAGAAAGTTTTAGATCTGCGGCGTAGAAATAAATTCAGCTGTAGAATTCTTGACATCCGCGCGGCTGATAGGATGATGGCGTTTTAGCTATCAGAAACTGCATTTCTGCAGATGAAACCGTGGAAAAAGACTTTGTTTCTCCTGTCTAGAGACCGCTCCGGGGCAGTGATCGCATTTTCCCCCTCCAGCATGCACACGCCGGAGTCGGAAGATTGGTAGTGCTCAAAGCAGGAGACGACGGACGCGAGATGGTGTAGAGAGGTCGAAAATGATATTGAGTCGCCTAATGTGTTGTCGCTAGTATAATGGCGGGCTGTTGGTGTGCGGGAGCGTTGATTTGGCCGTGGCCTCTTGGCCACGCTGCCCCGTCGCGTGGCTGAACCGCCTGCTGCAGGGAGCTCCGCTAAGAGGCTTCTGGCGCTGGGGAAGGCGGAGTCGCTGGGAAAGCGGCGCGCATGTCTCCTTTCGGGAGGTTTACGCTGAGAGGTGGCGCGAGGGGCGCCAACTTCTCTTCATCTGGGATGCGAATGCGGCCGGAGGCGAGCGGCGGGGGTGGGGGCGAGTCCGCTTGAGGCCCCTGAGCTGCCAACTTCACCTGCAGTTCCTCCGCCCCCACAAGCTTTGTTTTTGCGACTTTTGCGCCAGAGGAGCTCTGGGGCCACGGGAACTTGCATCACGAGTGAGCCCGCACTCGGGCCTCACGGCCTGGCCTGCGCCCTCGAGGAGATTGTGAAACACGTCTCGGCAATTTCAAGACATTATGTTGAACAACTTCAAGACGTACTTACTTAGATCGCGTTTGGCTCATGATATGTTTTCTCTGGATATAAAAACATAGTTTCTGTTTTTCTTTCACAGTACACCTGTTTTGAGAAACAACTAAAAGAATATTGGATGTTAAAATTCAAATTATAATTAATTAAATTAACGGCTTAATTCATATTTTATTTCAAACAGTATATTGGATTCAAAGTTTATATTTGGAATATCATTTTATTTATTTTATTCCATCGATGTAAGCGATGTACCAGCCAATTTTAAGGGTATGTGATAATAAATACCTTAATGTTCAACACATGGCTCTACGATGAGTATTATACACTGTATAAAGGAGATGGTTTGCTAAGAATTCGCTGTGACTATAGTACTATAATCAAAGCTCAGCAGTTTATTAAGCTGTGTCATTGGTTGTTCCTGTTGAAATTCGATGACGATTTCTTCCAACTAATCTAATTTTAACTTTAATCGTACATGAATACCCCATGAGTGGCAGTGTGTCACACCTTGACTATAATTCCTTGCAGCCAAGCGAACCAGAAAACGCGTGGCTCTTTGCTGCTTCCCTTCCATTTGATGAGCAACCCCGGGCGCTATCTCGCGTGCCCGTATGTTAACTCGGGTTTACAGATCTTCGTCATGAATCTGAAACGTAAAAAGCTTCGTGCTAAACGCGAGATTTCTCGGCTGTTTCCTAAAATGTTCTTAAAGCCTCATGTGCACATTCCATCTAATTACGCTTGTACAACATCGTGACTGACCATATTGAACGCTATTTCACTTGAAGTATCATTGTTCCATACAAAATCAGTTCAAACTGACCAGACAACTCTGGTGGGTTGGTGCCGACATGACGTGATCGTATGGGAGTTTGTGATTAGGTTAGGTTAATGTCAGTATTCAGGGCAAAATCGTCACACACCATCACGAACCGTGACAACTAATATCTCGAACATGACGGAAAATCAAACGCTCAGATGCGGTGACTACCCAATGCGCCAGGGGATATTTCACTTCACGAATCTAGCGATAATCACGTCACGACGTAACATCTTCGTCCAATTTTTATACAGTACGTATAAACACATTCATTTCTGCATCCAATTTTTGTACGCAAATTGCACGGCGTTAATACCGTTGATTTTGTGTCCATTTTTGGACTAGAAATTGTGTCGCGTAAAATTAAGTTGAGAGTTGACCAAACCGAGGCGGGCGAGTGCGAAGTGCCAGTTGTGGTCGGAGGCACTCGCCACAGATACCGCGGGGGCGGAGGCGGCAGGTGATGCGCTGGCAGCAGCCATAGAATTGGCGGGGGCGGAGCGAACGGGGTAGAGCCTCCTCCCCGCCCATGGCGCCTGGTCCGCTCTCGCTCCGCCCCTCCCGCCGCCGCCGCCGCCGCCTCCGCCGCCGTCGCCTCCGCCGCCCGCCCCGCCTGATGAATAATCGGGACTTTAAGAAAACAGATGCGGCCGCGGCGAGCGCGAGGCTTATAAATGAAGCCATTCTGCGATCGAGTGTTTGCCCGCCAGTCCTCGGCAAACAGCTCGGGCTCCGCCCCGCTCTTCTTCGCTCCGCCTCCCTCCGCCGCGGCCCCTCCCCGCTCCGATCCGCCCGACAACGTCGTGGGGGTGTTCACGCACGGCCGCCGCGTCGCGTCGCGGCGAAGACCGGTTGACGGCGGCGATGGCGGTCAGGGGGGGGCGGGATGGGGTGGGAGGAGGCGTCGCGGAGGCGCACGTCCAGCGCGCAATAAAGGCGCCGCCCCCGCCCCCGTCGTCGCCACCGCCGCCGTCGCCGCGCGGGCGACGCGGGCCCCGTCCGTCACGCGAGCGGACGCCTTTTGTTCGACGGCGGCTGCGGCGGCGGCGGCTGCGGTGGCGCGGTCCTGCTGGCTCGGCACTTTCGGGAATGGATTAGCGTGGCCCAGGCGCGGAGCGGCTCGGAGCGAGGCGGAGAGGCGGGCGACGCGGCGGGACGGGACGGGACGGTGGCGGCCGGACGGCGCGGAGGGACGCGGAGGAAGGGACGAGGACGCCGGCCGCCGGCCGCCGGTCGCTGGCCACCGCATTTCTTCACCGCGTCGCCGCCCCCGCGCCGCCTCGCCCCTCGCCCCTCGCTCAGGCGACGATCGCGACGACGGAGGCGGGCGCCGCGCGCAGATAAAGCCGCCCTATTATCCCGCTTTATTCCTGCGCCTTTCCTTTGACGCGGGGATAAATGAAGAGGGGCGACGCCCTCTCTTCGCTGCTTCTGCCTCTTCCACCTACCCCGCCCCGCCCCGCCACGCCTCTGCGCGGGTCAAGCGCGCAGGTGCCTCCTGCCTCCGCCCCGCTCCGCGTCGCCCACCTCGCTCCTCCCGCTCCGCAGCCCCGCGCCGCGCGCCGGGGTCGTGTCCGGCGGCGGAGCCCCTGTGATCGCTCCTCGCGGGGCGGGGCGCGGAGGGGCGGGGCGGCGGCGACGACGGCCCCTCGGCCTCTCACTGTCACACCCGCACACCACACATCGCACCTCGCCGTCTCGCGTTTCGGCCGTCGCATCGCCGGCTCGCGTTCCCGTTCTCTTCGCCGCCGTCTTCGTTTTTCCGAGCCTTCGACAGCCGGCTCCGCCGCGGCTCCCACCCCCGTCCCACCCCGCCCAGCCAGGCCCCGCCCTCACCGGCCGCGCCCGCCCGCGCACCCCGCTCTGCTGCGCTCGGCCCTGGCCGGGCGCTTTCTCTGCTCGCTCCGCCTCTCCGCCTCTCCGCCTCTTCCCCACCCCCCCGCTTCGGTGCGCTGCGCCTTCGCCCCGCTCTCTGCTCCGCCGTAATGAATTGAAACCCATTTGCACGGAACGCTGCCCATAGTTATATTTTGCAGGGAATATCAAATAAATTAAATAATTTGTATTGGGTTGCGTTAAAAACAAACTGCGAAAGTATTCCAATTAATCCAATAAGCTAAATATAAAACATGTCATTTGCCGGATTAGCTGCGCCTTGGATTTATGCGCCCGGCCGCGGCCTGCAATACGTCAAACGCAGCGGCGGGGGCGGCGGGGCCGGCATGGGCTTTGCGTAAGTCGCGCAATATACAAGATTAAAAAGTGATCATTTGCTTAAAATCTTAGCGCTGTTGTCGGACGTCGCACTCACTTTCCAGCAGAAGCCCAATCCGCCCCGCCCTCGCCGCCGCCGCCGCCTGCGCATCCGCCACTCCCTCGCTTCGGGAATGCGAGCAAACGCGCGTGAGCATGTCTATGAGATTTGCTGATCGTCAAAAATTTGCACTAATCATAATCAGTTTGGCGCGTGTACGATGTCCCTTTTCGTACCAGTTCTATAATTTCATTTATTTGTTTACCTATTTATTTAACGTCAGAAAACAGTGAAAAACTGTGTGACGTATGGGGGAGACATGCAAACTTTGCACGTTTTCTTGAGCTCCGGAATCGCAACTCCGGCGCTTATCCTGTATTAAGTTCGATTTGAGTAAATATGAAAATGAGCGTTTTTGTCAAAATTTGTTAAGAAGAAATATTAGCTACGATGCAATAATAACTATCTACAACAGCAAATGCGCTACAGATTTTAGTGATATTTCTTAACGTGGTTCACGTCAAGGATTTGATTTATTACTGCAGGAACATGGGGATCGATAATTTTGATAGTACGGTGCATGTAACTAATTCATATTTTTAAAATCAACATTATTTTCCCGTTTGATGATCAGTATAATACCTTATTCCATATAAACAGTTAAGCAGAACATATTTTATGTGGCATTTAAACTTGGTTATCGGTTATAACTGTTTAATGGCATCTGACAATGTGTTGTAAAATAAAATGCTGCGTGTCATTTCTTTGAATTGTGCTGTTGATACTGACAGCTGATAAATAGTTTTTACGTCGAGGGTTATAACTATAGATATCTGTGTTTTACAATTATAGACATATTTTGGATGAAACTACGAGTATATTCCCTCAGTCGAGCCAGTCAGTTTTATCAAAAGCTACTGATTCGTAAATGAAGACGTAAGGCACTGGGATTATTCCTAGTATACAATGTTCCCAATCCTCATTAGGCGTTGTACAAGGAGTAATTATTTTTTTAGTTCAATAAAGATGGGCTTCCTGGAATCACCTGGATGACATTGACACGTTGATTGTTGGTTCGTTTAATTGTTTTCCACTCCATCATAATCTTTACTAAAATTGAAACACAAAAAGGGTTCTGTGAACAAAACAAAAAAAATATATATAAAACCGATAATATAAAACCAAAAAATAGTTTGTTTTTTTTATTCATACACACATCCCTGTTTTTTATCATTACTGGGTTCTTTCTCTTACATAAAATCGAAAAATAACTGAGATCGAATGCTTGAAAAATCGAATTTTAAAAGAAGTCAGCAGATTGATCTGTCATTATATGACATGTTTGACCTCGTAATAACTGACGTTAATAATGTAGCAAAAGTAGGTCTGCGCTTACATGCAATATAAGCGGACATATAATACTTTGAGATAAATAACCGTCTTCTAGTTGGTTTTTATGTGATAGAAAGCATGCACTGCAACGAAACAGAAATAATTACAGACTTGTAAAACAATATAACCGGCTGCAAAGCACATGCGGATGCGAGTCTAAGATGTGAATTTTCGACCCCGGTTGAATAGCTGAAGGATATTACGGGTCAGGTGTTCGATTTTCTGGTCCTTTTTATGGTTTCCTAGATCAGTTCCTGGCGGATGCCGGAACTGTAACTTAAAAATAGATCCCGGAACGCATATAGTAATTTCATCCTCAACCTGACTCATTAAATCCCGACTAATGTATAAGGTTTTATTTTTAAATATTTTTTTAATTTAATTTTTTTAAGTTTACATATCTATATACAGAATGGAATATTGGTTAATGTAGATGACTAGCGATATCTGCAGATCGTATGAGAATGATTTGTTAGTATTCTTGCTAGCAGATAGATTTCAAACAAGAAGCATGCCATGGTCTAATCATCTAATCATGATTTTAACGAATGCGATAGTATCAATAGGTTAGCCAGAAAATTGAAACACTTTCATCTGGGCCAAAATGGAAATTTTTCTATTCGTAAGAATGGTAGAAAAGTTAGTAAATCAGAAGCTTCAAAAAAAGTTAGATATTAGTATTGAGTTTTAGAACAAAATACATTAATATCTCACGAAATTTTTACCCAATAAACAATGACAACACATATGCAAGGGAAAAACTGTAATTCTAAAAGTAAATAAAGTGTTACTTAAGAGAAAGAAAAAAATTAACATTGCTTTTAAAACACGTTTAAAAATAAATATTTTGAATATTGGGAGTGTGCGTGCCGCCTGAGCACCCGAGAACCTCCGGGGCTGGCACTGGTGATGGCGGCTTCTCTCCCTCTCTCTCCCCGCGCTGCCCCCGCACCGCCCGCTCCTCCCTGCCCCGCCCCACCCCGGCCCCGCCCGCCCCACCCGATCGCCGCAGATCGATCCCCGCGTCTTCGACTTCGCCGGCTCCTCACGGGCCGCGATGAACATTTAAGAAATCTGCGCCGCCGATTACAGTGGAACGAGCTGAGTATTCGCAAATTCGACCCCCCCCCCCACCTTCCGTTCACGACGTATATGTTCGTCGGCTAAAAAGATACAAGGACAGTCTGTTGATATTTGTATAGAAATAACTTCAAGATCTATCATTCATCCTTCAATTCTCATTTCAAATACCTCTTAGAAAGTAATGTTGATTTTGCTGTTGCATTGTAGGCACTTGTGACGTTTCAGTGTTACGCAAAATGTACTTGTGACTAAGTAACGAGAAAGCATCTGCGTCAAGTGATGAGTTTATTGAAAATAATATGACTTTCAAAAAAGTAAGTAATTATTATGTCGTATTTTATATCGCATTTTGTATAATTTGTTATTCGAAAGGATGTATAGTGTATAATGTTACACAATAGAATATTTTAATGATTTTCAGTGATAAAGTTCCTTCACAAAGTCTGTGGCGAAGGTCTGTTGTAGGTTTACAATTAAAGGAGCTAAAATATCAAATCGCACTCTTCTTGCTCCTGAACTCCTGCTTCCGCATTCGTTCATGCCCACACCTTCTTCTCAAGTTCGACTCACGCTCCCATCATTGTATTGTATCCAAGACAATAATGATAAAAAACGCATAACAATAATTTATTAATCATATTTAATCATATAGTCGTCACATCCCTATCATATCATCATTTGATCACTTAATTATTTTTTTTACGTTTTTACTGACTGATCCAAAGAACAACAATGAAAATAGTTTGTAGAAAATGACCTTAAGGTTCAGAAGGGTGTAAAACTTTTTGTTGTGATTTCAAAGTTAAAAGGTTCATCTGCAAGTACAATAAGATAATTTAAGTTTGTGATAAAATATTGGTATTGTTGAATAGAAATATACTAAATTATTATATTCTTTTGCCTCTGAAAAGGTCCACAATGTCGGACAAAACGTTAACAGAAGAAAATAAACATTTTTGAATGTTGATAAGGAATTTCATACACAAGGACATTTTTATTTTTTCATATTTATTATTAAGGATCGTCTATCGTAATTCCTTCATATTTCTTAGAGATGACACGAGTAATTTTATTCATACATATAAAGAATATTTAAATAATTTACTTTTCTCAGAAAATAAGATATGAACTCATTATTGTCCCTCATCTTTCGATACAGTTCTCACAGTTTTCTGACTGTATATAACAAACATTTCTGAGATTTCAGAATCCCTTGGCATGTTTTCCCAAATCCCCAATCTTGCTACCATTGTTCTTACGATTATTGTCGTCGTCGTTGTTGTTTGGTAGTGGAAGTGGTGGTTGTGGTGGTGGTGTGTGTGTGTGTCTGACGAGCCGCGCGCTGTCCGCAGGAGGATGGCATGATGGACCACGAGACGGACGGGGACGGCGCCATCAACCTGTCGACGTCGCAGCGCCCCTCGGCCGCCAGCACGCCCACGGCACACCCTGCGCCCGCGCCCGCGCCCGCCCCCGCGCCAGCGCCCGCCCCCGCGCCGGCGCCCGCGCCCACGCCCAACGGCGCGCTCGACTTCGACGAGGAGCAGGTGCGTGCCCACCCTCCCCAGCCCGCGCCCTTTCCCCGCTCCCGCTCCCGCTCGCTCTCGCATGCCCCGACCGGCCGGCGGGACACGATTCAGCGAGGATATTGCTATTCCTATACAACGTTCTTTTTTTCCTTTTCTTTTTGAAAGGTTTTCAAAGTGAAACAGAAAAATCAAATCAGGTGCAAAAACTAAGTCTGTAATCTTCAAATAAAATAAAATACTCAGGACATACGTAATGCAAAATTAGCCAGATTTGAAACCTGTCAGATTAAAGTATCGATTCACTTGTAGTGTCATTATGAACGCCATAAGGATTAATTATGCCAGCGTTCTCAATCTGGAATTGATATATTATACATCCTTACTGAAAACCAATATTTTTATTGTTTACAATATGACAAAAAAATATTTTGATATAGATATGCCGATAGACAGAAAAATGTTATTGCTATTTAGGTAGGACGATGTATCGCCTTTCGTTCACGTTCGCGTGCTCGTATAGGCTAATGCTTCCACACGAGTCTGCCTGCGTATACTTGCACACAGACACAATGGAGATGAAGTGAACGGAGAATCAAAGAATCAAGCCCCATGTGACTGCAAGGTACCAACCACCACAGTTGACAAAGTATTTGCAAGAAATCTCATGGCATCGAATTTACACTCTCTCTTTCAAAGTTTCATTTAAAAGGTTGGAAGCAATAACGGTATTTTTACCGAACCTAAAAGAATATTCAGAACTTAATTGCAAAACACACTAATAAATATATTTATAATTCTTTTGGATTTATAAAAGAGAAATGTGTGTTTTAAATATTTCTAATGATTTGTAGATCTTACATATTTGTATTGTAAATGTATTTGTTCCATGAAAGTTTAAGTGATTACATTTCCTTTTTATTAGTAATATTGCAAATTGTTTAGGTATATATCGGGAAATGTCAGTTCGAATATGAATTCAAAGAGTAATAATTGAAATAGTGGATTCAAAACGTGCCAGAGAAACGCGCAATTGCACGCACGCCTTAGCCGCAACGCCTCCTATGCAGCAAAAATTACGTTCTATTTACTCGCATGCATTTCGGACCTATCACACTGTAGATCACGGTTAAAATTTCTTTTGTCGAATGAGAAACTGTCTTACTAGTAGCGACCAGATACAAAATCTACAAACAAATCGAAGTTTCCGGTTCGTTAAAATCAATTTTCAACTCCCATAATTAAAAAAACTCATGCTTTACGGAGGTATTTAGTGCATTACTTGAAAAAAAATCCGTCGTTAGTATATTGCTTCCATGTACGGCAATGTTTTCTTCAGAAGGTTTATTAAAATAAAATACAATATTTTTTATGTATATAGTGTTTCAGTGATTTCTAATCAAATGGTTTAGACAGTCGCCCTTACAAAACTTATAGGATCGACGTCACGGAGCATTGAAACGGTATTTGGGTCCAGAAAGGGGAAATACTAACTTCTCTAGATATATCCACTTCTCTTGAATTATCTATTACACTCCCAACTACATCCATGATTCTAAGATAGCTGATCCTCCATCTCACCTCATACAGTCTTCACAGACGCAACTCCGACAGCATGATGACTTCATGATGACCCGACAGGGCTGATGTTTGGTGAACCTTCTTTAAAACAGGCACAATGATTTGATGACATATATCAAAGAAAAAAATGGAATGATTACTTGTGTAGTGTAATGAGATTTAGTGACAATACATTTCTAAAACATCTGTATGAGATATACAATTTATTGTTTTCTATTTTATGTATATTCATTTCATTTCAAGGATTTCATTAATTTCTTAGTTATATATTGTTAGATTGTGTTATATTGGTGTTACTTTAAAATGTCGGGCAGTGTAATGTCCCTCTCCTCCTCTGTTGTTTTTTTCGCAGCATACCGCGTGTTATTGTAGATGCCGATATTCAGACTTACAAATAAATTTTGCTCGTTTTAATATAATCACTTAGGTTGTTTCAAATATCACATTTCTAGTGAATATATGGTAATAAAATCTGCCATATATGTCAAAGCCCACCCCTGTTTCTCACTTCAAAAACTGAAAATCTTCAAACTCGGGTTGCTTTTCTGAACACGTAGCAAATGTCACAGATTTTAAATATTGATAGAGTACTCTCTGCAAATTCAAATCTCTACATAATTATGGTGAAATTTTAATCAAAGTATTAATTCAATAAAATTTGATTGACTCCTGAAATTTCACACAAATTTCACATTTGATGAAATACATTCTACAGATTTACATGTTAAAATGTATTCTTACAATTTTCTTTCCTGTATAAGTATATCGAAATAATGGAAGTCGCCATCCTAATGAGTAATATTGGGAAGGGCTTTGCATATCGTGAAAATTGAACCGTCTTTGTAGGCAGGAAAAACCTTCCTCTCGGACCTAATGTTTAATTCAGAATCTACTTCGGATGTAAGGAAATTTTGTGGAGATCCTAAACAATACTACTCGATGTAAGTAAAAGGGCTTATTAATCTGTGTCTTTTGATTTGTGTGACGTGATTTACGTAAACTAAAAGATCAGAGGATGGAATTGAAAAAGAATATAATTGAAATTTAGAAATGAAATGGAATTCATATGTTACAATTGTTTTGCTTTATTACTGAAGAAGTTCTTTCATAGTAATATCGAACAAAATTCACTAACTCCTTAGAGGAGATGGTTGGCGTACTTTCTAGATGGAAGTGGAAACAAAGAAAACTTGTGCTCTTTAGCATTTCACGCGACTGCTTCATCGAGATCCGGAATTTCGTCAGACTCCCCCCCCCCCAAAGCTACTAAAGAAGGAACATATTATTCAGCCTGATCGTCCGAATTACTTAATGCTGTTGCTTTTGGGCTGAAATCCGAAACCATTTTCGCCGCAAATTGCCTATCAACCACAGTTTAAAAAACCTGATATTAAGACATTAATTTTAGTTGAATTTCACATAAGGAATTGCGCAAAGTACCATTCACAAACATTTCTACGTAGAATATGGGGCAGGCCGTGGAAACGTGCATACGGCGTTCTTGCAGATACGCGTTTGCTTCTCAGAACACGGAAATGATCAGAATTGTGATTGGAATGTGGAAAGCAAGGTCAAGCCATTTGAACGAATAATATCGTCTGTATCGTCGTTCTATTTTGTATGTTCATAATTGCTCAGGAGTAGCGGAAAGTCAAAAAGAAACAAAAAGCCGAAATACCAATCTAGCAACCTCGTAATGATGTAAATGTGGAAAGTGACATTTTATATTTAGGATTCTGATGATGTTTAGTTGCGTCCTTATATTAGTCGAGATTGATTGTGATAAGGCAAATCAGTTTTTCGGGGCCCCTTGCTCAAGAGCATGGCGCCGAAGGAATTTCTGGCAAGAGCGCGACTCGGCGCGGCGTGGAAGGATGGGGGTGGTGGAGGGGGTGGGACGGGGCGGGGCGAGGGCAAAACCGAGCGGTGAGGCTGCGCAGAGCTCCGCAGAGGCCTCCTGGCACGAAGGTAGCCCTCGATCACCCGCCACTCCGATCCACCCGCCCCGCCCGCGCGCCCGCCCCGCGCGCCCCGCCCCGCGCGCCCCGCCCCCGCGCCACGCCCCGGGCGCCCAAGGCGGCAGCGGCGCCGAGGCCGCTCAAGACGCGCCGAGACGCGCCTCTTCAATAATGCACGGCAGCCGGCCCTGATTAGCGCGGGGCGGCGGCGACCGCGACGCCTCGGGCGCCCGCCCGCTCTCCCCGCCCTCCGCCCCCCTGCCCCCGCCCCGTCAACGTCTTCTTGCGCTTGTTCGTGTCGCCCCGTGTCTTGTACATAATTCAGGCCCGCTCCGCCATCGGGCCGCCGGGCCACCGCCTTCGCCACCGCCACCACCGCCGCCTCCGCGTCGCTCCCTCGCCGCCTCCGCCGCCCCCGCGTCGCTCCACCGCCGCCGCTGCCGCCGCCCCTTTCGCTGAGATCATGCAAATCTTTAGTTAGGACGGCTTAGCGGGGGACGCGGGCCCTGTCCTTTCCAATCAACTTACCTCCCCCTTCATTGCCTGCCGTTTTTTGCACCCACCTCTTTCTGCCCCCACCCCGTCCGCCTGCGTCGCTGCCGCCGTTCGCTCCCCTCCTCGCCCCACCCCCGCCCTGCCCCTCCGCGCCCAGCCCGCCGCGCTCCCTGCGCCCGTCTTAATTGAAAGAGTTCGCGGAGCCAGATGGTTCTTATATAAAAAATGCAAAGAGATAATCCTTGTATTTTTCTGTATGACGTTTGTTACCCGAACAATAAAGTTGAACTGTGGGGTTTGGCTGCAAACATCGGCGGACTCGCTTTTTCTTTTCTTTTTTACGCCGAGTTATTCTCCAAAGTCATATTAAGTTTCGAGAGTTTCATTAATGATAGATGTCTTCGATGAACTTTTGGAAATGAAGATATTTGCACGCTACTATAATTAGAAATGAAGCCAATTTTTCATCCTTTGTTTTCAGCACTTTTCCCCGCCTTTAATTAGAGGGTGACAAATGCCAGGTGGAGTGACGCACTGCGCTGATGCCGGAATTAAAAAGAGCTTTTAAAGATAATTTGATGTGAATTAGGTGACCCCGTCCCTTCGCCACCTCGCTCCGTTATTTGTCATATTCTTCTGCAAACTTGGCTTGGCGTCGGGCGAGCCACGGCACGGCTGCGGGCGCGCGGGGGCGGCAGCGCGGGTCGGCGGGGGCGGCGCGGGGGCGAGGGCCCGGGCGGACTAATGCAGGCGCCGACCGTGCCAGCCTCAATCACGCCGCGCCAAACTGGACGAAAAATGCGAAGACGTACGGGCTTAATGAAAGCGCCAGGGCTGCCGCCATCCCGCCCCTCGCCGCCTCCGCCGCCGCCGCGCATTGTTCGCGCGGACGGCTCGCGGCAGCGTCTCCTCTCCAGTGGTGTCCCCGCCCCGCCCCGCCCCGCCCGGCGGCGTCGCCCGCGCCCGCCCGCGCCCCGTCCCGCCGCAGCCCGTCGCGCCGACGCCGCAGCCGTGTTTGTGGGGTAATTTCCTTGGCGCGACGCGCGGCGGTGAGGCAGCTCGGCGACGCAGTCAGGGCGGGGCGGGCAGAGCGGGGCTGGCGAGCGGGGCGGGGGGATCGAGCTGGACTCGCGAGCGGGGTGGGCGGAGGAGAGGGTCAAATGAAGCGCCTCGCGGTCACTGCAGTCGCCGGCGCGCAGTCGCTTTTGTTTCCGCGGAGCCGAAAAATGTATCCAATTTTCTTTGTTTATGCAAGAGCTTGTGTGTTGTTCTCCTTGTTCTGCGCGCCACAGGACCAAATTGAATTTGGGACTTGGTCGCTGTTTAGATTCCTGGTTGGTTGTTTAGTTTAGCGGAACAAAGAAAACAGCCACGTGTTTATTCTGGCTGGCATAGCAGGCGCGCCCCTGACGTTGCCAGACTGCGGTCGCGCCGGCTCCTCTCCACTCGCTCTTCGCCGCCCACGCCCCGCCGCCTCCGCCCCGCCCCGCCCCACCCCGCCCGCGCCCGCCGCCCTCGCCTGCGCCTCGGCCTCCGCTCCGCCGTCGCCTCTCACCGTGTCTGCGGAGCTGCGCGGCGTGGCCGCGCTCGTCCACCGCCTCGCGCCTCATCTGCCTTGGCTGGCGGCGCGAGGACGCTGCGGCTGCGG
This sequence comes from Gryllus longicercus, assembly GCA_038098605.1. Taxonomy (NCBI): domain Eukaryota; kingdom Metazoa; phylum Arthropoda; class Insecta; order Orthoptera; family Gryllidae; genus Gryllus; species Gryllus longicercus. The sequence goes on along the minus strand of JAZDUA010000397.1, from coordinate 589,322 downwards.
CTGCTGCGGCGGCTGGGGCGGCCGCCCGCGCCGCCCGCGGCGCCGATCGCCGCCCGCGAGTGTTTGTTCGCGCCCCGCCCCGCCCCTCGCCGCCCCGCGCCGCCCCACGCCTCCCCCCTCCCCCCGCGCGTGCTCCTTGCTCGCACAGCCCGCAGGAGACACTGCCGTCTCGCCACCCGCCGCTTCGCCCCGCACGCCCCCCCCTCCGCCCGCCCGGCACCCGCAGATCGCCGCCGCCCCAAGGAAATTACTTTCTGGAAGCCGAATACAATGCTAAAACGCACCGTCGGCACGGCTGCCGCTCCTCGTGTTTGGGTTCTGAAGCGTCCATCTGCAGAATAAACACCGGGTGACTATTATCTCTCCGACGCTCCGGATAAACAGTCGGCGGAGCCTCTTTCCATACCCTCCCCCGTCCCCTCCCCCGACCGCCCCGCCCCGCGCTCGTCCCTCGCCGCCACCGCCGCCGCCGCCGCAGCTCCGCGTTGCGCAAAAAGTGTTTAGAGAAATGTGTAATCACACGCGCGGAGCGGAGCTGCCGGTCGCTGGGCAGGCTGAGCGGTCGCCGAGTAACGGGGGCTGGGGTAAGGGGGCGGGCGGGAGGAACGAAGCGCGGAGCGGGGCGGGGAGCGCGGTTAGCCGCCGACGGCGACGCGGGAGGGAATCAGTCACCTGCAACTGTCGGGCGGCGCCCAGAACCAACACGGCAGAGGAAATCTTTTCCTCGTTCTTCGGCAGGCTCTTCTGCAAACAGCCGCCCGAAAGCGCCGCGCCGGAAGACACACGGAGGCGGCTGCGAGCCGCTCATATCGCGCCACGTCGGCGCAGGGCGGGACGGGGCGGGGAGGGGCAGGCCGAGCGGGAAGGGACGGGGCTGGGCGGAGCGGAGCGGGAAGAGGCGACGGAAGCGGGGCGGGGGCGCCGTGGAGATTGGGCGCCGCCACCTTTTCACGAGGCGCGGGAGGCGGGCAGCGCATCTCGCCCGCATAAATAACCGGGAAGCCGCGTCGGATGGAAATATCGCGCCATTAGGCGGCGGGGCGTGTGCGGCGGTGCGACGCCCGCGCGGACGCCGCCTTGGCCCCGCCCCCGCGCTAGCCGCCGCCTCCGCCCCACCCCCGTCCCCGTCCCCGCCCACGCCCCGGCACCGTCGCCACCGATTTAGAGTCTACCCATAATGGGCTGTCAGGCAGCGGCTTCTCCACTCTCGCATATCCCCGCACCCGCACCCGGCCACTTCCCGCTTCCGCACCCCGTCCGTCGGCCACCTACCCCGTTCCCATCCTGCCTCGCATTCGCCCTCGCCCTCGCTCTCGCCCTCGCCCTCTTTCTCCTTCTTTCGATATTTAAGACGCCCCGGCCTTCGGGCGGGAGAAAAATTACCGAGTCAACACAACTAATCGCTTCGGCGGCGCCTCTGGACCGGAAAATATTTTTCCCCAGGAAAAAACCTGGATAAAAATGCATACATTGCACGTTAGTCTGAAACCAATAATTACGGGGAGTTAATATGCGCTCTGAAGTTTAATACCTTGAGCAGTCAATCTAAAAAAGTTGCCAAGAAAAGAGGAGCGGAAGCAGCGTGGGGCGGGGAGCGGGCGGAGCGGCGCAGCGGAGCGGGGCACCGGGGAGGCGCGGCGCCCCGCGCGGGAACTTTAGGGAAGTTGCACGCCGGAGTAGTTAATAAAGCCGCATTAAGGGGAACCAAAGAGTTCTTTTGTGATTCGGGTAAAAGTTGCGGAGACCTGCAATCTATCATCGGCCTCGCGTTGCCTCGCGGGTGACAGGTGGGCGAATTCAGCGATCCCCGCTAATTGCGGCCGCGCGCCTTGACCGGCCCGCCCCGCCCCTCCTCTCGGCCCCGCCCCCGCTCCAACCCCGCTCCGCGCAGACGCCTAATTGCAGCCCAGTCACATAGTCACCGCAACGGTTTAGAAAGGCACAAGTGCTGGGTGAAGAGGAAATGTTCTCGTCAGTCTAACGACGCACCTTCGACTTGACATCGTTTGCAGCATGTTTTTTCATGGGAGCCTCGTAGCCCGTAAGTTATTTACTGCGTGTCTTAGTTCTTCTCATTTGGTGAAGGGAGAATAAAATGGTGTGCAGTTGCGTGTCCTCTTTTGTGTCCGTATCAAACACCATTTCGGGTGCTTTTCACAATAAATGCTGAATTTCGAAACTGCTCTATGGTCGATGATTCTATTAGGATGACCCAAACCAACATCTTTGATATTGCATATAGTTAGATAGTTAGATCTTTGCAGTGAAATGATACTCATGATCCACTGGTTCTTTGTCTGGGCAGTTATCTACGATGTTTTAGTACTTATGACATTTTAAATAATAATAAATACAGGAAGCAAGTAAATGTTGATTTGCTCTTGTTGGTGCCTCTTGTTCTTCCTGAACATCACTTACGAGTACTGTATCCTTTACATTGCTTTTTACCCATACCAACCGCGTACTTTGTATCAAATATTAAGTATTGATTGTGTTTTCTAATTTACCAATTTTACAAACAATATTGGTGTCAAACGTGGAAAGCTTTTTTTCTGTAAATACATTTAACAAAATATATACTTATTTATTCTTCTGAAAAAATCAGTTTTTTTCTATTAGCGATGTTGAGTTTTGGGGCACTCAGCTGCCTGCAAAAAATAACAACAAAGAAACGTTCGTCCCACTACTTTACCCTAAGAAACTCTGTTTTACAATGGTTATTTTCCTACTTCACTATTCCACATTTAATGGAATAAATGAGTGGTGTCATTTGTGCAAATTCATACAACAATTCGAATATTGTTGGAAATGAAAGCATCAGAATACAATAGTTTGCATGTTCACGGCACCCAAAAGCCATGGTAACCTGCCGCTCATGGATATTCCTGACATTTTTTGCTTACCTTTTAGTAATTCATAATTCATCATCACAGTATTTATATATTTTATGACGTAGATATTCCTATGTGACAACACGAATGAAAACTTATGTGACGGGGTACTCCCGTGCCGACCCTGTAGTGCGCTCTTCAGGGAAGATAAAGAAGATTAGTGAGAAGGAGGACGGTTACCGGCGCTAAAAGACTTTTTAAATGGCCTCTGCTGAGTATAAAGAAAATTGGATAGCAGGAACGTCAATAGCCAACGTCGACCAAGGGAAATATTCTTCCTGAACCCTGAAATGAATAATTAAACCAATTATTTTTATGCTTTCGTTTTGTATTAACATCAAAAGAACGGGTGGTAAAATCTCACGAAAAATTTTAAGAAATAAGAATTATATTACCTTCAAAACCCAAACTTTTTAATTAACTTTAAAAACTCAAAATTGTATTTCATTTAAGGACAATATATTAAGTCACTCCCCAACCATTGAGAAACAACAGCGTCAGATGCCGAACAATCGATCTTTCTCGTCTCGCTTGCAGAGTTACTTAGACGTAAATGATAATCAATCACATTCAACGAGACACTCGTCACCTGGTTTTACCCTATGATTGCTTACATGTGGACTACAGATATAATCACTGAATGTACTACACATGGGGAAAACCATGTACTTTCATTAATCTCTAAAAGAATACTTCTTATATAATGATAAATGATGGTCGTGTAAAGGATTTACGCCTGGTTTAATTTCCGGACTTCGATTGCTATAGTCTTGGGAGAGCCCGAAATCTTAGCCATCGACTTTTACACATTTCTCGCATCTACTACATAGAAATAGATGTTTAATGTATTGAGAATGTATGCGTATGTATGAGAAAAAGTTATCTAATGTGGTAGGAAAGGGTTGTTTTGTTCGAGAGAGAAAAACTCCCTTTACAAGTCTCAATTTGGATGGCTGCAGATATCCAACTTTCTTTTTGAAACGCCGGATGAGGTGTAGAAACGTAGGCAGTAGTTTTTGGGCAACCTTGGTGCCTAGTCTCTAATCCTAGCTCCCTCAAATATATTTGGTAATTGGAAACACATTCACGGTTTCAAATTCTGAATAATTGCAGAAAATATGAAAACGAACTTTAAGGAAGTCTCCGGGTAACCCGATTAACCATAAATCCGCTGCGAATAATCGAGAGTTTACTGTGCTACGTAACCATTACAAATAACACGAGAATACGTATGCTGTTGTAGTACCTCTAAATAGAATTTGCTTTTGTAAACACGTTTTTGCAGCAATTGATTAGTGTTTCCTCCAATTGTGTACACCAAACGTTACAAGATTTGGTTAGTGACATAAGGCAATGAAATAACCACGAGTTGAAATATAAAGAAGAAAGTGAATTACTTAATAATAATTATTGATGTTTTCAGGTTTTTCAGAATCAGTACATGAGTGAATCTTGTACAGTCTATGTATAATGAGAGCGATACGTGTTTCGTTATTTGAAAACGCCCGGTCTGCTCAACTTGGCCAAACCGTTTAGGGTGGCATGGCCTGCCTCGCTTCTCCCCCTGTGCTCTCATTGGCAGGGGAAAGTGAAGAGGGTTGAACTGCGGGGAGCGGGTTGAGGCGTTGCGATACTTTACATCTTTCAAGTATCCATACATTTGTTTTCGATATGTGAATCGACACTGGCGAACCAATAATACAACGCTATCAATATCAAATCAGTATTGTTATCCAAAACTTTACTAATATAATATTACGACTGAAAAAGTATACTTCCTCGCCTTTTTCATTTCACGAAAATTAATTGTTTCTCCGTAGTATTTTAATAGGTAAAAATATATATTTTTATTTGAGTAATATATTACTTTTATGAAAAGCAAGTGTGTATAGTAGAAGTGGATTTATTTAATTAATATCCTAATAAATGATAAGTAAAATGCTTACTATCGTTTCCTGTATTTTACTTCAGGTACCGATGCCTATCGATATTAGATATATCCATACTCGATATTGAATGGATTATTTGGGGTATCATAAAATATTGAGATTAGGATATGCAAAAATGAAAATGTGTGTGCTAAATTGTAGTGAATTATACTCGTATCTATAGACACAAGTATCTGTCAGTATTATAAATAAATATAATCGCACGTAACTTCCACAAAAATTCAGTGCGATTTAGTACTTTTGATGTGCTTTAATGCAGTGGGTTTTCAGAGTTGTATAGATTGTGAGAAATTAACGCAATGTCTCGTTCGTGTTCTCGTGAGAAACGAGAATTTAATAAAAGTTAATATGTTCGCTAACGTTCAGTATAGTTTATAATGCAAACCGTATGTAGTTTTTTTTATTTTAAATCACACTTATTACGGAATTTCTAATAGAGCAGTTTATGAGAGCGCATCACATCTGGAACCAATTCATCTAAACCGGTGATGTTTTGTTTCCGTGTCTTCAGTATGGAATGAAACCTCTTGTTGACCAGTGTCCGTGATTGTACCAAACATGTGCTAAAGCGCTGACGGTGAGAGCGTTCGTCCGCGGGCGTGGTCGGGGGCGGGGGCGGGGGGGGGCGGGGGCGCAGCGACACCAGAGGCGCGGAGGAAGCACGGCCGACGGGCGACTGCTGATGCGCCCCCGAGGCGGGGCGGGGCGGGGCGCGGCGGGGCGGGGCAAGGAGGAAGCGAGCTTCTCCCCTCGGATGAATCACCTCTGCGGTGCGGTCGCCCCTCGTCGCGGGGCGGGAGGGCTGCTGGTTGGTATTTTACAGTTCGCCATACAGCTGTCGTCTGTTCCCGGGATGGCGCGCCAGCCAGGAGGTTTCATCAGACGCTGCAATTTGGATTTTCGGAACAAACGCATTAGTCAGTTAAACCCACCCTCCGACATTTGCTCGCTAAGGGAATATAGTCGTTATAATTGAATAAAAATGTTATCAGTATATTTATCTTTCTTCAATCTCCTTACAACACAGTTATGCGTTTGTGCATGTAAGGAAAATTAAGGATCGTTTGGGTTCGGATTATGAAAATTCATTTTATTTTTTCAGGTTGAAGACGGTTCTTCATGGTTGACAATATGTCGCTACAACACTTCCTTATAGTCTGCGAATAATACTATCAGTTTATAGGTGTATTTAGAGTTTGGAACGAAGTTGTCTAATGATCCACCCCAAGAACATTCACATTTCGTACATATGAAAGAAAGTTTTGTATTGATGCAGCTAATTTACATGAACTCGCAACATTTTCTCAAAAATGGTTCCAATATTTTTGGTTAAAATTTGTTCTAATAGAGCGTAAATAACATATAAAACGCATTCTCTTTTATGCACTTCTAAAATAAATAACTACAATAGAGTGATAAACGTAACAGTAGCGGGTAATGCTGGGACATTAAAATGTGCAGAAATAGCATCGTCCGCCCGACTCGTGGGCAGTGGAGGACGCTAGATGACTCGACAGTCTTGCGCAGGGTCCCCCGTGCCCCACCGCGTTTCGTCCCCGTTCCAGAAGGTGAAGCGAGTCCCATTGCGCTCCACGTCACGTGCCGGAGATGTTGCAAAGTGTCAGCTCGACAGCCACGCCCGCACCGCCTTCCTCGAAATGGACACCCCGCAGCCTCTTCCAGAGCTGAACCTGCGGAGGGAGCGGCGGCACTGGGTCGGGCGGGGGCGGCGCTGGTGCCAGGTGCGTTCGCCCGTCGCCCCGCCCCCTCGCCGCCGATTCCCCATCGCCCGCCCCCGCGCATTGTGATGCGCCCCCTCGTTTTTCCGCCGAGCGCGGGGCGGGGCGGGGCGGGGCGGCGCGGCGCGGCGCCGGGCGTGTGGGCGAGAAGGCGTGGGTGGGCGGGCGTTGCAGGTCGCTTTGAAGGAAATCCGAAGACTTTGTGCAATCACCCAGCACCCGACGCGCGCGGCGCTCGCGCCGTCATTAGGGCACGCGTCTTATCGGGCGGCGCCTCTAATCCGGCGGTGATTGCGCGACAGCTCAGCAGCCGGCACCGGAGGCGGGGCCGGGCGGGGCCGGGCGGGGCCGGGCGGGGTGGGGGGCGGGGCGGGAGCGGGCGATCTGCTGCGCTGGCGTTGACGGCTCGGCGGGCGGCTCGTTCCTCCGCTCCGCTTGCCGCCCCTCGCGGCGCGACGGCGCACCCCGGCGCCGCCACACCGGCGACGGAGGGACCCGCAGGAGGAGCGGCGCAAGGCCTTTTAATACTATTTACATATCGCACTTCTACGCATCCGCAACGCCATATAGATGACCCGGGTGGTTGATCGATTTACAATGTTCGATACACCTTCGGATTGCTCGCACGAGGAGGCTGGCGGTAGTATAAATATCACAGTAATGTTGAAATGCACTCGGAATTAGGGAACGTGGTGTTCTAGAGATTAATGCATCTCTAGATCAACAATGCAGATAACAACTCTTCTCGTTTTAGTGAATCATATTGCCACATCTGTAGTAAAACTAGTGGAGATAAACAGCACACACATTTTCTCATTATAACTTTTTCAATTTTCGAACGTCCAACGAAAATGAGACTTACACCATTTTTGCAACCTTTACTGTATTCGCGCAAAGAAGTAAAGAAAACAATTGGAGAAATGCAGAAATTACGCGAAAACTCGTCTTTTCCAAAAGTTGCACAAGAACTTTTTCAAAGATCTAATTTCTAGAACAGATTTTTTAAACTCATAAACATATTTTGCAATATTGATGTCTAGCAATTTTAAAAAATACAGGTTTGACCCAAAATAAGACTATCACCAAGTTTTTTCCGTCCTTTTCTACATATGAGTAAAATATTTCTTAAAACATTTGGTGGAAATACCTCTTCAAAAATTTCGTGAATAGTACATGACATTACTTAAAGATATGTTTCTGAACCTCAGATTTCATTTAGGATAACTCGTCAGGTTCTATATTGGAGTTGTAGGTAGTCGCCGAAAAAAATTTGAACGTTTGAAATTTTCGAATATTAAGAGATTTCAACGAATATGAGACCTGCGGCAATTTTGAAGCGATCTTCACGTTATCCAAGGACGAAGTTCAGTTAAAAAAGTAGAGCTACTTTTTAGAAAATGTTGCAAATATTGTAAATATTGTTGAGGGTTCATACAAAGTACCGCCTAAAATCAGAATATTCATTTGAAACTCGTAGGGCGTCGAGTTCGTTCAGATCGATTGGAGAATATCAAATTTTGGGAAGTATTTTGAGTTGTTTAGGCTCTAGCGTTGACCACGAACGAACGGACAGACAGACAAACGTTTCGCCGTCAATAGATTTTTGTTTATATCTATGATACAAAAGTCTATACTGACGATACATGTTAGAGGAAGTAATTCTCAACGTATAGAAACAAGATTTCTCCAGTTTTTCGTCACCAGAACCCGTCGACAAGAGTTTTTCTCTTGAAAAATTGCGGATATCCGCCGCACGATTATATTACATTGTCTTTACTACGTAGGTATGTAGTAATTCAAAAAGTAAACTACCTAATTTCTTCTGACTTTATATAATGTGTTTGTAGATCTGGTAATAATGTAGTTAATCATTTCCCATAAAACGCACAATCGATAATATTCGTAAGGTAATCAGGGTCCTTGAAAAGAGCTTTAATCGTCTTTAAAGAGAAATTTAAGCGCAAACACATTTTATAAACACATCCTATAAACTAGGCACATACTAAAAACTATATCCCAAAATTGAAGGAATGAAATTAGTGATAACGTTGTGCGAAACGAAGAATGAGTGCATTATGAATAAACGTATCATGAAAGCGAACTTAATTGTAACAACTGTTTACTTCATTCCGTACCTCTCATCTACGCAAGGATGGCATTTGGCTGTTGGAAAGTGGTTCTGAAAATAGGAACTTTCCTCCTCATGCCGGTGACGCGGGGCTGCGAGAAGGAGCAACCCGTGCCTCGCATTAGGCACCGCCGCGCAAAAGCCGATGCGAGTCGCGGCGCGAGCCGTCCAAGACCGCGCCAGTCCACCCTCGCTCGCGGAAAGAACAGTGTATTTACACAATTGTACGCGGCATAAAAAGCGATTGCTTACGCCACCCGCTGTGCAAAGCGGCGCGCGAGGGCGGCGCGCGTCCGAAGAAGCGGCCGAGCGCGGCGGGGGTGGGGCGAGGGCGGGCAAGGCGGGGAAGCGCCAGCGGAGCGGAGCGGGCCGCGGCGGGGCGGGGCGGGGCGGGGGAAAGCGCCGGCCGCGTTTACCTTCCTCCGCGCCTTTCTTTCGCCGCTCTCGCGCTGGCCAGCAGCCGGAATATTTAGCGGGGCGCTTTGTACACGCAACAGCGCAACCGGCTGCCTCTCAACGCCCCCTCGGCTCTCCCCGCCCTGCCCCGCACCGCTCCCCCCGCCCTCGCCGTGGCCGCCTGCGCCGCGAAAGTCACAGCTTGCATTTTCCGATACGGCGCTCGCGCGACAAGACAGCACTCGCCGGCAGGCGGCGCGGCGGGGTGCGGCGGGGTTGGTCGCGGGGCGGTCGGAGCGCGGGGCGGGGCGAGCGGGGCGAGCGGGGCGGGCGGGGCGGGCGGGGTGGGCGGGCGCGGAACAAACGGAAATGACAGGCCGTGTTTGTGCATCTTGTCCGCCAGCGGAGCGGCGCCGCGCTCTGTGCGCGCGTTGAGAAAGCGGATGTATTTCATGCGTTAAATTTTTAAGCGTTTCTAATTAAAAGGCTGGTTAAACAAGCGGGAGGCCTGGGGGCTGTTGCCCGGCGCGGCGGCGGTGGCGGCGGCGGCGAGGCGAGGGCGACGGAGGCGGGCGAAGGAGACGAGCGGAGGCAGAAGAGCTTAGAGCGAAGCTGAAACATACGGGAAAACAAACACCGCTACGAACGGGGATTGACTGCGGGCGGCGAGGCGGGGCGGGGCGGGGAAGAGTGGCGCGGTGCGAGGCGGGGCGAAGGGCGGCGAGGGCTCCAAAGGGGAAGGGGAGGGTGCGGGGAGATGCCCAGCTTCGAGGACGCATCCCCATCGCGATCTCTCAGGCGCCTTCAAAGGATTCTAACAACATTGAACAATTTCACGTGAGGCTCTGAGCGATGGCACTTCGCCCGCGCGCACGCCCGGACGCCCGAAAGCACACTCCACGGTCGACGCTGTTGCGCGGAAGCCGAGCTGCTGGAGATGACCTGCATGAACAACTTAGATACTACCTCCACACTCGTGGATTATGTTATTTCTCCGTTACAGAACATGACAGAACGGAGACAAGTTTCAACGAGTCAATGCGTCGTTAAGTTTGAAAATACTTATTAAATGGTTCGTAGTTAAAAATAGCGAATACATTGGCAAGCTGTGGAAAGTAATGGATGTGCAATGCATACTACCCGCATACGACGGAAAGGCACGTCGTAATCGAAATCGCTTGAGCAAATGACAAGAGAAGATTGCTTCTCGAGGATGAATTAATTCTGATCAGCTAGTTGTTGATATTCAAATTAGCCGAGTGTAAAAATTTTGTTTTCGCTCTTCAAAATCTTAATTTTTTATTCTAGTAGGGATGTTAATAACAAAAACAAGGTATGTGTCTTCCCAAAAAATTCAATTAATAAAGCTTTACATTTTAATAAATGATAACTATATTTTTAACTCTTTTTTTCTGTAAAGAAAAGTTTTAATTTTTTATATCCCATACATTGACAATTCTGATTTGGAAATTCCAACTGAAGTTGGAAACCAGAACTAAATAAAGCGAAGAAGAGGATGGAAATGGAAATTAGAAGTGGATAACCAAGTGGAAAGTTCAGGGAAAGCATAGAATAGTTATATATTTTTGTCCGCGAGGAATGCATGAGTTGATTTCATGTGCAATGCGAAATCTTCATTTAATGAAATTTGTATAATCTTTTCCGTAACAGTTTGTGTTAAAAATGTTTAGCAGAACTATGTTAACATCTTTTATGTTAAAAACATTTAGAAATGTATGCATGATGCAAATGTCCGCCAGATTTATCCGTAAGAGGTCGTGTTTAAGGATTCATTTAGTCGTCAGGAAAATGTGATTTGTGTGTAACAACTTTTATTTTGTTTCGTATTTTAATTTGTGGCCTTTGCCGGAAGATGTGGCTGCAAGGAGAGGAAGAAAATTACTTGGAAATGTAATCAGATCAAGTAATAAAAATCAATAATGTAACATTTCTCATTTATTGAATGTTGTCCATGGTAAAGTTTCAAGCTTTATGAACTACTTGACAGAACATTTACTGTACGATTTCGCGAACGTTGGTTTCCTGGATCAATACTCCTTGATGAATCTTCGCCGCCTGTAACTGCGCTCAAATGAGCAATTTTACGATTTTTACTGTACCTGAATATACTGTACCTGAACCATCAGTCAATGAGTTAACGAATAGATGATACTAATGTTTATGATAACGGAGTATTGGTTGAGAAACAGGAGTGACGGGAGAACCTCCAAGAATCTTGCTACGATCGCGTCTCCCATGAATTCCTCATGGACCGATCGAGTTTTGTACATCTCTACCCGGTGGAAAGATAGCGTTCTGGTCGCTCGCAGTTCAAAGAACTTCTGCAGAATCCGTTATCCACACCAATATGCTCACGAACGTATCTGCTATTTGAAATGTTAATCGCATACTGTCCATATACATATTTCTTAGCTTTTGCTAGCTATTCATTAGCTCTTGGTTGGAAATTTGCTAACGAGAGCAATGAATCTGTACAATATTGAATTAAAATTTCACAGAAATGTTATTTCCGTCGAATGCAGGTCGCTGTAATCGCTTTGAGGCCTGTGAGTGAATCCGCGCCGCCCGTGGCTGCCCCCAACCGAACATCGCGCGTCGCGTGGCGTGTGAGGAGGGGCGGGACGGTGGTAGGCGTCCGGGCTTCGAGGGCACGTGGGCGCGGCCCGGCGCGTCGCCCCTGCCCCCGAATTATTAAAACATAATATTTAACGGGGGCAGAGGGACGCGGCGCGGCGCGGCGCGAGGTGGCGCGGGGCGGCGCGGACCCTCTGCAATTATTGCGCGGCTTATCGGTCGCCTGCCACGCACGCGCACGCTTTATCACCCGCCGCCGCCCGCCCCGCCCCCCTGCCCCACCCACACCCCTCTCTGCACCCCGCTCCACTCCGCTCGATGAGCGCCAGGGAGCCAGCGGAGAGGAGGCGGACTCGCAAGGCCAGTGCGCGCCGCGCCGCAGCCGCCGCGGCTTCTGGGGAAGTGGCGAAGAGCGTTGGGCTGTGAAAGAGGCGCGGGCGCCGGAGAAATGCCAGCGTCGAAACCGCATGAGAATAAAATTTGGGGAGGGCACAAAGATTGTAGGGAAACTTTATTAATAAATAAGGTACAGCGGATTCGAGATCGAATTTTGACTCATTAAAATTTTATGGCGAAATTATATTGTTCTTCAGCAATTTCAGCAAAGTTATATACCTAAATGTCCAGTTCTAGTGAGTCTAAGCTAATAAAAGATGTAGTTTATTTTAATCCTAGCTTTGTTGATAAATTCCTATTCATGAACTTAGTAATAATGACTTTCTTAAATTGAAGTAAAAAAATACCGACTAATATAGAAAGGTATACTCTTACTTCAAATAATAGTTTGTCGTGAAGAGTCCATTTCTGGCCCTTGAAAGTTCCCAAAAGATATTTTGCGCTACGGAGAAATTAGTTTCTGTGTCTTTGCTAACCAACCTGTAGTTTGTAGGTAACTGATTTGTGGGATTGTCAGTTTCCGGAAGAAATTTGAACTGCATTCTTCAGCTCCCGGAACTAGTCGCTTTAATTCATGGCCTTCCCCAGCACTAAACATATAGTATAGCATTCCATTCCGAAATGTGCACTATAGAACTGTATACTAAAACATTCAACTTTTTGTAAAGTTTGTCTTTCTAATTTTATATAATCTATTTTACAGTTTACATCCATCTCACCTTTTCTTACACGACCATGAAGGGTTCTTTGTCTTCACATTCGTCGTTGTTTCCTGCATATTTTAGATACACATCACACTATCCTAAAGGATGCAATGAAGGTAAATTAGGTATCGAATTTTTCAGCAGTTAATTGGGGATATTTGTGAACAACACCAAACATTAACTTAATACTACGTCATCTAACAAACTGATTTAAGATTTTAAAATTAATTTACCAAAATATTTAATTATAAATAGTTGAATAACCAGTGGAACCAGGTGTGATGTTCTTTTGATTTTGCATTTATTGTACAACGTTTCATAAATCTGAGTGTTTTAGTCCTTCAGGTTCTATTATTGTTTAGAAGAAAAAAATTAGAAGTCCATAAAAGGCTACAAATATGTATGTGTATATGTGTGAAGCTTCAAATGTGTATCAAACATTTTTTATTAACAGTCAACTGTAATTTTTAAATTGAAATTTTGAATGTTCATAAATTTTAAATAATCTGTCATTACTTTCTCATATTGATTCGTATTAGAGTATACATGTTACATTATCGTTTGATCGGAAACTAATATTGATTTGTAGCTTCTTATGGACTTCTGATAAAATACATCAGTCATGTGACACAAATTTTTTAACTGATGATAATTGCTACCATGGCTTTAGTGACCTATAAAAGAACATACCCCTTGAAAACTGTTATAAATTAATGAACGTAGCGAAATGTTATATACAGCAAGCATAATATATGCTAGTGGCCTGAAGCAGTAAAAATGCTGTTGAAGAAAACTACACAGAATGGTTTTCCGAAACTGCTTAATAATAACAAATAAAATACTCTCGGCTAGCGACCTCTTCTTAGAGCTTTGCCGTCGCATGACGTCAGCCGCCGTGTCGCGAGTGAAGCACTGAGTCGGTATGCTCAGTATGGCAATAGACGGTCTAACTCAATAAAATAGTTTTGAAACCGGAAGCTGTATAATTTTTTTTTCATTTTCTGCACGCATTTGATATCAGTAACATATATTGAAAGCTGTATTATATAAATAGCAAACAAATTATTGGAAACGCAAAATATTAACACTACAAGAAACAAAACACTTCGCATCTTTTACACTCAATGAACGTAATCATCTTCTACGTTCACTCCGCTTTCATCGGAAGATAAAGTAACTTATAGCAGACACACACCACGTGATTGTCGTTTGTGTTGTTTCTGCATTAAACGCAACTTTCACCATACAAGTAACCCATAAAACAGAACCGCAGCTGATGAGATTCTGCAGTAAAATGTTCACAAAATCAGGTACTGATTCTGTAACAGAACGAAATGCACCCGAATGTCTGTGGACGTACTTTTGATGTATACAACTGAATAAGGTCGAGGAGGTTGGTTCGGCAACTGCTTGCGATTTTCCATTTCCCTGCACTTGCCGTTCCCTATTCCAGTGAGAATTCGAGTGACGCGTCAGAGCGAAGAGGAGAATTGGAGGGGTTATTTTCAGGTGAATTCAATTTCCACCTGGCGAGCAGTTGAGGGAAGAAACCGTTTGAGAGGGCACCGGAAGCCCTTTACCGACCATTTACAAAACATGTACACGACAGGAACATTTTTAGTCATGTTAGATGCACAGTTTACGAGTGTATGATGACGAAGCAGAAACATCAAATGATATTTCGCTACAGATTCGTTTCTTCTCTTGACGATATTTTGAAGGGATATTCGTCGTTCCCCGGAGTAACATGTCCAAGCCCGTGTTTTTGTCGATGACACGTGCTAATAGAATTACTGAACTGCCGCCCGGAGATGTCACATACGCACATTCTGAATCGCTCACCGAACATCCGTACCGATTCCTTCAGATCTACTTGCGGTTACTGTTGATGTCACCACACCTTCATTCTGTTTCCTACTCTGTTCAGTTCCCTCTTAGTTCTCCGAGAGGGGAGAATCCAAGTCATTTTTTATGAGTGTTGCTTATTCATTTTCGTTTGTTAGTATGCCTGTGCTAGCGAGTAACTATACTTGATCCAAACCAATATTCAAGATGACTTGAGATGGCTCTGGATGACTAACTTGCCTCCCATTCCGGTTGCGTTCCTTTTCTGTTTTTATAGTACTGCAAGACTTCCAATATTGGGTGAAAAACAATTTACACAACCTTGACGCTTGTGACAGATTAAACAATATTTTCAATATGTGCAGTCTCAATATGTATTACTATTCTGAAAATATTTACGTATAATTATTATGTTTTCTTTCAGTTTTCATCACACTTCTAACACGTTATAATGCAAAAGAATGAATTTATATTTTATGTTATATTTATATAGACTCCCAACGTGGAAATACGTATCGTTTATATTATTTTTTTCTCAGCGAACAAGGCAATTAAAATTAACAGATGCGAAATGCCAGAAGCAACGGTAGGCTAGGCAGCTAGTGCAAATACATTCTGTCGCAGACTAGCCCGTGAAGGGTAGGACCCAAGTGTGTGCGTGTGCAATGGCGGCCGCGAGGTCGAACTTTCCAAATGAAACGGAGGGTCCTTCCACCGTCCACGTGAGGCGAGGGGGCGGCGGAGGCGGGCTCGGGCCGGCCGGGGAGATACGAAGCGACACGAAGCGATCTCCAACTGCAAAAGGCCGCGGCCGGAGAGCGCGGACGCGAAGGCGTGGCGGGGGCGGGGCGGGGCCGGGGCGGGGCGGGACGGGGCGGGGCGGGGGCGGCAGCCGGTGATCGCGCAGCCCGGCCCTTTTGGAGCGCGGCAGCCGCGCGCAGATCCTCCCCTCCCGCCCCGGCCCCGCCCCGCCCCCGGCCCCGCTTCGCCCTCGCTCACCCCGTGCGCTTTCTTGCTTCGAACCGAACCCACCGCGCCCGCCGGGACTTAAAACCTCAATCTGACTTACAACGCCGTGAAAAATGTTTCGGTTTTATCCAGGACGTTTCGCGCCGGGTTTTCCCCTTAGCGGGGAAGGGCTCTTGAAAAACAAGCGTTGTCTTCATTCATCAGGCTTTCCTTATCTCTTGTCAGGAGAGAAAGGAAGAAAATGAGAAGTCCGCGGGCGCGCGCGCGCTTGATAATTTCGTCGTTAGCGCCGCGACGCCAGACGCCACGACGCGTCGTGGCGTCGCACGGCGGGGTGCGACGAGGGGGTGGGACGGGGGGTGGGACGGGGACCGGGGCGGGGAGAGTGGGGGGTGGGGCCGTGGGTCAGCGGCCAATGGCAGCTCTTCGACGGCCACTGCACCGCCCGCGCCTTCAGCGGCCACCCGCCTGGCATTCCCACTAGGAAGCTCACCGTGGTCAACCGATAAGGACGTATGGCCAAACGGCTCCACTGTTTTCAAAACTACATCACAAATAGACATCTTGAGAAAAAATCCGCTGCAACACACTAAATGATACAAGTTTTTCCCAAACTTCATATTCTCATGGAGGTAATCTTTGTTTGATTTATGTGGATCTTGTTATTTGAAATATTATTTTTCGCTCGCTACTCGGCGGTATTGGTGGTATTGTATTTTGTTTGTTTTTGAAAATCCCTGCTCTAAACATGACGATGTTAAAGGCTAACATTTCCGTTAATATTGAAACATATGTTAAAGAAAATCAATTCTTATGTTTCATTAAAGAGCATGAGAAATAAATTCCGAAACATTTCGTTTACGATAAGTAATGGATATTATAGTTATGCCAGGTTCAACTGTCATTAACACCGCTTTATGGCAGTTACAGAACTCGAGAAAGATCATCATAGAATTAAAAATTCAATATAGAAATGAGAAAGGCATTGCCTATTTTATACCGAACTTATGATTCGTTTCCGTTCTCAGCCTTCAGCAATGCTTTCATTATCATTGGGCAAAACAAAAAAGTGATTGGTAGATTCTACATATTTGTTTTTTAAGGATATGAATGGCTTTACGTGAAATGTTATGTCAACACAATTAGGTTCGTCGTCTTATGGGAACTAATGGTGCTAAAACAGCAGGATTTTCTTGCCCTATTTTCACGCAAAATTATGCGAAAAGTAATTAGTCGAAAAATTATATATGACCTTATGTCAAAATCTATCTATAAGGAACAGATGTCAATAAGAGAAAAAATATCTATCTGTACTATTTTAGGTGTAGGAAAATTCGGAAAAAAATTAGAAATTTTGCAGTTTTTGAAAAATCAGGATTTTTAACAAACATGATACCTGCACCGTTCTTTACGCTATCGAACAACAATGGAGCCATTTTGTTGAAAATGCCCCAGGGGCTTCTTGTAAAGTACCTCCTCCAAAATTAAAATATAAGAGGCCGCGATATCTGCCAGATCGATTGAGGAATATCAATTTTGGAGAAAATCGGCTGAAAGGTTTAGCCGCTAGCATTGTTCACAGACGGACGGACAGTTTATGTCCCTCCCATACGTCACATACGGTTTTTACCATTTCTGACAAACAAATAAGTAAAGCCATAAATAAATAAAAATAAATGCACAGAAATTGAATTGTGCGAGCTATATGAAAAGTATTGTAGTGCAGCCTTTCCTTAACTGCAATCTAGGACTAACTCAACGCAAATCTCGTAGCGGCCACCCGCCTGTTAAGATGCAAGTGTTGGGGTCAGACTGCCGTTACATGTCACTGATCTGTGGTAGATTCACTAAGAAAAGGAATACTGTTGTCCTTCTTATAAATGAATAACATTGAAGATCTTTACAGATAATTGAAAAAATGAATTTATTGTTTTACTATTGAAAAGTCTTAAGAAGATTAAAAAATAAATGCAAATAAATATTTTTATTTGAGTTTGTGTAACGGATTAAACGTACTTGGTTGAGTTCCGATTATCACTACGAATAGATACTTGATACCATTGAGCTCTCGAGAGGAAATATGGCGTGGATTCGTGTGGCAACGTGGCTCCTGAAGACATCACTCGCCCGCGGGGACAGCGAGCGCACGGGGGCGACGGGGACGGGCGCAGCTAATTAGCCCGTGTCGCCGCGCTGTTGTTGTTTACCGAGACGTCGCTGAAGGGAGCGGCAGCGGAGGGCAGTGGGCGGTGGGCAGTGGGGGCGGGCAGTGGGCGGGGGACGTAATATCCGGACGGCAGCGGGCAGCCCTCGGCGGGGCTGCGGGCGGCGCGCCCTCCCCGGGCGGCGTCTTGCCCGCTCAAAGTGCGCGCCCCAATTAATTCCTTCCGCAATCTCGCGAACCGCCCCACCCCCGCGCCCCGCCCTTCCGCTCGACGCCGCGTTTCGTAAGCATTTAATTAGCACTCGCGAGGGCACGCTGACCGCGGCCACCGGCGCCGCTCGGCCCGGCCATCCCCTCGGTCCCGCCCGCCCCGCCGCGCCTCGCCCCGCCCCGTCCCACACTTAATCGTAATTACCCGAGTTTGCCCGCGGCGGAGGACTCCATTTGGCGCCGGCCGTATTACTTCGCGATTCAAGAACGTTTAGGGCGACGCAAGGAGCTGCGACGGGAGCGGCTAAGGCGGCGGGCAGGGGGAGGCAGGGCGGAGGCGGCGATGCGGCGAAGCGGCTGCGCGCCCGGCGCCTCGGCCGCCATTAGGCGCCATTGAGCGCCGGAAGCCGCCCCTTGTCCCGCCCCCGCCCCCGCCCCCACCCCCGCGCAGGCCTCTTCGTCGGACTGTCTCTCGCCGCCGCCGCCGCCGCTCAAGCCGCAGCCGCCAAGTTGTGTGGTGGGCGGCGCTGACGCGCGTCCCGTGAGAAATGGGCGCGGCTCAAGGCTCAGCGCTCAAGGCCGCCCCCGCCCCCCAGCCGCGCTCCCAGGGGAGATAACGCAGCGCCCGCCCCACACGCGCTGGCGCCCCGACAGCCCCCTCCCCGCGCCGGGCGCGCGGTGACGGAGTGGGCCGTGTTAATTCTTGCGCGGCCACCGCCATTCCGAACGGCGCGCGGAAATTGATACGTGGGCGAGCGCGGGGGCAGGCGGGCGACGCGGGCGAAGCGGGCCGCGGAGGCGGCGATTGCTCAGCGCGCGCCGCCGGCCTTTGTCCGCTGCGCCAATTAATGCCGCGTTATTTATCAGCGCCCAGGAATCCATTCGCGCGGAGACCGTCGGCCGCTGCCGCGCGCCCCGCCCACTGGCCCCAGCGTCGCGCCGCGGCCGTCGCCTTGCCGTGTTGATAATTCATACGGCATTTGTTAGGGCCGCCTCGCGCACACGGCGGCGCCGGCCGCACCCCCGGTCCCGCTCTCGCCCCCGCCCTCGCTACCACCCTCGCCCCCGCTCTCGCCCCGCCCTCACCCCCGCTTCGCGCCCGCTGGCCGTCGCCGCGCGGCGAGGGGGCGCGCCGCCAAGGAGGCGGGGCGGGGGTGGGGCGGGGGCGGGGCACGGGAGGACGCACACGTTGGCGATCACCGGAAGCTCTTCGAGTTCGCTAAAACTGCTGGTCGGCGCCGATGACCGACGTCTCGCTAAAGGCGTGGTCGCTGTGGAGTTCGTCCGAATCCCGCCTGGGCGTGCGTGTACACCTATGTGTTGCAGCATGGTTGGCTTCCTCGCGTCGCCTTTCCGGCCTTGTTTAATTCTTTCCGGCTTGCCGATTCGGTGGAGGAGTCTGGGCTGTGAGCCAAGTCCACGTTTCCCACGGGCGCCACCTTTTTCCAGTCCCGACCCTCCCGCCGGGAACACAGGGTCGCAGGTGGATTGCTTCCTAGGTACGGCTACGGTCCCTCTAGTATCGGACTACTCTGTTGCGGCCCACGGACTACGCTAGTGCGTTTCAGGAAGGTGCCTTCCTAATGTACGAACCTCTGGGCCTTATTGGTGATAGGTTGTGACACCATTAGTTACTGCCATGATGGCCGAACCTGAAGGCCAAGATTCCGCTGATGGGAGGAAGCGTCAATCGCATCAGACAGGATAGAAATACAATAATTCAACTAGTAGTGCAGTAGTATTCTCAAAGTCTCGAGAGAGATAAGAGGTTATCATGTAATCAGGTAAAACTAAGGAGCTAAATTAAAGCAGGCTGGCCATATTCATCGTGTATGACTGGACAGTAATTGTTTCTCAAATATTTTATATGTACCAATCGTATCTATATTTAACTTAGGGAAGAACCCCTCACACTCCGAGGCATAAAAAAATATTCCAGTGTACACATTTAAAAATAATTTCTCAGGTCTCACTTTTAATTAAGATTATGTTTTATATTCCCTTGAGCCTTATGATTTAACTGTAAGTTAGTTTTGAGTATTATATTGTTACGCTATTCATAACTACATAGAGTTGTACATAAAAGGGAAATAAGTATTTTCATTTAGTTATAAAGCTAAATGTTAACAGATGTAAAACAATTTTATTTTAATAAGAGTTTTCTCTGTATGTAGCGTAGTGAACATTGTTAGGATCTTGGGCTCTTCCACTGGATCCAGAATACGGGTCCTATACGTTTGAAATTTTATTGATTTTTTTCTCTTACAATATTTCCTAGATATTTTACTAACACATACTATTATTTCCATTAACATGAAGTGATCATTGGTTTAAGAGCTTCATGGAATTCTGTAGGGTGAGTACAATTAACATGTATTTCGCCGGGAGATTAAAATGAACATTCATCTTATGAGAAAATGAGAAGTCACATCACATATCGTTGCACTTTTAGCACTCCATGCCTTTAAATTGCCGAGTGGGAAAAAATTGTAAACTCTGTGTAAACAATTGATGTTATGTACGAGGACCTTTAATTTCCTTTCCACATGTCATTGGTCTTCTCTCGTTTAGTTAAATTTCCATCGGTAATCGGAACGGCCTGAGCACTAGTCGTCCCGAAAGAGACTGGCCCAGTGGCCTCTCGGGTACCGCGCCCGGTGCAGTGGCGCGCGCTCCATGAAATGATTATGCTCGTTCGATCCGCCAACTTCTTCCTCCGCCGAGACAATGCGTCTCCTTCGCGAGCTGCGCCCCGCCCTCGCCACCCCCGCCGCCGTTCCCTGTCCGCCCGCGCTCCCATCGCGCGCGCCGCCCCCGCCCCGCCCCCGGGCCCCGCCATTTGCCTAGAATCAACTTACGTGCCAGTGGCGCTGAATATGCGCCGACCCGACCTCCCCCGCGCTGTCGAAACGTTACGATAAATATGGCGCGCTACAGTTCCAAAGCCGCCGTCCCGCGGCCCGGCCCCCGACGCCGCCGCGCGCGCGCCCGCCGCCCGGAAGGCCAATATTTGCCGGCGGGGCGCCCGCTGCCTCGCCCGCGCGGCCCGCCCCGCGCCGCCCCCCCCCCCCGCGCCGCGAAAGAAAGGTTTGCGTTCGCCGTCTCGTAAGAAACTCCTGTGTCTCATTTTTCATTT
The DNA here is from genome assembly GCA_038098605.1 of Gryllus longicercus. Lineage (NCBI taxonomy): Eukaryota > Metazoa > Arthropoda > Insecta > Orthoptera > Gryllidae > Gryllus > Gryllus longicercus. The sequence goes on along the minus strand of JAZDUA010000397.1, from coordinate 568,200 downwards.
GGCCGAACTTTGTAATCCTCATCTGCTTGCTGTGTAATAACTTGAGGGAGCGCGTTTCCTCTCGAGGACTCGCGGGAGCCCCGGGCGCCCGTTCCCGCCCCCGCGACCCCCAACCCCGCGCCGGCCTCGCCGCGCCCCGCCCCAGAAACAATGATACTCCAATTAAAACTGGTGTTTGTTTAGCGTCCGGATCCGAGGCGGCGGCAGCGGCGGAGGAGGAGTTCTCGGCAGCCCAAATAGCATGGAGACAGTGACCGGAAGCGCTGAGCGGTCGGAGGCGGGCAGTGGGGTGGGGCGGCGGCACGCCTCCTTGCGCGGACCAATTCCTCTCGTGTTGTTTTCGCAGGGAAAAATAATTACAGGCGGGGCCGTGGGCGGGGCCGTCCCTGAGACGCAGTTGCGCTCGAGAAACTGCAAAACCGCCCCCATCCCCTTCCCTCTCCGCCGCTCGACGTGGCCCTCCGGCGAATTTCTTTGAATTGCCCAAACTGAATTCGCCGATAAAAGATGCTTTCGGAAGCTGTGCAGCGGGGACTTTGTGTTCGTCGCGTTCCGGATAAGACGTTTAGATTTTCTAGGCGAAATGAGAGATTAGAGATGTGACAAGTATTTTGGAAATGTCATTTTGTCCATTACTCTCATTTTTAATTCGCTATGATTGGTCTCTTACTAGGTGAAATAGTAAAGAAATCCGATACTCCTCAACTTCAGTTATGGCACAGAAAACGTTTTAAATGTATCACCTTTCAATATCTCAAGTTCGCATTTTAAGAAATAGTTTCAGGGGAACAGAAATAGGTGTGGGTAAACGTATGTGTGTGGAAAGTTGAAAAAATTGCCTAACACAACCTTTCAAATGTGTCCCTGAGAACATTCCTTGTATGGTGAATCTCTTTTTTTTTTTTTTTTTTTGCATCTTCACGAATGAAGGAGGTTTAATTTTTCGAAACATTTTCACACAGGAGTGATCTCGAAAAACAGCTTGATTTCCGTGGTTGTAATCTTCCATGGAGAAAAAAGGTTGCTTGGACCAAATCGTCTCTTACTTCTTCCAACGTATGTACAATTCATTAACGTAGGCCTACCCAGTGGTGGGTGGCCTACAACCGCTTGTGGTGTAGGTAGGAACGACTCAGGGACGGACTGTAATAAAATCATTGTTTTAAACACGTGTGTAAAAAGGGGCCTCGCCGCCCACGGCCACCTGCGAAGGGAGTGTGAATGGTGTGACGCGTTCGCGAGCGCCTGGAGGCGGAGGCGGCGCGCGGGCGCTTGTGTGCGCTGCGGGTGCCGCTCTCCCTCTGCGGCGAACGGGGGGGGGGGGCGGCGGAGCGCAGCGGAACGGGCGATTACCAGAGATATTGCGGCGGCGGTGGCGGCGCAGGCGGCGCGGGCCCGTCGCGCCCGCCTCCCGGTGAAGAAGGTAAACAGCGCGTAATGGGGAGGTTGTGCGCCCGGCCGTGCGTGCCGCGCGGGAGGCGTCTTCGCCGGCGGAGGCGACGCGCGTTGTTGTCGCACGGCGGCGGCCGGCGCCCAGCGAGGGGGCTCGCGGTCTGCGGGGCCCTCCGGCGCTGCCTCGTTCGGAAAGAAATTGTTGCCGGCAGATGCGGACCGGGCTGCAGGTACAGCCGCGGAGAGGGTTCCCTTGATGACAGGAGACCCGCGCTTCTGCACAAATACCGATACTGTTTCCTAGTGGAATTGTCAGTATTAAGGAACGTGTAGTGAATTTCAATATTTAAGCACATGCAGACTCATGAGAACACAATTGCACTTAGTTTAAATATCGTATCGTTTTATATTATCAAGTGCAATGACCAAGCGCCGACCGACACGTCGGCTGGCGAGGTTTTCCCCAATAAGGAACCTCCCACCAACGGAGCACAGCCCCAGCCGTGGCAAGCTCTAAGCTCGTAGCTGGTTTCGCGACATGTGTGGTAGTGTAGTGCATGTAAGAGTGTGTAAGTAAGAGGGGAGGATAGGACAACGAAGGGAAAGAAATATAGCGGTCCGTTGCCCGTTGCAAATTTCTCCAACATTCACCTGATGCTGATCGGAGAAACCACGAAGAAAAGCCGACGAGAGTAGCCGCTCGCTAGAATTCTCCTCCAGACAGCGGCTGAATTCGTCCTTGCTGTCTAACTAGTGTCGAAAATTCTGCCACCGCCGGGACTCCTACCTTCGTACCTCCCGGTCATAGGGAATGCAGTGATATCAGCTAATGCCTTCAACCACTTCAAGTATCTTTAGTTATCCACTTCAAGTATCTTTAGTTAGAAAGGAAGAGACCAGGTAGGAAGGCAGTGCCAATGACAACCGTGATCACATCATTCGAAAGCGTATTTTACTGTTCTATCGCTTCCCGAAAACGTAGCGTTTTGTAAATATATCAATTTGCAATGCTCTTTAGCATGTTAGAGACTATACATCTATAATATTTCTTCCTAGTCAATTTAAATTCTACGTTTCGATAAGTAATCGGCAGAAAAAATGCACGAAGAATGAATTGTATCAATCAGAAAAATTCAGCTTCACGAACTTAAGGAACCTAATCAAATGTTCTAATCAATCTCAACTGTATGCTCATTGCATGACTAGCCTTGTGCCTCTAGAAGTATGTCTTGAGCATGTCTCTTCTTCAAGTAAATTATATTCTTCTTCGATCTTTCTACAGTGTATTTTTTTTTATTTTTTTTTTTTTTAGTATGTGATGTCCGTTTGCTCTCTCTGCTTAAAGCACCATTCGGCAGAAACCACGTGCAGAAAATGGGTATTATAAATGGAATAATTTCCTCAAGAAAGAACGAATAGTGAAAAAGAATCAATGCATTGGATTTCATTCTCATCAACAAGATCGGCCTCTCTAACAATATCTCAAGAAGGAGCAAATTAAGCTACGTCACACCCTTCCTGGCACCATATCAGCCATGGAAAGACTATTAGAATAGTTATGTTTTAAAGCAACCAGAAGTATAGTGTCAGATTTTTTATCGAAAGATCAAGGAACTTGGAAAGGATGTTCTATCATGATATTGAAACGATATTTAACTTGTGGACATGTCTAATAGTATCATATTAACGTATTAATGTTGAGTGAGTTATTCCCCAAAATCGAAGAAGGACTATTGACGCCCGTGAAAGAAATTACTCTTCTGGCAAGGCAACGCAGTGACGGGAACGGAGATTGTCTGTTGTCTTTCCCCTCGGTTCTTAAGAAAAGGGAAGTTTCGAACTTCCTGTCAGTCACTGCGATTGAGCGTGAGAGTGTTATTAAACGTGTTTCGTATCCCTACGTGGATTTGAACCTCGGAGTCTAGAGAGAAAGGAATGACTTCCTGTTCTTTACGGATCTCCCCAAGTGGACAGTTTTTTTTGCAACAAAAAATCTTGTCAGTTTTCCATATTGGTGCACGTCCATCTGTAGTAAATCTTTACGCATAAGACTTCAGAATTTCACAAAGGTGTCGAAACATGAATAACTGACGTCGCTCCCCGTCGTTCCCAAAATTCTCGAATCATATTGTAAACGGACAATACGACGTCTGCACATTTCTCAGCGACGCGGGTGCGGGCACCGGTGGGGTCGGGCGGGGCCGGCGGGGCGTGGCGGGGCGGCCGCGCCGGAGCGAGGGCTGCTGTAAATGAGCCGTGAGAGCGGGAGGGCGCGGGCGCGGGCGGGGGCGGGGCCGGGGCCGGCCGGCGGGCAGGGCGAACGGCCTGTCGTTGGCGCGACGATATGTCGACTCGCCCACCGCCCGCGCGTCGGGCAGCGTGGCGGCGCGGGGAGGGGCAGGGCGGAGCGGCCGGGGCTACGCGTACGTGGGCTGGCCGCCTCCCAGGGGCCGCAGCGGGCGTGCGGAGGCGGGGCGGGCGGGGCGGGGGCGCGTGTGGCCGGCCGGCAGCGAGGGCCGCGGGGGACAGAGTGCTGACTGCGCGCGGCCCTGAGCCAAATGGCCGTCGCAACTAATGGGAGCGGCCGCTACTTACTCCCCCAACCAAATTGTTTAGGCCGGCAAAAAGCAGAGGAGGAGGCAAGACGCGTTGTCGGCCAGCTTGCTCGTTAATCAGATCGGCGGCGTCTTCGACGGGCGCCATTGGCCGCGGCCCCGCCCAGCGCTCTCCCCGCCCGCCCCGCCCCACCTCCCCGCCCCGTCCCGCCCCGCAGCTCCCGGGGCGGACGGCGTGAACAGATGCAAGGGGTAGATAGGGGGCGCGCGGGGCGCGGGTGGCCCCGCGAGCGAGGAGGCGGCGCACGGGAAGATGGGTATCGACGAAATTGCTTTTATTCTTGGCTTGACACCCTTGTCGATTATTTGTTACCCGGGTAACCGAAGAATATTCGCTCCCCGAGATTGTAAGGGGCGATTCGGGCGATAAAGCGGCGGCCCGCAGGTGGCGCTCGCCTTCCAATAACGGCGGGAGACGCGCGAGGGCGACGGGGGCGGCTCGAGGGGCGGCGGTAGGCGGGCAGCGGGCCGTCGCACCTCGGCGACGCATCTGCCTCGGCGCCTTCGCGGGGCCTTCGCGCGGGGCGCCGCCAAATTGCCTGCATGATTTACGTTCATTTGGCGCGCGCCTGTATTTATTGGGAGCCGACGTCGCTCGCGCGCCCGTCATCGCGTCGGTGCCCGCGACGCCCCCTCCCCCCCCGCCACGCACGCGGCTCTTTTTACAGAACAAACAGAACAGCGCGCGCCGCACGCGTCCGATCGCGTCGAGTCGTGGCCGCCGCCTAGAAAGTGCCTATTGGTCGGCGACGCCGCCGCCTGTCAATCACAGCCCCGCCCCATTGGTCGGCGGCGGGCGCGCACGTGGCGCGACGGGCGGCGGGGCCGCGTGGGTGGCGGGGAGGGGAGGGGCAGGAGGGCAAGACGCGCCCGCGCGCCGCCAGCCAACTGCTCGCGCGAAGAAATAATCGATGCGAGCGCCGCCGCCGCCGCCTCCGCCGCCGCTGCCGCCTCGCGCGCGCTGCCGAATGTCGCATTGTTGCGCGGCGGAGGTGGAGGAGGAGGCGGCTCCGCGACAGCAGCGCAGCGCCGAGCGGCGAGCGGGACGCGGCGCGGAGGAGGCGAGGCGGTGAGCGGAGCGGAGCCGAGGGCGGTGAGTGCGCGCCGAGGACGCGGGCGCCCGGGGGCGGGCGGGAGCCGCACGCGGAATTATTGCCTGTGGGAACGCGCCTCCGCCGCCAGCTGGCTCCGGACGGTGCGCGCCGCGCCGCTGAGGCCCACGGCCGATTCCTGGAAGCCCTCAGCGCACAAGGCATTTTTGTGCGCCGACGGCGTCCTGCGTCGTATCCCTGGCGGAGTCGTCGTGCGGTGGAGGGGCGCGCCGGCGGCCGCGTGGGGCGCGCGGAGCGCGGGTGGGGCGGGGCGGGGAGGGGAGCGAGACGGGCAGTGGGAGCCGGCGCGCAGCCGAGGAGGGGCGAGCGGCGGCGGTGGCGGCGGTGACGGCGACGGAGGTGCGGCGGAGGGCCCCCAAGGAGCTATGTAAACGAGCGGGCTTTTATTTAATATTGTCCCCGCGCGCGGGGGCGGCTGGCGCGGGCGCGGGGTGGAGCGAGGCGCTCGATCGGTCAGCTGCGTGATTTGTTTTGGGGCGCCCTAACTTGAGAAAGTAACAAATGACGGCTGTCCGGCGCACGCCGAGCGGGGCCAGATGGCGTCCGCGGCGGGCGTGGTGCGGCGGGGCGCGGCGGGACGCGGCGGGGAGGGGATGGCGGGGCGGCGCGTTCGACAGTTCTCGGCGCCGCCGCTCGTAAATCAGGGCCTTATTATTGCCGGTCCGCCATCCGCTGGGAGATGGATACAGCGACGGCCCAGGAACGGCCCGCCTTTATTCAATGTGCCGTCGTAAAATGGACTTTCATGTGTGAAATTCAGCAGTCATGGGCATTACGGGGAATGGGGTGCACTAAATTACGGCCGCAGCGTCGGGGCGGCTGCGCGCGGGCGACGGCGGCGGCGCGGGGGCGGGGGCCGGCGCCGAGGCGGACGCCTGCAGGCGCTACCTGCTTTATTTCTTCGTAAAATGAGAAATTTGTCAAGCTCTCCGGCTGTGGACAGTTGTGCTGAAATATGCTCTCGTGTTAAGCCACGGAAATATGTCAGCTCAATTCCCTGCGCCGCCTACTCCGCCGCCGGCGACTTCCTTTTTTCTGTCGTGGATATTGGAAATTTGAGTGGTTACGGTGAAGAATGGCCCCACACCCAAGACATCAGCGCGGGCGGCGGCGGCGGCGGCGGCGGCGAGGGCGGGGCGCTACCTGCTGCGCGGCCGCTCGCATCCATCGCCGCCCCCGGCGCCGCGCCTCCGCCCCCGCCCCATCGCGCCTGCCTCCGCCCCCGCCCCACCTCCGTCTCCGCGTTTCGATGGCGGCCCTGGGGACCCCGCTCGAGCCCTCGCGGGGAGCGGCGGCGGAGGCGGAGGCGAAGAGTGCGGGAGATGACGCCGTTGGCCGCGCGCGTTTTTGTGCGCCGTTAAGGCGACAAAGCGAGAGACGCCTCGTCGCCGCGCGCGGGCCGGGGGCGGCCGGGGCGTGCGGGGCTGCGGGCGCGTTAAGAGCGAACGACCGGCGCGATGGCGCGGCGGAGCGATGGGGCCGGGAGCGCGGGCGGCGGGGCGGGGCGGGCGTCCGCGCTCGCGGTCTTACGCGCGCCGATAAACAAGCGCCAGCCGCCCCCGCCGCCAACGCCCAATGACCACTTTGTCAATATTTTTCTGAAACGGCCCCCGCGCGCCGGAAACGGTCCCGCGCCGCGGCTGACGCCTCTGCCTGCCCCCTCCCCCTGCGACCGCTGTCGTTCGCGCGAGGCGCCTCCGCGCCGACTTTTAATTGTGCTTGCGCCGCGGCGGCGGTGGCGTGGCCGGGGCCATGTGGGCGGCGGGGCGGGGGCGGGGCAGGGACCGTCCCCGGGCGTCGCCGCGTAAAAGTTCCATTCGCCCTCGGCGCCCCCCGCCCCCTTCTGCGGCCGCCGCCGGAGACATGTGCGCCGCGGGGGCGGGGACGGTGGGGCGGTCTGAGGTGCTGTGCCAGCCAGCGCTCCGGCCCTCGGGACCTCCCTCCGGACGCCTCCACAGAACTACTGTTTCCCGCAATTGATCGGGATTTCGAGATTCGCAAGCGAACTTTGATTGGCCGATGGCTGGAGGATTTTCTTCAATTGCTCGGCCCGTGTATTACCAACGAAATGCGATCTTTTCGTAATGAAGTTTCTCATATTTATGTTTGCATTTTTCTTTGGGATCCGTGAATGAAAACTATTGAACCTTTTTTTTTAATACGTAAGTTGATATGCCTTTCACATTATAGGTGCTACAATAACTATGACAATTCCGTAAATAATGGCATGATCTTTAAAACTCTCCACTTTTGCACATTGACCATATAACCTGATCTTGATTTGAATCTCGATGTCAATATCTCTATATCACTGACAAACGAGGCCGCGAGCGCTGTTTAAATCCTTGACACCCATGAGAGCAGTTAACGATCGATTTTAATGTAATAATTTTCGCTGTCAAATAGTCTCTGTGTTTAAAATTTCAATATTGCATAATATAATGTATTACATACAAGTATCAATTATATACTCACTTTTTTGTTAAGTAGTTTTTTAAATTGACTTATATCAATAAAATAATAGTTGTTTATTCACCAAAGGCTTTATAAGAGTTCCAATGGTCGAGTGGCAATAAAAAACCCGAGGGCATTTGGCTCGACGACTTTTTGTCGCCCGAGATCATTATAATAGTTAACGCCTGTGGTACATATAAATTTTATTTTTGCCTAATTTTAATGAATTAGATTTACTAATTAACTAGATGTTATCTTACTTCGGTATGTGCTCTGATATTTCCCTCCCATAATCCCTTTCATGATTTCCTCTCTTAATTCCCTCCTTAATAGTACGTGTAGCATCATTCAAGTGTTTTCATAATTGCCTCGTAACCACGAACCTGTCGATACAGGTAAATTATGCATTGTACATCGAGTTCCGTATCGAAAGCAATAACGTATCAGTAAAAGAATTTTTTAAATTTATATACAAATTATTTTATTTTGTCTAAGTATATATGTTTAATTTCTTAGTCGTGTATTTGCTTTCTATCAATTTACAATGCAATATTAAATTTATATAGCATTACATTGAGATGTACCTTTACTTTTCCTGACGACGACTTCTGCAAAAATAGCCTTTTGAGTAATACTTTGTCATATATCACTGGCAATCTTTGGTATTCCGGTTCCGAGATGCACATCCTTCCCAACGGGTCCATTCCTCGGCCCCGCTGCTCGGAGCCCTGCCCGTTGCGCCTGGAAATGTAGGCCGACGCAACGCGCTGCGCTCTGGAGCTGTGCAGGTCGGCCGCCGCCTTTGAACGCCTCAATTTCCCCCTCTCTCTCTCGGACGCCTTGAGCTATGGAAGGGAATATTCGGTTTGAAGATAATTAAAACTCCTTTACATGTGAGAACTATTTACAGACTGAGAGTTATATAGTCGATATCTAATTATCGAATGTTGATGTCTCTGTTCAATGTTAGAGAATGTACGCGAATCAAAAATGACTGTTGTTCTGCAATGCAGTCCATATTTCGAGTTACGCCGTCTGAGGTGGTTAGCTCAGATCCAGGGTTACCACTGCCTCTGCAGCGACTCTGACCGGGAGATCCTAGGGTTCGAGTTCCGACGGTAGTCCGATATTATAAACTAGCTACACAGCTATGTCGCATTCAGCTGTTGTCGGCAGAAGTATTCTAGCGGCTGGCTGCTTTGATCGGTAGTTTTCCATGGTTTCTCCAAACAATCCCACTTGCGTGCAGGAGTAGTACCTTAACAAAAGCCACGGACCGCGACCGAAACTTCTTTCCCCTCCCTTGTCCTCTCTTCTCCCCTTACTCACACACACACACACACACACACACACTCAAATGCATTACACCACCATACTTGTCGGGAGCTTAGAGCTTGTCCCGGTGGGGGAGATACTGAGAGAGAAACGCTGTGGTGTACCGAACTGTGGAGGAACTCCGCCACCTCCCGGAATACAAACATTCACTACACTAATGGGTCTAATGCCCATAGCAGTTGACGTGCCCAGAGACATAAATCAATCAATGGCATGTTTCACTGAAGTATTAATTCGTGGTGTAATCGTAGAGACGTTTATTACCAATGGAAACCAAGATGTATAATATATAAACAATTCATTTATACTCGCTGTACATTTTATGTGCTGTGTAATTATATGTTCTTAAGTAAAATGTGTTCTTCTGATGCCCGTGCGGGAGGCGAAGCAATTCGTGATTGTGCTTTTCCTTATGTGACAGTGCATATTATTTCGTAAATGGAACTGGTATTTGTGATACAAATCCACATATTACTTTAATTATGAACACATTTCATGACTAAATACCTATGAAGCTTGTTTATAGTGCCTAAAATGCTAATTTCAAAATTATATTTAAACGTGCATATTCAACTGTCATTGAACTCATTTTCTATAATTCAAACCAGTCACGTTTAAATCCTTTTTATGTAAATAAAATTATTCTGACAGAATAGAAAATTATTTTACTTACAATTTAATATTTTAATTTTAATAATTCATTTTTATAAATGTTATATAAAATAGAGAATTTAAACTAAATTTATACGAACAATCTTTTTATGACAATGCTGTCTATATAACATGATTTAAGAGCCTATATATGGTCTAAAATATTTTTTTGTCTAAACATAACGATAAAAATGTATTAAGTTACCATAAAATCGTCTATATTTATATCTAAAATGTATTTTTGCGTCATGAGTGCATCATTCGTTGTCTTATTATTTTGTTTTGTTGTAAGTGTGTTCTAAAATGTGTTGTTTCCCAGCTGCTGTCGGTTTTCTGTTATAAAATATCGTAGGCTCTTGAATGAGATAAATCGTGACTCTGGATTTGCGCGATGTTGCCAGACAAACCATTATCTAGTTCAGAAATACAAGACCAGAATAAGTAGATGGTTGAACATTTGAAAACATAATTAATTACATAGAAATAGTGTACGTAAAATGTTTCTGAAAAACAAAGTTAACAAAAAACTGATGCGATTGCTATAAGAGTACATTAATCAAACGAGAGTTCTAGTGTAGCGATAAACGGTTCTCTTTCCTGTGCAGGATATCGACAGTTTGAATTCAACGGTTTGGAACGTGCTCTATTTTATATGCTTAATTTCAGAACGTTCTACAATTGTGTATTTCTTTCGGATTCTGAAATATTAATCTCCTTACACTCGGTCATTTTAAATATATGATGAAGATATGATGATAATGATGCTAATGAGAAAATACGTTGAGTGTATATTGACGGAAACAGAAAAACGTCATACCCGAGAAAACCAGCAATACCTGCCATGATTCCATTTTGCGAACCACAACTTCATCTGACCTTATTAGATTAGCCCTGGTCTCCGTCGCGGTGTGCACGCACGCCTGCCACATCTCTACATATTGACTGCAGATGGCGCAGGTGGCCTGGCAAGCCTCTTTTATTTTGATACTCCGGAGTTTCGAATTTTCTTTTGAGTGAAACCACGCTGATGTGTGAGAACGTGGAAATTGGGGCAGTCGCGACAAAATGCAAAAAGTTGGGCTCTCAGCACCCTCGTCCTCCCGGACGAACTTTCTTCTTGCAAAATATATGCAATGGGCCCCTCGGAGAGACTCGTCCGTCTCTCCCCGCTCTGACTCTCCCCGCCCTGACTCTCCCGCCATGTCGCTCCGCGCTCCGCTCCCCCTCGCCCATCGAGAGCACAGCCGAGTGCATGTTGAACACGCACTCCACTCCGGGCCGCGGTATCGTCTTTAGGAGTAGCGCTCGTAAAAATGGGTCCTCGGTTGAAATCTCACGGATAGTTTTATCAGATTTGAGCAATTCATATTCTCAACAAATTGTTCTGTAAAAGATGACAGGAAAGTAAATATTCATAGACCAGGCAGACAATTAAATGAAAAGGAGGAAAGAATGACGATCAGTGACGCTGTGCACAAGAAGATGCAGAGCGTCTGGAAGGTGGTTTTCTGAAAGAAGTGTTATAGAGCAGATTGAATGAGTAATTAACTTCTTACAGGATAACACAAAAGGAATTCAGATTCAGAGGGAAGTAAAAAAGAAGGAATATGTTTATAATTATTCCACCCCTGAAATTAAGACGCGGTAATCTAAAAAATGTCGCTTTTTCTATCCGATTTTTCCAACCGCTCCTCTCTAATGGCCAACAATAAGATGCGAATCATGTATCTTACGAGGCGGTATATATGGATGGCTGTGTTGACATGTAATAAACCGCGTATGTATTGTAATATAAAATCTTTGATTTTAACATGCTTTCAGTCATTTTCAACATTAGGCGCATTTTGAAACTCTGTTGAACGTAATTTTATTTGTGGAATAGTCCTATTAAATACTCGTGCTTTGAAAATTCGCAGATAAATCCTTTACTCGCTTCATGAGTCGGAAATTTATCGACAATTTTCGAAGTATTCGTGATATTATCGATGATTATAAATTGTGTAATACCTTGAAATTAGAAGTCTGTGAAGTAAAAAAAAAGACCGCGTATGTATACAAATAACCATACGTCCATACTTGTTTATTTACTTGCGTATAAAAATGTAACTTTACTACGTACATTTTTATATATCCAGACTTTCGAAGAATTTTTATTAATAGTCGCAGTAATTTTAACTCATTTTGTTGGTCAGAACATTGTCAAAAACGCAAATTGCTGTATCAAAATGCGCTATAATAATGACTGACTGGGAATATAAAAAAATCATTCGGCATGAACTCGGAATTATCGGTTTATCATGACCACAGGGCCATATGTTCCAGCACTAAAGCTTCCGTATGACAGGGAAGTACATATACGAGAATTTTTTAAAGAAGAAAAATTGCACACATAAACCAAATCACCCGCCCTTGACCTTTCATTTTTTGTTCTGAACAATTAGTTCTCCTTCCTTTCCATATATTCAATTGCAATTTAATTTTATTATTTTCATGTGTGTGATTTGTTGAGCTTATTTATCTTTATATAAGTGTATTGTTAATCTCATTACTGCTTGTGAATTGGTATAATAAGTCATTTTGATTACTGACATGTATATACACTATATTAAACCAAAATCAATATAACTAAATCATAATTTATTATTTCTTTTTCACTTACACAGTTCTTTATTCGTACGTGTTTCAGTTTGTTCTGCAACCTTTAGAAGAACCTTTTCCGTTGTGATAATGAATTCCCAAAGAGGAGTGTAGTTGTAATTTGAATGCGCGAGAGCGCTGTGTTTTTCAACGATTTCACTTAACATCCTTGTAAATTCATTTGAATTCCTCAAGAGGCGGTCTTCGGCCATGCGCACGTGATCGACCTAATGAGAGCATCCTCCTGAGCGTACGTCTTTAATTACGCGTTGTTCTTCTTCTTCCGACAGTTCTGTGAGCAACGTTTCGAATCCAAAGCATGCAAAAATTAGTGGCTGGTGTCGCCTTGCATTCCTACGCGCCCATCAAAGGCACCGCCCCCACAGCCACCACCAGCAGCCCCTCGGAGCCCGCCTGCGTTAAACCACCCCACGAAACCATCCGATGCGACCACCCGCTGCAGCCACCTGCCACGAAAATCGAAACCACGTCCGATAGAAACCACCCAGCGCTTACCTCTTACGCTATCACCAAACTCCATGACTTCCCGATGCTACCACCCGTTCATTCAGCCTTTAGCTACCGCCTGTCATGAACACTTGACGCAAACATTGGAGGTAATCACTTGACACGATCACTATGTACAGCCACCGCTACAACTACCGAAATCCGTGATTATATCTTATTTATGAGGCCATCATAATATCATCAAGTATTAAAAATTGTCATTCAAAAACTTATAAATAGTATTTATTTCAAAATCGCCTATTATTTCATTGTATTTTAGTGAAGATGGTTTGAAAAATCCATTATGAATAGTATTAACAGTAACGTATCATATTTAATTTTCTAAATTCACCATACAGTTACATTAAATGATCATACTTGCTAAGCATCACCTTATCTCTAGGAAATAGTCCTCGAATGTAAAAGATGTTTTCCCGTCGGTATTACAACAATTTCGTTGATATAATCAAGAACGTCTTTATTAATTTCTAATAAAACTTCACAATGATATATCCGAGTATAATAATAATAATAATAATAATAATAATAATAATAATAATAATAATAATAATAATAATAATAATAATAATAATAATAATAATAATAATAATAGTAGTAATAATGCCGATCAGATGGCCGAGATCGCTAAGGCAGTAGTGCCGGAGTGGTCTCGGACCAGAAGATCGCGGGTTCGAGTCCCGCCTCGGGCATGGGTGTATTTGTGTGTGTGTGTGTGTATGAGTGTGTCGTCCTTTCACCCCTCATTATCATCATCATTTCATCTTTCATACCCCCAGGACTAACAACCCTGGGGGATAAAAATCGGATCCAGCTTAATGCTGGTCCCCCCAAAGAAGTGTTCGCAAGCACCTGCCACCGTGATATTAAATGAAAAACTGAGCCACGGTAATTGCAGGTTGCTTGCCCTGCGTGGTCCTAGTTGGCCGAAACGAAAATAATAATAATAATAATAATAATAATAATAATAATAATAATAATAATAATAATAATAAAATTCACTCGGATTCCAACAAACACGTGTTGTGTAGGGAAAATTATGAATTATTAAAAACAGAATTGATAAAAATATCACATAAGTCTGGAGGAATGACGTTTAAGATTCTTATGGTTAAAGTAAAATGTGTCATAAGGGGCCGAAGTGAGCATTAATGTATGAATGTGTACTGAATGAAACTAGTACGACGCACTAAATGTGAGATAACGAATAATTTGAAATAACTGGCGGCGCCAAAGGAATCAGTCAGACCCCCTCACCCCTTTTGCCTTCATATTCAAATTAAACGAATCCCTGGCGTAATCGTCGGTAGCAGAGTGCGTGACTAACAAACACGTCCATGGCAGGCGAGCTTTCCTTAGGCCCCTCGGGGAAACAACTTGGCGCCTCCTTGAGGGGTGGCCAAAGCGCCAGCGACCACGCCCGTGCCGTCGCGCTTACGGCCGTACTCATTCCCACGCATTGCGAGGGAGGAAGCTTACGACTCCACGGCCTGCCTACGACGACCTACGACCTCCCTGTGCAGGTGATGAAACGTTGTTTGTCACTCCACGAATAATGGCAGGGGTCATAAATGAAAAGTGAATGATGAGAGAGAAATAATGAATTGACGGGGTTTACTGAACGGGAGGCATGATAACTCAACCACCCCGCAAACACACGGTGAAATCACTGTGTGCCATCCGCGGGAGTCGAAGCCGGACCGTGGACTCGACGTTCTTGGAGGATGCTCCGACCCCATCGCCTCGAGGCCTGGCTTAGCAATTAGTAGCGCATGGAAATAACTTGTCGCAAGTTGCGCGGCGCGGCGTGCGGGAAGAAGGCGGGGAACGAGGCGGGGGCGTCGCACCTGAGCGGGGCTGCGTGTCGGGGACCCGGGGCGGAGTGGGCGGAGCCCGCTGAATGGCGTTAATTAGGGCGCGCGCGGAATGGCAAAGGCGGAATGGCGAGGTCGCCGCGACGGTGCGTTTTTGCGCGTGTTGCGGCGGTGAAGCTTCGCCCCTCCCCCGCTCTCGCCTCCTGTGCCGCCCTCCCCTCCACCGTCTCGAGCCACCTCCGTCGCACCCGCTCCGCCCCGCCCCCGCTAGCGCCGTCGCTGCCGCCGACCCATAGATGTCATGCATGAAGGAGGCTGCGCTCCCGAGAAATTGGGAAAGTTTAATTAATTTAATGGGAAATATAAATGCCTAATCTGCGTGCGTGTCTGCAATGTTTATGACCTGCTACACCTCATTCAACGCAAATGAAGGAGGGGTGAAGGAAAGGAGAGCCTTGGCTTCTTCGCCTTCGCGGCCGCTTTTGTTCGCCCGCCCTCCTCCTCGCCCCTCGGCCGCCGCCCCATCCCACCCCGCCCTACCCGCCCGGCCCCTCCCCGCTCCGTCCCGCTCCGTCCCGCTCCCTCCCGCTCCGTCCCGCTCCGCGCGAGGAGGTGCCAACTTTTATGAGCAGCGGCTCAGTCGGCGCGCAATTGCGACGGCGACGCCTCCCCCCCCCCCCGACCGGAGCGTCCTCCGCCTCCGCGAGTCCTCCGTGAAGACGCGCCCCGCCAGGCCCCGCCGCCCCCCCCCCCCCGCTCCCGACGCAGCCCCGGACGATTGAGCGCGCGGCGCGACTCAGGAGGTTGCAATTACAGCGCTATTTTATATGTCCTCCCGGGAATTACCTTTTTGGAATTTACGTTGCGGTGCGTCAGTCGCGCGGCGCGGGCGGGAGTGGAGATGGGGGGGAGGGCGAGCGGGTGACGGGCAATGGGCGACTCGCGCTGCTCGGCGCCAGACACGAATAGAGCGCGCAATAAGAACAAATACAGGCGGCGGCGGTGGGAGCGGTCCCAGACGCACGGCGCGGGCCCCACCACCCAAGAAGTAGTTCAGCGAGGTTACAGAGGAGATGTTATACGGTAAACAGAAATTATTTGAAACTTTACCTAGAAATACACTCTGCATGTTTAGACAATATAGACAATCTGCAAACATTTTTTTAAAACGGACCTAATTTTTTTTCTTCATATTTTCACTTTGTACCTAACGAACAACTGTAAAAAAATTGGTGTGAGCCCTATATTCAGGTAACTATATTTTTGTAAATTGCAAAAAGTAATCTTTAAAAACTACAAATCAGAAGAGATTATTCAACAAACGAAAACAAATCTGTTCTTAAATATCTGATCTTAAGAAAAGGTCATATAAATTTTTTGGGGAAATAAAAGAGCAACTTTCATGCAGTTTCTGATTGAAATTAATGCAAATTATAGAAAAAAATATTAAAGAACCGCTCTACATTTTTAATGTGTGCCACCGATAGATAAAAGAACGCTTAAAACATTGGGCACGTCTCATTTTCGGTGAACTCTCTGAATTTTCGAAAATTGTAAATTTAGGAATAATGTGAGAAAGTATGTGTTTTTGGAGCTCCACTTGTTTAGTTTTATACCACCGCCTAGGACACCCGATTTCATTTATTTAATACTTTATGTAAAAGATGTTCTAAATAGAAAGATACCGTGTATATTTCTTTGTATTTTAAATGTGCAATAAATAACCTAGTACTTTCTATCCCAACCATTTTTTTATTTGTTTATTCAAATTACTATGCATATTACTTGCAAAATTTCGAGGAATATTTGAGTGGCATTTATAGGCAGAGTTATTTAATTACTGAAGCGATAGGGATTGACGATCAAACATTTCATTTCTTTGATTGAAAGTAGGCGTTTGGGAAGAATCGGCGGCATACCCAAAACGACCCTCAATTAGTCCACCTTTCTTTGTTTATTATGTTGTTTGTGGTGATATTAATCAAAACTGTGAAGAATGAAATAGATACATAATATAATATGAAGAGTTCTTCGCCTAATGGCGAATTTAGCTACTAAATTAAAACATTGCTTGTTGTAGCGCAATATTCTAATTTTCTATCTTGCTCACGTTTTGGTCATGATTTGGACAAAAATGACGCAGGAACATCAGATCAACACATAATTTATCTGTGTGAACTAGTTGTGTGTAAATGGATAGTTGTGCAATAATGTAAATAATTTTGTTAAATTGGCATGTGACAAATACCTCGCAACTACGAGGATAAACTTCATTCATTAATTTGCCTCGATGCACTTTGTGCGCCATGTTGGCATATCCAAATGGGCTTGGGAAGAAAGGTTGTGAGAGAAATGACAATGCTGGGTAATTTAATTGATGTAATTATCAGTGAAGTACGATATTTTTAATTAATGTAAACAATTTTTATTACAAGAATGTATGTACTTATTAAGTAGCTATGTGATACAGCAAGTGATATAATAGCATTGATGTACCTGTATTGTTTTGTTTGGCGTTGGGCGCTGATGAATGTCCAAACACGAACAGAAACTTTCACAATTTATCAATTTAAAAATTTTTGTATAAACGCGAGAATGTATTAATTTTAAATTATATAAATAATTTGTAAAATGCATGTGACATTGCGACTCACGGAGGCGAAGTTCAACAGCGACCAATTATAATTCACTTATCCACATGTGAAGAGGGGATACTGGTGTATACTGGCGAATTATAGATTGGTTAGTATTTAAGGGGCAGTATGAAATTTGGAAGTGTGTATCGTATTTAGGAATAGATTTCATGATCATATGAAACGGTAATTAAAATGTTCCTGAAAATTAAATATGTTGTTGTTGATGGCAACGAATTGTAATTAACGAATGTAATAACTCGGAACAACTCGCGTAGAATTGTTTTCTGATTGAGAGTGAAGGGTCCTCTTGAGAATATTAAACGTGTTATAATTTATAGATGCATAAAATATACTTATATAATGGCAACATTAAAAGAGTAATAATACTCCCTGTCTCTAGAAAGTATTCCATTATCCACAATTTTGCACCTAATAGACAAATGTGTTTGCTCCCTCCGGCTTAGTGAAATATCACGTGTTCCATACAAAAAAGGATTGCAATGCAGCCAAATAGCTCGTAGCTCCATCGCTTGGTATGCGGGCGCGCGCACGCCCACCTGCTGTTTACCTCTCGCCCCGCCCCTCTGCCCGCCGCCCCACGCCGCGCGCCCATACAAATTGCGTTACAGCTAAGTGTTAAAGCATGGAGTGATGATAAACCGTTTAGTATCCTACACTGCGCCGACCTGCATGCTAAGTCGATCCCAACTCAATTTCTGGCGTGGGTAGCGAAGGCGGCGTGAGCAGGGGCAGGGGCGGTGCGGCGGAGCGCCGCCGGAGCGGATCTGTGGCGTAATGACCAAATCTTGGAGCCCTCCGCGCCCCCTCGTGGCGCTCGCGGTAAACAGAGGCCCCACCCCCGCCACTCTCGCCCAGAGTGCTCTCGCTCCGCCACTACTACCCTTCCGTCACGACGGCCGACGCTGCGCCTCGGCACCTCTGGCGACCTGTGACCCCGCCCCGCTCTGGCCTCTTCTGCCCCAACCCCACCCCGCCCCGCAACGCCTCTCTGCTACGCTCACCCCGCTCTGCCTCGCTTTGACCCGGTCTGCCCCGCTCCGCCCTGCGCAACGCCGGTTGCTGCTTTGCCACCGCCTCCGCTCGCGTACCTGCAGCGCACCGGCAGGGCTCACGTTCCCACTCGTCCCAAACTTCAGTCTTTTTTCTTCAATCTTCTCGGCTCCCTTGTCTTTTACCATTGATTCCCTCTGTGTGTCTCTGCCGCCCCGTCCCCTTGATGGCCGTTGCCCCATCGTCCCTCGGGCCGCCGAATCGCCATCCCGCACACCTTGCAACAGTCGCCTCCCGGCTGGGCCCCTCGTGGCCCGACTTCCTCACGGCGCGCGCCGCAAGTACAGGGCTGGGGCTGCAACCCTCGGTTTGGAACTCGGAGGCGGCACCCCATTCCATCGCCTTCTGCAGCGGCTCTTCTCCTCTCCTCTCCTTATACCAGCTCCGTGGCGATCTCGCCCCCCTCGTGTCGCGATTTCGCCCCCCTCAGCCGACTTCGCCAGCTCCTCCCAGCTCCTCTCCGCTCCGCCCGCCCCGCCGGGGGCGCATCCTGTCGCACTCCCGCCTCTTCCCCGGTAGAGGTCGTCTGTGAACGGGCGGGTTGGGGCCCAGGGACAGGCGAGCAGCAGCGGCGGCGACCGGTAGCTTGAAAAACAGAGCTCGCCAATGACGCGGGCATCGAAGGCGAATGAGGGAATACAGATGGGCGAATATGCCGCGGAATGGACGCCTGGGGAGGCGGCGGCGCCGCGTGGCAAGATTTGTAAATGAGCGCGCGGGCGGCGGGCGAATCCCAAGTACCTGCGCCGGCGATGCGCCGCCCGCGCTCGCCCCTCCCCGCCCCTCCCATCTCCCCCCTGCCCGTCGCCCCCGCCTGCACGCCTTTGAATTGAGCAGCGAGCGAGGGCGTGGGGCGGGCGCCGATTCCAGACCCGAAGACGCCAGTGCCGCCCCTCCAGCCCCGCCCCCCACGCCCCTCCTTCGCCGATAGCCTCAACGGCGCTCGCCGCGCACCGCAATCGCCGAGATATTGCATTTCGCAGCGCGATTCCGGCAAGTGGAAGCGAATTATCTGCGCGGGACTTGACGATGGCTGAAGAGCGCGCGTCCGAAGCGAGCTCTTGCACAACATTGACGATATTACAACGTTAGAAGACGCGAGATGGCCTCCGAATAGGCGGATGGGCGCAGGCGCCGGAGGGGGCACCGCCGTGCCCCCCAGTGTAAAACGGCCCGTGGAGCAGCCTGTGTTTTCAAACTGCGATGGCAATAATCGAATGGCTCCTCGAGGAGAGCGCTCGGAGGGGCGGCGAGGCGGCGCGCGGAGCGTGGAGGGCGGGAGGGGGCGGGGCGCGGCGGGGACGGCCGAAGCGGCGGTGGCGGCGGCGGCGGCGGCGGCGGCGCGCGCCCGTGCGTGAAGATGACACCGCTGCGAGGGCGACGCGTCCAAGAGGCGCGGCGCGGCCGAGGGCGGCAGCCGTGCGCGCAAGCCTCCCGTGCGCCGCCGCCGGCCGCCCGGACAGCCTTTGGCTTTTAGGACTTCGCCAAGAAAGTTGGCGAGAGAAAACACGGTGGCTCGCGCAAACAAGGGTGGCGGGGTGGGGCGGGACGAGGCGGGCGGCCGGGCACGGGGCGCGGCGGAGCGGGGCGGGGCGGGCGGGGGCGGGCGTAGCCGAGAGCGGCGCGCGACGCGAGGGGCACGTCCCGCCCATCCGTCTTGCGCCGCCTTCCTGAGGCAGGGCGGGGCCGGGCGGGGGCGACGCGGGAGGTGGGGACGCTGGAAGACGCGCATATTCGTCGTCGGGCGCGGAACGACGCTACTTCGTCAGGCGGCCGGGCGGCAGAGGCGAGAAAGTTTGGCCCAAGAATGCGTGTCGTTCGCTCAGTCCTCCCCGCCCCGCCCTTCCACATGAAGGGCATCTGCCCGCGCGTCGGGCCTGTTGGTCTTTTCAATGTTGCCTTCAAAATCTAATGCGTCCTCGTATCACCTTTTCCTTCGGCTTTTTCGCTCTCGGTTGGCAAGGAAGTGACTCAAATCATCAGAGAATATCCATTAGAAAATGCTTGGCAGTATCGCAAATTTCCAGCGGATGAAATATTGAAGATGATTTAAATTATTAAATAATAATTTTCTCGCACACATTATTTTAGTTCTAAATGGTGCTTAGCATTTTCCTTGCCACACATAACATACATTCACCTAGAAATAACGAATTTAGAACTATAAATTTAAACGAGAAGTTTATAGTACCAATTTCCAAAATCCTTCAAATTAAGGAACACAAAAGGCATGACGTGAGGATAGATTATGCACTGCTCCGAAAACGAAGTTTCATTATTTGCAGTTTATAGAGATGTGCTTATTAGTTGTAATGTAATAGAACATCGTTAAACCTAATTATTTTTTTACGTTCTCATATTTACTTCCTAGAAGGAGAAAATTTTCAATGCTGCAGGAATTAGTGCTTATTTATCGACAGAGAAACAAGTTTGTTGCATTCCTGACTCTCAGAGAGTAGATTCTTTTTGCTCCAATATTTAGTAAATTATCTGGTCGTATATTGTTGTGTTATCAGAATTCAGGTTGTTTGGGCTCTATATGTCTGTCCGTCCGTCCGTCAGTCCGTCCGCCTACCCGACCGCCGCCCGCCCCTCTGTCCATTTCGACGTCTGTAAACCACCCTAGCGCCTAAACCCTATTCGGGATTTTCTTCAAAATGCATATTGCCGTATTAAGCTCACTGATGTGGCGCATCGATTTTGAAACATTTTTTATGTTCGCGGGGTACTTTACGTAAAGCCCCTGCATTTCCGAAATTTTCTCAATTTTGGGTTTAAATGTTTTCTAAAAAATTTTCAGTTCGAATAAAGGAAAGTAACGTAAAACTAATTTTTATTAATTTTTAATGTTTGACGTCATACTACAACTACGTTATTGAGTTTTATTCTCAATAAAATATGTGCTTCATAATTAGATCTTTAAATAATACATAGAAACAATGTTTTGGAAATGTGAGTAGCTTTGAATGTCGCAGTGACAAAAAATACGTAAACGAGAGTTTCTGAAAAGCATCTTAAATTTTTGTCTTTAATTGTTTTACTCAGTAGAATATTGTTCACTTAATAATATAACGTATCTCCGATTTTCATTTAAATTATACCCGCATCATTTTAAATATTCCACCTCTTCCTCTATTTTTTTCACCTGTTTTACAATTTATAATTAAAAATATAGTGTGTTCACTCGACAAACGAAGCCGTCGCCTTTTCATTTCTCGCACAAATTAATTTCTGTTACGCTAAAAAAGAACAATATTTTGCGTGAGATGTATTATCAGTACATTATAATTATATGGACCAACGCCAAACTTACGAATTTTTTATTTTTATTTCAAAATTTTAGGATTATTAAAATATCCCTCTTCGCCCTTGAAATAAGTTATAATGTTTTTAAAAAATAAAGATTTTTTTGAAGCAGGGGGCGGCACGGGGACGGTGATGCCGACGAGGTCTCTTGCAGTGGCCGCGACTCTGTTTCGGTTGCTTTAAGCTCGCTGTTCGGCGCTGGCTCGTTCTGGAGAAATTTTTGACATTTGCCGGGTGGCGACCTCCAAGGGGCGCAGCCTCTGCGACCGATGGGAAGCAGGAAGAAGTTGTCAGTCGCACTACTTAGAAGTTCCTCTTCCGTTTCAAGAATAATTACAGTCTCTTTAATTGTGTTACAAGAAACGACTGCGACCGGCGGAGGAATGAAACAACAGTTAGTGGGGAATAAAAGGAATGTTTGTAAAATCATGAGAAGAAATATTGAAGAGACAGGTTGAAGAGTCAATAAAAATATATATTTATCCTGTGAATGCCTGAATGTATGGTTCAACGTTACTACATTTTTACATTTTTCTCGACAGCACGATGTCCAGTGGCACTCAATACGAGAATAGGTAGACATTTGATCAAAATTCGTCGTTTATCTTCTTCGTTCAGTGGAGAAACGTTGTACGTAATAATAGTTCAATCATTATATCACTCACAACATATTAATAGAAACAGTTTTGACTCTAAAAAATCATCATGATCTTGATGATTATGCTAGCGAGGCGCTGCTAAATTGGCATGAAACCGAAGTCTATGTCGGCAGACAGTATCATAATGCGCCTGCCTCAGCATAGCGCGCATGCGCGGAGCGTGGGTAAGCGCGCTGCTGTGCTCACTCATTCCGAAGTCTTTCCTCGGCAAAGGGCGCGAAGTGGCGACCCGTCGCCCGCGCCTCGCCAGCGAGAGCGAGGCGACGCCGGACGAGAGGAAACAAGACTGATCGCGCGGGCTTCTCAAATGCTTCACCTAAGAATGTAGCACGCACTACGATAATAAAACGCGCATTATATTATTTCCTGGTGAAAAATGTTGGCATACACTGTAGGTAAATTTAAGTTATAGTGTAAGTGAAATGTATTTAACTAGTAGACTCGTATATTCGTTAAATTAGGTATTTACTGTGTTGCCTGCCTAAGGTGCCACCACTGATGCTTACTTGTAGTTTTTTGGCTACTTTCTCATAATTTCAATTCCCAATTCACATTATTACACTATTCGAAGCTTAGATTTCTCTCGTTATTTTTCTGGTTTTGGAATTTCCACAATACTTTTATATATAGCTTGTATATCTGCTTCTGAAGTGAAAATGAGGTATACAAAATAAAATGTTGGATCGAATTAATCTTGGATAGTGGTTAATTACAATTGGAGTTTCAAACAAAAGTTTGGATAATTATTGCTTATAATTTAATATCATTTTAATATTATTGTTAACGATATATTATAAATCTAATTCTTTCGAGCAAATGTCACTAATTGCCTAAGTGGTGATACACTCATTTGAAAAAATTAGGAAGAAATAAGGCACTGAAGTCCAGCGAATATCAATATCAAAACACAGAAGGAACTGTTTGTGTAGACCCAGATACTTGAATATAATGACTCGAACGAGAAACCCTCATTCACATTAATTCCAGTGGACTTCATTTGTTCACGCATTCTTCCAGTACCCATCCCCATTTTTTCATATTTAAGCAGAGTTTTAACACAACTAATTGACGAGGCAGAGCTTTCTTTTTATCAATACCTACATCCTCCCCCAAGACCGTATGTTTATGCCGCATTCTGTAGATTAACGTTTTCTGTTTTTTAGCGTTAATACATAATTTGAACAAAACTTCCGTATCATGAACACATCACAGCACAGCATTAACAAATTGAGAAACTAGTGATTCGGACTGTGCACTGAAATAAAGTAAAATGCTATTCTTGGCCACTTTCCACATGAAGTCATTAACCTTTAAACATATTCCGTAACAATTTACCCACGATAGATATTGCATACATTAACGAACGAGAATGCATTACTCTACAGCCTGAGACATCATCAAGAGAACCAAGTCGGTTTTCCATCCCAAATCGATAATAAACCTCAAACACTACTCGGAGTGAGCCGGCCGGAAGTCTCGTGCCAAAATAAGGACGATGATGTTCCGATGCCGATAATGAGATGGGCGTTGTTTCCCACGGTGCGCGCGCGTGTGTATTTTCAAAATGATAAAAGTGATTTGAGAGGCGTCCATTCGCACATAAAAGGCCCATCTGGGCGCTCCTCCAGGCGCCCGAGCATAATGTAGGCGAATAACGCCGGGCCACGCGGCGGCCGCAAGCGCTTTCACGTGCCTCCAGGAGCCCCAGCGGCGCCTAACGGCCGAGGCTCTGATCCCGCGGCTTGGCAGCCCCTCGCCGCCCCGCCCCCTCTCACACCCCGCCTCTCACACTGGGCGCTCGCTCTCTCCTCGTTCCCCTCCGCTCTCCCCGCCGTCTTGTCACTGCTACCATCGCGCTCCCACCTCGCTCTGCCCTTGCTCTCTCCCAACTCGCATCCCGCTACTGCCCCTCTCACGGACGGTCCGGCTCTACTGCCATCCTCGTCCCGTCCCTCCGTCACGTCTTTTGCGCCTTGCTCTCTCCTGGCACCCTCTTCGCTGCATCCGTTTTCACCCGCTGCTATTCCACAGTATCCCCGTTGCCACCGCGCTGTTGCCCGCCTCGCCATATTCCCACTCTCCGCTCCCACTCGCCATCTGGCCGCCGCTCCTACCCGACTTACTTATGGCTCTTACTGTCCCGCTGAAACTCCTCCACTGCCTCGCCCCAGTGCCGCTTCGCTCCTGCCCCGTTCCCGCCCCGCTTCCGCCCCGCTCACGGCCGCTCCCGCCCCGCTCCCGCCCCGCTCCCGCCCCGCTCCCGCCCCGCTCCCGCCCCGCTCCCGCCCCGCTCCCGCACCGCTCCCGCCCCGCTTCCGCCCGCTCTCGCCTCACTCCCAACTCACTCCCACCCCCTCCCGCCCCGTTCCCCCCGCTCCCGCCCCGCCCCTGCCTCGCTCCTTGGCGTGGGCTTGGCCCCTCAGCACAGAGCTCCAGCCGTGCACCCCACCTCCGCCTCCTCCTCTTCCATCGCTGCCGGTGCTCTCACAGCGTTTGCCTACGCCCGCTCCACGCTCCACGCCCGCCACGCCTCGCCCCGCCCCCTTTGCTACCACACGCACCCAGACTCCGCCCACCCGCGCTCTGGGCTCTCGAGGGCCCCGCCTCCGCGCCGCGCCGGCGAAGACGCCCGCGCCCGCGCCCCGCAGCATGTGCGCCCGATTGAGATTCCGCTGTGCGCGATGGCGGAGGCGGGGGAGGAGGCGGGGGTGGCGCTGCGCTTAAAAAGCAGGAAAAATAGCGGCTTTTTTATTTCCTCTGTCTGTCAATCTCCCTGCTATTTACTGAAGTGTTAGTTCTGTGCCCTTTTCTTCGTCTTCGCCCTCGAATAATTCAAATCATCTTTTGTTCCTTGGCTTATAATTTTTGCCCTTTCCCCTGCGGCTCTCCCCCACGTTTCCCCCCTCACTCCAGACGTCAGGATCCCCTCGCCCCACCCCTCCCTGCACCCTCCCCACCCTCTCTCCGTCCCTCCCCGCCTCGTCCGCCCGCGCTAGCCAGCCCCGGCCCGACCCGGCTCGGCGCGCACGCCCCAACATGTTGTTTTATGTTTCATTCAATTCCTCCTTTCCACCCTAGCAGACAAACAGAAAAAACTTTTAAAGAGAAAAAATTGTAAGATCTCTTTATCCAGGAATCGAATAATAGAATGCGAGCGACGGGCGCGGACGCGCGCACAGCTTTGGAAAATGTATGCAGACGCCGCCTCCGCCGCCGCAGCCGACGTCGTTGGCTGCGCCGTCAGTCGCAGGGGCGGGGCGGGGTGGGCCTAGACGAGGGGTGGGGCTGGGAGGGGACGGGCGGGGCGGAGAGAACTGCTGGCGAGCGACGCAGGTACAGACTGTGCTTCTGAGATACCAACAAGCTCACCTAATTCATTATGAAACGGCGTGGGACTTGTCGAAGACTGTGGGTTGCTCTCGCGTTCAGGTTTGCTTACTGTGTGTATATATGAGAGTGGTATGTGAAAGAAAAAGTACAGGGAAACACAGAGTTTATGCAAAAACTTTGTCATTTTCCTCTGATTTTTTTCTTCGCTTATTCGTTTGAAATGTTACCTTGAAAAATTCGTGAAATAATAGAAACACCTTTTTCCCACACTTTGGTAACCGTTACGTAATATTATAATACCGGAATTACATTAACACCAGAATTAATTCCATATTAACACATCTCAGCCATTACTTGTAAAACGCGTTACCCATCGCAGCGTATTTGGTGCGAAGACAAATTTGACCATCGAAAATTGTGTTTCAACATCGACCAACAATGAAAAGTAATTCTGAGAATTGCAGACTGCGCGTCGTGGAGATTCCGTTGTATTGCTTTCTCACATCCCCTGAAATACTCTAGCAAAAGAAGCGAGGAAAATTCAAATTTAGAATTTCGAATATTTGCCAATATTACGAGAAACTACTCTTATATTCAAGAAATTGTGCAACATGACAACATGACGTTTATTTACTAATTTTGGAGAAAAATTCATTAAGTAAAAATCATTATTAACAAGATTGTATTTTTGCAATTATCGGAAATCAGAGTTAACCGTAAATGTGGTGTGCATGATGTTTTATAAGCGTACATCCTTCCAAAAAATTATGACAATTTGGAGTTTTTTTAATTGCCATGCCTTTTTAATTCCGCGAAAACTACTCTTTTTATGTATATGGCCTTGTTTATTATCCTATTTTTTAAACAGATTTTGTGAGGGGAAAATCTCTATCAGAACTATTATACTTTTGCAATATAGTTGCTCTGTTTGAAAAAATAGAACACATTTTGAGACGTGCTCAATTCGACGTTCGACGAAGACGAGCATTCTCGATTGACCCACAGAATGGTGCTTTTTAGTTCTGTTTGAATGGCCCTTACAGATGTTTGTTATAAAATGGTAAGGATACAAATACTTTTGAATTAGTTGTAATTGACGTATTAAAATCTCCTATGATGAGTAAAGGACACGATGAAATATAGAACTACAAGAAGCGTTGTGAAAGTGCAGGCTGAATGATCCTTGAATATGAGAAACATGATATCTTTATTTTGAAACAACAGTAAGTTAATTTTGCAGTTACGTTGCTCGGAGAACTGTATTTTATTATCAATTCAAATTCAGGTAGTAAAGGAGGGACTGAGGAAAGTAAGAATCATTAGATATCAGTGTTGAGAAGTCGACGAAGAAGGGGCCGGTCATGACACTCGTCAGCTGTGTGCTGTGTGATAAGAGACGCGGGGAAGAGAGGCGGTGTAAGGCGACACTGCCCTGCCCGCAGTCCCTGTCCCCGGACAGGCCACAGTGGCAAAGGCGAGGCGGGGCGAAGGCGGGTGGGGTGGGGCGGGGTGGGGTGGCGCCGTGCTGTGTACGAGTGCTCACGCGCCGGGGTCGAGCGGCGTGCTGCCTTCTTTATGGCCCATAATTCCCGGAAATCTGCCATCGGAGGGGCGCGGGGGCGGGGGCGCGCCGGGCCGGGCCGCGAGGGCTGGGCGGTGGCGGGCAGAAGGGAAGGTGACGCTGTTTGTTTCCTGGCGCGCATGCGGCGCGAGTGGGCGGGGCGGGGGGGCGGGCGGGAGGCGGGGGCAGGCGGGGGCGCCGGAGGCGGCGGCCGTCGCGCGCGAGCTATGGCCCATCTTGAACAAATATTTACTTGGGCGGCTTCTTTGCATGGGGTTGAAGAGATGCCGCAATGAATGATAAGACGTTAAAATGCGTTACCATGATGTCACATGAAATAAAAGCCATACACAGCGGCGCATTATGTGAAAAATATGGAAATAATATTGCCCCCGGCAAGCAAAACAGCCCTCTGCATATGAAATATGTTATAAGGGATCTTTTCTTCCAAAGGGATGAAACGCCAGGGCGAGTTTTTAAGTTTTTGCCCGCGGTTCGCAGGGAATACCAATGGCCTAGGTATGAGCCAGGAGCGCAATTTTGGGGAAAATTAACGAGAAAACAAAGCGCGGGCGCCCGCCCTCGGCGACGGGGAAGGCCGAGGGGGCGGCGGGCAGCCGGTGCGGTGCTGTGCGGGGGTGCAGCGATGCGGGGCGACGGGGCGAAGCGAGGTGGCGGGCGGGGCGGAGCGGGGTGGTGCGAGGCGGAGCCGGAGAAGCGGGCGGAGTGGAGCGGGGCGTTGCGGGGCCCGGGATGATTTAACCATTCCTTGGCCTTTATTCGGTGCGGCGCCATCAGGGGCCGCTGTCGAGTCGAGTGGGGCTTCATGCATTCAAATTTTGGGAGGAATCGTTACCGCGCCCCGCCGCGCCCCGCTGAGGCCTCCGCGCGCCGCCCCCGCGCCACCCCCGCGCCGCCCCCGCGCCGCCCCCGCGCCTCCGCCGCCCCCGGGCCGCCGCGGCCGCCAGCCGGCGCGCGGATGACAAAGCCGTGTCACCTTACGGGCGGGGTGCCTGGAGTGCCTCCCGCGGCGCTTTGATTAGCAGCCACCGCCCCCTTCCCGCCCCGCCACGCCCTCGCCACCCCTCGCCTCGCCATCGGACTCCCCCTCGCACGGTGCCTCCGCCATTGTCAAGGCAACAGTCCACCACTGCACTCAGCGGCGCGGGTCTTGTCGCGCGCTTCGACAATCAAATTGGTTTATTTTATTTCCAAATTGGCGGTGCGTTTGTAAACGAGGGTTTTGGAGGTTGAGTGGTAAGGCATGTCTGCAAAGACCATCACAGTTTTTGTTTGCGATGCTAATTACATATAGTAATAATAATAGTAATAATAACAATAATAACAATAATAATAATAGAGGAAAGCGTGTTGAAGCAGACTCCAAAATTATGCGGTCGCTTCAATTAACAGCCCTTGAATGGAATCGATAGTTTTTCTTCACACGCGTGTAAATATCTACACTTCCCACTGGGAATTAGTTCACAGTGATGTGAAAAAGAAAGGGGTCAAAAATAATGAAATGAATGATTTTCTGTACGAGTTGTTGAGATCGAAATATGCGAAATAGTTTTCGTTATTTTGTTTTTATTAGTAAATGAAAAAGTGTTAATGGGCACATTTCGTTGCCAACAGCAAAATTATATGTGTATACCTGTACAAATGTGTATTTGTTGAAACCAAAAGTCACTGTTTAAGACAGGTTTCACTGTTTTACAGCGAAGCGCTCAAAATTTCAAAAATGTTTAATTCGTATTTTGCTCCACGGCTTTGTAAGTAGGAACCTAAATATTTTTTTCAAATTTAAATATAATTATACGGCAGATTCCCGCCTTGTTACCTACGGTGATAATTCTTAGTCACTACTTGTTCCAAATGCCAATTTTTTTCGACTAGGTTATAAAAATAATTCAAAATTAACGTTTTTTCTACCAGTAAAGGATGAACCAGAACATTTATATTAGAAAATCTTTAGGGCTTAATGTATCCTCCGCATAGAGTGGGAATTTCTCATTAGTTACTGTTTATCGGCATGTGGATCAAAATATTGGCGACTCAGACTGATTTGAACAGTGAGCACGTATGGGCATTTGAGATTTCCCAACGCGCGGAAATGTTTCGAAGTGCTTAATACTAGAAAGGTGTGGGAATATTAGTATTACGCTGAGCATTGAATAGTGATTGTCTATATGTTTCAGACCTGCTGTGTAGATTAATTTTTATTACAGCATATTGAAATTCTGTTTTATTGAACGGTTTACTGTTAAACGGGTGTTTGTTGTAATCTATGAGGCAGATTTTAACAGTTATTGCTGGGGCACATTTCAACAAAATTCAAAATTGTTTCTTTGCTTTCTAGTATTGATTTTTTTTAAATACATTACCAGGTTGTGAACAATAGGGAAAAAAATATGTATTTTGGTGTTTAAAATCGATGCAGTGCAAACATACATAAACACTAGTGGTACTACAACAGCGTATATTTGTACGCATTATTTCTAACTTTTGCTATTATGAAAATTCAGAATTATACGAAAATGAAACATGCATAGTTTGTAAACGTCCTTTACTCTATTCGAGAAAAATAATTTAAAGAAAAATTACTTTTTTTATCAGTCGCATTACTTCGTACATAAATTACGTGAAAACTACTAGTTTTTTCAAACAATGTTTCAATAACGTTTTTATGAGATTTATTGCTTAAAGCATATTTTATTTAACAAAAATCAGTACCATCTATATTGTACTTTTGCAATGTTATTGTTTGTAATTCTTGATGAGTTCACAAAAAATGGGACCAGAACCAATTCTTTTAGCGTCCTTTGCTACGTAAGAGGGGAAAGTTTCAGGAAATAACGTTGAAACGTTTTTGTGAAAATAATTGTTTTCAAATTGACCATATTTCTCGCAAAATTGCGCGAAAACTACATATATTTTGGAAAATTTTGTTAATTACCTTATTTCAAGATTCGCCTTTCAACAACAGATTTCATTAAAGACAGAAACATCTCCTCAATTTTGTAGTTGTAGGACAAGGCCGAAAAAAATTGAACTATTGGGATTTTCGAAAATCGGGTATTTCAACGAAAATGGGACAGGCATCATTTTAAGCTTTCTCTACGCTATCCGTGGACTGCGACTTCACCCGTCTATCGGAGGATAGACAGACAGGAAAACGGATAGATAGAGATATTTCGCCGTCAATCAATTTTTCGCAACCAAGGTCTCACAAAACTTGGATTCTGACTACTACACAACTGGTTAAAGCTAGTAAGTTACTACGTATAGGAACAAGATTATCCACTTTGGTTTTTACTAAATACAAATACAGATGTTAGAAAATAGTGTTATTTTTTTATCTTGCAGGATCAGAATTGAATGTTTTCGTGTGAGCTCCGAATGTGCCCTACCCACTTGGTAATGCACGGGAGCTTTTCTACCTCGGCATTGTGAAGTTAAAGCGACGGCTGCAGGGAGCCGCCGTGCGAGATTTCGGGGCTTACATATTTATTTAACATAATACAAAAAATAAAAGCTATGTAACATACTATAGGGAGAAGTGCTAGGTTTGGCTGTCATCACCGGCGAAGTTGAAATGGCAAGGAGAAAATCCCTCCCAACATGTTTTTACATTCGAGTTTAGCATCTTGCCTGAGGGAGGCCCTCAGAGTGGCAAGTGACAACCCATTCTCTTAACACTGGCTGTCTGGACTTATTTTCCATTTTTTGCCTGTGAACGGAGTCGAATTGAGGGAGTGTATAAAGCACGGCCTGTACCAAACATGTTTCAAGATTTTTCTAGCCCAAGTCGTGTGAATAAAAATTAAATACGTTTCAATAAGAGGTAATTCAGTATTCAACACTGCTCTGCCTTTCCAATTTTTTCCATATTACTTTTTACGGTTACTATTAAATTATAGATACAATTCTTTTTTCAATTTCATGTACATTTTTCGTAAACTTTTTCAAACTAGGTCACATGCATTAGAATTATTTTATACACCCTGTAATAAATATATATATTTAGAAACGAACTCTGCCCGACCTATCCAGGAATCCAGGGAATTTGAACATCCATTGTTTTCTGGGTAGTTGTACATCTTAGTTAACAAATGGCCTGAAACGTCTGTACATCAACATGTCCTGCTTCAAGTGACAGCCTGTGTCACATTGATACACTTGGCAGTATATGTGCCTGGCTCAAGCTCATTGGAATGGGGAGGTGTCGTGATTTCAGCTTCTCCAAAATAAATTATTTAAGTACTGGAAATGGAGGTCCGTGCCCCTACGCCCAGTACCGCACCAGCTCGTTATAAATGTACAGTTACGACGTCGTGTAACTAAATGTATTCGAAAAGTGAATTTAGATAAAACTCATAAAAAGTTATTTGGGAAGAATAATTTAGCAACAGAGGTTAAAGTCACAAAAACTTACTTCCGATGGCAATTGGAGCAGGAAAAATTTAATTCAAGTCTGGAACTCTAATTCTGGAACTCAAGAAAACGTGTGCAGATGATGTCCTCCCCTATACGTCACATTACAGTTTTTACTGTTTTTTTTACTAAATAAATCTAAATAAGTCTTAGTCGTCGTAAGGCACATTTTTAGGGAAAGACACTCTCTCAGAAACCATGAGGTAAAAGGTTGGAAGAAATTAGACAAAACTTAGATTTCAAAATTAGCGCTGTAAATGCACAGAAAACGGAAGTGTCTCGCTTCATTGACGAGAAGGTGACAACTTTCACAGTATTTCCGCATCCTGGAAAGGGCCAGCACATCAGGTCGCCCACTCCCTCAACGACGGGAAACGGCCTGCGATCTGTGAGAGCCTCCTTTTCCCTCTGCCTTCGCCTCTCCCGTGGCGGTCGCGGAGACACCCTCCCCCTCTCCGAAGGGCTCCACGCCGCTCTTTCGAGCCCTTACAGAATAAAGGGCTCCCGTTGCTCCCCTCAGGATGCCACGTCAAAGGAAATGGCGATACTTCATTTGTTCCCTCTAGTTTTGATACCACAACGGAACGAAGCGTTGATGTGTCGCTGTTTGGGTTTATTACTGATTATTCGATTATCGATACATCTCATATCGATTGCAGTCAATACATGCTTGTTTCCTAAGTTATTAGGGACTTTAAATACAGTGTAGCGTATAGAAATCTCTACCTTCTGCACAGGTGCTAATGCTCCAAAGCGATGCGCAACTCGAACGACACATGCGCAGAATATTGATATCGCTGTCAATTGGTGTAAGCTACCCTGTTAAGTCCCTATTTTCTCATGCTCTGCATTTTGCCTTACTAAGCGTTTAACACTACAAACAATAGTTTGAGTTTGAGTTTTGAACCATCAGACAAAACTACTGAATACTGTATATGAGTATAATTACATACATTAAATTAAATATGTTAAAAACAAGGTGTATAAAGTTTAGATTTCTTTGGTTTTTAAATATTGGAAAATGTCAGAAAGAAACATTTTAAAGAGTCTCGGACAAATTTACTTTATTTAAGTATAGAAAATGCTTTGCAGTTTCTTCATATCTAAAGACTACTATGTATCTGAAGAATTTGGAATGTAATGTTCTATGGACATCCATTTTTGCACAAACAAAATTTTATATTTTTCTCGAATAAGAGGTAAGAAATATACTACTTCTGTGGAGAAATGATATTTTTCGTGCATTTTACTACGTAATGACTCAAGCAAACGCTTAAAGATTTGAAAGTCTTTTTTAATATCTTCCAAAAATATAATGAATTATTTCAAAATAAGCATCATCAAAAATAATTAAGAAAGGTTAAATGAAAACCAATATTTAAAAATATTTACAATGCATTTCAAGTGTTCCCACTCCTATATCCATGTAAATAAAACAATAATTTCCTGTTTCGAACGGGTTGCAGTTACATGATTTCATTTTCTCTCGCATTTGTGCCTATTTCTTACACTTATTTGCGTTAATATTTGCCAGATTCGTCTCTTTGTAAAACATTCTCTACATTATCGGCAAACTTCACTCGAATTCGACCATCGTAATTCCCCTGGCGTCTCCTGTGGTCGAGAAGGCATCATTAGAATCTATTTACTTCTTCGTAGGCACCCCTACCTCTATTAAAATAATGGTAAATAATGTAAAAGTAACAATGAAACATTTGAGAACGTTGGTATTGTCTTGGATGGACCAACACCGGTAGTAGCGAATAATGCAAAAAAGTATGTGCTCCTGTAGCTCCACTAGATTGATTTGTAAATGGCTGGAAGCGTACCTCCTCGCTCCCTCCCACGCCATGCCAGAGGCGACGTGGCGGATCCCGCGACTTTACGGGGCCATTAAGTGCCTCCTAATGACCCCACGCCCCCGCTCCACCTCCTCGCTCGCGCCTCTCCCGAACCTGAGTTCCCCGGTAAATCAAGGCGTTAGTGACCACTATTGCATGATTAATACGGGCGTGGCGCGGGCAGCCGGGCGGAGAGGCGGGGCGGGGCGCGTGTCCACAGTGGCCGTCTCCTCTTCGCCTCCTTCTTTGTTTCTCCCGAGCGTTTACCGCTTTATAAAGCATAGATGAGTTTACACATCATAATGCGCTCCTGCACAGCTCACATTACTACCTTCCGCATAATTACAATCCCACCCGTCTTTAATATCCTCTCGTTGCACGCGCGTTGCAATGCCATACCCTTCCGTTAGGCTTACAAAACAGAGGAACGCATAAGATTATATAAATCTGTAACGAAATGGACAACAATTTTCTCAGGATTTACAATTTTTAGAAGGTATTTTACTGCATTTAATATTTCCATATTCTGTTCAATCGTAGTTTAAAATAATAGGAAAAACGTAGTATGTATCAATTCAAACATCTTCATGAGTTGACTGTGCTATTTTTATCGCTGAAATTGAAACAAATAGTTTTACCTACATCGGTTTGCATTCTGAACAATTGTATTTTTTTATATTCTGTATTCCTTGAGAAGTTGTGCTCCCCTGCATCATCCGTTTCTTTACAGGAGAAAGAAAATTTTACAGCGTGATATGCGACTCATTTTTGTAACTCTTAAAAATTTTTTTTTTCTGTCTCCTAACAACACAATTCCGTACGCGCTAGACGTTGAGAGCCTTGCCGCTCACTTGCTCCGCCTCGCTTATCTAATTACTCGGAATATTTCCTCTCTCGCGTTTTCGTGCCTGCCCGCCAAAGCGGTTGTTTGCGGCAACCGCCAAGGCCGAGATGGATCAGATACCAACTACCACTCGTCTCGAAATCGAGCTGGTGGGAAGCGAAAATGCTTCCCAGGGTGCCATTGTAGCACACATCCCCGTTGTCTCCAGGTCTCGGGGCTTGGCGCGGGCGTCAACAGCAGAAGGCGATAGGCTTGCCGATGTTAAAACGATTAGCTGCTCTGTTTAATATTCATTTGGCGTCTAGTCTAAATCAGGAGACTTCAGAAGGGGAGGGGGTCGCGAGGAGGGGAGCGGCGAGGGACGGCCAGTGACGGGCAGATGGCGGGGACCGGGAAGCGAGGGGTGAGGCAGGGAGGTGCGGGGGAGAGAAGGGTGGGACTGCGAGGTGAGAGGAGGTGCGAGGTGTGGTGGCAAGGGCGGGGCGGGGCGGCGAGGTCGGCGGTGCCGGAGCAGGGTATAGCGGGCCGAGTGGGAAGTGGCAGCAGCGCCGATGCCAGCGACGCCGATCCCCTCCGCCCGCTCTTGCACGGCATCAGATACACATAAAAATTCATTAAAATGTAAGAAATGAGGTCGAGAAGATGAAACAAGCACGCCATCCAAAATGCAAACAGGCCAGAGCTAAACGCGCTCTTGAAGAATGAGTTAATCTGGAGCCCGTCAGGCGGGACATGATTTTAATCTTGACGCGGCGCGCTTTCTTAAGCCCCGCGCGCGGGTAATTGCGTTAATAAGTCCATTGCGTCTTCCGCGGCGCCCCGCCATTTCCTCGCGCCTCCCCGCCCGCCCCGCTTCCTCGTCTCCCCGCCCGCCCCGCCCTGCGTCGGAGGCGCGCGCGCGCCGTATGCATAACTTACGGGCGGCGCTCGCTTCACTTCATTATTGCTGTCTAAATTCACGGCACACGGCCGCCTCCGGAACAAGTTCCATTATATAAAGAGCTGCTCCGGGGCGAAGAAGCCGAGATTGGCGCGAGGGCCGCGTCACCTGGGCGCCCACGCCGCAACTTCGCCCTTTTACAAGAATACAAATGACGTCCTAGAGCGGCGTCCGCCAGGTGCGGCCGAAATGAGCCCATCCCGCATGCGCGCGTCGCGACGTCTTATCCGCGCGACCGCCGCGCCCCGCGCCCGCGCCGCGCCAGCCCCGCCCACTCCGCCCACTCCGCCCCCACCCCCCGCGCGATTAATAAAAGAAGGCTGCGAGCGTCCGCCCCGTCCCCCGACGCACGGCCGGGCTCCAGCAACGCGTCGCCAGGCCAGGCCAGGCCAGGTCATGTCAGGCGAGGCCAGAACAGCACAACAGGGCAGGACAGGACAGAACAGGACAAGCCATGCTGAAAACTCGCGACTCTGCCCTGCGACTGCGAGAGAAGTGGCAACACATGATCTCTAGTACGCATCACGGAACAGGCGCAACGAAACCTAAATTTATGTCCTGGGCTGCTTGAGAACCGCAAGGGTCCGAGTGATGTTCCCGACAAGTGCATAACGCCTTGAAGAAGACCGTTTATGATAGATGGAGCCTCAGCTGCACCGCTCTATTTGGCGTTCCCGGAGAGTCAAGACGTTTTAGGTCCGTTCGAGAAACTGTCGCAAATTTCAAAATGTTCTGGGAAACAAAACCAAGGTTTCAAAATTCAGTGGCCCTTATAATCTCCTCCCCAATTTCCAGAGGGTCCATTATATTTTGAAATGAAAAATGCCTTAAATATGAGTATTTTTATACAGACAAGACGATTAAAATGTTTATCGCATGGAATATTGGAATTGATTCCATTTGGTTTAGAATAATACAAAAAAATGTCATGGTAGGTTACGTCAATTACTTTTCTGTGCCGCCGATCATTACACCTGTGAAGAGTATTAAGAAAATGATCTCTTACGCGATAACATGTTACTGTAACAGTTTAGGATTAACCACAAGGAAACGTCAACCTTCGCAATAAAAGAAATTAAATTCTATGATTTGCCACATTAAAGAAGAAGAAATGTACTTATAAGAACCTCTGAAGTTCTGGAGTCGGGCACCTACAATAAAGTCATTTAAAAATATCCGCTTACTGTTTGGAAAGTTTTAAATACTAAAATCGGCACTTCAAAAAAATAGAGACTTTTAAGGCTTTTTTAAAATTTGCAGTGTCCCATTTCTACAATTGAGACAAAGAAGAGAACACTAATTGTCCATTTCTGCATCAAGGATAAATTTCTCCACAAAAGTGAGGTGGCCTGAAGTCTAGCAAAACGTAGAATGGTCCCTTTGGTATTTGTAAAATTTCACATCTTGAAAAAAATTTAAGATGTGAAAGATTTTTTTAACCTTTGTACTGTAAGTATTGAAGGTTTTAACCTGCTTAAGGTTTAGAGGATGTTATGAATCCTTTCGTTTTAGTCTTGTCCGCTTACTACCTACTTCCATTGCTCTCTGTACAGTTAATGTATCGGGTATTACTAGATGGTCTTATGGTATTTGGAAGTGGGGTAAAGATGGCGTGATAAGCGTGGTGGTTAGGAGACACGTTTGCTAACCTGAAGAACCCGGGTTCAAATCCCATCAATCCGGCCATGCCCGATTCAGGACGGTCCTACGGCCTACTCGGCCTTCTTTCCAAATGATTACCAGTATTTACTGGCGTTGTTTGTTAAAAAAAACTCGATACATGAACTGTACAGAAGACCATGGAAGTGTGTAGTAACAGGAGAAGGCTAAAATTAAAGGATTCTTAACATCCTCTAAACACTAAGCAGGTTAGAACCTGTGCTACTTACAGTATAAGGGTTTTATTTTTTATTTATTTATTATTTTTGTCGCTTTTATCAATATGTCTCAACAGTATATCATATCTCTTAGGAACAAAGCAGGATACATAGCATTATGTAACTTAGAAATCATTATAAAATCTATAAATTCACTCCGCCTTGGGAGTACAGGACCTTGTCGTTGGTGGCGGAGCTTGAGTACCCCCATGACCCCGAGAGCTATGCCGGCGGTAGCGTAGCTACTGGAAGGGCCTCCCTTGCCGGACAGGTCAAGGGATAGGGGTGAGACGAAAAAGTACTCCAGAAGAGGACCTCAACGCCAAGAAGAGGATTTCGAGAAGAAATTGCTAGAAGAACCATGCATGAACATCGTTAGCGTGGAAAAGATGGTGAAGACGTCCTGGGTAGATGCAACTCAAAAGCCGTGGAAGGCAATGCATCTAGGGCGAGCAACCCGAAAAACTGCCCTGCAAGTTTGGAGGCAGTGAGATGGCATACCCATCACCAAACTAACCTGCATATGGGCTAGAAACCCTATCAGGCGAAAAATCAACTTCTCACAGACCGCAGCAATTACAACCGGACGCCCCATATACGACAAGGCAACGGAAAGGACATGATTACGGCTTAGCGGAACATTTACAAATAATGACTTGGAATGTTAGATCGTTGAAAGGAAAAGAGCAACGCCTAATTAATATAATGAAAGAAAAAGAAGTGGATATAGCCATGTTAACAGAAACAAAAAAGAAAGCTAAAGGCTCAATGGATTTAGATGATTATGCCCTTATATACAGTGGTGTTGATATCAATGAAAGAGCAGCATCAGGAGTTGCAATCCTAGTAAGCAGAAGATGGAAAAACCGAATTCACTCTTACTGTTGGATATCAGACAGAATTATCACACTGCGGACTAAAGTAGATAGAGGGTATATATGTTTCATCTGTGTATACGCACCAGAAGAGGGGAAAACCTTGGCTACAGAGGAATTTTACAACTGCCTACAAAAAACTCTCGACGAAATAAATAAAAATGATTATATTGTCATATGTGGAGACCTCAATGCCAGAATTGGAAATGCATCTATGGATAAGATAATTGGCCCCAATAACGAAGATACTCTGAATAAAAATGGACGCAAACTAAGAGATTTTGCATGTTTTAACAATATGAAAATAATGAACACTTTCTATAAGCATAAACGTATTCACAAGATGACATGGGCAGCACGTGGTCAAATTAGTACTATTGACTACATCATGGCAAACGATAAAATAAGCAAACTCTTTACGGATGTAAGAGCTTATAGAAGCTACGATATAGATAGTGATCACTTCGCACTTCTTGGAAAGCTAAAATTATTGAAGACATGGGTTAAAATCGAAAACAGCCAAACCTGTCCTACCCAAAAAACCTGGAAAGTATATCTACTAAATAAAGAATCTGTCAAACTGATGTACCAACAACGTCTGAACCAACATAATAAAACAATTGAAATTAGTAATGATGTGGAAGAAGAGTGGAGGAATTTGAAAACTATAATTGAAGTAACAGCATATGAAACACTAGGCTCTACTTCAAAGAGAACGAAGAAGAAAGGGCTTAAAATATGGAATGAAGAAATCGAAGAAGCTGTTAACGAGAAAAAGAAACTATATCTGAGATATCTATCTAACAAATCCTCACAAACTAAGAAGGAATACACCACAGTTTCCGACCACGTCAGGTACCTAACAAGAAAAGCCCAACAGGATTCATGGGATAAATATATAGCTGATATCGAAATTGACATACATGGACGGCAGAAAACAGCATATAAAATTATGAGACACCTTAACAGACAAGAGAAGGACATAGCAGATATACAAATAATTAAGCCAGATGAATGGCTTTCTTACTACAGGAACTTATGGACAAATAAGAATGCGAGGGATAATAATAAGAAGGAAGACAAAAATGAAAACCTCATTGAAGACAGCGTAGATCAGATAGAAAGGGAAGAACTGGAAGAGGCACTAAGTAAAATGAGAAATAGAAAAGCTAGTGGCAGTGATGGCATAAAGGCAGAAATGCTTAAATGTGCAACTGAAGAATTTAAAATAAGGCTTCTCCACTTCTTCAACCTATGCTGGAATAGAAGAAAAATACCAACCGAATGGAAACTCGCCGTAGTGCTACCTATTTTCAAAAAGGGAGACCGATCAATATGTGACAACTACAGAGGTATAAGTCTTCTAAACGTTGCTTATAAGATATATTCAAAAATTGTGACCACTAGACTAAGAAAAATTGCAGAAACAGTGTTGATGGAAGAACAAAGTGGCTTTCGTCAAGGAAGGTCCTGCACAGACAATATCTTCATCTTAAAACAAATTTTAGAGAAACACAGAGAATATAACAAGGAAACCCACATCTTGTTTGTAGATTACAAGAAAGCTTTTGACACTGTAGCCAGGCATACCCTCTTTGAAATACTAAGAAAGAAAGGAATCCCCGAACATCTTATCCTTGTAATTGAAAATATGTATAATAAATCTGAAATATGTATTACTTGGAAACCAGACCGAAAAGCGGAAGTGGACCAAGGCCTACGACAAGGATGTAGTCTTTCACCGCTACTGTTTGATATCTACATAGACGAAGCTCTTCGTGAGTGGAAGAGCAGATTAAAATTTTATAGCCTAGACCTAACTACATCAAAATTATGGACAATACTTTTTGCAGATGACCAAGCAATAATAGCAGAAGGAGAAGATATATTACAAAAAGCAACATATGAACTGCAGCGGATAATGGCAGAATATAATCTTGAAATATCAGACACCAAAACGAAAGTGATGGCATTCCAAGGTCGATACGCCCGATACGCTCAAAAATTGTAGTAAATAATAAAACAGTAGAACAAATACAACACTTCACATTCCTGGGAGCAGACATATCATTCTATGGCGAAATCGACATAAATAAGAAAATAGAAAGATTCAATCAAATGAATGGAACTATAAGAAGAACACTGAGTTCAAAAGTTAGAAGAGACACTCTCATTAAATTTTACAAAGTTATGTCAATACCAACCTGCTTATACGGGAGTGAAGTGTGGACAATGACAAATAAAGATATATCAAGACTGCAGGCAGCGGAAATGAGATTCCTTAGAGCGGTAGCGGGATATAGCCTTTTGGACAGACAAAGAAACACACAAATCCGAA
Organism: Gryllus longicercus; assembly: GCA_038098605.1. Taxonomy (NCBI): domain Eukaryota; kingdom Metazoa; phylum Arthropoda; class Insecta; order Orthoptera; family Gryllidae; genus Gryllus; species Gryllus longicercus. The sequence continues at coordinate 527,953 of JAZDUA010000397.1, read as the reverse complement.
ACGAGCTAAATGTAGAAAGTCTTGTAGAGAAAGTCACCAACTACAGACTCTCATGGCAAGATCACATGTTGCGAATGAACAACGACAGAATTCCTAAACAAGTGGCAAATTATCAGCCGAGAGGAAAAAAGAATATAGACGTCCAAGAATGCGCTGGAGGGACCAAAATTAAGCGGCGTAACAGGCATTATGCCTAAATACTTGAAGATAAGAAGAAGAAGAAGATCTATAAATTCTCGTGTAATACCTCATTACTAGGGATATTGGTGCCTCAAACATGTTTAATTTGATCGCTTTGTCGTTTTTACGTTTTTATAGATCTTAAATACTTTTATTTAAAAATCAATAGCTTTTTCTGCAATAAAACAGTGGTGTGTGCAACATACCGATACATCTGTTTTGTTCTACTAACTGCAAACAATTCATTCATACTTTGAATATTGTAAAATCATGAAGAATGAAACAGTTTTTCCGCTATAAAAACTATTAAATATTTGCTTTGCAGCTTGTTAATTCTTGTGTCTATCTTTAGTTCCAACGTACTGTGGAGTCCGTTTCGAGCCGTTTCCATAGATCGACGCTACACTAATCTCAAATTAGTATAACAAAAATACTGTTATACTAAATTTGCAACCAGTTTCCAAAAAAATCAAATAAAATAATAGACACACAATCAATTTCTTAATACAGGAAAACTATAATTGTTTTAAACCATGATCTAACAATTACATTTGGTTTCTATTGAATGTATCCCTACATATAATATGTTGGTACCTAAAAAAATAAAAACTGGGATTGATATTTAAGGTTTATAAGCGAAGGCTTAGAAAAGTTGAAACCAACGAATCAGAGGCTTACTGAACTGAGTGTGGGTTTGAGGGTTATATTGTTGTATTTGTTAAAGATGATCCTCTAGGAAAGGATGTTGTTTCTAAATATTAAAATTGTTATTCGACTTTATCCTAGAAGATAATACCAGTGAATTAGTGAAAGCAACACCTGGCACTTCACTGCATTTCCCGATGCATTTTTACCCTTCTGTGCTTAAGAATTTGTTTTTTAAGATATATATTAAATATAATTTCATGGTGTATTGATAGAAGACTAAATAAAAGTGATAAAAGTGTTTTGTAATAATGGAAGATTTTGTTGCTAAAAAGTGTTATATATTTAAACAAATTTAGTGTAATGTTTCATTGTTGAACAGCTATCCCATTTTTGAGAGATCTGTATGAAAACACTTCCATAAAAATAAGTTACCAAGTACGTGAAGTCCATTTTAACTATGAGAATGAATTCTGTAATCAATGTCTAAATTGGGGCTTTAAATAGGGAGACAAAATGGTTGAGAATTTCATTAGCAAAATAAACCGAAGAGATTTTTTTGTATCCATTTATACATGGACTCATACTACTCTGTGTCCTTTCTTCGTTTGCATTTGCCTTATCTTTTCTTGATAGTAGATCCATGGTTTTGTTGTTTTCTTAACTTTTCTCTGTCAAATAATAACGTCAATTCTGATCCTTTAGTAGGTTTCAAAAAGCATTGTTACCTACAATGCCCGAATAGTACGTTTGTATGCAATTAAATAACTCTGTAAAGACATAGGAATACCCAAAACGTAGAATATGTTTAGCGATTCCGAATGCTAATAAATCGAGGCAATCAAAAGTAAAATATGGGTTGTCTCCTACACGGGAATAAGGATCAAAGGCGAGAGAAAACGTCTTTCAGCGTCTCTTAAGTTCAGAAGAACGTTATTGAATTTGATCCCCAATGTTGTTTCGGGGGCTCCACCGACAGGTTCAAGATGAAACTTCGAGGTTTAAAAAAACTTGCTTGCACGACTCGTCTGTCCCCTCCTCTGACGAGAAGCCCTGGGGGCGGCAACAGAGAAAGACGCTTGCGCGAGGAGCGGGGCGCGGAACGCGGGGAGCGGGTGCCGGGTATGGTCGTGGGATCAGGAATTTGGGGACGGGGAAGGCATCGATGTAGTAAAGAGGCGGGGAGTAGCGGGTAGAGGCGGAGAGGGCGGCGCGGCAGCCCCCGCCACATTAAATAGTAAGGCAATCGGGCCAGTGGAAAACAGCACGCGGGCGGCCGGATGCTGCTGAAGAATGCATGCGGGGCGGGGTGGGGAGGGAAGGGGAGAAGAGGGAAGGGGCGGGGACAGGGCGCCGACCGCCTTGTACCATTGTACCGCGCCCGTAAAGATCGCCGCCGCCTCCCACAAACAGACACAGGGCTGCGCGGGGGAAGGAGCGCGGGTCGGGGGAGGGGCCCGGGCCAGCGAGGATGGCTCGGCGGCGGGGACGGGCGGGACGAGACGGGTCGGGGCGCGGGCGGGGTGCGGGCGGGGCGCGCGCGGGGCGGTTAGGAGCGCGGCGGGGCCCGAGGCCGTCTTGCGCGAAAAGCACGCGGAAAGCCGCGGGGAGGGGCTGCGAACCTGTATAATTCAGGCCTGCACTAATTGATACTAAATTATTAAGGCTAACAAAACAGTCGTCTAACAGTATCAATGCTTGTTTGACCTCATTTTCTGAAAACAACACAGCGCCACGGAGATGGGGAGGGGCGCGGGGCCGAGGAGGGGCGGGGCGGGGGAGCGGCGGAGACGCGTAAGAAAAACACGGCCGCGCAGGCGGCGGAGGCGCCATCGCAAACTTCATTACGGTAATAGATTTGATTTGCTCGGAGAGAAAGTCAAGCGTAGAGGAGCTGACGAAGTTAGAAAACGCAGGATGTCTTGCATAAATATCATTTAGGTTACGTAAAAACTCCGGATTGGCGTCTCCCAAACGGAAGCGCTTGTTCACGAATTCCGGACACTTTCGTGCCCATGATGAGATGGCATTACACGGCGCCCGCGAGCGCGCCGCGAGTTAGAGTGAGCGCGAGCAGGGAGGAGGGGCGGGCGGCACGGCAGGGCGGGGCGGGACAGGCGGGGGCGTGCGCTGATCACGCGGCCACGCGCACGCTTCCGACCTCTAACGCTCTCTAACGAGCCCGCTCCCCCGCTGTATAAAATCCTCGCGACATTTAAATATTCTTTCTGCACCCGCGCCCCTTGCGCCTCCCGCCTCACGCCTCGCGCCGCCGCGTATGGAGATGAGCGCGGCCTTCCCGCCCCGCCCAACCCGCCCCGCCCCCCGACTCCCGCTCACCCGCTCCGCCTCCGCGTGTGCAGGCCCCCGTCGCGGCGAAGGCAGCGCGGCAGCGCGAGCGAGACGCCGTCGAGTGCGCGGGCAGCGACAAGAGCAGTCCCGCGCCCGCCCCCGCCCCCGCCCCCGCGCCGGCGCCGGCGCCCGTCGACGGCTCCAGCCCGGCGCAGCCCGCGCCTGCCGCCCAGCCCTCACCCGCCGTCGCCGCCGTCGCCGCCGCCGCAGCCGCCGCCGCCGCTGCCGCCGCGGGCCAGCCGCCGCCGCCGCTGTCGGGCGGCGCGCAACCCGCGCAGGGCGCCGCGGCCGGCGCGCCGCCGGGCCCGCCCCCGCCGCAGCCGCCCCCGCCCCCGCAGCAGCAGCCGCCCCCCGCCGCCATGCCGTCTCCGGCCTCGGGCCTGCACCACATGCAGCAGCTGCTGCAACAGCAGCTCCTCAGCCCAGCGCAGTTGCAGTCTCTCATGCAGCAGCACTCGCTGTTCCTGCAGCAGCAGCAGCCGCCGCCGCCCCCGCCGCCCGGCGCCGCGCCGCAGCCGCCGCCGCCGCAGCCCACGCCGCCGCAGGCACCGCCGCACCCGCCGCAGGTGGCTGCCCCGCTCCTCACTCGCCCCCGCCCCTCACCCACGCCCTATCTCCCTCTGCACCTCACACGCTGTACACTTCATTATTTTGCCAAAGTCAGAATTCCGTATTCTCCGGAAGTATTAGTTCATGATTGCGTTCCAAAAATTCCTTGTTCAATCCTCCACGTTCTTTTATATTTTTTCCACAAACCATAAATTTTCACCTATGAGGGGAAAAACTCATTTCGAAATCTTGCCCTTACCTCGCATCCTTTACGAAGTATAGCAACTTCTGCTGTAACGAGGCCTCTGGTAGCCGACCTGGAGGATCGGGGCCGCGGGAGCACGATCACTCAAAGAAAAACGAACTCGACCGCCGCTGGACCGGGGCGGCGCGCTCCTTTCAGCGTACGCCCACTTACCGCTGCCCTCGCGCCCCGTCACCTTTTTGCACACCCCTCCTCGAAAGAGGGGGGGTATGTTATTCACCGAGGTCTTTTTCCCGCCCTCGTCACTTTTGAATCACTCAACGTCATTTGGTGTTCGACGAAGCAAATTAACTCTATTCTGTGTGAGAGAAATACGGGATGGATTCTGTGTGAGAGGAATGCAGAAACGTGCTTAAAATCAATATAGTGGACACTAACAAAGTAATTTGTTCAAGAGTCCAAAGCCAAAGATTTATGAGTATATCTGAATCATTTGAAATAAAACAAAGACTGGAATAATCCATGGATCTCAATCTTATATTATCTTAATTTCACTGCGCATACATCGTAAAGATATATTTATTGATAGGATATATAATATTAGTATTTGCAACCGTTAGATATTTGACTAACAGGTTACAAGAGAAATGAAAATATTTTGATCCTCTTGAGACTGCGCTTTCCGCACGGGGAGAGAAGTGTAAAGACATTTGAGAAGGTTTCCGCGACCAGAACCAACCAGTCACCATTTTATGTGGAGAAGAGGACGCATTTGTTCGATGACATTCAAGCGTCGGTGGCCCCAAACTCAGAGAAAAATTTGAACAGACATTGCTTTCAGAAACAGAACCCCCACTATCATTTTTCCTCGACGAGGTTGGGAAGGTTCTAGGTTTTTAAAAGCTTCTTGTAATACGTATGCTCCCAGCAGACTTTCTTCGAAAAATTAATTTGTTCTATGAGAGAACCTTTACATCGAAATGACACCTTCTAGAGCTGCAGTAAATGGTTAATGTGTTCAGAGCTCAACATTTTCACAGGAGAGCTTTCGAGATGTCCCTGGATAAAAAAAAGAACTTCGCTATGTCTAGAACTATAAGAAGCTACTTGATTAATACTGCAAATGAAATGAGAGATGTATCCCTTTTTTGTCGACTTCCTTCTATAGAAACACGTTTACACCTCCATTATTTGTTCTTCTGTGCATCAAGGCACTCTTCCACAAAATATTGATAAACTTCATCTCATAAAGTGCTTCCCCTTTGCGATATTGCCATTACGTTAATTATTTTGTAATGAGTGAAGATATAGCTTATAAATTTACATCGTAGCTTATTTTAATGGAAAATTCTCCAGAAATTAGAGACTGGAGGCAGAGAGGAACTGGTCAGAAATTTTAATCATGGATATAATTATATGTAAACTTCCAAAGATTGGGTCCAATTCAGTGCCGCTCTCTGACATGGGATCCATCGTGAGTTCTTGTTTTCTAAATTGTGTCAACCAAGTTCAATTCTTGTAATTTTGAGGAAAACGCGAAAAACTTATCATTCATAAAGTTAGTAAAATTCATAAATATTCATAACATTCATTAACATTCATAAAACGTGGACTTGGCCGGCTTTGGAACTAATATCAGATGTGCTCATCAGCACGTACTTTCTCGTTTTATACGTACTGGTTACGTTATTTTAATATTAAATGTACCCGCAAAAATATTTGCCCAGCCCGGAATTCTGACCCAGGCACATAAGTTCCACAAGCTAAATGTATGTACTAAATCGCCTGGCTGTTAACAACACTTCCGAGGCATCAAAAAGAAAGATCTTTTACAATAATCTAAACGTCAGAGCTGTTAATGAAAATTGGACATATGCCATAGTATGAACATAATCGAATAAAAAAAGAAAGAAAAAATAGAGCCGATATTGTGAAAACAAATGTTTAAGTATTTATTAAGAAACCCCTATAGTCAAAATGCGATCTTCCTGTGGTGCGATCTCGAATTCAATTCCTGGTCGGTGCAAAAATATAGTTCTAGCTTTTCTTTCAAATCGTCGCAGTTTCCGTTGGTGTGTGACGAAGGAAAGATCAGACAGGCGGAGTTTCCTAGTAACGGTAAAGAGAATATGTCATGTTCACCTCGAGTCTCCCTTACCCTCCAAGCGTGGGGAACCCAGGCCCAGGCTTGCGAGACACTTAGCTAACAGGCGAATTCGGACAATCGATCGAAAATGCCAAATACATACATATACTTCTTAAATTGTCACTATTTCATTCCAAATTACATGAAAACTATTCATATTGTCAAAACACTGTACCGGATATTATTTTAATATCTAAATTTGAAGAACAATTTAATTAAGAAAAATCTCTACCTTCAATAACGTAGTTGTAGGAGGACGGTGACTAAAATATTTTTAACTTCCGCAATTTTCGAAAATTCACAAGTTTTAATGAAAATTGATCCTGCGGCATTATTAAGCGTGCTTTTCTCTACTGTAAAAGTTGTAAAGAAAATATTTGGAGCCATTTCTGAGAAAATTCCAAAAATATCTTAGGGACTTCATGTAACGTTACCCCCAAAAAATCAAATATCCCTTTCGAATTCGAACCTATTTTTTGGTATCAAACGCCCACAAAACGTGAATTCTGACTACTCTACGTATTTGAGAAAGTAATTTAATACATATAGGTGTAAGAGAAACCTACTTTTCCAGTATCCGGGACTCAAAAACTGTGTTTATGCCAAAATATCGGTGCTTTTCCCCTGCAGTATAAAAATAATTTCTTTCTAGAAAGTAGATTCAAGAAAGTAAGTTTCTTTAGTGCTTGTAAAAGTAAAGGATATGGCTTATCCAATTTCAAAACTAAGTCCTTCAATTGTATACTGTTTCTTCTTATTACTTTTTATCTAAAAAATTGCAATATTTCAAGAGAAACGTTTTTATTTGTCAACGAATGGGGTTATAGACTTGGAAACATTTTTTTTACATTTTGCATCTTGTGCAAATTTTGTTTAGATTTTTAATGTGGATGATTTTACACTTACCATTGTGGACATTATGTAATAGAGCTAGTTGAAAATCGTGGGTTTGTCATAGCTAGTTTTGAAACTGAACTCAGATTTAATTACTAAAATATTTAATAAATTTTGTTCAATATATTTCATTTTTAAATCTAATATTAATGAACAAAAACTTTTATTGTTTGTTTCATTTAATGCATCTTCATTATAGAGTGATTATTCGCATTGAAGTTTTCATCCTCTTCTCCCTGTAAACCCCATCCACCCTTTTCGCATTCCCTTTTTCTAACAAATATTTTATTTCAATTAAAAATAACATTTAAAAATATAATTCATATCCCAGTATTGTGAAAAGTGATGTTCGTGTCCATTCTTACTTATGCAGAATCATTGAACAAATAGGAAAAATTAAGAAGTTATATAAAATATTAAAGAACATATAGGTAATGATTTTTAATGATTGTCGCTTACGTGGGATGTGCTTAGTTGGGATACAGAGTATCTTTACTTAACTTTTTTATCTTATTAGCAAACCTATTTTGGCACAATACTGGCTATTTCTATTGAATGGATGTCACCAAATAACTAAGGGTTTGACGTGAAGATAGTGGATAGCGTAGTAAAGATAGTACATGTACGGAGAAGCAATGGCCAATCATGAAATTTTTAAAACAAAAAACGACACTAACATTTTAATATACTTTAAAATATTGATAATGATTTAATATATTCATCAATGTTAGCATACAATATTTAATCATTTAACACAAAAAACAGATCCAACGTTAATTCTCAACAAATTAATAAATAAAATTAACTTGTTCTCAACAATATTTACTAAAATCCTACGTCTCATGCGTAATCGCGACAGCTGACACATTTTACAAATGGTATTGAGAAATACAGTATGCAAACAAACTTAATTGTGTAATATCAATGATTGCTATCTTCAACGACCACCTGCCAGTTATTTGGCGACATGTTTCCACTTTCTACTCCGCCCCAACCTGCAATGCGTGTGCGCGCCTCGCCTCGCTGACTGCGCGGTGCTCTGTTGCAGGACCCCGCGGCCGATCACCCGGCCACGGACCGCTTCGGCTACCTCACCCTCAAATCGGTGGTAAGTCGCCGCACCAGCCGCCGGCCGCCATTCAAAATCGCGCCGAGCAATCGCGTCATTGGAATATTGCCCATGCCGAACCGTCTCGTTTAAAAAGAGAATTATCCTGGAAAGAAAGTTAGGAAAGGGAGCACATTTTGCCATCGGGTATTTCGCGGTATTTCGCTAAAATCACTTGCCGGCTACGTAATAACCCTGAATAAAGATCGATCGATTTCGATTTGCGTTTTCCACTTAGACGTCATCAATAATGAATGTAAAAAAATTAACACTAATATCAGCTACAAAAACAATGTCAAACGTTTTAAAAGATAACATGTGGACTACGAGACTTCTTATTTTTCAAAAAGCCTTGTTCTCATGAAGCTAAAACAGAAATTCTCCGAAAAAGGGTCGAAGAAAAGCAACACGTAGCAACAGGTTCTTATAAAATAAAGTTTTAAGTAAATATCTATTTCTTAAATCTATCGATACACGTTAATAGATGGCAATTCAAACTCACAATAACTAGACAAATAAAACCTTTTTTTAAAGAATTTTATTGAGACACTGGAAAGTTCTAGTAAAACGGGGACGGTCTCGGATAATATTAGGTCGATGGGGAACCCAACATCAGAACTGAGTTCAATCGGATTAAGAATAGCGTCCTATTTTCTATGCATTCGTGAATCCAAAATCTTGCGAAAGCGTTGAGGAGAGAGAAGTTGCTCGCGACCGCGTCCGCGCCCTCTCCGGAGAAGGACGGCGGGTGGGAGCGGGTTCGAGCACAGCGCCGCTGTTACAGCAACAGCAGCAGCTGGCCGAGCTGGGGCGCAAGCAGCTGGAGCAGGCGATGCAGCAGCTGCAGGAGCAGCTGCAGCTCAACCTCATCCAACAGACGCACCTGCTGCAGGCGACCGACAAGAAGAAGGCGACGGGCCCGCTGCAGCAACTGGCGCTCCAGCAGCAGCAGCTGATGCAGCAGCTGCAGCTGACGCAACGCCAGTACCTCCTGCAGCAGGGTATAGGCCTCCAGCCGATGGTGCTGGCGCAGGCCCAGGCCCAGGCGCAGGCGCAGGCGCAAGCCCAGGCCCAAGCGCAGGCCCAAGGCGCAGGTAGGCCCCGCACCGCCCCCGCGCCCCCGCCCGCGCGCCCCTGCAGCTCTGGTGGGGATGGTGTGGTGGTCCGGCAGCCCTCCGCCCCTCCGCCGCCCGCGCCCCCGCCCCCGCCACAGCCCGCGTCCCCGCCCCGCCCCCGCCACCCGCCCGCGCCGCCGCCTCCGCCGCGCCGCCGCGCCTCCGCCGTCGCCGCCGTACCCGCCTGCTGCTGGTCCCGCCGCCTCCGGGTGCCCCCGCCGCTGGGAATGCGATGAAGTGGCCCTCCGTTGACAAGCGACGCTACTCGCAGCGACGATCCTTCCCCAACGGCAAGCCGTTCGGCTCAGCTCTGCTCGGCCCAGCACGGTACGGAATAACACGGCACGGCGCGGCTCGGGGCGGCACGGCATGGCGCATCTGGGTGCGGGGTACCCCTTGAAGCACGCCATGGAGAGCTGGGCTCTGGCTGTAGGCATCATCGTGACACATGCAACCTCCAAGAGGATTACGCTAAATTGCATCAACTTCAACTATGCCAATTCATTATCGACTGAAACCTCAGGAGATGGCTGGAATTCCAGAACTGTCCCGGAAACAAAATGGAATTATGTTACTCCACATGCCGTGAAATAAACGTACTATAACACGTATAAACGTACGTATAATACGTACTAAAACAAACAGTACTGAATTCTTTGAGAGAAGATGGTTTGATGACGTTTGAAAGGAAAACCTGTATCTAAGTCATAAAGAATTAGGAAATTCTGTTTATTTTCAAATCAGTCATGTGCCTGAAAACATATCGAAAATGAATTTTCAAAACACTGTTTGATTGCGAGGATGTAACATTTGCCATGTCATAAAATCAGTGCCCTGGTGACTATGAAAGTACGTGGAAATAATTTCAAATGAAACATTCTAAGTAACAAATGGTTAAATATATAAAGTAAGTACTGTTGTTCATAATTTCACGTGAATCTATTGGTAGTGCATCAGCAGCAATCTTGATATCAGTACGCTGATTTGTTTCGTGCTAAAGGAGTCACCTGAAGGAAAATTAGACGGTTATACACTGATCCTCTATCACTCAGCATGAAGCACTGAGAGACCATTCTCACAACATAAGTACATGAACGCATAAAAGCACGAAAAATTTCAAATATATGTATATTGAATGGAATGTACAATAATATATCTCTAATGATATGATTTTGGGGGGGGGGGTTGGAAAACAAGTAAATGATGATATTTACAGTACGTTGGCAAGAATTTTCTGAAAAATTATTTCTGAAAAATTATAGGCAGTAAACAAAGGTTGCAATTTATAAAAGAGACGTTTTGTTGACATATAATTATTTTACTTGGTCTGCAAAGCAAAATGAGATGAAAGAAGAAACATTTTTGAATACCTGACCATTGGCTTGAAATCAAAATGAATACACTAAATCAGTGTTGTTTCAGTTCATATTTTTCAAATTTGTTAACATTGTTATTGAAAATTGATCATCTTAATTGAACCAAATATATATTTCTATTACTATATGTATTATCTGTGTCAAATACTATATTACAATTGATTTATGTTTCCAATATTTTGAAATGAAATTTGAAAAATGAAATTTCTTTGGAGAAGAAAAATATTCAAAATGTTTTTTGAATATCAGAATGAAGCAAACTAAAAGAGGTATTAAAAATGCTCAAGATCATTAGGTAACATTTAAACTTTTGACAACTAGTGAAAAAAAATTGTAATTGCAAGAATGAAATATACATTTCAGTGACTGAGAAATGTTGTACTCCAACACTGAAGACTGAAGTTTGAAGGAATTAATTTTTCTAATGTTTCATTTTCTATTTTATGAGATGTAGTTTACATAAAACAGAGCGCAAAACAGTATTTCAAATCAAATATACATTCAATATTTTAATGAATTGATAAGAACGAGCAGATCTGAAAGTATAATAGTTACCATGCAGACAATAAATTGTGTACTTATTAAATTGTTTATTTTTAACTATTACATATTTGTAGTAAAGATTTTTATAAGCAATGCAACAAAAAGTTATGTTTTAAGCCTACATTAACATTACATGGTGTTCCAGTTAATTGAGAAATACAATCATCCCGAACAAAATATCAAAACCATTTTTAAAAGTTGCTTTCAAGAAAACTACAAAGATATAAGATCACACTTAGAATAATTTGCTGCAAATAGTTGATGGATTATAAAGGATTTTATTGATTATTACTTTATTATAAAATTGCTGCATTTCGCTGTGATTACTTATTTTAATAACTCATATTACTCCAATAACCAGAAATTGATAAATGAATAAAGAAACAATAAAGTAATTTGTGAAGCTTTCAAGAAAAGTCCATATTTGAAAAACCTTAATACATGGTACTTGAGAAACAATTATCTTAACACATCTCACAAAAATATGATATAATTGAAAGGAAAAACTTCTCACTTCATCAAGACTGAGGAATGATCTTGATATTGACAAGTAAAATAGTTGAATGTCGAATTGAGCAATAATAAAACAATCAGAAATACTAGTGTCACAATTCTAAGAGGTATCACTCCAGTATTTTATACTACATGATACTCTTTGCTAATACAGTAGAATACAACTATATTAATAAACAAAATTCCAAGCAGGTAATATTAAGCTATTCTCTTTGCATTACAATAAGTTGCAAACTAGTATATAGTGAAGAAGAAAGATATAATTTTTATATTGTATAGAAAAAAGAAGTGTAATATGTACAACATATATTACTAGTCATTTGTAAGAACTCTTGCAGATTAATAATTAGATCTTCTACTTCCACAATGTTAAGATTGATCTTTCTATTGCGCACTGACACACTGAAGGCCAAGACAAGTTTCTTGAATATATAAAATTAATGAAATTAAACATGTTTCCTGAAGAATTCTGAAATATCAATTATCATTCCATAAGATTATTAGAAGTGTTACAACATCGGAGAAAAATACACCCTAATATTCTTCATGATAGTTATGAAAATTGTGAATGAATTGAAAGTAATAGGAAATTATTATGAAATGGAAGACAATGTAATCATGTGGAAGATAAAATTGCCAGAAGAAAGTAAGTCATCAAAATATTTAATATTTTCAAAAAAATATCATACTATGTTTCCATTTATAACTAAGCAACTGCAATCAATAGTATAAATAATGAATAAATAAACAATGATAATGGATTATGAATTTTTAAACACAGTTACTGTATAATATGAAATATATATATATATATATATTTGTTGGAAAGAAAAAGAGATGTATAGGCACTATCTGAAGGTACTATCAAAAATAAATCATCGCTTTCATGAGGGAACATTGTTGAGAGAATGAATTAAAGAAGCTTTTAAACCCATCAACCAACAAGCAAGAGTACATGGAGTGAACAATTATTAAAATTTCAAAATGTTTATCTCAGTTGTTGAATCCAAAATATGAATATATATTTAGAAATATATATTTAATTTGCAAATAAACTTATTATGTGTGAAATATTCTGCACCTAATGACAGAGAGTATAAAAATTATGCTATTTAAAACAACACATATTGTACTTGTGAATGAGATTTCATTTAACCACATTTCCTGGAAAATGAAGAATTCTTGAGTTCCTATATATAAAATTTACAATGTGGAAGGAATGCATTATGTGATTGCAAGATAACTTTAAAGTGTATGGGTGCAAGATTTGTGTTGATGCCATTCTGTCCAATTTAACTGACACAAACATAAACATATTCAAGTTTATGAAGACATGAAAACAAGAATCAGTATTTGCACAACATTTACCACAACTTCAATTTCCATTAAGATAGTAATGTACACAGCTCTGGGCAAAGAGGCATTATATAAAGAGATTTGAAGAACCTGTAAAGCCTTCAAGCTCAAATGGAAAATTCTGTAGAAGGTACGTTGTGTAACTATTTCATTTTGCCTACAGGCTCTACTTCAGATCCTCTCAATGGCCACTTTCATGAAGCCAGGGCCCGGTGCTGACCGGTTGTGGTTGGAAGTCCGCACTTCATGGGTGTCTGTCAAGAAATCTATGCCTCATTGGCCAGGGCTGCAACATTCTAAAAATGGCAAAATTATCGCACATTGCACCCAGCAGCAAGCTAGAGAAGACTCTGGAAAATCTCTAGCTTCTACTGTATTTGCAGACCTTCCCAACAAATGTGGAGGGGCGGAGTTGGCTATAAATATTGGTGTTCACTTACAATTTCACAAACAAAATAAGTTTTAAAAAGAACATTTAAACTAATATTTTGATATATGTATTATTATATATTTATACACCCAACATCCCCCAGAGCTGTACAAAAGGCAAAAAGGGTTTTTTTATGATTCGAAACAAAATTGAAAAAATGACGGACACCCACTGCAGTGCGGAGTTCTTATTGAATTTCTTCTGGAACATAATATTTTAAAAGCGTGATATTAATAAGTACCGTTAATGGTGTTGAAACAAATTACCAGGCAAATACGTGTATATATAAGAGCTTATTGCATGCAAAGCAAAATTATTGTTTAAAAATACCGTTTAACCGTGTTTTTCTTTTGGGTGACAGGTTTAACATCAGGAGAACTTCCTAACCCTTGGAAAGAACAATTGCCAGAAAGCCATGATGGCCATCACAATCCTAATGCACACAAGAATATTCCAGGCCTAAATGGTATGTATGATCGGGAGATAAATTGATTTTTCAGCATTCATACATGGAAACTAGTACTTGCCTTCACTGTTTATTGACTAGAAAGTCTTGTTTTGGGGCAACAAAGTCATGACTAAATACCATTATTGTATTTCTAGGAAGGTGCCGCACAAAATTTAAACGTTTGCAATTTTCCAAAAATCAGGGATTTCAACTAAAATTAAACCCACATAATTTTTAAGAGTTCTTTATACTATCCGAGACAAAGTTTAATAAAAAAAGTGAACCGAATTTTGAGAAAATCTTCAAAATGTTGGGGCTTCATGTAAAGTACCCCCGCAAATCAAAATATCCATTTCAAACTCGAGGGGTCCCGAGTTACTTCAGATCGATCGGGGAATATCAATTTTGAAAACTTAAGTCCGAACGGTTTAGGGGCTTGCGTTGGCCACAGACGGACGGACAAACAAAAACGTTTTGCCGTCAATCAATATTTCGTTGTCAAGGATGTATAAAAAATGGATTCTGGCTACAGAACGTGTTAGAGGAAATAATTTACTACAAGGAGGACAAGATTTTTTCCACTTTTTCGTTACCACGGCCCGGCAATAAGTTTTTCTGTCGAAAAATCGCCGTACGGAAGCAAGTATTACGCAAGAAAGCAATAATCTGTTACATACTTAAACAAAACACTGGGGGACATGAATCAACATGGCTGTCGGCTCGCTTATTGAGAATGATCCCTATATTATGTACTTGTAAGTTTCCACGTATTGCAGACAAAAATTATGTACGTAGCACATATGAAAGAGTTTTTGATGTATTCATTTCAAGATGTTGGAGTCCTGTCGCCTCACTTCCTGGTATTAATAACGTGATTTTTATCTTCTGTCATTCATTATAATTCTTCTCTTTAAAAAATAAAAAGGTTTTGTACATTCCCCTCCTAAAGCAGCCGTTTTTGTACAGTTATCGTCCGTAATGTTGAGGTTTGCCCGACTAGGATGTTAAAAACTTTTTACCAGTCTCGTTATGTAAAAATGTGCAAATGTACTGTGAAATAATACGCAGAACACGGATGATTAGATTAAGACAGCTTATGATCCCTGGTGACCAATGAACATGAAAGCAAAACGTATTGGACCATCAACGCTTACGTTGCGTATATAAAATGAGACGTATGTCGGCAGAAAGGAAGTTTTGGTACTCGCTTTATTACTGATAAGATTCAGCTACTTTAAGAGGTAAATGTATAAAAGAAGCGTTGTATGTACCTCGGACGAAATATGATTGTTTTTGGTCTCGAGGTGATTTAACAATACGGTTCAAAAACCTTCACACTTCGACCTTGTTAAATAAACTATTATTCAAATTCAAGAAATCAAACGTATGCCCCTTAGCTATTATAATTCCAGTATTAAATATATGAAGTGTGTTTCACGGATGTTCCAAATATTCACGAAAAACGCAATAGTTAGGTTCTGAAGAATTCAATTTTCTACCAAATTGTTTTTGTTTCGGTAGTTCTCGTGGCACAGGTTTGGGGCACTGATTTGGTATCTCTGTGAAATTAGAGCGTAGGTTTCCGCGGCCGGAGTCAGTATTTACTAGGCTGTCCGGATAACGCTGCGTCCATGGCGAAGGTGCCGACGTTTCGGTCGACATTCTGCTACCTTCCTCAGGGCGTAATGTCATGCGTTAACATTACGCCCTGACGAAGGTCGCAGAATGGCGACCGAAACGTCGGCACCTTTGCCATGGACGCGGCGTCACCCGAACAGCCTAGTAAATATTCTGTGAAGTTGCTGACCCAATTTTACATCTGTAGCAGGAAGTTTTGTACAGTACTGGCGTTCGCTATAGTCACTGAACGTACTATATACAAAATTACGAATTTGAAACACCTTCCTAGATTGTCAAAACGACTAAAATTTTAGAAAAGATACGTGAATTTGCTAAACATATGAATGTATATAAGAAATTTGAAACATCAAGCAGTTTTACTTTATACTTTTGTAAGCTACTTTTTTGGTTCTTTTGTCAGTTTACGCTGTTTAATATATTTATTCATAACTAAATTAAATTAAATGATCTATTTTATCCTTTATTTCTATGTAATTTTCTTATTTATACATTTATGTACTAACGTTTATGTACATACAGTCAAAATTATCTAATTTTAACCGTGGTATAGTTTTCAACAAAAATATATTTGTTTTTGTAAAATTTAAATGATTATCGTTCGTAGTAATCTTAGAATACCAGTCACTTGGCGAGTGGGCCTAACGTAAGGGCTAAAATATATAATACAATGCGAGTTAATACATATTTTCATCCATATTGTTTTGATGTACTGTGTGCAAAATTAACAGCGTTTTCTGAATGAGTACAGGTTCCACGAGAATTGCTACCACAACACCTGATAGTGTCCACTTTTGCCACAAAGACAAGCATGCTGAGATACAAAGATCTGCGCAAGTTTTCTTGCTTTTTCCTTTAACCCCCTTTTTTTACCTAACAGTTTGATTTTGAATAAAAATTAGCGCAATCGCTGTTTTCAAACTCTCAAAACAAGAAATTTTCCTTCCCGGTTTACAGACCGGTTAGGTCGCCGAATGCGAGCAATACATTTGATTTCCTGGTAATTGACAGTATTGCAGGAGACTTCGTAACTGAAGAAATAACAACCTTCCTCCCATTCATCTTGCATTGCAATCTGAAGAAAATTTGCGCAAATAGTGTATAGCCCGACTAGAGCGACAATTCTGTATTTCTTCTCAAAATTTATAATAACCTTGTGGATGAGTTAGGAGGTAACTGACAAGTTTATTTGTGTATTGTCATTAATTCTGTTCCTTAATAATCAACTTCTGTGTTTCAGGATTGCTTAACTCCATGGGAATTGGCCGAAGGGACAATTTAAATGGAGTCACAGGATTATCTGATGACAAATTAATTGAAAACAGTGGAGAGAAAATGCATCCACTATATGGGCATGGAGTTTGCAAATGGCCTGGCTGTGAAGTAATTTGTGATGATTTCCAGTCATTTCTCAAGTAAGTGTATTATTTTGCAATGAACTGTTTACTTTTCATTAAACAATTGCATTCTCATAAAACACACATTTCTTTGTTTTATAAGTCTCTTTTTGTTCACATATTTTAATAACGCGTATTAAATTATGTAAACCAATTTGTAAAATACGCCATCATATTTTTCATTTGCTTTTGTTATTGTGTTCTGCTTTTGTTATTGTGCTCTTTAAAAGCTCATGTGGACAAGATTGCGAGAATTTTGTCCTTATCACATTTTATTTTTAGTTATAATAAATTTTCCCCTTAATTAGGGATAATCAAAGAGAACTATATTAAATCTTACATATTGATTTTAATTATATATTTAACATCAAAAAGCAGTTAAAACTATGAGACGTACTAAGGGAAAAATATCCTCATAAAATGTGACATTTTGGGACTTTATGCAGTCTCATCCTTAGACAGGAATGCCAGAATAAGATGTACATTACAGACTCAAAAGATATATAAAAAGTTACAAGAACATTAAAAAGTCAGTAGAACATGTTACAATGTACCTTTCATTTCTCTTTTGAATATCCTGTAAACATTCCTTCGAATCTGTTCCTCACACTGGTTGGCCTGAAGGAGAGACGATATCCCTTTTCTGAACGCTTAACATTTAATTTGATCACGTATTGCCGGCCTTAAATGTCGTGTACATTATTACAATACATATATTTCTCGGGAATACATTTTCAAAGCAAACTACGGGACGGTAGCTTTCAAATGATTGCATTTATTTAGAACAACTTGGGGTCTTTGTGGGTAGATGAGGTGACTGGAGGTTAGGCAATCGCCCATGCGCGCCCGTTTGGCCATGTCGCTACCCGGGCCCCATTGCGCAAGCGCTTCTTCGCTAAAACTCCGGATAAATTCGTCGAAAGATAGCGTGGAAATTCGTCAGTGTCATTCCTCTTGCTTGATCTGTATTCAAGTAGGAGGGGTCAAGTCTCTAAGTCACTGGAAATGAAATTTGAGTAAAACGTTATGTATTTCAAGACAATGATGAGTATCAGAAATGAGAAAGTATTTTTAAGTTCGCTTAAATTGTGTATATATTGTTTTTGATTCCTGTATCGTATATTATGATGTAGTTCAGAATCTGCTAGCCCCATCGCTATCGAGTTTTCCTTCCTTGACTTTTATTCACGCAACAAATTGTGAAACGGTCTCTTACTTTGCTTCTCGAAAACAAATGTTAGTGTTTTGTCTTCTTCTCAATGTTATATGGTTTCGGTGATAAATAAATTTATGCACGTTGTTATCACGATCTCTTCATCATCTTACCCCTCTCTTCTACCAAGTAGGATTGCGGGTCCTACGTTTGTAAACCTCAGAATAACTTACTAAATTTTGCTAAAAATATTTAGAATTATTTTTTGCGTGAGGTGTTCATATAATACGAAATACAAGCTCAAAATATTCCATCATTCCGATACTCTTGAAAAAGAAAGTGATTTAAAATGCAAATAGTGCGTTTAAATTAGGGATTCCCAACTATTTCTTCTTTCGGCCCCTTTTGAAGGAATGCTATGCTTCATCGACCTCCCCTTTCCCCTATAATATACAGCAAACAACACAATCAAAACACAAATAATTCCATATAAATTACTTGTTACCATTTCGATAAAGAATATAAACACAAATTTGGAAGAAGTGATTTATTAGATTTATGTTATTTTTGAACAATTATAATGTTCAATATTTACACATGTAAACACGATATTTTTAGATTTTTGAAATTTTATATAAGAAAATATTAATTATGAAGACCATTTCATTTATATATTGTGTAATCAATAGATCTTGATTTGACCTATTATTCTCTGGTCATATTCGGCTTTCGACCCCGTATCATTATTGCCCCCCCCCTTTGAATTGCATCGACTCCCAGCTTCGTTACCATACCGCTGGTTGGGAACAACTTGTTTGAGACAATGTTTGGCCGCGTTTAATAATAATAATAATAATAATAATAGTAATAATGTCTTTATTAATGGCGAGGCTCAGGCCATAGGGCCTGCTCTTCCGCCTAACCACTGAATTTACATACATTTAGAGTAGTAACATTTTAAGAGGGGAGGACAAGCTGTACATTTACGTCTGGGAGAACAAACCTAGGGACCATCCCGGCATTCGCCTTAAGCAATTGAGTAAACTCAGAAAAACCTCAATCAGGATGGCGGCTTAGGGCCGAACATTAATAGAACTGAGTATGTTATACTGAGTAGTGAAAGGGAAGTTTCGTGAAAGAGAAAAAAAAGACGTACAGGGGAAGGGGTCAAAAAGTATAAATGATAAAGTTTGTGAGGGAGAGGGAAGAGAAAAAAGCGAAGAAAAGGACGAAGAAGAAGTAGGCGAAAAAAGTGAAGTTATTTGAGGAACGTTACAGAAAGCTACGTTTAGTTTACAGTAGCACTTTACATAAATATACAATAATTTTTACACCAGAGAAGCACAATACACTATAAGCTAATAACAACAGTAATTTTAAACACAATACTGGAGGTATTAAGGAACAATACAAAGAGTGCGGTTATCTTAACATCAATTTTGTTTATGCCAATATATTGTAGTGAATATCCTGATGATGGTACAAAGATAGGTACAAGTATATTTTATCTGGAACGTCACTAATACTTTTGTATATTTTATTAACAATTTCATTAGGGTACACAGAAAAATAATAATGCTCATAATTTAGGTGTGAGAGGGAATGGAAGGTGAGGATAGAGCAATGAGGTATGGGGTAGAATATTGAGAATAAAGAGGGGGAAATAGAGGGTGTTTAACGGGGGCGGTGACCGGGCGCTTGGAAGTGGGAGAAGTCTGGAGATTGAAGAAGACGTTAACGCCGTTCTATATGTCGTTATTCCTTACCCATGTGGTTAATTCAGCTTTGAATTTGCCGAAAGTATTTAAATGTTTTAGTCTCGCTGGTAATTTATTCCAGGCTCGGATAACTGTAATGGTGAATGATTTACTGAATGAAGTCGTGTTGTGACGTGGTACACAAAGCAGGGCGTTTAGGGAAATACTATTATTTTAGAGAATATTTCTAAGTTGTTAGAACATGTAATTCATAATAAAAAAATCGCCCAAGCTATACATTACGTACAATGTTAGTGAAAAGCGACGTTTATGTGCAAAACGACTTGTATGGGTTTCCGTATTTAAAGAAGATCCCCAAACTTTTTTATTATTCTTATAAAATTACATTTTTCTTGGGTGGATGTCGAATTTATTAAAGATAATGCAGTCGTTATTTGTAATATATAAACATATTACTACGGTAGAGTGGTATTTTATAAAAAAAATCTTGTTACCGTACTTTTTTTTCTTGATGGACGTCACCGTGAATGGTCTTTCAACTATATGAGCGTTTTTTTTATACTCATTGATGTCAAACCACACTCAAGGGGCACGGTCGATGAGTAACACGTAGAAGTGATTAGTATTCATTTCACAAACGTCAGCTAACTTGTGATGGAAGTGTTTTACTTTCTATTATTCTTGTCATTCCGTCGACTGAAGAATATTTGCTTAAAATCAATTTATATATGTAGATAAAATCCAAGAAAATCCTCGCGGTTAAGCTCATTGGTCAGCGTACTCGCTTTCCATAACGTGACCCCTGGTTCGATTCCCGGTCGTGCAAGATCAAAGTGTGCGTTTCCCTTGCAATATCTCAATACATGTTGCAGTGTGTCGATGAGAAAACTCACTTCTCAGGTTGAGAAGACTAGAATATGGCGTAGAGATGTCTTTCTGCTAACCACACGTACCCCTTAACGCATGAACATCGGAATAGTTCGTCCAAAGGAAGCGTGGAAATTGTGAGTCCTGGTGTAGTGGTCAAACCATTTGCGTTTCACAACTGGAACCAGGGTTTAAACTCCTGTCGGTCCACAAGGAACTTGTTTTGAACAAAGCATTTTCACACAGATTTTTTCCGGGTTTTCCAGTTTTTCCTGAATCCCATTCCACCCTTGCTCCATCATCATTCACATTATTTCTTCGTAAACACCTGCCTGTAGTTTCCTTATGAGGCTTAGGCATCACAACGAAATTCTGGTAAGATCCCGTGTGTGCTGACGAGGGGTGGTGTGATGCGCAGGCACCTCAACACCGAGCACACCCTGGACGACCGGTCGACGGCGCAGGCGCGCGTGCAGATGCAGGTGGTGTCGCAGCTGGAGCTGCAGCTACAGAAGGAGCGCGACCGCCTGCAGGCCATGATGCACCACCTACACATGACGAAGCAGCAGGTGTCTCCGGAGCCCATTAAGTCCGAGCCTGGGGTAAGTGTCGCCTGGGGTCAACCCGAAACCACTGCACATTCTATTCACACAATCATAACACTGAAACTTTCTTCTATGCCTCCAATCTTCAGTCTTCACAATCGTTCAAGTAACAGAACGCTACTTCCATTTATAAAAGTTTTTCGTCTTTGGCCTCTCTCGGTGCTTCTCTACACACACACACACACACACACACACACAAGTTTAGACTATTTTTCTTCCAAGTGCGATCATTGCGGCTCGTTAGTTCATTTCGGGCACGTACATTCTGTATCCGAGCTAGGCAAAGCTAGTGAGTCCATCTATATTTCATCCGTTAAGAGAAAGTGAGTCAGGTCACAACTATATGACTGAACTATGCAGCCCGTAAGCTCTGACGTCGTTTACACACTGATTTTATTCACATTAACACAAGGTACCGGAGAGGAAGAATGGTAAGGATTGAGGCTCAAGAGTAACATGCTGGGAATGTACGTGTCACATTGCATTAAGACTAAGACATTTATGTCTGACATAGGATTCGAAATCACAGTCCAAGTGTAACACGAAATTGGCCTCAAAGTACTCTCACTGCGCTACTCAGGCCGGCCAGGAATGGAAGGAAGATGATTGAAAAGTGGTACACGGTGGTTGGGAGCGCCCCACTATATCACAATCCAAACATCAATGCCCGAGGAAGTATTTGAATCCGTGGCCCTTCCAGCCCAGACCAACAATCTCGACGACTACTTTTACATATTATTTGGCGTAGGAATTTTTATAAAATGATTTTCCATGGTTTCTCCGATCACGACCAAGAAAAGGCCGGGGCATTTTAAACGGGCCATGGGCCGCGCGCGATCTCTCCTTCCTTACCCTGTCTCCTCCTTTCCCCTCTCACACACACAAACTCACTTACACACGCACATACTTACCCCTGCATGCACTATATTTTAAAAACACACACACATACCGGGAAAACCATTCGGGCGCTTAGAGCTTATCGCGGCTGGGATGGGTCCCCATTGAGAGAGATACCTGAAAGTAGAAAACCCTGTAAACCCACGTGTAGGTGGGTGCTGGATCTTACGTTCAAGCAGAGGAGAAACTCCGCCACCTCACAGGATATAACATGCATTACACTTAAGGGACTAATGACCTAAGCAGTTGACGCGCCCTTTTTACTTTTTCGCCTTTCTACGCTTGCGGAAATATTTTAATCGTGCTCCAGAATAGGCGAATTTTCGACAGAAAAACTCCTTTCGCCGGGCCCTGGTAACGAGAAAGTGAATTAATCTTGTTTCTATAAGTAGTAAATTACTTCCTCTATCATATTGTGCAGTTCGAATCCGTTTTGTGTGTTCTGATATCCAAAAAAAAACGTTGACGGCAAAACGTCTCTCCGTCCGTATGTCTGTTGGTCAATGATCAATGCTAAGCACTAAACCATTAAGCAGATTTTCTCCAAATTGATGTTTCTTTGAGGCCCTGCAATTTTGAAACGAATATTTTAATTTTTGACAGTATATTGCCCGAAGCCCCAATTACAATTTCAATATTTTCTCTAAAATGGCTCCAAATTCTTAAATGAAACTACGACCTCGGATAACATAGATAACGCCTAAAAGAATTCCGCTGGTTTCATTTTCGTTGAAATCTTTGTTGTTGTTGTTTTGTTTTTGTTTTTCGAAGTTCAAAAGTTCAAAAACTTGTTCGGCCTCTTTCTACAAACTACAATATTGAAGATAAAGATATTTTCTTTAATTAAAAGTTGCTCTTCAGAGATAAATCTTGAAATAACGTCATCTACAATTTTTCAAAAATATGAGAAGTTTTCGCATAATTTTATTAAGCCATGTTAAATAATTATTTTCACAAAAACCGCTGCAATTTTTTCTTTAAATTCCTCGTATGTATCAAAGGACGATAAAACAAGTGGTGTTGGTCCTATTTTCGGGGAACTCGTGAACTTTGAAACTTTCAAAACGTTAGCATTGAACAAGTACAATATTGATGCTAGAGACTTTTTTATAAAAATGTTCCAAAACTCATATCTTTAAAAAAAGGTTATGTAAAATTAAATTAAATATGATTACTCTGCGCGTTATTTCTGCTTGAAGTTAACGCAAATTATACACTATTTGTTCTCCAACAGCAGGTACTTTCTCGCTTCACCAACGGCTACGTAAAATTATAATACCGCAATTTGTATCCATATAAACACATTTCAACCATGACAAGTAATATTCATTAGCAAAAGCAGCGCATTATGCGCGAAAACGTACTCTAACACAACTCAACAATCCAAAATACCGTTCCAATCACCCAGAAAGACCCCGAACAATAAGAAGTTATTCCGAGATTTTAATAAGAAAAAGTCTCTAAGATATCTAAAGTTGTTGTTTTTATTCTTAATAAAATCGGTTGTTCAAGCACAGGTCTTGAAATAATTTCATGTACAATTTTTCGAAAATGTGACTACGTCTCGCGTAATTTTGCCTGAAATAAGGCAATCTCCAAACAACTATTTTCTCAAAAACGAATCCAAATTTTTTTCTTTCATTATTTCGCGAGTAGAACCAAATACACCGAAAGAATTGGCGCAGGAATCATTTTCGGTGAATTCTCTGAAATATGAACTGTTGTAGCGCCACTAGTTTTCTGAAGTGCTTGCTTTCAGAGATTCCAAATTTGTCGATAAATTTATTGTGACGAGAAATTTAAATTTCAAATGTATTCAGTAATTTTATATTACGTAGTGTTAAAAGCTAATTGATGAAGTTCCTAACAAGTATTTTGAATTAAGTTAACGTAATTCAGAGAAAACAATGTCTTGCAACGCGATCAACAACAATGCGATCTTCCGTATGCAACCTACAAGACAACAAGCACTTACACCCAACACTCGCCATGCTGGAATACCCGAATTCGCATGACTGTTTGGTCAGCACGTAGAACGCCATGCTAAATCCATATATACAAATTCTGAACTGCTGTGGAATATTAGATGTGGTATTTTAGAGACGTTTTGCATCAAGGACTTACGTGATCACCGCGACTCCCAAGAAGCACACCGTTGCATTGGCAGCCCCAGGAACGTTAAGCTTCGTCTCTCAACTGGTGCTTTTGTAGGGCGTTTGTTCGTCGCTCAAGACAGACAAACATACGATCTTAATAATCCTACTGAAATCCATTTTAAGGATCTCATAAATCAATGTTAGTTTGAACAAAACTAAAAAACAAACTAGTGGTACTAAAACAACACGTACTTTCTCGTCCGTATTTTCATTCTAAATTACAAGAAACGTACTCAAAGTTTCGAAAAATTGTACACGACCTTATTTCAAAATCTATCTTTAAGAAACCGATTTCACTAAGGGAAAAATCTCTATCTTCATAGTTGTAGTTGTAGGAAGAAGCGAAAAATTTTGAATTTTTGAAATTTTTGAAAAATCAGAGTTTTTAACGAAAATGAGACCTCTTAAACGTCCAACACAATATCCAAAAACAAAATTTAATCAAAACAATGGAGCCATTTTCTTGAAAAATTTGAAAATGTCCCAGGGTCTTCATGTAAAGTACTCCCAAAATTAAAATATCGGTTTCAAATTCAAGGGGCCGTGACATCTGTCAGATCGATTAGGAAATATCAATTTTGGATAAAATCGACTCAACAGTTTAGCCGCTAGCGAACGGGCGACGTACGGACGGCGTGTCGAAGACAGACGTTTTGCCGTCATTCGATTTTTTGCTATCAAGGAACCACAAAACATGGATTCTGGGTACACCACGTGTTAAAAGATTTTTTTCTAAATTTAGTAACTGGATTTATCCACTTTTTCGTTACCAGGTCCCTGTAATAATTTTTTCCTGCCGAAAATTCGCAGTTTTTTTTCGCGTAGCATTACATCACTTTCTCTCTACTACGTAAGCGGTAGCTTAAGTAAAACCTACGGTGCGCTTGTTGGGATCTCACGTTATGTTTTGATCCCTTTTTTGTTAGATTAGTTTTGAAAATTTTATTTTCGATACAAAAGTGAAATTTAGGTATTTATATTATGTATTTCATTTTGCTAAATCGAGATAATATTTTAAGGATGCATCTTTACATAAATTGAATTGAATTATTAAAGCACATGTTTGATCTTCTCGTATTTCCGAATCTGCAGTGTAATCTACTGTTCCTGCGTATGCCGTATATGCCCTCCCAGGCAATTGAGGCCCTGCGCGGAGTGCCAGCATAGCACAGTAGAATGCCAGCAGGGCCGGCGGCGCGAGCCGATTTCCGCGTTGCGTCAGGCGGTAAGGTCAGGAAAGCTCTCAATACGAACTGCCGCTTCTTACAAATGCTTCGCAGCCTTTTAAAATGTCTTATAAGTGTTTGGCACGGTGTAGAACAAACTAGTAAAATGCCATATCAATCCTAATATGCAGCACGGTGAGAGTTGCATTTTAGCAAACACCCGAAATAGCACAAGGAATACCAGAAGTCGATTCTTCTTCCTTATCGTAACGAATGGCCCACTTCCGCCTAGAACATGGCGGACGGCAACACGGACCCGCGAGTGCAATATCGTCTTATTGTAACGTCGAACTTTAAAGGCTTGGTGACGCTTCGCTACGCCGTGTCCAATTTCATGACAAGGCTCCGGCCTTTGCCCTATGCGATTATCATAAAAAATAGATGGTCCTGTCGGATGCACAATTTTCCATGTTTTTATTCCAAAGTACTTTTTTGCCGAACACTTTTAAGTGACACTTCACGCTTCGCTACGCGTGTCGACATTCGTGACGAGGCTGCGGCCTTCGGCCTACTTCGTACGCTATTAATGTAAAACACCCTTCTGCCAGTAGCGGCTTGTGGCTGAGAAGTTAGGTGAAGAACTATAAGGGAAATAATTTACACACGCTTATCTTAATTATTTAAATCGCTTATTTCTTATACACCAAATCAAGCCTTCGGTCCTTCAAGGCTGCAGTCATGCCTATGATGTCATCTGTTTCCTTATTACCAGCCGACAATGCTTCTTCTGAGTTACAATATTTGTCAAAAAAGAAAGTCACTCGTTGGAAATTGTATTTCCGAAGAAGTTCTTGTGCGCTTCAGACAAGGGAGAACGGACAAGGGGGGATTAAGACAATGAGGGAGAACAATTTGCAAGCGTCCGTAAGAAAGTCCTTATCCTCATACTTTCGTTAGAAATTTATCAGGATTTTTCATCGCCATATAATTTTTTTTCGTTTCTTAAACAATGTGTTTTGAGGAAGACAAACACTAAGAAATATTGCTGATTTACAAGTCTAGTAGAAGGAAAATATGTATTGTATTTTTCAAATTTTATGCTATCAGCGATACAAACAAATTGAATTTTTCACAATATCGAAATTCCTCACCGATTTCAATCAAAATGTGGTTCAAAATTTCATACAACAACGCTCGAAATATCAATTATATTCAACTTTTGACAGGAAGCTGAACTCTTTGTGATGTGCAAATCGTTTATTTTGCTGGACTTTTCAAAGATAGAAAAATACTGTTCCTTTTGGTTCTTAGTATATCACAAGTAGTTTTACTTTTAACATCAAACAGGATGCTTGTCAAACAAAATGTTTCGAAACACAACCATCTGGAAAGTGAAATCAAAAGTGAACAAAGCCTCTGGAAAACTGAATAGATTGAATGTTCAGAGCAACTTAATATAATTTCGAGTTGGGTCTCCAGCGGACAGTTGGAATGCGTGGTCTGGTGCAGAAGTAATTGCATAGGTTCTCTTCGCTGATGAGGAAGAATGCATGAATTTTAATAATGAATGAAAAAATATTCCACTATTACTTTACGTCAAATTTAAGCGGTAAGTCAAATACTGTACAAATACGAGTATTCAAAGAGGGTCTTTTCCTTATTCTTTGTGGAATCTATTTAAATGGCCGGATATCACGCTTGCACCATCGTAATACTGACCTAATTCTGTTCATAGTGAAATGGTCCCAAGAGTTTGTCCAATAGAAGAAATACACATCAGATAATCTATCAGCACAACATCAATAAAACTTAATAAACGCTCCACTACAGCTGCGTCAGCATTAAGGAACTTCACTATTGCAGAACACTGACACATCTATGTAATACCTACCGTATAATCTACCTGAACTTCCTTCTTATCATAGGATTTCCAACGAGAAAATGGCATTTCTAATAAAATGCACACTATATCATATTTGTAATGTTTGTACAATAAAGCTATTAGTTTGTGGCATTTAGTTGGTACTTAGAATTCTGATGTAACAGTCGGGATGCAATTATAGCATGCAAACGAAATTTCACAGCGGCGAAATCTTTCGATCGGGCTTTACTACGTTTAAAAGGGATAGAAGGGGCCGCGGCGAGGGCATATTTGTATGCGTCAGTAATAATTTGGCTTGAGTAGAAACATGAATGGACGATGATTATGAAATACTTACCGTGGAAGGGAGAGGAAGGGAATAAAATTGTTGTTGAGAAATTGTAGGCATGTACCGAATTCCAAACGAAGATATTCGCGCGATAGAAAGGCGAGCAGACCGGACCGGTTTCTTAAATAATTCTACGAAGCGGAGTATAATAGGCAGCGATCTTAACTTGTCTCAGGTAAAGTGGGCTAGCGATACTGAAGGAATTAGCGTAGCACAAGTGCTCGCCAATGGATGTGTTTGGGACTGTGGATACGGGCATATTATCCAGGATCCAACGAGAGATGCAATTCTGGACGTATTCCTTGTTCGCCCAGAAGAATACTTTCTTACCTGCGAAAATGTTTTGGGCATAAGCGACGACAGTCGTGTGTTAATAAAAATGGAATAGAACGTTAAATTAAATAATTTGTCGCGGAAAAGATTACCGATTTTTCATAGAACTAATGTACCCGGATTACAGCGCTTGAAAAGCAAAAATTAGTGAATAATACGTTCGGTGGGCAGGAGCTGGCCCTAGTGTAGGATGGAATAACTTCAAGTCCATTGTGCTAGAGAGATTCGAGCGTTTTGTTCTGAATAAAATATTAAAAAATAATATGGATCTCGAATATTACAACCGACATATTAGGTGGCTAACTGTATCATAGAATCTTCCCATGAACTGTCCTCTGACCACACTCCAATAATTATCACAGTCGGCAACAAAATTATTCTACAATCCCCTCCCGCGTCACTAACGAACAGAAAGACAAACTGGAACTTGTATAGAAAACAGATATCTATGAAAACAAACATCCGATTCCCACTAAAATCAGCTGACCACATAGACGAAGCGACTGAGTATTTAATACAAAATATTCAAGAAGCAGCTTGGACCGCTACACCGCAACTTCACTACACCCAAGGCTGCGTGAAATATCCAAAAGTTCTTTTGAACAAAATAGCCGAGAAAAGAAGACTAAGAAGAATCTGGCATACTTCAAAATATCCTGAAGACCGTACCAACTACAACAGAGCAACTAGGCAACTAAAACGCCTCCTAAACGAATTCAACAACAACAGGTTTCAAGATTTCATAACCAACCTTACCCCAACAGAAGATACCAATTACTCCTTATTTAAAGCCACAGGGAAGCTAAAAAAACCGACCAAATCAAATCCCCCAATCAGGGACGAAAACAAGTGTTGGGCAAGAAACCCCACAGAAAAAGTGTCTACCTTTGCCAAATACTTTGCTAATGTATTCCAGACTCATCCCATTATAAATACAAACCAAGAGCAACAAATCAGAGATTATCTTAACTCCCCAAACCAAATGACTCTTCCAATCCCGCACTTCACTCCCAGAGAAATTACCAAAACCATAAACGCCTTATCAAACAAAAAAGCTCCTGGCTATGACTTAATTACAACACCTCTTCTCAAAGAACTACCACGAAAAGGCAAGACTATAATTACTGCATTGTTCAACAGCATTATAAGAACAGGGCACTACCCGGAGCAATGGAAAGTAGCCCAAATTCAAGTTTTTCTCAAGCCTGGGAAACCTCCACATGAACCCTCCTCCTACCGTCCCATCAGTATACTTCCCATTCTATCCAAAGTATTTGAGAAACTTCTTCTATCAAGATTACGTCCTCACATTGCAACCAATAACCTAGTCCCTGATCATCAATTTGGATTTAGACAACAGCATTCTACCGTCGAACAAGTTAATAGAATCACCAACTACATTGAGAATTGCTTCCAAGAAAAGAAATACTGTTCAGCCGCCTTTCTAGACATAGCCCAAGCTTTTGACAAAGTCTGGCACGATGGACTCTTATTTAAACTCAAGAATTTTCTACCGTATCCCTTCTTCAACATTATCAAATCTTTTCTATCCCACCGCACCTTCCAAATCAAATATCAAAATGAATTATCTGAATTCCATCCAATCAAGGCCGGAGTACCACAAGGTAGTGTACTCGGCCCTATCCTATACCAGCTCTATACTACTGATATACCAAAATCAGATAAAACAACCATAGCCACTTTTGCAGATGATACGGCCATATTAGCTTCAGATGACGACCCTAATGACGCATCAAGACATTTACAAGAACATCTCACAATGATTGAAGATTGGGCCAAAAAGTGGAAAATAAAAATCAACGAAAATAAATCAGTCCATATAACCTTTACCCTGAGAAAAAACAAATGTCCTATTGTCCACATCAACAACAATCCAATAGTACAGGTGGAAAGTGTAAAATACTTGGGAATACATCTAGACAAACGGCTAACGTGGAAGCATCACATCTTAGCCAAAAAAAAGCACCTTCAACTTCAAACAAGAAAACTATACTGGTTACTAGGATACCACTCAAAACTATCACTGGAAAATAAACTGTTGATTTATAAAGCTATCATAATTCCAATATGGACCTACGGCATCCAAATCTGGGGCACAGCAAGCAAGAGTAATCTCTCGATCATACAGAGATTTCAATCCAAGACCCTAAGAATGATCGCGGCAGCACCATGGTTCATCACAAATGCAGCACTGCACAAGGACTTAAAAATGCCCACTGTCTTGGAAAGAATAGAATTTATCAGCTCAAACTATCTCCAGCGCCTTGAAAACCATCCAAACCACTTAGCCCTCAACATCCTAGACAATAGTGCAGATATCCATCGACTAACCAGAACCTCACCCCTACAACTCCCATATAGATTTTCAACAAATAACTGAAACATTACCCTCAGCTAATAAACTATCCCACTTGCAGCCAACCCAAAATAATACTTGCTTTTTGTTATAGTATGAAGAAATAGATGAAGAGTACCGATGGGATACCTTCACTGGAAATCAATCATTGTCATAACAAGTCTACAACAACATATTTACTTATTATTTTGTAAAAAATAGATTGTAAATTTTTTGTAATAAAAAAAAAAAAAATATTAGGTGGCTGAAAAGAAAAGTGAGAACTTCATAGAATGTAAGAAAGACGGGAACAAATTCTGAGGAGAATATTGACGTCGCGAAAGAGCTTGTTCGTGTTATGGCAAAAGTTTTGTTCATGTTACGGCGAAATTCGTTTTAAGCGAGTTCATGTTAACGAGGGTTTACTGTAAAATTATCGAATCGGAAGTAGACCCGAGAGTAGTCATATGGATTAGGGAATTTCTCCGCGGCCGTCTGTAGCGAGTTCGAATTGATGACTTTCTATTCGACGAGGTTCATGTGATGTACGGCGTCCCTCAGGGAAAAATGTTAGGACCGTTAAATTCGATCGACAATCAGAGTTTTTGCTGACGACTGCATCCTGTGTCAAAAAATTAAATACAAATCCGACATTGATCAGTTGAAAACACATATTGAAAAATTGTTGAAATAGTCCCAGGAAAACGGAATAAAAACAAATCCAGACAACTATTAATTTTTCGAAGCCTCGAACACAGTAAACTTCCCACTATTCAATGGGTAGAAATAAAATTCCGAGGTTCGTAGTTGTAAATATCTGAGAGTAATAATTCGAAGCGACCTCAGCTGGGGTGATCACAAAATATATTACACAGGAAACCTGGAAAGCTCTTCATTATGTTAAGAGGGTATAACGGAAAGCTAAATGTAACAAGAAAATGCAAGCTTACACTTCTTTGCTTCGTCCCATAATGGAATACGGAATAACGAATATGGAATCCTCATAGGAAAGGTCAGATTAAAGCGTTAAACCAAGAGCACAAAAAAGCGGTTATATTTGGCGAAAAGAAACAACGGGACGAATGTCAAATCGGAATCATTAGTTATACGTAGAACGGCAACACGACTGTATGCCCTCTTCAAGGCGAGCTCAAAACAACCAGCATGGAATGCTATCAGTGAAAGACTTGAAATGCCATGTTACTTAAGAAGTGACAACCATTCACAAAAAATAAAAAGCAGAAAGCAAACAACATGTAGGAAAATTCAGCTTTGTGAATAGCACCATTGTTGACTGGAACAATTTGTCTGTGGAGGTGCTAGTGACTCTTTTCAGAAGCACGCGATTTATGCGTACGAGAGTTCTTACGAGCGCAAGTGTAGAGTAGTAAAGTGTGCAGTTACAGTTTTCAGGATAAGGAAAAGCTATATTAATATAGCTTTGCACTTATACACTAACGATATATATATATATATATATATATATATATATATATATATATATATATATATATATATATATATATATATCGTTAGTGTATAAATTACTGGTTACTGAAAGAACAAGCAGTGAAGTTAAGCGAAGTAAAGAGGTGGGTACGGAGTAGAGATGTGTACTTTTATCTATTTTTTATGCTTGTCTATTTTTGTTTTCCTTTTATTCTGTTTTGTTTTTTGTATTATTTATTTTTCTTTTAAAATTTGAATTATTTTCTTTTATTTTTTCTCTTTTTGCTTAACTGCCACCTAACGTACGCTCATTTGCAGTAATAAATTATTTATTATTATTATTATTATTATTATTATTATTATTATTATTATTATTATTATTATTATTATTAAAAACACAACAACATTATTAAAGAATCGCGTTACGAATTTCATGTTGGAAGAAGAATCGTATTTCTGTAGCCTCTGTTTCACCAACACGACAGCAACGACGTGGAGTCCACATTGTCATCGCGGGTTGTTAGAGCAACCGTCCAGACAAGCCGCACCCTGGAGGTTGAGACACATTAGAAGGTGATCTGCTTCCCTTTAACGGTCGGTGACACACTTATCCGATGCCTTCGTGCGTTAATTGCCCAGCAGAGTTCCGCGCGCGTGCCACGTAAAATAAATTTGAAATAAGATTTTTATATAAATAAGTGGTGAAATGCCACTTCACTACTCCTGAATAGCCGCCCCTGCCTTGCGCCTGACCGACGTATGTCCAATGAATTACATTCCAAAACACGTTTTTAATTGATTAAAGTGTGCCATTTTTATTTGAACTATGAAACAGAATTCCCTCGTTCCTGACACTCGTTTTTCAATTTCGTTCATCGCTCTCGCGAATCCGGAATCGTTTCGCTACGATAAGGGATAAGATCCATTAATTAAAAGTCGTTTGTGTCCTTGACGAAAGAGTTTATAACATTTGTGAACAATTGTTTTCTGATGTAATCATTGGTTTAAATCATCTCCCACTGGAAGTGTTTTATGTTGTTGTTTTTTGAATTAGCATTTATTTTTTTATATTTGATTATTTGTATATTTACTTATTTTATATCGTATTTTCTTTATTTTAATTATATTTTCTTAAATATGTATAATTCATATTTGTACTTAAGTCATTTGCTAAATATGTAAGCATATTAATGTATTTAAATTTGAATTTGTGTTCTAATTAATGTAACTGTGATGCGGCTCTTTATGACCCGGCCTTTGTCCGGACTTTCTTCATATCTAATCGTTGCGAAAGAGGAAAAATATCAATTTCATATAAACTACGGTGTTTAAGATTATTGTAACGAATATTGCATCATCTGCTGGAATCCGCTGTGCGGATTGCGTCATCTGCCGGCGCCCCTGAACTGGACGGTTCCGGTTATTCGCGAGTCGCGTAGAAGTATGGCGCAAGTTCCGGATAGGTCCAGGCTGGCGCCAGCCAGGTATAAATTCGCCGCTGCCGGTGGCCACTAGCAGTCAGTCTGAAGTCTGAAATGGAAGCTGAGCTGTGAAGTGTGCATTGCGGTGAACAGCGGTGCAGTCGGTGAACAGCAGTGCAGAGGACCGTGATCAGTGCCGTGAACTGTAGCTAGTGCAGAATGAACTGTGGCCAGCGCAGACTGTGGACAGTGCATCGAACAGTGGTAGGTGCATCGGACTGTGCGATAGTGTAGAAGTGAACGGTGTGAATAAATAATCAGAAGAAATGAGCAGTGTAAATAAATAACCAATAGAAGTGAGTCATGTGTAAGGAAATATCCAAGTGAAGAACACAAGGACTATACAACCTATCTACACATAAATCACGTATTTTTAGAGAATAATTAAGAAACAAAATTAACATCTTTGTTAAAATATTACCTGTGTTTTAATTCACCTCTAAGAAACGTTACATTATTATTTTGCCTGAAATGCAGTTTGTAGTACGATTCGTCAGCTGAAGGCCCGAGCTTTATCCTCATATTGGAATTGAGTAGCGAAGCGTTGCATTCTGCGTGTGCATTGTGCCACGAACGCACGCGAAAGCACACAATGCGTTGGCCGCGCACACCGTGTCTGACATACACTGAAGGGCCAAAAAATAGGTACAGCCATGCATATTGAAATAAGGAGATCTGGAACCAATCAGAATACGGCGCTCCAATCGGCAACGACTGTATAAGACAATTACAGTCTGGCACAGTTGTTAGATCGGTTACTGCTGCTACAGTGGCAGGTGCAAGTGAGTTGAACCTGGTGCAAGAGAGATGGGACATAGCATCTCTGAAGTCGTGATGAAATTTGGATTTTCCCGCACGACCATTTCACGTGTGTATCGTGAATATCGGGAATCCGGTAAAACCTCAAACCTCCGGCATCGCTGTGGCTGCAAAAAGATGCAAGAACGGCACCGACGACGACTGAGGAGAATGTGACTGTGGCTGAAAAAGGTACAAGAAGGGCACCGACGACGACTGAGGAGAATCATTACTCGTGACAGAAGAGCAACTATTCCGCAAATTGCTATAGATTTCAATGCTGGACTATTAACTAGAGTGAGCGTGTGATCCATTCAACGAGACATTGCCGCTATGGTGTTTCGGAGCCGAAGGCCCACTCGCGTACCCTTGATGACTGCACGACACAAAGCTTTACGCCTCGTCTTGGCCCGTCAAGATCGACATTGGCCTGTTGGTGACTGAAAACACGTTGCCTGGTCTGACGAGTTTTATTTCACACTGTTTCGAGCGGATGGACGTGTACGGGTATGGCGACAACCTTATTAATCCATGGACCCTGCATGTCAACAGAGGACTGTTCAAGCTGGTTTAGGCTCTGTGATGGAATGAGGCGTATGCAGTCGGAGTGATATGGGAACCCTGATGCTATTCTGATAGGTGACACGTACGTAAACATCTTGTCTAATCATCTGCGCCTATTCATGTGTCCATGGTGCATCCCGACGGACTTAGGCAATTCCAACAGGACACTACGACAGCCCACACGTCCAGATTTGCTGTGGCTCCAGGAACACTCTTCTGAAGTCAAACACTTCTACTAGCCACCAAAATCCCCAGACATGAACAATATGAACACTTCTGAGATCCCTTACAACGTGCTGTTGAGAAGAGATCTTCACCCGCTCGTACTCTTACGAGTGTGTGCACAGCCCTGCAAGATTCATGGTGTCATTTACCTCCAGCACTACTTCAGACATTAGTCGAGTTCATGCCACGTCATGTTGCGGCACCTCTGTGGGCTCACGTGTTAGGCAGGTGTATCAGTTTTTTGGCTCTTCAGTGTAAAATGTGTCGGACAGGCCCCTGTATTAGCATAAAATATCCTAAACAACGCATATTTACCAACATGATAATGATAATGGTCGTGGTGCATCTACCAACTTTTTTTTCTGCCTTTGTGTTGTATTAATCTTCACCCAACTTTGTAATGAAACTGCGACAGTCCTAAAATCGAACCTGTAAAAATCTCGTATTTATTCATACACTACTTTTTATGCTATTCATGTCGGTTACATGTCGTTGAATTCCCTTTTATTAGTGCAAAGATGAATGGCTGAAAAGCTGTTCTCATTGCCCTGTGTCCTCTCTTGGGTATGTAAGATTCTGATCTTGATTTTAGAATCTTGATTATAATTAGGTTTGGGATGCAATTTAGGGTTCGTATGTCCCGTAAAATACGGGATAGTCCCGTTTTTCTAAGTACTGTCTCGGTTGCCCCGAAAACTGTTATCAGGGCGCCGAAACTGTCCGCATTTTGCTTCGTCCCGTTTGCCCCATATGTCAATATAAAAATTACTAATTGTCATTTTTTTTGCATAAGATTATCCGAAAAAACAAACAAACAAAAACATCGGTTCGTGCCACGTCCACTCGCACACCTGGAAGGTCCACGGACTTAACATGTTTATCGCTCACATGCGTCTTTAACCAGTGTTAACATGCAACCCCTCATGTTTGTTAAGTGCACTTGTACCTCCCTGTATGTTAAGAAATTTAACATCCTTAACAACGTAAATAAACAACTATCGATTTATCGCATCGAATATTTATTAAGAAAAATGACGATGTTTTATACAAAACAGATTCAAACAATTCACAATAAAAGTAACTCATATTAGTTTTGGGTATAATTATTAATTGTAATATTAATAGTGCAAAAATGTATTAGGTAAATTAACCTCATTTTCTTGGTATTCCACCAAATGAAACTCTTTTCCGGTAATCGTATTTACCGACGATCTGAAGATGTCACTATGGGAAGTCGACGCGCCAACTTCATCGAACGTCATTTCTTGAAGTATATTTAGGTTCAGGAGAATTATTTGCATCCATCTTTTCTCAAATCACTGTATAATAATAGTGTTTACATAGCTATATCGCAAGCAACACCCCACCATATCGCAGTAACGTGCCGCAGCAACAGAATTCATAGTTTACTATCGCAGTAATGTAAATTTTCGCATAAATTGTGAGATTTTATGGTGACCGATAAAATGCTGAACATACAACGAAATGTTACAGTGTTTTTACATTTCTAGGTATATTAATAGCTATTACACCCTAACCCCTTCCAACACAGTTCTGAAGTAAAACTTTTTTTCATTTATTATTCGAAACGCTGCAACTTAACATACAAAGTTATTATATTCAACATGAAATCTGTGGTGATTGCCAATAGATTTTCAGTAAATTGCTATCGAAAATTGATTACTTAAAAAGAAACGATTTATTTCCTTCTTTTTTATTTTATTTTTATTTTTTCCATAAACATTGCTTTCTAGCACTTCAGCTCTAAGAATATAGCAAAAATCATAATAGAAGTTGCAAAGAATTAAATCAATTCAAATTAGTTATTATTTGCTATTCTTCACATATTCAAAAGTTGTAGAATTTGAAATGTTTGGACAGTTTCAATTTTCTTTTTCGTGTGTCCTGATCACAAAACCACAATTTTAAGAGTATGACAGTTTTCCTTTCCTCCCAAACAGAAAAATACCAGTTTCACCCCAAGGAATGACCCATGTGTCTTTTGTGATTTCACAATGCCACAAGAAGAAAAACAAGAATATATATCCTGTATTTTTGTAAAAATAAAATTAAATGAATCCTATTCTGTCAACCAGTGTTACAGTGGCATAACGTTCGGGCCCGGAGTGCGAGCGGGCCCAGGTAAAAGAGGACCTATTTTTATGCTGAAGGTTTTCCAATTGTAAGAATTGTGAATGTAAGGTTTAGCAATTGTTTATTTAGTAATCATAGACCGATGAATATAAATTTGTTAAAAGATAGTTTTATTATTTAAGGTACTAACAATACTTATATTTGCTATACACTTTTATGAAGAAGGCACTGATTAAAGGGTTGAGGGCCAGTAGGTCCTGACTATAGGTCACACAGTACAGATCATCAGAATAAGCCAGTGTGTGAAAACTAGTGTTATTGTGTCCAGAATGAACAAGCAATGCATCACCTCTCTGCTTTTCTGGAAATTATTCTAAATGAAAACTTAATCTCTAAAGAATCACGGCCATTCCTGACACTTTATTTGTATTAAAAATATGAACTGAAAATTCAGAACCAAAATGAAAAAAATAGAAACAGCAGGAATTGAATGGTTGAAGAAGTCAATTTTAGAATACATTACACTAATGAATTTCAGGAGAAATATGTTGTTTGGAAATGTCAAAGAAAAATTAATAGTATCTAGAACAGATCAGGATTCATTTAGGGTCTGAACCAGGAAATATATATCAACAATGAGGTGTATGAAGTTTGAATCAGAGTATTAAATTAAATTAATTGTAACGATATTGTCTGTGTTGCCTTGAGACAAAAATATCAATATTTATTCATGTAATTGCCTACCATTCAGTCTTTGGTTTAACGATTCCCTAAATCAGGGTTGTCCAACTGGCTACCAGCAGGCTGCATGAGGCCCACGATGCCATTTATTGTGGCTCGCAAAATATTATCATAAGGTTATAATCAAAATTGAAAGTCCCTGTCATCCATGTCGGATGCGAACATTGTTCACCTAGTGCACTTTCCCTGCTTTAATATAAAAATAGGTTGATTAGAATTAAGGATTATTTTCTGCTAAAAAGATATTCAAAATCATCCCAATGTTTTTCATGGGCATTACACATGGTACGGTCTGATATCATGCATGGTTCCATCACACTCACACACACACACACACACACACGCCCGTTTCAGAGCAGCCAGGCAAAGTACCAAAATCAACATAAGTGGGAGATTGGGTGTGGATTGCCCTAGAAGTGAAAATATGGCCCGCAACCACATTAAAGATTTTAGTTAAGGCCATTGAAGCATTGAACTTTGGAGATCCCTGACCTAAATAAATGTAGTTTGTTTTTTTTAAACAAAATTCAAGGTACTCATTATTTAATTTTTTTTTAAATCACAGAAAACATAGAAAATGTAAAAAAAAATATTATTCTGCTAATCTGACATTGAAATTAGGTACTAAGAATATTGTTATAATTTGTCAAATATAACAACTGACAGCAATTAAAATGTAATTTAATCTTTCGAGGAATGAATTTAAATTAATAAATTCAGTGAATCATTCCAGAATATACAAATTACTTATTCTTATTCATTGCTGATCATATTTGACTTTATTTTCACTTTAAAAAAATTGTTTACTGAAAAAATGTTAAAAAACTTGGATGTTCAAATTTCAATGTTTTTCAAAAAAATTATGAGATATTTATGAGAAATTTATTCATATTCTGCTATTTCCTGCTTGCATTTAAAACTGATGGTACAAATCATTTATATTTGGTGCACAGTCTGATTTGTTTCAGACAAAGTTGAGTTTATCTTCAGTACTTCTTAGTCAGCCCCCACCCAGCCTCACAGTGTCTGCTGTGAACCAAGTGCCACCAGTCTCCATGTCAGCTCTGGTGTCAGCGGTTCGCTCTCCAATTCTCCACCCTCCCACTCCAAACATTGGAGGTCCGATCCGCAGGCGCATCAGTGACAAGTCAGCACTTTCTCTGTCAGGAGGTGAGAAGATTTTTATATAGCTTCTAGAAGTTTTTCTCTTGTTAAGGAACCTCTTTTTAATAGTTGCCTGTGTGTATGTCACTTCATCTGCCAATGTGTATATGTGCAAAACTATACACATACTCTATTTTTTTTATGAATAATAATTCACATTCAAATTTCCAGAAATTAATTTTTATATGAAATTGTAAGCAAATAAAAAATTAAATAGTAGGTATTATAGATTATTAGCATTTAGATAGATATTATTACACATGGCTTCATACCTTGTTTTTTTTTTTGTTTTTTTTTTTAATTTCAATTAACATTTTTCGGTTATTTTCATTTTTATTCCATCAAATTTACCTCGTTCTTAACTTTTTAATTTTATTAAGTTAATTAGCTTTAAAACAAGTTAAATTTTCTATGTGAATATTGAATTTTTCATTTATTTTTTTTAACCTCTTTTCAATAAATTAATTGATTAATTGATTAAAAAGAGGTTAGACAATTTTGTTTTGTTACAGTGTGTCTGATTTTATTTTTGAAATTTGTTCTATTTTTGATTTTTCAGATTTAAAAATTGTTTTGCTGAGTTATATTTTTGTAATGTGTAGAAAAGAGTTGATTAGTGCACTTTTGGTTGAAACAAATTTGTATTTCTTACTTTGTTTTTTTCTGTTTCTTGCTCTCAAAACTTGCATTTACTGAAAACAGTGGGCTATTTTCATCATCCAGGTATTTAATCATTTCTTAATTATTTTTCTACAACATAACTTTAAGAGAATTGAAATTCAAGACAATTCATTACAACCAGAAGTGCACTTACCAACTTTCCATTTTTGATTTTCCATTAAGAATGAATTTCAAAATCAAATCTAGTTTTGCCAAAATTATAATATTTCATCTTAATCAAGTTCAATAAAAAATTGAATACATGAAATTCAATAATATTTAGATAAAAATTATAAAGTATTTGTCTTTCTGCCCATAAAATAAGTGAACAAATAATATCACAAAAAGATGAGTTTTGAGTCTGGGAAGAAAGCAATTGGTTCTTAGCTTTACACTTAGCATGAACTTCCCTCTCCTGTAGGCTCATTTGAAGAGGCTCCCCTCAGGCGCCGAGTGGCAGACAGGGCAGCCTTAGATATCTCGGAAGGTAATAATTCTGTGTAGTGTGCCAAGGCATCTGTTGTCATCTTGTTTGGGATTGCTTTCTGATACCACCCTCTCTTCTTTTTTTCTGTGCCTCTTTCTTCTGGCTGCTGCATTGCTATAGGCCTGCCCTACATGCTGGAAAGGGCAGGGCTCGACGTGCAGCAAGGTAACTCATTTTGTCCTCTCATGACTGCAACCCTCAAAGAAACATCTTTCTTTCCTTTCATTGTAATACTCTATTTTTCACATCTGCAGGGGTGTAACATGCATGTCTTAATATTTATGTGTTAATGTTTTATTTGTGTAACTTACATGTTAAACAATTCCTTCTGTTGTCCTACATATTGTGACATTCCTCATTGGATTTTTTTTATTAGTAATGAATTACCCTTTCTGTTTTTTGTTTTCCTGTTGTATTTCCCTAAATGCCCTTCCCTAATCGTTCTTCCTTAAATGTGGGGAAATTTATGTTGCTTCTTTGTAGTGAGTTGCATTATTTTCTTTTAGCATTAAGTATAAATATTGCATTTCCTGAACAAAATGTCCTGACTCAAACATCAACTGTTATGAGATTTATAGTAAGAAAAATAATATATTTTAATGTAATGCACTATCTGAAATAGAAACTCAGTGCCTAGGGTTAAGTATTCAAAAGCTGTAATTCTCAAAAGAAAACAGAGCTACATGCATCTTCCATTTCCCTCATTGGTAAGTCATATAAATTAGTTGTGACATTTTTCTCATGGAGAAGCAGTATTTTTGCATGTTTTTTAAATCAAAATTGAACTCTAGGAGATCAACTTTTTTTTTCTAGTCAGGGAATTGTGGATGCACAGAAGAAACTTACATTATTATATATTTAAAAAAACCTAGACCTGAAGGGAAAGGTAGAGTCAGAATTTTTCATGAAATTATACAAAACCATATGATCTGAAAGTAAAAGTAAAAATTATTTTATTTCTTTTTTATTCTAACAATTAGTAAAGGCTTCTGTAGCTCTGTGAGAGCATGAATAGTCAATAACAACTGAACAATTGTGTTTTATCAACATGTTGATGCCTATCAACATCTCCCTCTTAAGATGATATGTTTCCATATTATATTTTTTCTAGATACATTCATTTGTGCTCCAAAATTGCTTGATACAGGTAAAAAGTTATGAGTTATAATAAATGCCATTTCATTATTTTATACATGATTGGCTGTGCTATTTTTTCAAAAATTTAATTTGAAGTATAAAAGTACTCAAAAGTAAAGAAATCCTGTAGTTGCAATGCATCTTAATAGTATTGTCTCCATTTTAAAAGAAAAAAGGTGTTTTATATTTCTATGTTTTCAAAATAGCTCATATTGAGGTAAGATCTGTTTCACCTGAAGAGTGTAATAATTTACTATTTTGTATATCTCAACTGAGATAATGTTTCTTTTGAAATATATTTTCATTCTTAAAACACCTATTTAGGAAAACTGAATTAGCAATTGTGATTAAACTTTTAAGAAATAAAGAAAATCTTGTGTTGATGTTATTCCAAATGGTTTTCTTAATGATTGAGAATTGTAGTCTAAAATAAATTTATCCTTCTTTGAGAAAATAATTCTAAAACATTGGTCTTAAGTATTCTTATTTTTAGAATTTCTTTTTAACCTTGATTCTGAAAAATCCATGGTGATTAGGCCTGTATTAAAGTTTTTGTTTGTTTGTTGTTGTTTTTTGGAGCTGATATAATATTTGTTTTATATTACAGAAATTCAAAGAAATCGTGAGTTCTACAAAAATGCTGATGTTCGACCACCTTTCACATATGCATCTTTAATTAGACAGGTAAAAAAGAAAACTGACAACCATTTTTATGCAATTTTTCAAAATTATTAATTTGTTTATTACTAAATTGTTTAATTAGTGATTTTATAGTTTTATGTAGAGATATGATTTCAAATTTCCCTGCTTACAGGTGTTTTGTTGCTTCTTTAATCTTTTATCGTTGTATATGTAATGTGCAATTTATATAAAATGTGTGTTTGATTCTTAAGAAAATATTCTGAAATTATGTGGTGATAATCTTTTTAAAATAATCAATAAATACTTTTCTGATGTATTTCTTTTTGTGCACTTTCCAGGGATTTCATTTATATTGTTTTGTATGAAAAGGTATGAGTTATTAAATTGTAAAAATTTGTATATTATATGATGTGAGAGATAAGAGTGTTTTGTTTGTTTCAGAGTTGAAGAACAAAAGATATTCTGTATATTTGTTGTAAATGTTAGTATTTAGAAATTCAATATTTTCAATTTTTTATTAATGTTATTTTTTGTCTTTCTCAGTCAATCATCGAGTCTCCTGACAAGCAATTGACGCTGAATGAAATTTACAACTGGTTCCAGAACACCTTCTGCTACTTCCGGCGTAATGCAGCTACATGGAAGGTACAGTGCCATTTATATTCTTAATAAATGCAGTATTGTGCTACATTTATGATCAACATAAATATATCACTTCATTTTACCATACAATTTTGAAAGTTATTACTCAGTTTTGATGCTTGTAACCCGAAGAAACCTTTCACTAACAATATCACACCATTGATTTGATAAGAAATACAAACAATATTTTTGTAATTTTAACCTAAAATTTTCCCACGTGAAATTATGAAATTCTGTTGTGTTAAAGCACAATTTTTCTTATATGTCATAAATTAAATGGTGATGGAAA
This sequence comes from Gryllus longicercus, assembly GCA_038098605.1. Lineage (NCBI taxonomy): Eukaryota > Metazoa > Arthropoda > Insecta > Orthoptera > Gryllidae > Gryllus > Gryllus longicercus. The sequence continues at coordinate 485,224 of JAZDUA010000397.1, read as the reverse complement.
AAAGTGTTGACATACTTGTAGCCTTTTCTGTATATTTTATACTTTTAGAAGTTCTAGTATAGTTCAAACTGAAAAATGTCTATGTGGAACATCTAAATGTCTCTTTATAGGAGTCTCACTTCCTATGACATTTTAGGACAAATGGTGTGCAAGGTACTGTATATTTATTTTCTACTATAATCTTATTGTTAACAAATGTATTATCAACCTGAATTTCTTTCAGAAACATCTTTGTTATAAATATATTTTCAAGTGACAATGATAGTCAATTAAATTTGTATGACAATGTACACCAATTAATATGGAGCAGACTAATATAACAATGTCTTCTATTCAGTGTATTTTTTAAGAATCTTCTTTTTGTGACAAAGTGGAAATTTTGAGTGGGATTTGTGTTGACTCCTTCTATTATATATTCTTTTGATGAAATACTATATAAAATGGACAGGAATACAGGAAATGTAAGACTACAAGGAAAAGCCCTAGAATATTTTGTAAACCTCAGCAATGCACATAGTATGATTATAAAGGAAGCCAAAGAAGCACCTGCAACATTTAGGGTTAGCATTCGCTGGTGCATGTGGGCATAGGTCAATTCTCAGTGAGAGGAGATTCAGTTCCTTAGGACTGGCAACATATTATAAAATTAACATAATTAGAAAAATTAAATGTCATATTACCTTCCTTATACTGCATTGTCATTATAGCAAAAATCTTTCTATATTTACACAAACTCATTTTTTAAATAGATCATAAACAATACTAATATTGAAGCTGTATCTAAAATGTCTTTTTATCAAGAACATTTTTTGAAGTGCTAGTAATGTTTCTCAGAGTTAAATCTATGCATTATTGCAGTTTGATTTGTTTTCTGGTATTGGATGTCAGAGCTATAAATCTTACCTATGGAATACTGTTCATTAGCTACAAATTATTAATGTACTACAGGCTATGTTGACACTCCTCTTCAGAAAATATTTAACCGTGCTTTACATATAACTTAAATTACGTATTCCTTACATATTTGTATTAATGGCCTAACATGTTTTCACTTGTACCTCTCTCTGTAACATTACCAAAGAGAGAAAAAGAATAGAATTAAATCAGAAAAAAACATTGAATAGTAGAAGTAGAAATTTATTGTGGATATTAATTTGGTTTCTCCCAGATTAGCAATCCCATTTAACATATTTTTATTTGTATCTGTTTGAATTGCCATGTCAGCATATTTTATTAACATAACGTGTTTTGCATTGCTCACCTTCTCCACAATGCACTTGGAATATATATTCGAAATTCAATTTCTTTTCAAAACTTGGTTTTGAATCAAGTACATAGCTAGAATAACTGTAGCTCCTCCCAAAATAAAAATAAACAAATCTTAGTTAGGGGTCATCCATAAATGACATACTGTTAAAAATTCGGGACGGTGTTTGAGGCAATGTTACTCTGCATTACATGGGGATAGAGAGGTGTTAGTTTAATGTTACACAGATATTGTTTTTTATTTATTATTCAACATTTGCTGAAATAATTCCTTTTATTAAGTCTTACATTAAAACACTATAATATTAACAAATTAATTGAAAAAATATAAATGAATTAAAAAGTTATGATGTAAAAATGTTTACAATTATTTTTGATTATAAATTATTATTATTGTACCAATGGTATATTGATTAAATCTTATATTATGAAGAAAATATTTGAAACTGATCTATAGTATATTCTAGAATCCAATTAAATTATGTAGATTAATGTAGAATCCAATTAACAGTATATTCTTGCCCATGCATCCTCCAAGACAGCGTGTCCACTTGCCTTTTAACCGTGTAACCTTTTTTCTAAACCTTGCATAAATGGGACACTCAGGGCTACATAACTCGATTTCAGTAAGAACAAACAGCATATTTTACAGAGGAAAAGTTGCGAGAGCAAGATGACAAACAAAGCTGTAATTTTACATACTTCATTTTAAAGCATATATTTAACGTATATTTATAGCACTCAATTCTACCTAATCATTACAGCAGAATAATAACATTAACCTCAACAGGTTTGATATAACACATTGAAAATCAACTAGCTACTTAACTTCTGTTGAGGTATTCCGGCATCATGAAAATTTAACACAAGTCATTCATGCACCATTTTAAACATTTCTTGTGAGACACACCATGGAACTCACTCAATCTTAACCACATAACACTATCACATTTGGCATTCAAGGTGTAGGATTATTAGCTAACAGTGACAATATGAAAAAAATAGCGAAAAATACAAAGCTATCAGCCCACATTCCCATAGTCTTCACCAGAACATCAGTTCTCTCCTCCTGCATGTGTACCCTTTGTCCACCATTTGCCCCCCAAATAATTCAGTAAAGAATGTGATACCTATCCTCCTATTTACAATATACATTATTGTAAATGGGAGGGGAGGTATCGCATTCTTTCCTTAATTATTTGGAGGGGGGTCAAGCACATGTTAAAGGTATGTTACAAGGGGTACTGAGGGTATTTGAAATGTTCCAAATTTGCGTTATGTAATTTTTGGATGGCCCCTTAATGTTAACAGATCATTTCATGGCTACCTTTATGTTCTAGTTGTTAATTGAATTTTACATTAGTGTAAAATATACTGTACATATATGATTGATATTTTTCTCGTTTCTGTAGATGAAAAATGTGTAAAAGTTTGTGTCATTTAAGTCTTGAATATTCTTACATCAAAAGTTAACTTGTCAAGTTTCACCAAAGGAAAGTTCTGTCTGCGGCACTGGTTTAATTTTAATCTATGGTACTTTAGAAAATTTTGAATTATAATGAATAATTTGTTGGTTAAAAAATGTTTTGTGAATGATTGTTTCTTTTAATGAATTGTTATAGCAGATATAAATTGAAGATTTTTTTTCTCTTATTTCATATATTTTTTGCTTAAATGTACAAAAGGCCATGTTAGAAGCTCTTAGGTCTACGTTGAAATGGTATTAGTACCATGGATCCATTTTATGGTACTGAAAAGTGATAAACTTGTATAGTACCTACTAAGCGAAAGCCAAATTTTCATTCTCTGTGTTTTGGTTCACGAGAATAATATACCAGTGGCAGCTCCTTGAGGTTGCTGAGGTTGGCAGGGCTTACCCTCTTATTAATTTATTTACTTATCCAAATTAGTAGTTTTCTTCAATGTTCTAATACTGAATAAAATGTATTTCACATAAAATCAATATTATATATTGTATCTTATTGGTTGATTTCTGACTTTTTAAAATTTCTCAACAATATAATGAACAAATTTAATTTCTGTAATCTCTTTAACTTTGGAATCACATGACCTCACCAGACATCAGAAGCTTTGGGAAATTGCTGTTCAATGCTACATCACCACAGAATGGGACTTGTCACAATGGTGTTGAAGCTTCAACATAAATGAAATAGAATCCTGCGAGTTCTCCTGCAGGCTAATGCAGTGTAGTGATAAATAGTTTCATTCTACAATTGAAAATTGCCTATGCTGAATCACATTAAACAACATTTTTATAAAAAATTACTTTTTTTTCATAAGGACTAAAATCTAAGGTTGCCAGGTCTGCTTCCAAAAAATAGCGGACAAGCAGGGGGAGGAGGAGGCTTAGCAGCACTGAAATTTAAAAAAAAATTACAAGAAAATTATATCTTTTTTTACAAAAATTTTAACACGTATTGAAATAATCCCCTTGAAACTTTACTTAAAAATTCAAAACATCAAATATATTATAATAATAAGTAAAATATTAAATTACATTTTACTTTAAGAAATTGGTACAAATTATATTAAATGTTTATGTTTACAATGCTTCAACGAAATCTTTGGTTTGACAAATTTGCACTCTGCATATTGAGGCATTAAACCTCAAATGATACGTTATTGAGTGTTCTGAAACATACTTATCCGACTAAGAAAAAAGTATAATATAAAAATAATAGGTAAATGCGAGAAAAGAAAAATAGTATGTAAATTTTTCTATATACTTCTATTAAATGTCTTCTGAAACAATTGAGTATGATTAATAATTTTTTCGGAGAATCGAGATCCGTGGGTATTCGAATTTTGTCTCATTCTAACTTCTGAAAGAAAAAAGGCAGCGTGTGATTCTCCTATTCATATTCTCTTAGACTGTACAGTTTTAGATTACGTACCATTTCATTATAAAGCTTTTGAATTAAAAAAAAATATCCACTATTTTGTGAAAAAATAGTAAACAAATAAAAAAACGGACTGTTCTCTCAAATAGAGGACGGGTGGCAACCATACTAAAATCTACCAAACATTATATGAAACATACGAAGGTAAGTCAAAAAGTATCTGCACTCAATGTTTATAATTGATTAGAACAGTACAAAATTTACAATGAGACCGTTCTTCGACATACGCATGATGCTTTTCAATGTACTGTGGCCATCATAGCACCAGCTTTACGATACCTTTAGAAAAAAGGATTTTTAATTGACCTGCAAGCCATGTTGCACTGCTTCCTCACTTGTGGGTCGGAGGCTAATCTTTGGCCATTTAAAACGTCTTTAAGTAGATCAATAGGTGGTAATTAGAGGCGATCGGATCGGAAGAGGCGAAGATCGGAACTGTATCCGGTTTGCTCTGACCCCTTGAAATACAGATTTCGAAGAGCTTGGTCGACGGTATGTGGATGCGCGTTGTCGTACAACAAAAGGTTGCCTTTCGACAATCCATCTCGGCGTTCTCGAGTGGAGAACGTGACTAACGTGCATATGGTTGGCCACTTCATCAACAGTCATTCACTGGTTATTCAGAATCAGGGCACGGAATTGCTCTTTTTGGGACCAGTAGGCTACTAGTTGATGGAGCTGGACTTCTTGCTCTTTTCTCATCCTGCGTACTTGTTCGATTGCTTTGCAAGGATTCAATCAGGCTCGGATTAAGCACAGAGCGGCCGCTCCGGAGCCCCCGCAAATTTCATAAAATTGCGAAGGCAGCCCATAAAAGAACCGAGACAGAAAAACGGAAAGAAATGAAGGGAAAATCAGTTGATATAGCGGCCAAAGACCGGATATCCTTTCTCGTTCCCGTATGCAAGAAAGGCTACACGAGATTGCGGCTCATACGAAAATCCGTTGCATCCAGAATGTGTTCGACAAAATGGCGAATCGATTTTCTGGTACCAAAGTAACCCTCACTGCAAGTGTCGCAAGCAGGTAATACTGAGAGATAGAGTAAGGCCCGCAACAGACTACCCGAGGAATGCGTTGCAAGAAATGTGCGACAAGAAATGTGAAAAATTGAAACAAGAAACACTTATCGACCTCCACACACTTGAAAGGGTTTTCTCGTTCGCCTCTTCGGATGTGAAAGAGTTCCTTGCTTGAGTCGGTCAGAGAGCGAGTTTTCACGGACACGTTTATAGTCCATTTGTTATATGACATTTAGGCATTCGCTTCCGCAGGAAAACACTAAACTGTGCGTAGAACTGAGACCCAGCCACGGAGCAAATCTAGCGATGACTTCGCAAAAATGCCACGACTCACCACTGATTATACTGTTTGTGGGCCTTTGAAATCTCCAAATCGAATCTGTTCGCGTGACTTCTATTTACTTCACGTCTAGGTGCGAAGTTTGGTGACAGGTTGTAATACTGCATTACAAATCCGTAGAATTTCTTGAGATGTCCTTACTATCTTTCCTTGTCTGCTCAAGAGAAAGAATCCCATCGCCAACGCGATCTCGATGTTGCCTTGGCTTCCTTCTTCCCGATTCCGTTCCTGCATCGGCGAGATTGACACATTTCAACGGCAAATTTTGAGAGAGAGATTGAAGGCTAAAGTGATCCCTCGATGGCCCATCACTGCGAACTTTGCTGATCTCTCCCTTCTCTCTCAGTGCGCCCCACTCTCTCAACCTTGATTGACGCCATAAAGTTGATGGAACGAATGGCAGGCTAATAAAAGTTAGTGTTTCGAATATTAATTCTGACGGAATTAAATGAGCTTAAACAAATATGAAGAACATTCAAAGTTTGTGGAATAGGCAGACATGCTGTTCAAATTATATACTTTGTCATCGTGTCACACCCGATTGATATGCAGCACCAAAAACGGAAGCTATCGGCGGATTGTGAACGACATTGGTAAAAGGTTTTAGAAAATTCCGGAAATAACCGCTTTTCTTATAGGAGAGTCGAAATACATGTCTCCTGAAGTTGGAAAAGCCACTGGAAGAAAAGGGGAGGGGGTATTATACATATATCCGTAATTGAAGCTGCTCAGGGAAAACAAAAATGCGTTTTACAGAGACGCATTAGTCGAAAATGAGCTAAATGACACATGAAAAGTTGACATTGAATATAGTGTAGTATAGATAGTCGCTTCCTGTACCACTGAAGTAAATGATTTTTAACTCGATCTCTCCTTTGGAATGTATAAATTCTTAACTTGTTTAAAAATAATAATATTTATATTAATTTATATTATTTAGAAAAATCAAGTCTGTAAAATGCCAGATTCATATGCATCATTGAAGAAAGTTAAAATCGTTGTGTTGCTTCAATACAAATATGTAAATGTTAAAAAATGTAAGTTTTTTCTATATTTATTTTCCATACATAAATGTAAATAAACTAGTTTAACTGTCTTGAAGTCTATAGTGTGTTTCTCTACTTTGACAAACTATGGCCAATATTGTTTTTGCAACTGTAAACGGCACAATATTGTGATTGTTGTATCCAATATTTTTGTTTTTAATTAATATTATGGCCAATTATGGCTCTTAACATAGATTCTTTCATTAAGATTTTTTTCTAGTAGTTTGATGCTTATAAATAGAAAAAATACAATACTAGCATTGTCATGTATTTGGCTTATCTTTTACTACTGATTCCCAATATATGCAATGAAATACTACTACAGAGAATTTTCACAAAAATTAACTAGTCACATGTAAAATAACACATATTGCTTGGCATCATTTTCTGAGTAGAAAATCAAATTAAATTTTTCCCTACCCCCCCAGCAAAAATCAGGTTTGATTAACAGGCAAGTATTTTAAAGCTACTAAATACTCAAAGCTAAACAGTAAACCTATAGACAATTAGAATGAAAGTGCAGATACTTATTGATTTACCCTCGTTATCTATACATTAAATCATAGGCCACTAGCAACAGGCGTATATACATCTCTGTCACATACAGGCGTTTATTGCACATAACTTGAAAATAGTGCATCTCTTGGGACCCTTAAAATCAGGGTTTTGATATCCCAGTGATTATTTTCCTCATATTACAATTTAGCACTAAATGAGACCTTCAGACCTAAGAACACTTCTCCTCTAATTAGGTACAATATTTGGAGGTATAACCCATGGTGTGCGCAGCCTGAAACAAGCACATTTCTGGGTCCACCTATGCCATTAAAGTTTTTATTTACATATTTTCTATAAATGTAAAATATGCCTTATTTACTAGTAAATAAATAAAACACTCTATAAAGAGAATAAATTTAGCAATATTATTGGCATTAGTGAACTTAAGTGATATAAAAATACAATTGATTTAATTTTGAAGCATTAAGAGAGCTGTCCAATGGCTTGGAGAGACTTTTCCCCAAATGTTGCAAACAACGGTTAGGCTGCGGAAGGGAAAAAGTTGAAAAATTAGGGATTGAACTTATTTATGAAAATATTTTTTTATTAGAAAGTGCCTCAGGGCTTTTTATCAACACCCCAGGGTTCCTCCTGTAAACACACCTATGGGTTTAGCCTTAGCACACAATGTATTGCAGATGGTCTTGTTTTAATTCTTCTGGGTACATTTGCTCTGCAACATGAGCTCAAAATCATCAAAAGGTGTTGTTTAGAACAAAAATATCACTGGCACACCAAATGAAAAAGTTGTCACACCCAAAGACAACATGTATTTCTCTATGTATGTTGATGTGTTGAATCCGAATCTGAAGCCACAATTGTGCCACCACCCTCCAGTTTTTTGTTTTTTAATCGCAAAAACCCCATGTGAAATTGTATTTTTTTGTTTTCTGGGGTTGTTGTCAGACCCAAAGACTTGACATGTTTCTCTATGTATGTATGTAATGCTGAATCTGAATCCAAATCATGAAGTACTGGCCTATTAACAGAATTATATCACTACGTATGTGTCTGTAATTATTTTCATATTTTTCGCGTGTATGAATTTGAATTCTTCTATAAAAAATCTCAATTAATATTAACAATACATATTTCATGGTTTTAGAGAGATGGAGGTGGCACTAGAACCAGAATTTTTATTTCATTTGTTTATGTCTATCAAACAGGTGCTGCCGAATACAATGATCCGTGGATATGCGGATACCAGTGGACTCACCAGTTGAATTTCTATACCTCTATTAAGATTGTTGATGCAGTTTTTGGTGACCCTAGGCATCTTCTTTTGATTGAAAACTAATATGAATTTTATGAATTATTTCAGTGTTGCTACTGTGATCTCTTTCTTATTTAGATCATCAAAATATTTTTTTTTCTTTTGTAATTCAGTTGTAAAATTCCATCCACATGTCTCGTGAAGTTTCATAGGTGCTGCAAGATGTACAAGGCACTGCCTATCAGTACACACCCATTGCATGTTGCACTAGCAAATGTAGAAGCTTTCGTTTCCAGTGTCAGTATCATTTATAATGTTTCTATAATGCTATTACTATTTAATAATACTTTGCAAAATAGGATTGATAGAGAAGTGCATTTTACTTGCACAATAGTACACATTATTTGTTAAATTGGCAGTGTTGTTCACTTTTTAGAGATTCTAAAATGTAATACTACCATTAAATGTTTCTTTTAATATATATGAAACAAAATTTCAAAAACAAAATTTATTTTAAATATATACTTGAATGGTCTTTTTATTTTGAAAATCATGTTAATTCAGCGATAATTCTCATTCACTAACAATGCTACTGAAGAGATCTGTTTTCCTTGTTAAACATATTAAATCTTGGGTAAAAATAAGAAATCTACTGTATTCCTTTTTTTATTGTTGACAGAATTTGAATGTCACAAAAACGTTCTAAAAATTTCAATCACCAAATAAAGTAAAACAATGAAGAAAAGGCTTTGTTTTACAAGTTAAATACACATGTGTACTTTGCTCTTTCTTCTCGTAAACTTTCAGAGGTTTCATAATCTTCTAGTAGTGTCTGAAAAATGTAGAACACAAAATTTTTTAATAGATAATAAATTTATATCTCCAGAGTTAATATATATGTAGGTCAAATCAAGCTGCCTATCACAAGCGTAAGACAATAGAAGACCAAAAAAATCTAGATTCTGTTATGTTGCCCTAGATTCTGTTATGTTGTATTTTTGCCAATCAAAAATTATCATAACCACTGAGAGTGTCTATCACTTTAATATCTGTTTCACCATTGCATCAGAGTGTGCCAAAAATTGCCACTAAGTCTGTTAAACAAGTAGGACTTGGTGACTTGCAAATTACACTGCTGTTTATGATGGTGGTGGTGGTGGTGATGATGATAATGATAATGAAGATTATTTCAATATGTTATCATTTATGAAGAAAATTTTTTACTTAATTATAGCTAATTAAATTTCCATACTATAAAAATTTAAATCATATTAAATCACATAAATCTTTTACTTTCAATAAAGTACAAGTAGTTTATTTCATTTTAATTTTTAAAGGTGGTGGAAAAATTTATTAAATGCCACTTTCATTGGAGTTTCCTTCTGGACTGAACATTTCTGAAGATGAGAGATGAGGGAATACTGACTTCTGTGAATCCCGTACTTCAACTGACTCAATTGTCCCAGCAGAGTAGTATTGAAGAGAATATTTAACATTTAGAGACAAGGAGCCCAAATAAATCTTAGTTTTCATAATGATAATAAAGGTTTTTCTATAGTCCTGACTATATCATTTAAGACGTTTTTAGAAAAAAATTATTTTGATCTCTTTGAATTTCAACATAATGCCTGTCATAGCATCGATTTTTAGTTCATTCAAAATTTTTCATAAGGGGAAAGGGTCTTTGTGACAAACCAATGTTAACACTGGAATTGTTAACCCTAGAGTACACATAGGCACTTATTGTGAAATGCCTATCACTATCAACATCTATGCAATAGGCAAGATTTGAAACCATGGGTCTTGGAACCGAGATACTGTTTAAAGTACATTCATCTTAGCAACTTTGGCTGCTCAGGTCAGCATTTGTGAATTATTAATATTATTTATTCATATTTCTTTTTGAAGGAAATATTGAACATTTCATCTGTGATCTACTAAGTTCTGATTCTTTTCATAATATAAAGTAAAAATCCAGTTGGTACAGGGGATAGGTTCACATTAAAAACTGTTTAATACAGGGGATACGTTCACATTAAAAACTGTTTAATTAAGTATTACAATAAATGTATCTATTTATTGAGGCTTTTTCAGCCTCAGCCACTTGTTACCACTTACTGGCAGGAATTTCTCAGATGGTACACATTAACTCCTGATCAAGCCCTTGTTTAATGGTACACGATATCAGCACAATACAAAATCCATCATGGCAACACCCATGTAAGATTAGGAAAAATAATCCATGACTGCGGGAGTAATCAAAACCAGTATCCATCTGTCAGGTTCTCCATTGGTACGTGTTTTCAAGAACATTTATTAGTTTCTGGCCTGGACTAACTTATAATTAATAATCAATAATTAAACATGAAAACTCATATGATGATTTATTTATTGTTAGTTCTAGTATGAATAAAGCCTCTAAGATGTCATTTTATTTGCTTTTTATTCAAGCAGCAGGATTTAAGTATGAATTTTTTCATAAACAAGTAAAATCTTAAGAATCATAACACATTGAAAGAAGACTTCTATCATTACATCAAACACCTATTTAACAAATAATGTAAATGCTCTGAGCTTTTATGAATTTCTTTTCGTAGTGTATTGTGCGTGACAATTTTCTGTAGATTGTATTGCATGATACACAATTCTCATAAAAATGTAGTGCCATATTTGGAAAATACATATATTGAACATGCCTGGTAGATGTGCTTGAGCAATCAATTTTCCTTCATTTGAAACCAGTACATTTTCTGCTGAGTTTGTATGCAATTTTATGTTTCTGTTGCAGCTTCCTCTCTCTTTCCTGTTTGTCTAAAACAATTTTGCTTAGTCTATGTTTTATTCTTTTATGCTAATATGAATTTCACAATAAGTATATTCATATTCATTAGTGTATGATTTTTAAAAGAACTTGTAAGGTGTGATGTCATGCCACATAAGAGTTGAAGTTTTACAGTCTCACACATAGTGGGAACTTTCAATCATAGACTGAGTGAATTTGGATATGAGAACATTCAATTTTTCTCAATTTTCTTTTTCCTTCTAATTTTTTCCTTTCATTTACTTTCTCTATTCTTGACTACTGACTGACCATAACATTACCCATTGCCCTTCATTTATTAACCCTTAATGTTCATAATTTCAGTTCATTTTTGTTTGTATTTTATTCATGTAATTATATACTCACTTGCAATTAAAGGAAAGTGAAAATATTCAGTTTTTCAATGATATTTTCAAACCCTACTTGTATACTCTTTAATATCATATGTTTCAAAGAATGTAAGTAAAAGTATTTTGATCTGGAATAACATTTCGTTGTTTTTTTTTCAATTACATCAGTTACAAACTATAATGCAAGGTTGTTGAACAAGCCATGGTTGAAATTGTAATACATTTGCACTACACAGAATATAAATGTTGATTTCAAATTGTTGAATCCAGGAAAGATGATAAAAACTTCAAATAATATCTATCAAAGCAGAATTATTCTGAATATTTTACACAATTATTATTAGGGCCCGGATATTTTTTTCTTTGCATTATTCCCATGGAAAATATAAGACAAACATGGTATTATCTACAATGACTCAAATTATGCAATTTTCACGTGTCACATAAAGTCATATTTTGCCTTTTTTTTACCCCCATTTTCCGTTAATTTTTTATATTATGGTCATATTTTTCCTATTATTTGTCACATTTTTATCTTTTTGATTCCATTTTTGCTTACTTCCTTGCAGTCATCTGAAAGAGATTTTTCAAATCTTTTAATTGTTATCTTATTTCTTTCTATTTTACTTTCTCACTGTGGGGTAGAGAGAAAGTTATGTAATGCTGCGCGAAAAAATGGCAAATTTTTGGCAGAAGAACTTTTATTACAGGGCCCTGGTAATGAAAAAAGTAGATAAATCCAGTTGCTAAATTTAGAAAAAAAGTATTCTATCACATGGGGTAGCAAGAATCCATGTTTTATGGGTCCTTGATATCAAAAATCGAATGACAGCAAAACGTCTATTTGTCAGTCTGTGAGTCTGTCTGTGTACAACGCTAGCGGCTAACCTGTTCATCTGATTTTCTCCAAAATTGATATTCTCCCAATCAATCTGGCTGATGTCGCAGCCCCTTGAATTTTAAACCAATATTTTAATTTTGTGGGTACTTAACCTGAACCCCGGGGACATGTAGCAAAAGGTATGAATAGTGAATGTGCTAGATTTTAAAAGTTGTAATGGTTATTTAAATAGCGGGAAGATTTTGAAGGTTACAAAAAGGCAACCAAAAAATTTTTAAGTCCTATTAATGGTCATATTTTCATATTTTTTTTTAGGTCATAAATGCTTGCATATTTCTAACATAAAAATGTTGCATTTCCTTAACCTTCAAAATCGTTCCGCTGTTCATATTGAGCCATTCTATTGAAAATATACTTTAAACATTAGGTCGTGTATGTTGTAACTTAAGTCTTAAACATCCAGGCCCTAATTATTATGAGTGCTCTTTAATTGATAACTTTTTTACATCCTTTAACATGATCATAATGATTTTTCAAGTAGAGATGACTGTAATGAAGAGAATTCAATTTTTTGTAAAATGAATGTTTTTCAACATTTTCAAAATTTTGGAGTAAATTCATTTCACTAATGTCTCTTACTTCTGGTATACATATATCAGGCAAGGATCCACTGGGTGGGAGATCAGGGCAATTTACCCTCACAAAACTTTTCAGTAACTATTAATTTTAACTTGTCATGAAGCTTTGAAGCAAAAGTATTTTTGTATAAACATTAAAACGAATAAAATTGTACTGCAACATGAGCTGAATTTATCCTGCGACAGTCTACATAATCTGTAATATGACACATTCAACCAAAACATTTTGAATAAAAATACATTTTCTCTTCCAAAATTCATCTCTGGATTTGCCACTGCATGTATGAATGCAACTTTTTAAATAAAAATATACAAATATACTTTATTATTTATACACATAATAATTAACATTTCAACAGATATTTCTCAACTTTAAACCTTTTTTAAATAAAATTTATTAAAACACTTGTTACATTGTAACGAGGTCATAACATATGCAACATTTACTGTGTGAAACATATCCCTGTTGATCTATCCTGTCTGACAAGGTTACAGAGTGGTGACAATAGATTTAAACCTTATTGTTCCTGAAAAAATTTTAAATATTCACCCTAGCAGGTTGTTATCTGAAGTTGTTTTGGATTTGCCACACCACAGATTATTTTTGTATGTTGTAACTAATGTAAATTATTTTTAATGTATTATTGAACATTAAAATATATTATTAATAATGAACAAGTTCTTTTGAGAACCACTACTTAATGTGAATAGAAAAAGCACTATCCCAAAATTAATTAGCACATGTGCAACAGATGAAAGAAACTAGTTGAAACAATAAATGTTTCAAAATGAACACATTCATGATTAACATGTCTATATAATTTATTCTGAAGTTTTTGTATTTTTTGTTATATGTTGGTGGAGTAGTTAACTGCCAAGAGCTTAGTCTTATAGATTCTTTCTTGTTTACTTGCTTCTTTTGCAAAAACACCCAAATATGTGAATTGCATCTAAGATTAAAAGACAGCTTCAAGACAAATATATCCCTCCAAAACAATACTCCATAATGGTTACTTAAATCTGTTTAAGTATATGTTTGATTTTCTTTGAAGAGTTCAAGAATTAATTATCAAACTGCTCTTGATATGTCACAGCAGCATAATCATGAACGTAAGCTGTTGAATAGGAGTCTTATCTCCATAATGGACATTAGATTTTTCTTTTGTTACCGAGAGATTTGAATATAGTGAATATTATTTTAAACAAATCACTTCCTTCTTCTTGGGTAATGTAACTATTGTTCTAACTTTGATGTCTGTTTTGAGTCCATATTCATAGTGGAATAAAACAGGAAAACAAAAAATATGAAAACTTTTTTAATTGTTTGTGGGTATATACATCACATTGAATTTCCTGGTAAACATGTTTTATTTTTATATTTCATATTAGTATAAAATACTAAGAATTCAATCATACTTAATTATACTTGTTATGAACTTAATTGTATGAATACTATATTAAACACACACATTTTAAACATTTGGAAAGTATAAAGTACACAAAAGTACTGCCTGTCAATTAGAGGGGTATTTTAAAAAAATCATATGACATTATAAGTTTTGAAAGAACGAGAACTGTAATTACAAGATTTTTTTCATTAATTTGTCTTTTTCCTAGAATAATTTTGTATTCTACTTCAAATGCACGATTTCATTATGCTTTAATTTTTTATTAACTTTGCCGTTCTTTACCTTAATTTTTTGCATAGAACTAGAAATATACCTGTACTTTAGTACTCTACTTTTGTATGCAGCACTTCCTAATGAACACTTCCTTTCCAGAACTGCTCTTCTGACTCTGAATACCTTTAAACCTCTTTGCATGTACATCATGTAGTTTTATCATAGTGATGAAACATTGCTATGTGTAGTGGCAGCTCTGTTTTTCAGCTTATATTATGAATGCTTTCTCTTCTTTTATCTCCTCTTTTATTTTTGTTTGGTTTGCGTTGCTTACTTGTATGTGTATTATTTCATATAGAATGCAGTACGACACAACCTGTCTCTCCACAAATGTTTCATGAGGGTGGAGAACGTGAAGGGCGCCGTTTGGACTGTGGATGAAGTGGAATTTTACAAGCGACGACCACAGCGATGCAGCACTGGGTATGTGATACCACAGCTGAGGTGGACACGCAAGTTGGTCTCGGACTACTTTAGTCTCTAGCTCCTTCTAGCAAACATTTGGATTTGAATTTTTTCATCTCCTTTTATATTCTTGTCTTACTCCATTTATATGTGTTTTTCATGTGTTTTTCTTCTTTCTTTCTCTCTCTGCTTGTGTCTCTGTGTGCCTAATCAGCATGAAGAAGCATTAATGAAGACTAATGACATTGTGTGAGGCGAGCAGGGTGGACGGGCGATGGCAGGTACTTCAAATCGAATATGTCTTGCTGAGAAGGCAGCTAGAAGTGAGACTTTGACCATTTTCTCTACTTTTTTCTCTTAAACTTTGTCTTTTACTCTCTTTTCTCTTTCTTGGTGGTCTGTGTATACAGAACGCGATCCGCACCAATCTGTCACTGCACAAGTGTTTTGTGCGCTATGAAGACGACTTTGGCTCCTTCTGGATGGTGGACGATGCAGAGTTTGTCAAGCGCCGCCATCTTTCTCGTGGTCGTCCCCGGAAATATGACCCCACCCCATCACCCACTCCACCCCACCTCTCCGCACAGTAAGCACTGACTTTTTGGAAACTTTGCTGCTGGCTCTGATGCTGCTGCTGCTGTTGTTAGAGCACTGCTTAGTATTTGCTGTTTGTGAGCCAGAAAAATGGGAGACAGGAATGGCTAAAATATTTTTCAAACATAACCAGAGAAAACAGAAAATATTTTGTAGATAGTTCACTTTGTTTCCATGTACATGACTATTTGAAGGGTTCCGGTGTAAAATATGATAACCATAACAAAAGCAATTTTGAGATTTAAACAAATGAACATTTTGGTTCAAGAAGGTTTAAGTGAATAAAATAAATCCATAATAATCTGAGAGCCAACTATGAGCCATAAACTGAACTATTTGAGTATAATTCCCTGGACAACAGATAGGAAGAGCCAAAACTATATCATAAAAACTACAGTTTCAAGAGTTTATATCTTTTATGCCTTTGCCCTTCATTTGGTAGATCAATAAAGTGAGACCAAAAATCAGTATACATTCTTTTGTAAATAAAATATTTTTATAATTATTTATAGTGGTCATTTTATTTTGCTTATTAATATTTGCCCTTAATTTCATTGCTGTTCTTAAAACTTATACACTACCAAATTCAAAGAATTGAATACTATTTTATTTTATTTATTTAGCACCAAAAAAGCTGTTAAAATGTTATGTGACATTTAGGAGGGAGAATGTTAAAGTTTGTTGTTCACAACAAACATGTCATAAAAATTTTGTCTTAAAAAAAATTGTGGTGATCAAAAAATGTTTTAATGCATTTAGTTACATTAATTTCTTACTTTTCCCAAGTTAAATGTATTCAAGAACCATTAGCAGAGCAAAATTTTTATTTACAAGAAAATATATTTAAGAAACAACATACATATCTGAATTCACTGTGATCTTTAGAGTTACAACTATTGGATAATATGATTTCATGATAATATCATTTCATTCTCCTTCAATTTCACACAAAAAGTTAACAAAAAAATTGTTACTGATCATGAGTGTTACTCTTTTTGTCTGAGTATGAACTCAGTCTACACCCAAGTTTATGCTACTCAACATCATTCAAGAAAAGCATCTATAAGACACCATTTCTGTCTCCTAAGTGTGCAGAAAAGTTTTGAGAATTTCCCTTTCTCCTGAAACTGTCTTGCTTTATACCAGCATTACTGTTGTCTTGTTCTCCATTAGTGGTGACTGTGGGTGCACAGCCCTTGAATTAAATTCAAGTGGCATATCATTCTAACTGATCTGTATGGTGAAAGCTAATACTTTGTCGACATCAAGCATGCTGCCTAGGGTAAATAATAGCATGAAAATGTGAGGTGTGCTTTTTGTGATTTCTCAAAATCATTGGGATATCCAGTGCCTCTCCTTGTATAGTATAGTGGCTACTTATGTACAGTTACGCTTGAAGAAGTAGGCAATAAACAAAACTAAAATCTGCTATAGTAAAATTGTATTGCTATATTACTTTTCGTGTAGTTAATTCTTGCTGAATGTTTTGAGTAAATGTGTGCAAAATAATCGTTGTTTAGAAATTCATCATCATAAATGAGTGGAAGTTTTTTATTATGAGTGATAAGATATGAATGCAGATGTTGGTATGCAAATTTGTGAAAAAAGCTAAAAAGAAAGCTAGAATGTTTTGTGTGAGATTAATAAAAATAATAAGAGAACATGGTTAGGAGTGCATTGTTTAATGGAATATGTGTTTTATTTGTATGTCCGACAAGAGAGCAAGAAATGATTTTGGAAAGAAAGAGAGTAAATGTGTGAGTGAAGAAAGTGCACAAAAAATTAGTAGATTCAATGTAGAAGCATTTGTAATATTGCCTGTATGCTTTAGCTTCTTGAGAATTAAGATTAATGCTTATTTTTCTGTTTATTCAATATAATGATGCCTTGGGCTGCACAAATACAATTTTAATCAGCACTTCAAAACTATTTCAAAATTATCAATATTTGGAAAAGTGAAAATGATTTTCACAAATCAGATCTTGTGATCATCTGATAAATTATTTTGATCCGTTAAAATTGATTATCCTACCATTTCGAAATTTGTTACAGTTGTTAATTCTTTTATTATTTGTCTTATAATTAATTCCCAATGTTATTAATTTGAAAGAAGCAATTACCATTGTCTCTCTGTGTCACAATGATAGAGAAAATAATTTTATAGTAGAGTTGTTCTACATTCTTTAAGTATGAAGGTATTGAGGAAGTTTCATCAAATTCATTCTAAACAAAAATATAATTTATTAGAAAGAGATTTAAAGTACATAAAATATCTGAATAAATTGAAAACTACTCCTTATTATTGTTGTGCAATAATTGATGTACCAATATTGTATTAATACTTTCATGTGAACTACATGAAAACTTTTATTTTAACAGTAGTTTTTGATATTAAAAATATCATGTACCTCCCTTTTACAAGTAGTTTTGATTCTCCATCTTTTGTTTTCTTTCTGCATTTTCTTTCCCTATAATTCCATCTTCCTTTTTCTTTGTGAGATGATCATCTGCCCAGTGTCACAACAAAATGCATGCAAGCATACATTCATTGTTTACTACTGCAAAGCTTTTTGACAAAATTTTAAGTTGAAAAAAAAATTAGAATTAGTAGTAAATAAATTTTAAGAATTTGATCCTTTCCAATTTTTGTTATTTTTTTATTTTTACTTGACAATGGTGATTGCTCCTACTAAAGCATTTTCCTATTAATATTAAAGAAATCCTTGAATATGCTGTTTAAGAAATTGTGAAGACTGTGAGAGTATAAGTAATAAACAAGTTATTGTTGGTTTTGCAAAAGTTGATATAGAATCTAAAATTCAGGGTGTAATTTCATAGAACCCAACAAAACATTGTTTTGTGTTTCTTTTTCATTTAACACAGTATTCTAATATTCTTTATTATTCCTTTTAGTTGCCATCTCTTTTACAAACCAGTAGCTGTAATAATATCCTCCATACTTAATTTTAGAAGAAAAAAACAGTAACAATACTTTCAATTATTAGATTTTCTATTATTACATGGTTCCTAAAAATTCACAATACTGCTTTGTTATAACAACTAAATAACATTATGAAATTAAATCAAATTACAAGTTATTTATTCTCATGTAAGGAATAATAATATAAGTGTAATCATCTAATCTATACATATATATTAATTTGAAGAATAATTATATTTTTGACATTAAAAATATCATGTATAAGGAGTATCATTTATATACACAAATCCAGAGAGAAGTTATTTCACTATTCTAGTTTTTAGAGAAGCTGAAGCATTTGCACATTTAAGTACAGATCAGTTGAAAAACATGTTGAAGCATGTTAACATGCATGCCTTACAACGTTCCTCCCCTGTCTCTTTCTCCTGACCCATTCCAGTAAATTGTTTTTGTTCATTTGTGGCTTTTACTTGTGGACTTGCAGGTGCTTTAATGCAGGTAGCTAGTTCTGTTAATATGTAATCTAGTTCTAGCTGTTGGTTGAGCACATTTATCAGATGGACATACAACAGATTCTTCAATATCAAGGTATAAAAAGAAGGTATTTTTCTAATAGAATAGTTCCACAAAATTCTAATTTTCATATATATTTCTACTTTTTCAATTTTCATATTTTTTCTTACATTTTAACTCTTTTTATTCTTATTATACATTTACATTTTCTTATATATATTTCAATTTTCTTATACATATATTTATATATATATTTCACTTTTCTTATATATTTATACTTATATTCTTTATACTTGCTGCTGCTCAATGTTTTCCAAGTGGTTACTATTTACACATTTTTTATCTATATTTTTACTCAATTTATAGTAATGTAGATTACACTTGAACTCATCAGGAAACAGGTATATAACTCCTCGGAAACATGCAGCATCTCTTGTTTCAAATCTAAATACATGGAAGTAAACAAAAATTGTAATTATGTAATTTTAATGCAGTATAATAAATAAACTTTTGAATTGAACCTAAGAGTAATTACTAAATACTATGAGATAAAATTATTCATAAAATATTGGCAGTGGATTTGAAACAGAGAGAAAATAGTTTTTCCTTTTTCTTAAATATTGGTCACTTAACTTCCTTAATTGATGGGAGAAACAGTATAATGGTGAGTGCATTTTCAATTTGTATATATTTACATATTTTTCTCTCTTTTTTGATGTTGCTTTTCTACTTTTCTCTTACTCTTTTTCTCTTTTTATATACATTTTACAACTCTTTTTATTCTTAAAGCATTTTTGTGTCTAACTCTCTCTTTTCAGACAAACAAGGATTTTATATTTTTTTAAATTTATTTGTATCAATTTCTCATGCTAATATGATTTTGCTTTCTGGATTAATAGGAGTGTGCCGTCCAAAAGTCCCACCTTGATCCACAGTCCAACATTGTACGGTGACGCACTGAATGCTAGCTTACAGGTAATTATTTTCAAAATGGGTAATCATAAGTCCTTATGCCAAGGTTATGTCATTTACAAATTTTTGTAGTATTGTGAATATCTGCTAACATATTTGTTTATTTTTTGTATTAATGACAATAAGATTCATCTACACAACATACTGAACCAATGACAAATTCTGGTACAGATAAACACACTTATCTCTTAAGCAAATTAAATGCAAGTATGTGAGCGCGAGTGTTAGTTTAAAAAGATAGAAATTGTTATTTCAACATGAATTGTATAGAACATTGTTAGCTAAGTCAGGGTTTATTTTTCTAAAATTTTCAAATTATGTATGTATAGTGGATTTTGTGGAATAAGTTAATTTGTTGTTAACAAATTTATTGTAGTGAATATATAGTGGATTCTACATAATTCCACTTTATATTCACAATTTGAAAATTTGAGGTAAATGAACCCTAACTTTGATATCAATAATTCATAGAATTGATGTTGAAATAACTATCTCTATATATTAAAATTCAACAAAATGAATTTCTAAAACTATTTTTAGAGAGATAGATCAAGAATAATTTATACCAAGTAATGGAAAAGGTCTGATACTGAACTTTTTCTTAGATAAAATTAATATAACATTTTATAAAATTATAATCAAATCAAATCATTATTTTTTGATGCACATTTGGCAAATTGATTGGGTGGACATGTATACTAGGGAATTGTAAATTACATTGTTAACTTCGTGTTTAATTTATTTTAAAAACATTTATGACATAAAGTCATTTTCAATGTATAATTTATTGTTACATGTTTCAATTAGAAAGATTTTTATGCTCTCTTGTATGTATTGTATTTTATACTGTCTTTTAAACCTTTCCAATTTATACATGTAACAATAAATTGTGCAGTGAAAATGATTTTATAACAAAGGTTTTTCAAATAAACTAGACAATACAATGGTTTACAACAATATAATTTACAGTATCCTAGTATACTTGTCCGCTCAATGAATTGGTCAAATGTGCATCAAAAAATGTATTTATTATATAGTGAACTACTAAATTTGTATCAAATAATGCATTAGGGTTTATTAGAAGAATATATAAATTGAATTCTGATTTCATTATTTAAGAACTGTAATTATCACTTGTTCATTCCTTATTGATGTGAGCAATAAGCTTAGGTTTGGTTATCATATAATATTTGGTTATCATATTTACAAACACATATTAACCAATTAGAAACAATTAATCGCAAATTCTGCAAAGTTGCAGTCGAGTAAATGAATCCACCTGACCCATTCTTAAGTCATAAATCTTATACAAATGTTTCAATTTTAAATTCCATTGTGAACTCATTGCATGAATGTAATGATCTAATGATGTAATGATATATTCACAGTTTCATAGATTGTTCTTATTTGTTGAATCAGTTGAGATATGAAGTCCCAGTTAGAAGTACAGAAAACAGTGCAGTATTTGTGCACGTTTAAAAAAAATCATAACTACATTTTCAAAGAATAATTTTTTTTTACTATATATGCTTTTTTTCATTCAAATGTGATGCAGAACTACCATTTTTATGTACTTCTGGAATTGGACATTCCTCATTTCACAAGAAATGAGTAGGATCAGAAACAATAGTGATATTTTCACAAGGAAAATTAATATTTTCTAAGCAAATTATGCATACCACAATATATCATAAAATCATTTATTTTAATTTTATGGTTCTTAGAGAATAATATTTACTGAAATGTTCTTGACTTCTTATGTTTCAAGAATGTCCAATGTGAGAATTATTCTGAGGTAACGTAACTAAATTTCTACACCCGTCATTTCTATATGGATTCAAGACTTGTAATAATTACTATTGACTACTTCTTTCTGAAGTGATTGTGAGATAAAATGAAAGAAGCTTCACTCAAAATTATTTTATACCATTTCTTAATTAGTTTATTTAGTACCAATCATTCATCATTATCATCAAGAACTTTTAAGGAGTGCCCTGTTTGTTTGTTTTCATTATCCATCTAGTCACTACTAAGGTGTTCGTGGTCATTCCATCTTTTTTCTTCACTGCCTTGTTCTTTCCTTTCTCTTAGTCTAAATTTCAGGATCTGAGGAAGGAAATCTGTTGGGTTCTTTTGTTATGTCATTTTCTTTGTAACTTTTCTATTTGTTTACAATGTTTACTGTTTTTGCATTCACTCACAGTTTTTGCATTTGTTTCTTGCTCCCTTTTTGTGTGAGTTTCAGTTGCCAATCTTGTGTAATTGTAAGAATTCCCCATAATTAATTCATTGAGAGACATCTAGGTATCTCTACAAATTCACCTCAGTATTTTAACAACTACAAACTAAAAAGATCTGGACCAGAACTATTTCTGTTTTTTGCATTTACTAATATTTATTTCAATTTTTACTTCCTTGCATACTATGTTCTTTCATCGTAAAGATAAAGTATTGTAATGCTGCAGCGAAAAGTGGCAATTTTTTGACAGGAAAACTTGGGTTCCAGATAATTGTAGCTTCTATATATTGTTAATTTCTTCCCTAATATGTTGTGAAGTCAGAATAGAACACTGAATTATTATTTTGTTTTTCTTCTTTGTCGTGACAGTGTTATTTGTTGTAGATGTCTCATATCCTCCTGTCATCTTTAGGTTCTTCAAAAGGTTATACACCAAATCAGCACTCCTTGTGGAAAAAAGTTTCCTGTTCTACCATTTGTAATTCTTGTAGTGGAATTTCTGCTTTGAAAGATATACTTATTATATTCAACAATTGTCGTTTGTTCACAAATACTGTTTTCAATTCCAATCCTCTGTAAATATTTTCTAATGTCACCAGAATTTGTTGATATGGCTAATTTTCCATGTATTTCCATATATATCCGTTTGTATTTCTTTATCACTTGCAGAATCTATTCAACAAAATTTGCTCCCATCATTACGTCTTTATTTTATCTTCTTACTTTGTTGGTTCTTCGTTTGATGTTGCTGAAGAGGAGCACTTCTCTTTTTTTGGTGTGGCACTTTCTTCCATTTCTGCTTCTGTATTGTTTATTTCATGACAAAAGGCAATGTTTTATTCTATAAACCATCAGTCTTATGATCTATCTTTATGAAATTTTTACTAGTGATAATAGACTAGTTTCTAAATATTTCTGCACTGAACTCAAAAATTACCCTGATAATATATACTGCATCTTATTTGAATGCACTCAGTTAAATGAACTGGAACATGCCTTCATATTTGGAATGTTAAAAAATTATTTTATATCACTGCTTTTAATGTATTGATTATTTGAAGACGTAAAACATGCATATAACATCAAAAAATATTAAGATTATTTAACAAGCCACTTACCACTGCAAAACTGGGTGCAATGGTTATACACAATTAAGAAAGAATGGAAATTGAGAAATAAAGAACACTAACATTTAATGTTATTCAAACTTCATCTAAATTTTCACTCTGTGGAAAGCATACATAAAAATAATTTTATTGTTTGCCAGACAATTGGCTTTCCTTATCTCCTATTTGAAATTCTTGTTTTTACTCAACCAGAGGTTTACAGGGTACTTTTGAGATTTAATTATATAAGAACCACATTAGTCATTAAAACAAAATACTAAATCTAAAACAAAATACTTTTATCTTAGTATATAATGTAATGTATCCATTTATAACAAATTTCATTGTTAGTTCAAAAAATGATGGGCAGTTTATAGTAACAGGGCATAGTTTTTTTTAAAAAAAATAAGTACTCATGAATGATGCTGAAATAATGAAATGCACACATAAAGCAAAATGTTCAAGGCAGTTATGTTATTTCATACCAATGTCTAAAAAATATGTTCATAATATTTAAAAAAAATGACATCCCCTGTAAGTGCCACTCCACATTTATGATGGCTTCTTGGTTGTGTGGGCGACGTCGCGTCGTAGGTCGTATACTTCAACCTTTCTCAGAGCGAAATGCGCGGAGGTGGACTACACACGGATATATTAAGAATGAGGTTCCCCTCCACCCCCATTGCCAGTTGGTCCAACGATCGGCCAATGCGGGGAAAGCATCCGCCACACCATTATTTTTGACAACACCCTCCTCTTGGCCAGGGAAGATAGCTGGGGACCAAGGAAGATAAAAGTAATGTGGAAATTATTAATCATTCTCAAAACCTTAACGCCAACCAAAGCCTGCGTCTCGATGAGGCTTGGAAACATCTATTTTACTGCAAAACCCAGCGACGCCCAGTCCAGGCCCAGTCGCGTACGGTTCCCATTGCTCCTTGTCGTCCGACCACGGGCGGTCCCTTTCTGTTACCTCTTTCAGGAGGATCTTTGCCTTGATTGGCTAATGCATTTGCCAATCGTTCGACCAGCCAGGTGGAGGGGAACCTCATACTTTATAAACAAGCACAGTTCACCTCCGCTCATTTCGCCTTGAGGAAGGTCATAGTATGACGGCCGAAATGTTGACAATTGTGCCTAGGGCGCGGCATCTCCCGGAAAGTCAAGATTCTAGGGACTCCGGCCGTGGGAACCTAAGCTTTCACATACATGATAACAACCCTGCGGCACATGCGTTAGTAAAAGTTGAGAATGTGGTTATCTCTCAAATGAATTTTATTCCCCTCAATTTTAACGTATTCACAAATCACAATTTAACTTCACAAATTGTCTACTGGGTGTTTCAAACACAAACACACATAAAACACATTTACTGACATCGACGTCCGTGGAATGCTGTGCCATGCACGATTTGATTGAGGGTGACGACAGCATAAAGCCTATTGACACAAACAGGAAACTATGACATCTGAGAACAATAACCCAGAGGCCCTGAACGGAGGACGGTGTTCTAAAAAAATTCTGTGATGCTCCATCAACAGAAGAATGCCGACGTTGTTAACTTAACTACATTCCGTGAAATCACGGAAGTTAAGCAATTCGAGACCCCCACAGATTCCAAGGTGGATGACCATTTGGGAACCCCGATTATTAACGGCACGGATAAAAGGCAATGTCCGACTGCGACGCTACGAGACAAGTCAATATTTAATTGAGGATTACTTCTTATACGCTCGATGCCCAATAGATGGCTAATAGTCATTGTTGCTATGAAACCGTAACAGAAAAAAATACGAGCTCAGTCATCTAAGAGATTGAATGAGTGTGCTGCAGGGTTAAATTAATGCAGGTACTATGTGAATTTGAACCGTTCTAGTCGTCAGGGGCGGATCCACCCGATCTTTGGGGGGAGGGGGGGGAGATCATAGATTTTTGTCAAATAATGAACATATTTGTTATCATATTGTATATTACTTTTGTAGCGTATATATATTATATAATATTATTTTTAAATAATTAGATAATTATGACAAAAATAAATATTT
Source organism: Gryllus longicercus (assembly GCA_038098605.1). Taxonomy (NCBI): domain Eukaryota; kingdom Metazoa; phylum Arthropoda; class Insecta; order Orthoptera; family Gryllidae; genus Gryllus; species Gryllus longicercus. Next base: position 459,711 of record JAZDUA010000397.1, on the reverse strand, counting down.
AAATCAATTTTGCCAAATAAAAGAGGGTAACAAATGAATACTCTAGATTTTGGGGGGGAGGCATGGCACCCATGCACCCCTCTCCCCTTAGATCCGCTACTGTCAGTTGCAGATATAGCATATCCCTAAATGTTACAATAAAGAATGCCAAATTCATAAATACAAAAAATTGCCTGGAAATATGCTTTTAATTTTTTTAAATTAAAATATTTAGAAGAATGAAAGAATACTTTATGTGTTCATGATAATAAATTGAAAGACATTTCATTACTCTTGGAAAAAATTATGAAGTTGTTAAAAATTGATATTACTTTTTAAACGACTGAATTTGAAAAAACTGTTTGTTTTCAGGGAGCACTTGGAGAAAACAATATTGGATTTCATAACAATTCCATGAGCACCTCCACAACAACCAGTCCGGACAAGGTGTCATCTCCACCAGCAGAACACAGGTGAGAAGTGAATTAAATCATAATGATCATATGTGACTCTAGTTTTATAATGAACACATTTCCATTCTACACAGTTTTAGCTTTGTAACATTGTCAAATCATGTTTCATTTTAAATATTTGTGAAAAATTCAAATGAATTAATGATTCAACTTATTTATTGATGTATTCTTTTGTGTAGCTTCTGACTGGTGAGTATTTTATCACTTCTTTGTTTTAGAGGCTTTTGTTCAATGTAATATTTTGTAATAATTATGAATTCTCTTTTTGTTTCACAAATCATTGTATCAGATTTAAATGGAGTAGGATATATCTCATTATTTAAAACATGCTCCTTTCACAGAACCTCTGCTGAAAGCTCATTAATGCTCATCAAACAAGAGAATGTCCCTCCTTCTTCAATGGCTGGAGACAATGATGGCCTTGTTCATATGATCAAAAGGGAAATAATTGAACAAGGTATTGATGGAGATGAAATAGAAGAGCTGGGTGAGGAACGAGACTTCGCCTCGAGTACCACTGTAGGGCTGCCAATGGAGCAGGGCCCTGAGTCTGAAGAAGGCGACGAGATGGCTGAGGACCTATCAATGGTCCCGGACGTCAGTGAGGAAGTGCTAGAGGCATAGTATGAGTATGGCCAATGACAAAATTGTTAAACGTACCATATCGTGTGTTTAATTTTTCTTTCATATACAGCCAAAGGACTATTAAAATGTTTTCCCATGAAAGTAAACATGGCTTTTACAAAACAGACGTTGAATACGTTAATCCATATCCTTCAGGAAATGATTGATCACAACGATTTACCAATTTATTGTATATGTAAAAACTCCAATGTAACTTGTATATTACATTTGCAGACTGAAAGTACACAATAGCATGCCGTTATCTGCAGTGCAGGTTGTGTGAGTGTATGTTAACTCCGAACATCAGATTATAGGAAAATAAAATTATGTGTTTAAGTGATTCAAAAGACTGTATGATTGTGTGGATAAAACGTGTGTAGGACAGGCTTCTAAATGGTAGGTAGGGCATTGTTCACTGTCTGGCCCCGCACATTTAGTGTAATGGCTACAATGAGATAACAGTGCAAAATAAATGTAGCAAACCAAAAGGGATTTTATCTGATGCAGTTCTGCAGCTCATATCTGGATGTGGCCATGTTCACCCTGTAGGCTTATTTGTTGTTTGTTTTATGCACTTAGTTGCTAGTATTTTCAGAAATCTTAAATATTTAATATTGTTTGAACTGAAAGTTGCTATGGAAGTAGTACCTCTCAGTGGACATTTCTCATTTCAAATGAAAAATAATTTATTAAATATGGTAAAGTAGATGAGTGGTTTCAGCAAGGAATATAGAATTCTGGCAGGATTGGCATGATCTCTAGTTCTGGAAGCAGAACTGGTTTATGTACTAACCCAAATAATTCAAAACTGGATTCAATAAATACCATACCTCCAATTAATAAGTACTGTTTTTTTCTGTAATGTGCCTCTGAAACAGCCTGGAAAAATAATTAAAAGTTTTCTGAAATTTACTGGATTATATTGAATTTGTGTTGAATTTAAAGAGCACATATTCAACAAAGATGTACCGCAAAGTACTATAAAATTACAACAACAAACAAAAACAAGAGGCAAAATTGGATGAAAATTAAAAGATTTCACCCATTTTTGATTTAGTTACACGAGACAAATCAAACGCACACACACAGAACAAATATTTAATTGAAATATCATTAAGAAATTCAGCTTGGAGTACATGGGCATTAGATCCTATGTTAAACTGTTTAGTTTTTCTTGTCTTTTCTCCTGGTCTATGCTTTGGATACTCACAGAGAAAAATTTTCATTATTGTTGTAGAATGAAGATGACAACTACATATTTATAATTGTCACATTCTCCTTAGAGGAATATATGTGTATGAACACACACACACATACTTCGGTATATATTTAACAAAAATCTCTTAATAGTGACAACTTTTTTAATTTGTCAAAATTTTCTTTTTATACTTGTTTGAAATTCTAATTGTAAGATGAACATTGTTATAAATAGTTTTAATGCACAGAGGAACAAAATATAAGTAATTATCTATTAGATCCAAGTAAACTTTTTTAAAAATAATTCTTACATTTTTGTTGCAACTGTTTTCTGAAAACATATTTACTACAGCTGAAGTAGCTGAACATTATTACTTTCAAGAAACTTGTAATCCACACTTTCATTTCAGAGAAAGTATAATTTCTCATTAAATGGAGTTAACTAACCTTATACTTCAAACAGAATCAACAGTAGTCTGTCCAGTGTCTGTTGCTTTAATCAAATATACTTTATGGTTGATATCTACACTTTTTAAAGAATCTTTTACAGCACATGCGTGTCAGCATGTTTCCTTTTTCAGTTCCTTTTATGCTAATTATTTAATTGTGTCATAAAATTGAACATGATTTATATATAAAATATTTGTTTATTGCATAAGGACAAATTTTCTTTTGCTTGAAACTTACCCATCTATTATGCCAGGCAATATTGAATAATTATGTTCTGTTCATTGCAAGTTGTATTAATTTTAGAAAAATCAAATAAATTGGAAGCTCGAAAAACCATGGTATTAACATTTAAATATTGAAATAATATATAGTTACATGTCTTACAGCATTATGTGTTATGCAGCATTACTCTTTACAGTTTGTCCTAAATATTCGCTTACATAATTGCAGATCAAAATTCTCATTTTCTTTCGACAAAAACAGTATTTTTGTTGTTTTTGATGTTATTGTGCTTACAATGGAGAACAGTAGATGGCATTCCAGTCTTTACATTACACTCGGTACAATTCTAGAATTGTTATGGAAAATATAGAGAACAAAAAGAAAAGAAACACTTTTTCACTGACGTCAGTATTTTAAAAAATGAGGTGTAATAGAGTATTGTGCAATTAAGCTATGGTATGCCAGCATCTACCTCCACAAATGCAATGTACTGCAATTAGCTGTGAACACATACCTCATTGATTTGGACAGTGAAGTTTAGCTAGACTGTTATCAGAGAAGAATTTTGAATCTTGCTTAAGCTCTTTTACTGTATGAGTATGAAATAATTAAAATAAAGATATACAGTGAAAGACATTCACTGACTGAACCACTGGTGTAATTCAGAAATAAATGCACTATGAGTCTAAAATAAAAAATCTGATGTCACAATGATATATTATTTTGAAAGATGGATTCATATGAGAAAATGACAATTAGTGTTGATATTACATGCAGCAACTTTTATAAGTGCAGCAGAAGTGCTCAGCTGCATGGTTGATGTCCAAAACAAAAATGGACAAAGATAATATCGTGATATAATTTCATATATGCAGAAGAACAGATAATAAATTTCTACATTTCATAATGAATTATTGCATATCAAAAATTGTTCTGAATAGCATGTCTAACTATAATGTTAATTAAATGAACTATAATAAGCATTTTACATTCATAAATGCATAATTTTATTGCTTTGTCTTCGTCACTGATAATCATTCTTGTGTGTTATGGTCAATGAATTTTTATTTAAAAATTCATTCTGACACTTGTACAGCTGTAAAAATGTTTTTCTGCATACAGATTCTACATCATGTGTGATATAGTTGAGCAAAAAACATGTGAATTATGTCCATGCTGAAATAAATTGGGGTAGGTGCACGATTGTTCTCTTTGAATATACATTGAAATAATTTATTCATTTTTTAAATATAAGTACATTTGTTTGTGTATGAATTCAACTGTAATAAATTGTATTTATAGTATGAATAATAAGTGAGGCAACATGGCATGACTTTGATGGTCTTGGCCAGGAAAAAGACAGAAATATTGTATAATGAAGAATTACATTTGAGAAGTAGAATCAAAATTAATTTCAGTTTGGAGCAGTTATAAGAATGTTATATAAATAGCTCAATGTACAGTACTTTGTGTGGAATTCTATAACACTGCCGACCCATATTGAGAAAAATGAGTTATAATGGTGTAGTAGACATTAATAAACAAGAACAATGCAAGTAAAGTGAAGGTTATTATTAAATTATCAAAACATGAAAATAATGTATCATATCAAATATTTTGAAGTAATACAATTACTTATAGTGGAGTAGGTATCAAATTCTGTTGCTTTAGAGTCTTGGATTGATTTTCAGTTATAGTATTGTTCTTTAAAGTGTAATCTTGTAAAAATCCTTTCATCATCTAGTTTAGGGAAGCTTTTAATTGGCCTCAGTTATTTTGAACATAAAGAATAGAAAGCTCAGTGTGTTCCTGGTAATTGAATTTTCATTAAACAAAATGTAGCTTCCTCTGCTTTTATGGTTTGTCTAACTATTGATCATTTTCAATTAGTTTGCAAAACATGTGAAGAAATAGCATGCCAATTTACTTTACATTTCAATTATAAGAGTTTTTTTTTTTTTTCCTTTTCATTTATACCAAATATTTCCCTATTATTCATTTTGAAGAGTTCTTTCACATTTCAAAATGACTCGAGAAACTCTATTGCTACTATTGCAAAAATTCAGTCACTAGTAATGAAAATAAATTTCACTTAGCCACCATCATCATCTTCACTCCTGAAATACTTTGTTCTCAGAACTTGGTAAATGTGTTGGGACAGGACTTTTTTTTTATTGATTTCACTGTGAATGAGGCACATGTGTGTACTAATTGTCAGTGAAAGAGAAGTATGAAAAAGAAAGAGACTGTGTGAGATGAAAGTTAATCAATATAAGTTGTATTTGTTGTTATTGAATAATGTTTTATTCCCTAGCTCTTCATTTCTAAATTTAAAACAAGAGTAGGAAAATTTTATATTTCATTGATATAAGCATGTTTTTCAATCATTAATTCTTATGCACTTCACAATCAAATGTCTTAATTTCATTATTGTAGTGAAAACAGTTCTAAAATATCACTACCAACTTGAAAGTTTTGTTAGTAATACATTCTTGAATATACAAGTTGAATTATCATATTTTTCTTCGCTGCAAAGTTTTTAGTAGGATCAAACAAAAATTACTAAAATTAAAGTGGAAATGAAAAATTCAATTGATTTTCTGGCTTCAGTGAGGAAAATCAAGAAAGAAACATTGCAAATTTAAAGAGTTCTAGCACAAATTCTATTTAGAACAGAGGTACATATCAGAAGAGGTCACTGTTATCTCATTGTAGTTGAGAATATAGAATCATGACAATATTCATGAAAAACTATATTGAATTATTTGGCCTATTGGAGACAAAAATATGATCATTTGTTTCAATTCTCCAATTCTTTTATTGTAAGATACTTATATTAATTCTTCTTTTCTTATTTTTAGCCAAACCAACCTCACACATTTATTCTTTTGCAGATGGTAATTTATTTGTTTTCTATAGATATCAAGTTTATAAAAAAACAATTTTGAAGACTAAACTGGTTTTGGGTATATGAGAATTTAATGAATTAGTGTTTAAGAAATGATATTTGTCAATGTGACTAAAAAGTATTCAAATCGTTAGATACACACACACACATGCCCATACACACAAACACACACATACACACAAACAAACGTATCTCCAAGATCTTCATTCTGGAGGTATCATTATGACATAACATCTTGTTACTGAATGTGCTTCATAATTTAATTCAAGTGTGGCTGCAATATATTCAGAGAGTGGGAGAGAAAAAATTTAGTAAAATCAAAATTTCAGCAGTGCCCTCTTCTTTAACATCCTTTTAATTTATGATAAGATTTTTTATATTAGAAAAAGTTTTAAACATGAAAAAATGAAGAAAAACATGAAATTTTGAAAAAGAACCCTCTCTCTGAATTTGAATAAATGCATTTCATAAAAATAATTTACAGTAGTTCATTGTTAAGAACATACCACTGTGTAAAAATACTTTCTTTTTGCACCATTAGGAAACCAGAAAACAGAAATCATTCACAATAAAGAAAAGTGTGCCTCAGTTTCTATCATCATAAACTACAATGCAAACATCTGACTAAGGACAATGGGAATTAATTTTTCAAAATCAATATTTCATCACCTTTAGTTGATTTATTTATTTTTTTATGTATATAATGAAAAAATTAGAGGATTTATTTATTTACGTATTTCTTATAAACCTCCATTGATACAAATTTTCCCTCCAACTACAAAAACGGGAAAGCAAAATAATATACGTCTCTAATGAAGATGATGATGGTTAAGTTTATGAATGATGACAGTGATTATAAATATGTTCATCACCCTTTGAAATATCGAAACGTACATTGTTTCAAACCTAAAATAAATGTGCTGCATCATCCTTTTTTAATAAAAAATTAACAGTTTGTTTGTTTTAACCATTATTCATATACTTCAAATCTCAAAATTTGAATTATGAGCAGGAAAACTTTGTTATAAAAGGTAATCAGCATGATAAATAATTCATTAGTTTTCAGTGTACATGGTACTAATGAATTTATCAAATTAGGATAGCCAAGAAATTTAATAATATGTAGTGAACATTTTTGTTGAGCAAATTTCTTGAAACAATTTTTCTTCAGAATGTTATGTTAGTTTTCCATGCTCTGGATTAATTTTGGCAATGTTAATATTACAGATTTCTAGTGTTCAATTGATCTTATAGAAGTATAAACTATTAAATTCATAAGACTGCTTCTGAGATTTCTGAAATTTAAGTGTATCTACAGATGAAAAATCAATAAATGTTCATAATTTCATGTTCAGGTTGAAGAAATTCTATGTTTCTTGCCAAACAAAACTTTGGTTCACAATTTTCAATTATTTCAATGTTAATCATGTTTTGAATATGATCGATAAAATTCAAAACAGCTTTATCTCATGAAACATTAATCTATTTCTGAAAAGACTTTTGAAATAAGATAGTTCTAGGGCACTTTCTTGGGTTAAATTATACTGTTCTCAGTTAGAACAATTTTCAAATTTGCATTAAGGGAGCATTGAATTTTGGTTCTTGGTAATTTCCTGTTTGAAACACTGTACATTTTGAAGATATGCCATATAAAATGGTGTATGAGTTTGATATGTAAAAAGTCTTGAATTCAATGCAAGGAATCTTACATTTTATAAACGAAACTGGAAAATGCAAACTTTGATGAAGGTTCTACTAAACAATGAATGTACTTTTGTTTTGTGTTTTGCTCCCATTTCAAAATATAGACTCATTCCATACAAAGTAATATGGAAATAAAACATTTTCAATATGTTCTGTCAGAGTTTATACATAAAACTGTGTGTTAGTATATGTTTTAACATATCTTTCACAAACCAAGGATTTAAGTGAAGAAGGTTGTTCTTAATATATAGGAAAATTTAGAGTAAATTGTGTAATAGATTTCCCCATACATAGATGATATTTAGTGATTGTATGTTAATTGAACTATGTAAATAATAAAATTAAAACATTCCGCCAAAGCTGTATAATCTGTTGCTAGTGACGTGCATTTTACAATAAATTTTTGTTTTCTAAGACCAGTACTAGGAATACTGTCAAGACTTTCAGGAACAAATTAAAATAACAATCATATTGTTAACAACGGAATTATAAACTACCTCTGGGTATTCAGTGGTACACATATATGCATGGCTGCTCGTACCTAAATATATTAAAAAAAACAACTAAGAATTGCAATATGTTCAAGAAGTCTAGTTCTAATGAAACTTTAAGGGATGAGACATACTTTGTACAAATGGCAGCATGCATGAGAAAATCAACTTTATGGTTTTAGGCACAATATTGACCTCAGAATAATCTTAAACAATCATAATCACGTCTTCTGAAGCATTGAAAATATTAAATGCCACAAATGTATATAAAATCTTGGTTAGGTATGATCAATAAAATGTTCCTGATATAAAAAACCTTGTTTCCAGTTTTTAGACTCCCTTATCAATGCAATGTGTATGTGCAAACACTTTATTGAGCTCATACACCATATTTGTATTATTGTGTTGTCATTGTCATCATAGTATTATACTATTTTGTTCAGATTTATTTCAATATGACAATATTGAAATCAATTCTTTGTGTAAAGTACAATTTGATATATTTCCCTAACGTTCCAAATTAATAGAAGTGTTTTGTAATTCACTTGGTTAAGATTAACTCCTTTAGTCCAATTTCTACTCTGATGTCATATTGACAAATGAACTGGAATAAATGTCATGAGTGAACATGCCTCATTTTCATTGTAATGAGCTTAAAGGTTACAGTATTAGATATTTAAAAATATTTAACTCATTTATACATGACAAGCTGATTTGTTGGATTGTGTGTACCTTGTAGCCTGTGTAGAAAATATTCTCTGTTAGAAAACACATTGAATTTTTAAAAAAAGCAATAACTTTGATAATTACAGAAAACATTAATAAAATTGTATGTGCCAGGGCATGAAATGAATGTATAAAAGTATCTTAGATTTAGTTAAGTTATTGTGTAATAAATTTTGATTTAATGGGTAAAGAATGGAAATTCCACAAATCTAGTCTCTGCCCAGTTTTTTGTACATAAACTTACAATTAAAAAAATAAGTTATGAAATACCTCAATATTTGTGGTGATAATAGTAGTTGCAGAATGATGGAAAAAACTGAAAATTAAGACTATACAATTTAGAATATATCTATACATTTATTTATATCTATTCTGATTTTCTGTGAAACATATATAATAAGCATAATAATACTATATTTTTTTTGTAAAAGTTATGAGTATTCCACATAACAGAATGTGTAGCAATCATATCTTCAACAAAATCTTTTGTAAAACAAACCCAATCACTATTTAAACTTATCACATAAATGTAAACAACAAATTATTTTGGTTAACTCGGAACCCGGTAATTGCCACAGACTGAACCAAGTGCATTTCAGAAGTGAGACAGTGATTTAGTGTAATTGAGTATTTTAACAATTGGTCTGCTTCAAAATACAACAATATGATTTTCTGTCAATTTCAAGTTCTGCTTCTCAGTTATTTAAAACAAGCATGATTAAAGAACCATTCTTTGTTTCAGATACAGTTTATAATTTCTATTTTCTTATTTTGTCATAACACTGTACCAATTACTGTAATCTGTGTCTGCAGATAAGAATCAAAATTCATGTTAATCCATTTTTTCCCATAATGAATAGAAATTGGTAAAGAAATGTGTCCCAATGAAATAAATCATTGATAATTATAATTTTTCAGTGATATGGTTGGTAACTTCATGCTTTGTTACATGTTTTGAATAAATATAGTTTCAACAGTGTTACTCAAAATTTATTTAGAAGTATATAATTAACATGCTATATTAAATATAGTAATGTTAACATTAAAAGATTATGGTAGATAATTTATTATATGGAAACTGAAGTTTAAATATATGTATGGTTGTTTAAAATATATTTGGTTAAATTTTCTCTTTATTGTACATCCCAAAACAATTCAACAAAACAAAGTAGTAACAAAATTTATGTCATATAAAATAATTCATTATACTCGCAAAGCACATCTTTCCCTGCTACAGAAGTTTGTCGTCGTCAAATTAGTCATGTGCGTAGATTCAAATGATTTGATCTTTTCTTTCTTAGAAGAATATATTTTTAAGTTAAAATAGAAAACTTCTTCTCCAAGGAATAAATATAATATGAACATAAAAAATTGTTAAACTCAAACCATATAATATGAAAAACAAAATTAATGTGTAGTAATAAATAGAAAACGTAGTTGAAGTAGGGTACACGGTACACTCTCAGAGAAGTGTGGAGGCGGGGGGGGGAGGGGTCTCCTTGAGCCCTCCCTCAAATTACGCTACGCTCTCTGATAGAAATTAACTAAACTTGCGGATAGACGATTTTCATGGCTCGCCCTTCATACGCTTTGTCCCCGCCGCATTGTAATGCCAATTTACTTTAAACGGCAAGTTATATCTCTTCGCTCGCTCGGGCCTTCGGCCATCGCGTTCACTATAAACATCCTTGAGTCTATCCACGCATAATTATCAATTCATCTTTATAAGAAAGCACTTTTCAAGGAAGCCCCCGAAATTCAAACTACGCAGTTATTGCCGGAGCGGCGCGAAGTGCCGGTTTGAACGACTTCTTCTATTCCACTCGTGAAGTTAAACCACTTCCACTATTCCACTCGTGAAATTAAAACCAATAGTGTTTAACTATACATTCAAAATGCCCCAATCAGGGCGGTGTATCTCAAAAAGTTTATCGCTTTTTCTATCAGATTTTTCTTACCGGTTTTCCCTTCTGTCCGAACTGTGACTCATCTATGTTAGTAGGCGGTATACATCGATCGCTAAGTCGATGTCCAATAAACCCTCTATGTATTACAACGTTAACTCTTTGATTTTAACATTTTCAATATTTGGCGCATATTGGACTAGATGCGCCAAATATTCAATATTCTGTTGGACACAAGTTGACTCATGAAATAGTCCTATTAAATACCACTCGTGCTTTGGAAATTCTCAGATAAATTCCCTCCTCGCTTCGCGAGTCGGGGATTTATTGACACTTTCCAAAGCACTCGTGGTATTACCTATGATAAACGCACATTTATAACCAATACATTATGACACAAAGGCGTCTGCGACAGATCGCGAAGATGACCTTGACTGTCCGCGTGACGCCGCATCTTTGGCTGAGAGGCTGACACTTCGCGTCATATAGCAGGTTTCTTCAGGGTACTGACTCCTCACTTTCGTTCAGTTCTCTATATTGTGGTTAGTTTATACAGTGAGTCGTTTCCATAGGGGGAAAATATTCCAACGTGTTCCTCAAAATATAAGTAATAAGTGAATCTTTGCCGTCTTAGCATCAGAAGCATCGATTGGCGCAGTGAGTGTTTTTTGAAATGTTTCAATTTCTTCGCAGTCGGTATGTCACCGGAACTGTGTGCTCTATTCCATGACTCGAAGCACTTGTGTACACTCGGTAGATCATTTGCGTTATTAAAGGCTTACAGCGAGTTCATGACATTCTGACGATAAGGCCGACGAGTTCGAGCATGATCGTAGGGTCGCACACAATGTAGAGCTGTCGTTAATACGCAGCCCAATTCCTTCAGTTCACAAATTTGAACTTTTCGTTTGCATCTGGGAAAGGTAGAGTAGATCTTTAGCAATACTTAGTATTATATTCAGCGTTTAAATTCACTTTAAGCTCTAGCTGGATGTTAGAGAAGAGAAATCGTCAAGAAACTATATAGTAACGAAGCATTCCACAGCAAATTAAAAAAGAACCATTTGTTCCTCTAATTAAGGAGTAGACGATAGTGTGCTTTTTCCATGTGAAATGACTTCATGCACGCACGCGCGCGCGCACACACACACACACACACACACACACACACACACACACACACACACAGATTTATACAATCATGGTTGTGATCTTGGGCTATTGGAAGTCTTATAATTGTCTGAAGGACGAAGGTTACAATCATTTAGCAGTTTCGAGGAGTCTAAATTGTACATACCACTTTAACTGAAGGCACTTCAAACACCAACTGCCTTGGCATGGCCCTTGAATTTGAAAGCGATATTTTAATTTTGGGGGATACTTTACATGAAGACCCTAGAACAGTTTCAAAATTTAAAATAAAAATAAAAAAGGCTTCATCGTTTAGGATTAAATTTTATTGTTGGATAGTGAGAAGGACGTTTAAGAGAATGGTACAGGTCTCGTGTTCTTTAAAAACTCTGATTTGTCGAAAATTGCAAAAGTTCAAAAAAATTTCGGAGCCTTCCTACAACTAAAATATTAAATATTGAGATCCCCCCCTAATGTAATCTGTTCCTTAAAAATAAAATTTGAAATAAGGTCATGTACAATTTTTTGAAAATTTGAGTACTTTTCACGTATTTTTGCATGAAAATACGAGCGAGAAGATTCGTAGTTTTAGCACCACTAGTTTATTTGTTTTGTTGTTTCGCGTAAGATTTAGATTTATGTAGTCAAAAAACAGTAAAAACTGTATGTGACGTATGGAGGAGATCATCTGCGCACGTTTTCTTGAGTTCGAGAATCCCTTCCCATCATTTTAACTATAAATAGTAAGATGAGTAGAAGTTAAAGGTAAATAAATATATTTTTTTTAAAAGCGCGAAACTAGCAACATTTGACAAACTAGACATTTTCGTTCCCGAGTTACAGAAAACGAATTTGCAACGTTAAACGAACTGCAGATTTGGTTTTTCTGCATTACTAACAAAATAGTTACTCGCCCTTACCTCTATTCCTACCACTACTAGCAAAAGGAGAGATCAACAAAACGTGTGCATAGTGAAGCTGCATTTACGTCCAGAAGCAAAACAAGGGGCCATCTCAGCATTTTGCTCAGTTTATCAGGGAAATTAGACAAAAACCTGATCGAGATGGGGTCATTGACCCGGAAGCTGAAGTACATTATTTGTTACAGACATATTAGGTCTTTTTTTTTAATATATACAATACAAATATAAACTAATTAATAGTATATCTCTCATTAAAATGGACATTATTTTTCTTTTTGATGATCAGTATAGTCTCTAATTGTATAAAAACAGATATGCACCAGAAAAGATTTTACTTTTAACTTAAATTTGTGTACCAATTTCAATTGTTTAATGTCATTTGGCAATTCGTCGTAAAGTAACGTTACATGTATTGTATGTGGATTTCTGGTAGTGAGCTGTTGATACTGACACTTGATGAACGTGATTTCTATGACGTGTGTTGTAATTATAAATATCGGTATTGCTTGAAAATATGTTCCCACCGTTAAGTAAGTCAGTTTTGATGAATATTACAGATTCGGAAATAAATAGGCAAGGCAATGGTAAGATTCCAAGCTGAATGAAGAGAGGGTTGCATGGATCACGCAAATGGCATTTTTTCATTATTCGAATAATTTTCTTTTGCAATCTAAAGGTTTGCATGATTAGTTTGAGGTATTACATGATAAGCTTCCCCAGAATACTATGCCATATCTCAGACGGGAATGCACATTTGCAAAATACATTCAACGAGCTGCATGAAGGCTGACAGAATATGAAAGAATTCTAAATGCGTATTTAGCGTCGTGTCGCGCTAAGAGCGCCTCTCCACGTGGCCACGGCAGCGCGCGCTCGTCAAGCGGCAGGGCTCTTCGCCGACCCTCCGGCGACGACGAGCAAAGGGACCGCAGCAGGTATAAGGGCCCCTTCCCACGGCGCGGCCGCAGCGCGCTTCGCAGCAGCGCGGCGCGTAGCAGAGCATTGGTTTGAATGGAGGCCTTCCCACGTGCAGCGGGTGGCGGCTGCTGCGGCAGCCGACGCCGAACTCCAGCTACGCGAAGCGGAGGAGGGGCCACGCGCCACCTCTATCAGAACACAGCTTTAAATGGGAGCGTTCCCACTGCGCCGCGGCTGCAGCGTTCTACCTGCTCCGGTCCCTTTGTTCGTCGTCGCCGGAGGGTCGGCGAAACCTACCCCTCCAGACCCCACCCCCTTCCACGGCGGGCGGCGGTGCGGCCGTGGCTCCGGCAGTGGCGGCGTCGGAAGAGCTCTGCTCCTTGAAGGAAGCGCGCTGCGGCCGCGCCGTGGGAAGCCGGCCTAACCAGCAGCTCTGCGCTGCGGCCGTCGCGCAGTGAGAAGGCTACTATTTAAAGCTGTATTCTGCTAGCGGTGGCGCGTACGCCCTCCGCTTCGCGTAGCGGGAGCCCGCTGCCACTTGCCGCAGCAGCGCAAACCCGCCACACGTGGGAAGGGGCGGAGACAAGCACGTAGCAGACGGCGGGCATCGCCGGATGTTTAACAAAGGGTGGAGTGATGACGCACTGGGACTTTCCGTGGACGTGGTGTGGTAAGGCGGGGTAGGGTGGAGGCAATGTCGGCGGCAGGTAGCGCCGAAGGGCCTGTAGAAGGCCACGAGAACAATGCCCCGATTTTGTTTCCCAGTAGCGTCGGCGGCAGGTGATGCGTGAGTTTGTGCGAGTAGGTGCACGAGAGCAAGGGGCCGGCAATTCATTGTCGTGACTAGCGAGACATGTAGATGGTCTCAGGGTAGAGCGGTGCTCCGCACAGGGAACATTGATCGTATGTTGTGGTAATGCCATTCCGTAAATTATCTCTCCTAGCAGTGGGTTCTATTTATTTATTTAGTAATAAGCAGTGACCCGTATGACGCCACAGTATCATAATGAACTTAATTTAGTGTTTAATTCTGTTATATGTACATTTCATTTGACTGAATTGAGAAACAAATTTTTTGTTACCTTAACATCAGCTAATTGCATATTGTTCATTTTCAATGGAGCATGCGATTGCGGATTTGAAATGCAAAAATGCATTGAAACTGCTTTTCCGTCGTTAACTATTAAGTTGTTATTACACGGAGGCGAATTACGCGGAGACCTAAACATTGACAAAAATTATCAATAAAATTATCTTAAAATGGTTTAAAAATGCCCTAAAACAAAGAAAAATGACATAAAAAATTTGATCAAAACTATTTCAGATGAACCACTCAAGCTGTTGGATATATACAAGCTCTAAGCTCCCGACAAGTGTGGTAGTGTAGTGTATGTGAGTGTAAGGGGCGACAAGGAAGATCACGTGTGGTCTATGACCCGTTTGTTAAGATATGTTTAGAGCATTCACCTGATGTTGAACGGAGAAACCACGGAAAACTATCGATCAGAGCAGCCGGCCACAAGAATTTTCGTCCAGACAGCGATTGAATTCGACCTTTACTTCGATTTTTCTACAGTATGTCGTTGTTACACGTCCTGCCTTATAAAATGAATATTTTTTAATTAATTCGCAAACGTCCTCAACGGGGCTCATGCCCTCAGAAATATGCTTACCACTGTCAAAAAGATTCATTTTATAAGACAGGAGGTGTAACAATGACATAATGTCATCGATCACTATAGAAAAATCGAAACATAGCTGATCCGCTTGCGTCGAAAATCGTGTCACCGTTGGGATTTGAACCTAGGACCTCGCAGTCAGAGGCACTGCAGTGACATTAGTTGATGCCCTGAGCCACCTCTCCCGGAGGTGGCTGTCGCGGACCACTTGATGTAAAAATGCTCTGACTATAAAATTAGATTTTTAGCGAGAACGAAACGAACTGATATAATTCATTGATTCCTTGAATGAATGAAATACAAATTGACCAGAAAATAATGTCTAATAAACAGTTAAGCACCTGTTCACATTGTTGAGAACCACTTCTTACAGATGAACGAATTTTTTCGTGTCAAGGAAGGGGCACAGTAAACTTACGATTTACCATTATTTTTATACTATTATAATTTTCAATTTGTATAAATACGAACACGAATTATTGGATTTTTTTAATTTTACAAAATAAAATAATTATCAACTTAATTTATATTTTGACAGGATAGTCCGCTATGGAGATGCCCAGAATGACGTCCTAACGTTTGGCAAGAAAGTGTTGTTTGGCAAGCTCTCATGAGTGCGTAGGCGTTTCGTAGAAAATTAGTAAATTTAGGGCTGTATTATGCGGTTGCCGAGGCATTTGTTATTTACAATTACATTTGCTTTCTTTCGGTTTGTTTAGGTTCTGAGAGTGCATCTCGTTCACAAATTTGATTTAAAGAAGCACTAAACTGTCATACATACAAGTCACTATCTTTTCATTTTGAAAATAGTTCGAAGTAAATATTATCATGACCTTAGTAATGATGCTCATGTGCTACTTTATAAAAAATTAAATGTATGTATTAATTAATGTTAAATAATAATAAATTATTATAAATATAAATTATTAAAATAAAAAATTAAATTATTATAATGTATTAATTATAATAAGTGTATGAATATTTTAAAATATAAATGAATACTAGGCCTACACATTTTTGTAATATTTTTTTAAAAAGAATGTTTGCAGTTTCCTGTGCTGAATTTAAATGATGGCTGAATTTCAATATTCAAGATACGCATTAAAATATTATTTTTTATCCCTAATGTTAACATTTTTTTTCAAACGTACTTTCAATACCTTTTGCAAGCGAAGCTTTAATGAATATATGATGTCATTTCTTGCGATACTATTAGGACCTGGCACGTGTTCTGGACACCTCCCGGTTCACGTTCCCTACGAAGCGACTTTTTAAATCTTGGCGCATTGCAAGTGGTCACACTGCATTTCAGAAATACACAATTGACAAATAAGAAAGTTCCGTGATATCTCGTCAATATAATACTTTGTTGCAAATATTTGTTACCAAAGTATTTAAATTTTAGTGAGCTACCGGAAAAGTTGGATATATTTTACACATAGTTAAAACCTCAAATGTACCTGTAAATGTGGTAGCCATGATTACTGTCTACCGTAGTTTCCGCGCTTATTTGACCAGTAAGTGAATTTAAAATATTATTATTGGATTGTTCATTGCGTGTATTTGTAGTACAAGGTACAGTTACTGAGATGTGACAATATAAAATTATGCCGTTGATAATTAGCATTTTTGAATCAGGATTTGTGATTTAGTAGTATTATGTCATTTCGATGAAGATGGTTAGCTGCGGGTGTGTGTGTCCAGTATCCAATCTGGAACCAATCATTGCCATGTGAGCATTGTCAACACACACGTGTACATTTAACGAAGTAATTGTGTCGGCATAAGGGCATTTAATAGAAATGTATGTCGGAAGTAAAAATTGTATGTTGCAGTAAGAATACCATGTTTAAACAATTTGCGTTACTACATTGAAACGAATATTTCTTCGTACTATATGGAGTTTATAAGTAACGATTCATATTTTTAATGATTTAGGAGATCTTGTATATTGAAGTGATTAAATAGGTTTATAGTGTAGCCTAATTTGATAAAACTCTTTTGATTGTGATGAAATTTGTAGGCAGGGTTTGTAAGTTTGAAGGAGAGTGTCGAAATGCAAGCTTATGTGCACAAAACCGTGAATGAATAAGTTGGTGAATTTTATTACAAGGAACTTTGTAGTTTTGTCACTCAATCTTATTTACTTCTGTATCCTGTTAAGAGTCAAGCGACTTAATCTGTGAACTAAAATTATTTAATGCAATGTCCTTCTGGCTATTAAATATTAGCCATTTGGGGAACTTGGCGAGAGCGGTTGCAGGAGGTAATTTAATTTTCCTGTAACTTATTTAATTGTTATTATTATTATTGCTAATAATATAATATACTCAGCAAAAAAAAATAGTTTTCATTTCAGCTAGGCCACCATATCAATCTCACATATTAATGCATAGAGTATAATTGCATATATTTATAAAAGGAATTTGATTACATATTTTTCCTGTTTTTATTTTACTACTAGAATTAGTTCAAGGACTGGCACACTATTTATAGCATTTAACTTATTTGTGTGTTCTAGGGTATGCTCTTATTACTATTACTTACACTTCAATGAATGTATACATTTCCAATTACGTTCTTGTATCTTCAATTTCATTTGCTTTGTGCTTCTCATGATAAAGCCCTGTACTGATTTTGATTTTTAGCATCAAGAAGTAAACCTAAATTTAATCCATTGTCTCTGACATCTTTTTTAGAACATTTTGTTTCTTTTTCATCTTAGTTTCCAGTTTCATATTGTCTGGTGAGAGTCGTGGGAGAGAAATTCAAAGATTAATTTCAAGTAGAGGGTACTGTTTGGATCTAATAGCATGTTTTGGGGGAGCCAAAGAGGTGATCTCAACTCCTTGGTTTGAGAATTGGTAAAGACTAAGGTCCCTGTTGAGCCAATGTGTTTCATATAACTTGAAATGCATTCTTATCCAAATTATGAATTTTTGACGTATGCGACTACCAATAGAGTCCAATAATTGGGATGTAAATATATTGTTCACGAGTTGCAGTACTGGCACAACTCTAAAAGTGTGAGGTAAAGGGTGTTGAGATAAATGAGTGAAGTTTTCACCTTCTATTGAAATGCATGATTTTTGCATTTACACTTCTGCCATTTGTTGGTGGAATACTGTACTGTAAGATATGCTGCTGGAAGGTGTACCAATCTGCAATTGTGCAGAGTCCATTAACACGAAATTAATAATTTTTGAGTGGTGCCACTATTGCAGTTCACAAGCAATATGATTTTTAAGTATGTATTTTTTAACAGGCAATACAATCTGGCTGAAGTCTAGTAAGTTATTCCTTGGGCATATTTTGAACATGATCGAACCATTTTTGCCAATATTCTCTAACACTGATTTAAATCATCTGTACTTTCTTCTACTTTTCATCAAAATTTTCCCTAATTGTGCCATTATTAGTGGTAAAGTTAGTGAAGTGTTCATCTTTTAGTAGTAAAGTGAAGACTGACACAACTTTGTACAATTTTCATTCAGTTTTATTTCTTGTTCTTTCTATTGATTGCTTCGTATGCGACATAGTTTTTAAGTCTTGTTTTTGGGTATATCCGTATTTTGCTCATTATATTGGTCACAACCTAAATTCTGGAAAAGTGGTACTTATTCTATCAGCTTGTTGTTTTAAACTATTTGGTTTCTTATTGGGTAAATACCTTGAAAAAGCTATTTTTTAGTGTTTGTTATTGATATTTTCGGGCAAAATGTATTAGTTCATTGAGCCTATGTAATGCCATTTGCAATTGTAAGATTGCAGATCATCAGCAAAAAACTAAATGTCAGTTCACTCTAGTATTGATTCTTCATGGAATTCTA
The DNA here is from genome assembly GCA_038098605.1 of Gryllus longicercus. Lineage (NCBI taxonomy): Eukaryota > Metazoa > Arthropoda > Insecta > Orthoptera > Gryllidae > Gryllus > Gryllus longicercus. The sequence goes on along the minus strand of JAZDUA010000397.1, from coordinate 440,552 downwards.
TCTCATCAATTCTCCTCATTTTATTAACTACATAGATCAAACCTGGCCAACCTGTTTCCCTTAGGGCACATATGGCCTGCCATATTAAATTACATAACCTACTGGACAATTTTATATTGACACTTTTATTTCTCATATGTTTACAAGAAATATTAAAATAAATGAAATGTTTAATGTACTTCTATTAACAGTTCTATTATATTACAACTAAGAAATATTCCAACTTCAGATACTTTGCTCAAAGAGTTGTAATACTTTTAGATCTATGTCACCGTCATTACTGGCAACACAACTGCCTGAGAGTCTTCCACCCATCTCTATCATGTGCTGCACACCATTTTCTGATACTCACTCTTCTTGTTCTTATTCATTTCATCCAATCACTGTACCCTTAGTTTTCCCCTACTTTTTCTTTCAGCTGATGGTACCATTAGCAGTCTTCAGGGTATTATCTCTTCCTCCATTCATTTAAATTGTCACAACCAGTTAAGTCTTGCAATTTGGATAACCAATGTTAAGTCTTGGTTCATCATACAATGCATTCAATTCACGATTGTATCTACTTTGCCACATTCCTCTGTCATGTACCAGTTCATAAATTCTTCTAAGGATCTTCATTTCAAATGTGTTTCACTCCATCCACTTGAGATATTGCCGAGCATTCAGCCCCATGTTACTATTGGTGTTATAAGTGTTTTATACAACAATTTTTTTCTTTGAAATCAACTGGGATGTAATGTGTATGTGAAGGCCAAAAAAACCTCTTTAATTGCTCCATTAATACTTGCCTGCAACCTAATGTATTTAGTTTTGACTATATTAGCCCATAAACCTAATGTAGTATATAGTGTTGGCTTACGGGTAGGGGATGTTGAGTTGGGTTTTCAGGTCTTGGGAATATTCTAATTGGTAAACAGTTCCTAAATTTCCATAATATCTACTTTTCTAGTACGGGGTTTAAATCGAAAATGTTTCATAGAATATGGATTGATTTTGTTTTTAATCCCCCTCGTTTTACTTAATTTAAAAATCGAATAGTTTTATAAAACATTCTCTTATTAATATTGTTAATATTATTGTTACGAAATACAAGTATTATCATTAAGAAATACTTTATTTTCCAACTTTTCCATATTTCTCAGGCCCTTAACTCTTGACTCTGTGTTTTTGTACGTATGCTGACGATATTTCCTCCCTTTCTAGTCTCCTTTAGGGGAAATTCAATAATACGTATGTAATCTTAGCTCCTTCAAAACCTCTGTGTGAAACATCTAGTAGTACTTAATAACCTTTCACTGACATATACAAGATATGTCCAATCCTTTCTGTACCTAATTTGCTGAATCAGAAAATATAATTTATCTAAATTTTGAATAAATTCTCATAGCTTTCTAATATATTTATCATTAACTTTAACACATCCCTAACTTAAAATAAATAAATTTCATGTCGCTCATAAATTTTATTTTATTTCATCAATGCTGTGAGAGTATTCCCTTTTCTATCTACTCTTTCCTCCCTCGCTTACATTCCTGTCTTCAATGTGAAAACCTCCCTCATCCATTGCATACGTATTTCTTTTTGAATGACCTTCTTTTCAGTAACTTTTTTTTGAAATGGGTTGTAGATGCTTCAAAAAGTGCTTTTCTACATCTTGCTAAAATATCCACATCAACTGCAAATGCTGATATTTGCACACTTTTGTTGAATATGTAACTTTCTATCTGTATTTTTGACTCTTGAGTGCATTTTCTAAAGCTATATTAAACAGCAGACAGGCTAGTGCATCTCTGTAGGCTGTGAAAGGATGGATTAAAATTTGACCTGTGAACTGCTATCCTCCATTGTCATTTTAACCAGTATAATAAGCTTTATTGCAATTCCCATTTCGTCCATTATTCAATACAATTCTTTGCTATTTACGCTGTCTCAGGCCACTTGAAAATCTACAAACAGATTATGTGTTTGTATGTTATATTCGTAAGTTTTCTCCAAAATTTGTCGGATAATAAATATTTGGTCTGTTGTTGAGCTTCCTGCTCTAAAGCCTGCCTCATTTTAACTGTTCTTGCACAAATGGTTTTAATTTTGAAAATAAAATATTCCATAATGTTTTATCGGAGGTATTTAACAGATCCCACAGTAGTTATTACATTTTTAGGGGGCCTACCTTCTTATGTATGAAAAAACAGAATACAGATTTTCCATTCCTTGGGAATCTTTTCTTTCCAAATATGTTTAATAAATCTCAAAAAGGTATATTTTTAAAACTTCTCCCTCATTTTTTATTATTTCCACATCAATTCTATCGTTGCCAGGTGCATTATTACTTTTCAATTTCTATATATCTTCTTGAAATTCATTCCAAGTGGGATCAATTTCATTATTATTGCATCTCTCATTTTCTTCTATTATGTATCTTTCTCATTATTTCTATAGAATTCATTATTTCTTTAGAATGTAATTTTTTTTTCAGAAGTAATTTGTTCATCATAATATTTCCTCCATCTCGCTAGTATTCCCCTTCTATCTGTTATTAGTTTGCTCTCTTTGTCATTTCACATTTTAATCAAAGCTGAAACTACTTCTTTTATGTTCTTGTAAAATTGGTGAATGTTTCCAGTCTTTTAATTTCTCAGCCTCTTCTTAATTGTTTTTATTGTTGCAAGTTTTTTCCTTTTGGAATACTTTTTTCTTCCCTTCTGAGGTTCTTATAATTCTTTTCAAAGTCTCTGGTCTTCCTCTTTATGGCCTGTTGATATGCCTTGTTTTTTTACATGTTTTATCTTTACCCAACACTTCTTCTGCTGCTGTCTTTATACTAGTTCTGACCAATCCCCAATAGTGTCAGTGTTTATATCGGTTAGTTTTTGGACACTTGGCGTGTTCGCTGTCTTCCCTTCAAATTTCTGTTTTGTATCTTTTTCCTTTAATCTTTTGGTATTATATTCTGTTATATATTTAGTATATATTTTCTTCTTTGGCTTTCCTCATGTTTGCTATTCTGGCACATTACTTTGGCGATAATAAATAATGATCTGAATCCATATTTGGCTTTCGGAGTATCCTTACGCCTACCAAACTAGTTTTATGTCATACATCTAGTAAGATATGATCTGTTATGTAACTACTTTTCCATTTCTTCTCCAGGTCCCTTTGTGGATATCCTTTTATAGAAATTCCAATTATCATATTCCTTGATATGGCAAACATACAGAGTGAGCCATTGTTATTACTCTTCTCATGAATACTTTCACTTCCAATATTTGGCTCATATCTACTATCTCTCCTCACTTGGGCATCCAAGCCTATCACTATTTTGATATAGGGCATTAATCGAATATCCTTCCCAATTTTTCTTCAGTTGCTGCAAGTACATTAATTAAGCTTATCTTGAAGAAAGCACTTTTTATTCTTATTTTACACATTCTCTGGAATATTAATTGAGAGTGTATAACAGCGTTTTTCACTTTATGTGCAATTACTATAACCAAATCCTAAAGCATGTTTTTTTCCGTCTCCTTTCTTGAATAGCCAGGATATCTATATGATGGTTTTCAATTTGTTGTAGTAGTTTGCTTAGGGCACCAGGTTCATATAATATTATTCTCACATTCCAAGAGCACAGTTTCGTTTCATTTCCTTATTCCATTAACAGGTCATCTCAAAAACAAAGTATGTTGGAAGATTTTCCTTGGCTTTGCAACTAGATTTTTTTCCTAGAAGGGGCTGTTGACACTCATACCCAACCCCCAAGCTGGAGGACCTGGAGTTCTGATTTCAGACCACTCTTCTCCTTGGCTGCCATGAGACGGGCCAGTCTCAGTAGGGCCCATTCTGACCTGTTTTTGAGGTCAAATCCTCTGCCCCCTTGAGATTCTACCTTCTTCTGCCCTCAGGGATCATTGACCTTCCTCTTCTGGAGTACTTTTTCATCTGATCCCTTTAGACCTATCTGGCAACAGATGCCCTACCGGTGGCTATGCTACTGCCAGCATAGCTCTCGGGGTCACTGGGATACCGCCAATGCCAAGGTCCTGTACTCCCTAAGTGGGGTTTGGGTCTACATATATTTGGGGTGGAATTTTTGCTTTTCTTTTTAAAATGAAATTTACAAAAAAATCATCATGTGCTACGTTAACCCTTACGTTGTAACCCCAGTCTCTAAGACATAACTTCTGTAAACATAAGTATATTTTACATTCTACATTTAGAATGTTCTTTTTCAGAGTAAGAGTTTTTCTCGTGCGTTTCAAATACTATTTTTTCATTCTTTTAGAAAACAACTGAGGTATGTTATGATTATTTGATTTTTTATTTAGTTTTTTGTTTAGTTGAAAATGTCGAAAGGGAGCAAGCCTATAAGTGTCTCGCCAAAGTCAGCCATTGTTTGGTCCAGGCTGAATAGCTTGGAATATTCCAAGAAGTTGTGATTACTAGGGAGAGGATTTTTATGTCCTAAAAAAACCTTGAAATATGCTTTTAAAAGATGCATTTATAACCTAAAAATTCTGAAATATGCAATTTAATAAGCAATTAAATTTAACAATATTTAGCCTTTCTTGATAAAATGTAGGAGAAGCATGCTTGGAATAAAAGGATATATTTTTGGGCAAATATAATATAATTACACTACTTCGTGACAGAAATAATTGAAGTAAATATTTACCTTAGTGTATTACAGTGTATATCTTGTTGTATTTCTTCTGAATCATTAAAAAAATATGTTGTCAAGAAATATCCTACATGCACTGAAGCAATAGATGAAAATATGCAAAATCACAGAAATCCACTCCTTAGTTATTACTGTCTATTGTAACTAGTTATGTGCAATGACCAAATTTATAATATTGGAGAATCAAAAGCAAATATGAAACTGAATTTCACACTAGCTTCAGACATTCCTGTTACAACTCTGCTTTAAAAATTGAATTTCAATGAAAAAAAACTAAAATGTGATTCAAATGTATGAATTATTAGTTATTCAAGAAGTAGATTCAATAAAAATTAAAATAATGTGCAAATAACTTGAAAATGTCATAAGGGTACGAGAGACTGGTGTTACCTATAACATAATAGAATTTGTGTTATCACTTAACAATTTAGAAATTCAGGTGATATAAATCTGCAGTGGCATGTGTAAAGTAAATAGAGCTTTTAAAAGAAGTAAGTGAAATAAAGCAATATATCATGAAAACTTGCAATTTAATTGTATTGAGTGGTAATATTTCAATAGTTTAACTCATTTTGTACTTTTTTAAAAGCATTTTCATTTAAAGTATTGCCTTTTTTATAATAGCCACAACTCATCTCTGTGGAATTTAAGTCCATGAAGGCTCTGTGTTTCCGAATTGAATTCTCACATAACACTATCTGTTTTATTGCAAATATATTGTCTGTATATAATCTTCCCTTTCAGATGCTTACTTGTTCCTGTACTATTAGTATATCAGATACTTCAAAGCCTTTTGTTATTTATTTGACTATAACGTTTGTTAGCTGTATACTGACACTTTAATAGTTCGATGTATTTTCTCTTTCTCCTTTCTTAAATATTTAAACGACCTTTGCTATTATCCATTCATCTTGTGGTCTATAATTTTTCCTGCCCTTGTTGAAGAAATGTAGCATTCTGGATTCTAGAGAATTCCATCATATTTTACCATTTTGGAATTTATCATCTTAATCAGGGAAATTTTTAATTTTAATTTTTTTCAGGGCTGACTTTAATTTATTTAAGTGTATGCAATATATCACTTGCAGTTGTTATTCATCAGCTAATTCTACATTTTCTGGATTGTGCCCCAGTTCTCTCTGTAACGTTTTATCGAGATTGATGTTGGCATTGTTTTACGTTAAATGAATTTCTTCTTCTTCTTCTTCTTCTTCTTCTTCTTCTTCTTCTTCTTCTTCGTCTTCTTCTTCGTCTTCTTCTTCGTCTTCTTCTTCGTCTTCTTCTTCGTCTTCTTCTTCGTCTTCTTCTTCGTCTTCTTCTTCGTCTTCTTCTTCGTCTTCTCCTTCTTCTTCTCCTTCTTCTTCTCCTTCTTCTTCTTCTTCGTCTTCTTCGTCTCCTTCTCCTCCTTCTTCTTCTCCTCCTCCTCCTTCTTCTCCTCCTCCTCCTCCTTCTCCTCCTTCTTCTTCTCCTCCTCCTTCTCCTCCTTCTTCTTCTTCTTCTTCTTCTTCTTCTTCTTCTTCTCTCTCTATCTTTTTTTTTTCCCCCTGTTTATATGCTTCATTAGTTGGAGTGCTATTCTTGCCTCCCATGTATGTCATATTTCACTCTGCTTCTAATCATGTCCTAAATTTTGTCTAATACTAAATTAAAATAAATATAATAAATTAAAAGTTATGATGTATAAATTGTTACAATATGTGAAAATATTTTTTTATCTGTGGAATATTGATTGAATCTGTTAAATACGAAGAAAATATTCAAAACTTATCTGAAGTATATTCTAGATTCCAATTTGCGCAGTAGACTGTCTCCCATGCGTCATCCACGACGGCGGATTGTCAGAAAGTTCGCGTTCTTCCTTCTTTCAAAAGTTGTGGGGGGGGGGGGGGGGATCTTGCCCCAAGCGTTACTCAGGTATTTAGGGAGTGGTTCAAAGCATTACAGGGAGAGGAGGTATTCAAAATACTTATTTGTGTTACGTAATTTATTGACAGCCCCTATTTTGAATTGTGGAATGTGAATATAGTCTGTACTGATACAATTTTCTCGAACCCATTTTGATAACATCCGACCAATATTTCCGGTATATAATGTATACACCTCATATATTTTATACACACACACACACTAATCTCAAAGGTCTTCAGTCTGGAGGTATCATTATGATATGACATTTAGTTACTGAATATACTCCATTATTTAATTCATGTTTCATTTAAGTAAACTTAATTTTAAAATGTTTGGTATCACATGTGTAGATGCGGGATTATTTGAAAACTTTTTTTAAATTTCACGTGAAGAAATTACTTTATATCGAGAGAAGGGAAACGAATGTCTCATTAATTTCGCTGTATTTATTTTTTCGAAAGTAGATCAGAATAATCGAGTATTTAAATTTGTAATATATTTTTAGTTTAAAAGAGGTATAAATTATAAATAAATGACAATAAGCATTTGTTATTCTTTTATTTTCAAATAGATTGGTACTATCATAAATGAATAATTTCTCTTGTATCATATTTACTTTGTGAATGATAGCACAGCACAAGTCACATCAGAATCGGTCTCATTCCTGGAACAAATTTTCGAAGGCATTCAGGAACTGAAGGTTGATCAATCTTCTCTGTCGGGATATTAGCTTTGAGAAACATTTTAGTAGTATCTTCAATGAATTCCACTTTTTCAATCTTCGCTATGATTTGTGCTCTCGAACGAATGTTCTAATGTTGCTTGGACATTTGGTGCTTTGGAACTAATTCACGTTTCAAATGGTCCTCTTATACTATGGTTTAATACCGTGTCTCTTGTCTCCCACTTGAGGCGCACATCACAAAATTTGCGTAATAGAATATTGATTTCAGAAACGCATAAACCTTCATTGGCAAATTCTTTAGCTCATGTAAATAGTAAGTCGTCGACCGACCCATCCTCCCAACTAACGATTAGGTCCACGATGCCCAGGATATTCGGATGTCGCCTAACCCACGGAGCCCTTGTGATAACCTCCATGTTCCGTTACACAATCCATATGGGCAGGATCAACTTTCAGGATCATAATACACTGTGACATTACTTACAATTCCACGAATTGTCAAAACAAGAATTTCAATCAGAGTTGGCATCGTATTTACCCACAATTTTCACTGGGGTATATTGTAAAAATTCGAATTTATTGTAAAAATACGCCAATTTCACTTTAAAACACTTTGCGCGAAAATTTGCCAGTGAATTCTGAGTACCAACAACTCAAGTGAAGAAAACTCGAAATCGCTTTAAAGCATTTTTTTTTCGCATTTATCGTTTAAACAATAAATACTTGCCTCTATACATATGTATCCTTCAACTCAGCCTTTCCACTTGTAATTTCGTTTGCATTCTATTTTATTTTCATATGTTCAATAATTCTAACTTTTTCTCTGACTTTTTATGTCGTGGATATTCTTAAGCAGGTTTTAATATTATTTCCTACTTTCCATTAATACCATGGATTGTAGATATTGTCTAATCTGACAGTTATGTGGTATTGACATAGTCTCTTGCCTAAATGTATTATAATTAATTTGTTTCTCTCAGAGATTTGGTGTTATGAAATTCTTTTTACTTGTATCTCTACGACTGGGCGGCGTGAATGGGCGATTTTTTTCCCTTTCTGACCTCCTCTGAATGCTGGTGCATCTAAGTGTTTGCCGTGCATGGCGACGCGTGTCAAAGGGAATTGGTGACCCGAAAGTTGAGGGATCAGTGATTGCTCACTTCCGGTTGTCACTGGAACCGCGGGAATAGACACTTTGTAGTGTGAACCTCGGCGAGTCCTGGTGACTGCAGGAAAGTATGTGTCTGTGCCTCGATACACCTTTGCCCTCGGCCTTCACTAGACTGGCAGTCGGGAGATAACCCACTCCTGATCAATCGGCTTCGACTAGGTTACTGACTGAATTCATAGTGACCCCCTTGCGAATGTGCTCTTCGGGAAAAGCCATATCACTCCTTAGTATATCCCTGTCGCAAACTTGGCATCCCAACGGAATGTCCCCTTGTGGAACTCCATGGTGGTTAGGAACAACGGGTATGAATTGTAATCCTCGTTATGCATTCAAAACCCACTCTCCACTTTCTTTCCAAAAGGAGACTTCTTGAAGGTCAATGGAAAGAAACATTGATTTCCACTGTTTTTTAAACTATGGTAAGCAGCCGAATGCTTGTTTTGGGACTGAAAAGGATCACCCAGTGTCATCTGTGTGTGATTGACCTGAGTCATTGTCTGTTTTGGTAAACTTCAGGCGGTCAGAGAAATGGTCATCGTCCTCGAATCTTGCACTGACGAACAAAATACGATTGATTAACATATTGACAAAATTACTAAATTAACAGATTGCCAGTCTTAAAGTTGTCTACCTATCCTAGCGTAATTCTGAGAAGTGAGTTGTCACCTACGACTTGGCGACAGAAAATGAATTGAAATCATTCCCGACACAAAGGGGTGTACATGATCAAAGGAAATGTACAGTATTAAACTGGAAGAAATATGCGAAGGAAAAACGCATTTCCATGCTGATCTTAACTTATCCTTTTGACAACACTTCTTTTCCGGAACACGACTCGTGTGGCTATTATCACCTTTATGTGCGTACACGCCGAACTTTGTGTTGTAAATGCTGGAAGTTCCCTCATACTGTTCAGAGCAGCATGTCTGCCCCTCCACCGCCTTCCGCGTCAAGTGTGGCGAAACGTCGCAAGAAGAAATGCCCTGCTCTTCTGTGCTCGAATCATTGTATAAATTTCAAGCGGCAAACTCCAGTCAGTCCCCAGTATTCATTAAGATGAGGCAAATATCGGCGTGACCAAGTTTCATTACCGGCGAGAAAGCTGAAGTTTCATTTTCAGAATCATTGATCGTTGCGACTCCAGTCTGGAGCTAAAGGATTGTATCATTTCATTGAAAACTCGTAAGTTTCTCGTGGAGTTGGATCGGTCTAGGTCTTGTTGGGGGGGGGGGCAGAGAAGGATCTCGTGTGTTCCTTTCTCAGTCTTCCATTCTCTAGCTCTCCTTTCGTAACACCATTCTTTTCTCGCTTTTTAATTGCCTTTTCTCTACGCTGAACTCCCACCTAAGTTTGTCGTGCATGGTGACCTGGGGGTTGAGGGGTCTGTATATGCGCACTCGTATGCCGCCGAAACCTTGGGGATAGATTTGGTTCACTGTGCGAAACCCAGCGAGTCCTGGTGTGTATGTAATGCATATTCTAGTACTCGACATTAAGCCTATGCCTCTTCAAGTCGGAAGTTAACTCCCTCCCTATCAATCGACAGGGACTAGGTTTTAACCCCAGGGTGAACGGAAGTCACTGCGGGGCAGCGCTGTCATTCCTCCACTATATCTGTGCCAACCCTGGCTCTACAGTGAGGTGTCCTGGTGTTGGACTCCATGGTGGCTGGGGAGTATGGAGATGAAACAACTTCCATCGTATGAAACCAAAAAAATACCATCTTTCTAAGGCAGACATGTTTTGAATGAACCATCTTGAAACGTGAATAGTTTTTCCTTCATGAAGACGCCAGACAGAAGAAACCACATTTTTTCATGGCATGTGCCGAGGGATGGAAATAATTTCAAGTATAAGTGCGGTGCGTCTCGCGCCAGTTTTAGTGGATACGTTTGCGAAGGCGGTATGCGTCGAAAAAATGGACCAATGGAATCATTATATCTACCTTATCTTAAAACTAAGCAGATTGCCGGCCTCCAGATGGAAGTCACCACTCAACCTACAGTTAACCTATGTAAGGGGACTGATCAACCATGACTTCCTATCTGAAACTGGAGAGAAACGTCTATCTTTCTTTCTTTCTTTCTTTCTTTCTTTCTTTCTTTCTTTCTTTCTTTCAAAGTCAGGGTGGCACCGAGGATCAAGTGAAAGGATCATGGGAGAGAGAGAGAGATACACACTCCTACTCTAATCTTGACCTTGAATCGTCCATGCTTCCCACAAAGAATTAGTTGCTGTTTCAACAATCTTCGCAGTATTGGCCTAAACCATTGCACTGTTGTAATTGCCAAATATGTCATACGCAACAGTGGTGCATGTAAAAACGTATGAAGAACAAGGAGATCATGCGGCCAACTCCAAGTGTCCTACCTTTCTTAAAGAGAAGGAGATTCAGAAGATCCAAGTCAGTGAGATGTCCTTTCCCAAGGTCAAACGTCGGTACTTGGCGAAAACTCCTGTAGACTTTTCTCGGTCTTTCTCCAGTACCGTGTTAAAAGCTTCTAAAACATCGAACTGCCTAATCGAAACCCAAAAATACTGTACCTTCAATGTGCGACGCAGCTTGTCTGATAACGCCTGAAGTCTTGACTGCAGTCAACTATTGTTTCGTCGGTAACGAAGTACGATAGGAAGACATCTAATGTGACAACAAATACTGAAATTCGTATGGCAATGAAATAAGGGTCAAGGAACTTATTTATAGATATCAATCACCCATCATAAGGGATTCCCCGTCAACGCTGACCGCCCTCTCTACCAATAGTGAGGACAACTGCTACGGACGAGGAACCGCGTGAAAGTGCTCAGAGCACTTAGCGGAAGGTGAGGAGGAAGAAGAAAAAGACGAAATTGTCCCAAATTTCAACCATGGCTCTCTAATGTGTAAACGGTTTCCGTTCCCATTCGGAAATAACGTCAATATCTAGGCATAACCTATTTATTATCTGCTTGCAGGAAACTTCTCTCTCGATATTCGCTCTCTTCTCGGTACGTATCGATTTGACCAAGATGGCTCGCTTTGCACTCATGGTGGTATCGAATTATTTATCGGTGATTCCTTCTCCGAGAAACACATCATCCGAACCGATCTGCAGACCGTGTACGTACGGCTAAACCGACCACCAGTTCTGCTGTGTGTAATATGTATTTTCCTCCTGCCCACGAGGTATAACAGGAACACCTTGAAGATATCTCCCAACTGCCCCAGACTTTTCTTTTTGTTGGTGACTTTGACGTTCACCACGGATGGCACGATGTCCTGTCTGAGGGGTACTATTCTCCAAAATATTATTGACCAGCAGAACCTAATTCCTCTGAATTCTGGAAATCATACCTTTTCCGTGGTGTCAAACGCTTTCTAGTCCATCATCTGGCGCTTTGCAGTCCATCTCTATCTACGATATTAGAGTAGACTGTTCTCGACAATTTACGTGGGAGTGACCTTTTCCCTAGTTTGGTCTTTGATATTTCTGTTTTAAAGGTTACCCGCCCACCCATCACGCTAGTTAATCCATCGAGCTCACTAGAATACATTCAGCAAAGAAATACGAAAATGCTGATTGTGCCGCCGCGGTGCGTGATCGAAAACAGGTACTGGCGAGGCTCAGTAGGTCTCGCCACAGCAAATTTGGTCAATTATACAGGTGTCCGGGGAGGAAACGTCGACACTTCGAAAATAAGTTCTTAAGGCAATTTTAAGCATATTTTGTCTCATAAATTTCATGGATGTCTGAACCGCAATAAGCCCACGAACGTTGGTTTGAAAGAAATATTTCTATGCAAAAAGTTGGATTATAAAATCATAGAAACACTTCAGAAACATGTAAATTGTTTATTTATAAAATAAATTAATGTATTTGTTCAGAAAGAAAGAATTAAGCGAGAAATAAAAAAGCAGTTGATTTGTGTAAATTGAGTGTTTTTTTTATTCCTGGGTTAATTTTTCTTTTTTCTTCATTTTTCACGCCATGTAGGTGAGAAATTTTAGGATCCTTCTTCACTTTACTCTTGGATAACTAATGTGATGAATTGGCGCACAGCTCTGAATTCTCTTTCGACGACGTGGTTTGCCATTTACCATTTCCAATCAGAGACGTTGGTTCCTCAGGCTTTGGCGTCGGAGTGTAGCGAGAGCGTTTACTTGCACCCATTTTAGAGGGTAAATGATTATAAGTGAGTTGACCGACCGGGAAGTCTGGAGGTCAATGTAATGAGCGAGACGTCCCCAATTTGAAGCACATTGAGTCTACACGGCGGTGGAGGAAACGGCTTGTAGAACAGGTCGAGTGCTTTAGTGTAACTATGCTCCCGAGGACTTGTTCATAACTTTGAAAGACAGTCGATGTCGCAAGATTTCCATTTGTGCATCTGTGTGGGAATAGAGAACGCTGTTCAATAATGATTTGGGGTGGGGATGTCGCCGTACTCCTTGGTCGGAAGTAATTGCTCCAGTGCTTAATTGTGAATTGCTGGATATTATCGAAAGTTTCCAGTCTCTCCGAAATTGTGAACTTTTTACTTTCTATCCTTACATCGTTCAAAGTACTTGTTCCTGTATGTAGTAATATACTTCTTATTAAATTTAGTCGTAATTCATGTTTCTGAGTCTTTGTTGAGTATCAAAGACTCATATATATCTCTATTTTTCTGTACAGAAAAATCGATTGATGACAAAACGTTTGTGATCAGCGCTAACGCCTAAACCATTCAAGCTATTTTCTCCAAATTTGATATCCGATTATAGACGTGCGCAGAGGCTACCCAAAGGGCGGGAGGAGGGGAGGCGTGACGCCTTACATTCGTTCAAGCCATTTTCCCATTTTTAACCTAATAATTTGGAAATGGTTTTACATTTGAGGAAAGAGCTTTCCAACTCATATGGCGACCGTTCTAATGATTTTACATACAATTAATTGTATTAATTGTTGTACCATCTAAGTGATATTTTCATTTCTTATTGTAGAATATTTTATTCATTTACTAGTAAAATATGTCATATAAAAATAAAGTTCAGTGGAACAGGGGGCCACAAAAATTAGTTCTATGGCTGTTTCCACTACGTCTGAACGAATTTGTGGCCCTGCGAATTTCAAATAACGTAAAGTACTTTAAAAAATGTCTCTGTCTTATTTTCGTTGAAATATATTAGTTTCAAAAATAACAAAATTTCGCTAATTTTCGGCGTCTTCCTACTACTACAGTATTAAAGATGGAGATTTTTCCCTTGGTGAAATCTATTGTTCAAATACATATAATGAAATAGCGTAATGTACTGTTTTTCAAAAATATTATTGGTTTTTGCGTAATTTTGCATGAAATATAGGCAAATTTTAAAACTATTTTTTTATAATAAAACTTCAATTTTTTCTTTAAACATTCTCGTCGTTTGCACTAAAGGACAGTAAATGGTCCCATTTTTCCATATCCATGAGAGCCTACAACAGTAGAGGACACAAACGCACTCACGGCCCACGACCAAACAAGCAATCCTGTCAAATGTGGAGTTTCAATTTTGTTACTTGGCTCTGTGAGATGTATTTTGTTTTCTTTACAGGCATCGGCAACTCTGCAGTGACATCAGAATTTGAAGCATCTGATTGGATAATGCAACCCCCTCACCCCTGACAGTAGCTAGCGATCAAGTAGACAAATATTATTCGGGCAATATTAATATTTATTTTCTTGTGCAAACTAACTACACATTGATTTTATTGTATTGCTAACAAAATAGTAAACACCACCCTCGACATTACTGCTACCACAATTAGTAAAAAGGAGAGGCCGAGAAAATGTGCCCACAGTGAAGCTAAATGTTTAGAAGAAAACAGCGGGCCTTCTTAAAAAGGAACATTTTTAAGTTTCGCACATGGATGAAATAAATTAATTAAACTATGACACTAACATTAAAATAAAGTTTTAGAATTGTTTGCTAGTTCTACAACCCGTCGATATGAGTCCTTCTGACAGGGGGATGCAGGGAGTGCTCTAAAGAATTCCTTTCTGTCACCAGTCATCTTCATCTTCCCTATCGTTCTTTTATAATATCCTGTCTCTTTTCTTCTACCCCTTCTATTTCACTGGCCCCCTTTTACAGAACGCTCACCCATGTGTTTTCCGTACATGGCGACCCGTGTCGGAGGGAATGTGTCCTGGCAGTTTAGGGAGCCTGTTTATTTCCCGACTACTCCTTGTGCTGTCTGCTTTGCACCTTGGGATACGTTGTTTACGTATTTTGGGGAACATTTCATGTAGGTTTCCAACACACTTGCTTCCTCGGACTCTTCTAGACGGGCAGTCGGGAGTTATCCCACTCCCAATCAATTGGCTCGGACTAGGTCTTGTACTGAACTCCACGGTGAGCGGGGAGATCAACAGCGGGGCAGTGCTGTGACCCAACTGTATAATCGTGTCAACCCTGGCACCCCAGTGGGGTGTCCCCTTGTTGGAATCCATGGTGGGTGGGGACCACGGAGACGATGTTTTGATAGGACTGGATTTGAGTAGTTTCTTCATTAGGGAAGAAGATAAACCAAAGAACGGCGTCCTTCGTTTCTAGTAGATTTTCTTTCGTCAAAATATTTCCGCGTCAAACTTGGTGACACGTTATCGTCAAGTCACCATTTAGAAAACGATGTTCCCCAGGCATCAATTCTGAGTTTCATTCTGATTGCCGTTACTATCAATAGTATCACATCAGTAATTCGGGAGCCTGTGAAAGCATCGCTCTTCGTTGATGACTTCGAGGAGCAGAATATGACTTCGGCATATTCTGCTCCTCGAAGACCATGCAAGTTATTGAGAAGCAGTTACAGCTAGTCCTCAACACTTGCAAGAATGGAGCGATAAAACTGGATTCAATTTCTCCACCTCAAAATCCAGTTGCATGTCCTTCTTTAGAATATATCACCTCCATAACAATCCTGATCTTTTATTGGGAGGGGGGTCATCAATTTACGTTCGTCGAATCTGTCACTTTCCTTAGCCTCACATTCGACAACAGTTTAACGTTGCGAAAGCATATTCTAAACTTGAAGAGCCGCTGTGTATCACCATTGAACCTCCTTCGCACCCTAACTGGTAGATCATGGGGTGCAGACAGATATCTTTTGCGCCTGTATAGGACTAATCCGTCCTGTCTTAGATTATTGGTGTATTGGTTATAGGTCAGCGTCTCCATCGACCCTCCGGTCATTGACTACCATACAGAATACCGGTATACGGATCAGCACAGGCACCTACCGCATTGAATGCCTCTTTGCCGAGGCTCGTGAACCATCCCTGAACCGAAGGCGAGATATGGTAATCGGCTATTTGTGCAAAAGTATCAGCTATAAATACTCCTTCGCGCCAAGCAATTCTTCATCCAAGTCACAGGACATCGTACGAACTCAGAACCTCGTTGCCCCATCCTCCGGGTATCCATCTCTACATACTCTTACAGAAACTCTATATAAAACTACCCATCCCTGTGAAACGCCCCCGAAATCTTGGAAGCTTGTCCGGCCTAAAATAGACTTGAAATTATTACACTTCCCCAAATCCTCAACTCCCCCCAGTACATTTCTGGCGGAATTCCAGGAGACGAAATCCATGTATCCCGGCTATAACTTCATATACACTGATGGTTCCTCCCAGAATGGTAATGTAGGGTGTGCCTTCTACTGCCACAGTGCCATGCGGAGTCTTCAACTAGACTCTTCGTGCAGCGCTTATACTGCAGAAAAATATGCGCTCTTGGAGGAACTTAAGTTCGCTGAATCGACGACATTAAAATAAGCTGTGATCTGCAGTGATTCAAAAACCTTGCTCGAATCTATCCCCTGCTTCTCTTCTTGTGACACTCTGACGATCATCCAACCACAAATACATAATTCACATGTTCGTCGTTCGTTGTTTTTTTGCTGAATCCCTGTTCACGATGGGATAATAGGGAACGAAATTGCTGACCAGGCACCAAAGCTTACCACAAAGAAAACCGAGGTAGACATCCTCACAGTCCCAACAAACGGTACCGTACTGTTCATCAAACGTATTCTTAGTGCATGGCAAACTGTGTGGCAGAACTCAGATTTTAAACTCACGAGAATCAAGGATTCCATAAAGCCTTGGTTTCATCTCGTGGGCCAAGGCGGGAGGAGATGATTCTGACACGCCTTCGGATCGGTCACTGTCATTTCTTCCACGGACATCAATCCCACATCTGTTTTCTTGGCTTTGCCCTACGTGCTGTGGTTCGTGACCGAGCGTTTAGACCCCCTTGTTCTTAAGCCGTACGGATTTGTTCAAAATCATTTACACATTTCTGCAGTGTATATTTTGTTGATGCATGCACTTATAATGGAATGAATGGTGAAGTACAGTGAACTATTGGGTCGCACATTCAGTGGTAAATTTCGTAATTTTTGTATACCAAAGTGCCTTTTGTGTCTAAAAGAAATACAGATGCACAAAACGATTTTAATGTTTTTAAAACTTTCTTTAGACTATCACTATGCCAAAGAATACATACCTGCGAACGACCTGTATAGAGTAACTCGCAGTGGGTTGTAACGGAAAAAGTTAATTACACCATAAAACAAGTTGGCCACGTCTGATACAGGCAGCATAAAGTTAGTTATTAAATCAATATGGCAAGGCAAAATATTGAAGGGTACACGCCCTTCTGATATGCGACCATAAGCAATGCTAACAACGCCATAATACCTAAACTTAAAAGGATTGTTACAAAGAACACAAGAAATCGCGTGTTCTGAAATCAAATTTTTGACATATTTCTCTCTCGTCGTTAATATTTACATTCACGGCGATTTGTATACATTATTGAATTTGTCATAAATTATTCAAATGTCTTATTACGTTCCTTGAAAACTCAAAAGTTTTCTGTGAAAATGAGCTCAATATCCCATATTTTCAGGAACGCTTAAATGTCATTTTCTAAATAAATAAAAAAGGCTCAATTTTTCTTCAGACTTCAAACACATTTCCAACGATTTGAATACGTTATTTCATTTGTGAGTAGAAGTGCTTCAAATGACTTCCAATGAACTTTAAATTTCGCATTTACAGTAACGCTTATACGACATATTCTTAAAAAAGGGTACAAATTTCTCCAAGAAAATCTGCATTCAGGACGAAATTTTGGTGTTCTGTAATATTGTTGAAGTAATATTTGGGCTCTACCATCAGGAAATAAAAAATGAGAAAAATTAAAAAAATATACTTTAGGCGGCGACAGGTGGCAGCTAGCAAGATCGAAAGGATGCCCCAGAGCAAAGAAATTAGAAAAATAACTATTTCGAGAAACTGTGCGTGTCTGGAGCACCACTTTCTATATGACATTTTTATCTGAGATGGACTTATTAATAAATAAAATGTTTTATAACGTGAGGTTTCATGGCTTCTTCGAAGTTTTTCAGGGGAAGTCACGGCCCTTTGCTCCCTTGTGAACAATACACCACAATTGTTTTACCTTTGAACGTGAAGCTTTACAAGGCATGTAATGCGTTATAGTATGCATGTATGCGTTGTATACTACACGGATAATGAGACAGTTGTTTCAGAATTAGAATACTAATGTGGCAAAAATTGTCACTACCAACAGTTTTTTTATGTTAAAACTATTGGTGAAAGATATTTGTCATTGCTAGTTGTGATTCCAAATTTCAAAATTACGAAATTTCAGACGTCATGCTGAGTCTTCAATTCTTAACCCATAATGTGTTTTCCACCCTTCCTTCTGAGAATTAATTTGGCCCAAGCAGCAGCCACATCAGCTTAAATTTATATTGTTCTTGCACTTGCAGATTCGTTAATTTCCCCAACGCGCGCAAATCAGGACGAGGCGTCCCAAGGCCTGCGCTGCTTTCGCCCAAGGCATTATCCCATTTCGCTCTTATCGTCGCACGCTTTAACGCTATAACGATCGCCAGGAAGGCCTTTTACTGGGAGAGAACGGAAAAAGCTAATGACGTTTTTTCCAAGCGGTCAATGGTATCTCCTTTTCTCGTTAATCTGGTTATGCATTATTTCTGCACAGTTTATGATGAAATGGGACGAATTGCTACGGACGGAGGAAATGAAGGAAGTACTCGTTATTTAAAAACGAGAAAAGGAAGCTAAAAAATATATCTTACGAATACTTTTCTCTTCTTATCCGTTTCTCTATCGTAAAATGATAACGCGATTTCAAATTAGTTGTGATGAAACAGAACATACTTTCTCGTATTATTTGTAATTGTTATGCAATATTATGATGTTGCAACTTGTATCCTTGTAATATTTTAATTATCTCTTTAAATATCATCAAAGTTAGAAAGATACCAATTAAATACATACCTTTTTTTTTTTGACAAATATTTGAACCTCCACGCGTAGGCTTCGGAGCTCTGAGCCTTCGCCAGTCGTCTATTTTATACCACGCGTTTTGGATTCTAAATGATACAGTGAAAATGAAACCTAAGAAAATTCTAATGATTTAACTTAAATTGACTTGAAAATCATTATTAATAATAGTGTAGTTGGAGGGTGTCTAAAAATATTTGGAATGTTTAAAATTTCCCTGGTATACCCGTAGTATAGAGTTATGAAATGCTAAACCCGTACCGATTCTTCCTCAGAAGTAGTTTTGGTTCCTGAAAATCGAAAAAAGTACATTTTTCTTACTCCTGATTGCAATAAATTACTTTCTCGAATAAGTAGTGCAGTTAGAATCCACCGAACTCGATGGCTCCTGACAAAACACTGGTGTTTAGTAGTGTGTGTCAATCAGTGAACGACACCGTACACACGATTTTCACTAAAATTGATATTCTGTGATCGATTAATCAATCTCTGATAGCTTATAAAAACGACGCTGGTCCAATTGCCAGTAAAACCTCTAAATTTTCGAAAAGTTACACATGTTTGTAATTAGCAAAGAAAAAATTGGAGCCATTTTGAAAACATGGTATCAGTCCTCAAAAGTGAATTTCTGTTGAAATATCGACTTAGATATTTTGCAGCATTACGTAACCTCGTCTATACTACGTATAAGAAAAAGTAAAAATACTTAGGAGTTCTTAACATATCCGCTGGGCTGCTAGGTGGCTAGTACATGTACCTCTCGTATCAGCGGGAAACAAAGGGTTCCAGATTCGAATCCTTCCCGAGCGCGGTTGGCTGATTCTCGTCATTGTGTGTGCCACCCAGTAGCGTAGCATTCGGGCCTACTATGCGAGCGGGCCCGAGTAAAAATGCTTATTTTTAGTGTGTATTTTTATTATTTAAGGTCTTAACACTACTTCTTTGCTCTACACTCATATAAATGGGGCGTGGGTAACAGTTTTGCGGGCGGGCCCGCACTCATTCCGTTACGCTACTGGTGCCACCGCGTAGTTCCAGTTCTGCCGACCCACAATCCAATGAGCCCGCAACTGAGTTCGATAAACGCTTAAGAGGGTAATATCCTTCTGCTGAAATAATAATAATAATAATAATAATAATAATAATAATAATAATAATAATAATAATAATAATAGTCGATCAGATGGCCGATATATCTAAGGCAGTAATGCCGTAGCTGTCTCGGGGCAGAAGATCGCCGGTTCATGTCCCGCCTCGGGCATGGTTGTGTTATGTATGTGTCTCGTCCTTTCAACCTTTACTGTCATCGTTTCATCTTCCAAATTCCCAGGGCTGATAACCCTGGGGGATAAAAATCGGATTTAGCTAAATGCTGATACTATGATAAATTACATCACCTGCCTCCGAGATACGAATGTTACCGAGCCCGGTACTGGCAGGGTGCATGTACGCGTAGTCCAAGTCTGCCTACTCGTGAGCAATAATATTAATAATAATAATTATTATAATAATAATGCGCGGATCCACAGGGAGGGAAATTCCCCCAACTTTTTTCAGTAACTATTAATTTTTACTTGTCACGGAACTTTCAAGCAAAAATATTTTCAGATCATTAAAACTAATAAATTCATAGCGCAGCGATAGCTGAGTGTAGCCATTTTACAAAATCTGTAAATATGACACATTCGACCAAAACGTTCTTAATTTCCCCTCCCAAAATTTGTCTCTGTATTCGCCCCTGTAATAATAATAATAATGTGCATCATTTATACAATTACCTTCACTGTATCACTTACAAAAGAGAAGCCCCGATTTAAAATGCATATGCAACGCATTGAAGACTGACGTCACTCTTGATAATTAAACCTAAGAGGACGGCAACTAAAACTAGTTTCTGCAATATAGGGACAGAGTCCGCGCGTTTGCCTACGAAATCACAATCCCCATGATCAGCCAAATGACGCACACGAATAATTCGCATGGTTCAGCTTGTTAATTTCAATCAAGCAGTCGAGAGGGCAGGCGCGCTCCCCCTCGCGGTTGCAATGTGCGCTCACTCCTCCCAATTACAATTTTCTATGCAGCCCCTGCAGTCAACATTGAGGTCACGGGTGCATCTCGTGGCAGGACGGATGATCGACTGCATTGCTAGAGCCGCGAAGGATACTCCTTCCGACGAATTCGAACGCAAATGTATTTGCTACCGAGGACTGACTTGTAAAATCTTTACCATTGCATCAGGTTAGAATTTGTGACGATATAGATAATTTTAATAAGATTATCGTTGAGTAATAACAATAAACCTGACTGCTCGAATGAACATTCATTGATATCGTGTAGTAATGAGGATGTGTTTATAAAATTACAGTTGTGTAATGGTCACGTTTATATATTATCTGATACAGTATATATTATCTGCTACAGTAAACTCTATCTCCAACAAAAGTCCAAAGAAAAAAATTGGAGCCGTTTTTGAGAAATTTCTGTTATATTTGATATATTTTTGATAATTTTTTATATATTTTTTAATATTGTATATCTTTTACTCAATATTGCGCGAAAATCACTAACATTTTAAAGAACTGGAATATTCGAAAATTCTGAATTAACAGTGAAAATCAAACCTAGACCCCCTGTGTATTTCACTCTATTCTTACAAGAAATTTAAAGAAAATATTTGGTGCAATTTTTGTGATCATTTTGAAACTGTCCCAGGGACTTTATGTAAATTACCTCCAAAAATTAAAGGACGTTATTCAAAATCGCAGAACTTCGTGTTAGGCCAGATCGACCGGGGAGTATTCGGTTTACAAATCCTTTGCATAGTTTACGTGCGAGTGTTGTTCACGACGACGGACAGACAATTTGAAGAAAGAAAAAGAAAAAAGAAAACAACAATTTTTCGGTGTCAGGGAACCCCAAAACCTGTATTTTCGTTGAAGTTTGGAAATCGATTTTCTGCAGCATTACAGACCTTTCTCTATAATGCGTATATTACTACGTGTATACGTACGTTCAAATTTAGTGATGCGAAATGGATGGATCCTTGTCTATCCGCATGTTGTTACCATATCTATATTTTTCAGTACGTTTATTGCCTTATTTTTTAGTAATATAAGATTTGAGAAATTACGGTCTTCAATTTTGTTGAAATAATCCGTAAAAATGTTACACTTACTGTGCTGTAGCCATTATCTCGTTGACGGAAAAATACAAGATGAACTCGTGGAAAATGTACGTAATCGCCCCGAAATACGGCCAGGTCGTAGACGATCGCACCTTTTAGTCGCTCAAAAATAGATTTCAAGAATTCAAAATGAACTGAAAATGATTATACACATGAAATATGACATACCTAAATAAAATTTCATGGAAGGGAGCCTAAGAATGTAAATGCAAATCATTTTTTTAGTGATGCATTCTGGAGCCGTATTTTGAGTACCTCAAACTGTTAAAGGATAAGAAAGTACTAGCCGGGTAAGACAGTGCCCCCGCGCAAAATAACGTATTACTTTTTTAATAATGATTCTGGCGTAAAATAAAATTTGTTTCTCATAATTTTAGCTTCCTGACCCTCGCCTAAACTATCACTTCATACATAAGAAGTATTTTTACAGTCCAATTTTCCGATGTCTTTATACTTGGAATTATATTAAATATTCATTATTTGCAATTTCAATCTTCCGGATGGCCGGGATGTTTCAGAAATCTTGTTTCTGTCCTGAAGGGATGTTTCTGGGTTGTCGGCCTTTTCGTCTCCAACTGCGGCAGACGTTATCAGTGGCGGAGTGATCGTGGACGAAATACCCCTCTGGACAGTTCGCAGGTGTCTGACGAAGAACCCCGATCAGACAGGCATTTTTTATAGCGCTGGTATGCTGCGAGGGGGTGTACGTCCCGGCTGTTAATTGGCTCGCCTCGGTTAACGCGGCGCTGACGCTCGGTGTGCTTACGTGGCGCGCGCCATGTTGTTTACGTGACTCGCGTCCCGTATTTGACTGAGGTACAATTTTCGGCTTCACCCGACAGAGTGCTAGTTTCGGCACAGAGTGGATTTTCACACCCTCTTTTCTAATTAAATTCATAGGTTGCCTGTGAATTTCAATGGCGTGAGTTGCTACACAGTCACACACAGACATATTCAGGAATGTGAGGAATGGTTTCACCAATGAATGAACCTTGCATGGGCACGCCCTTCCCCGCTCGGACGCAGCCCAGCGTCCCTCGGTGCACACAGTGAGTGGCGGAATGAAAGCCCTGCTGGATTGCTTCGTCGTGCGCTTTGGGTCCGCGGAGGCCCCCGTGGCGCCTGCGTCTGCGCCGCTTCATATGCGGACGAGGTTGGAGGGGCAGACAGCTGCGACGAGTTCTGCCCCCTCCGACCCTCGACTTTCTCTCCCCCTTGTACCCTCGCATCATCTCCTTTGTTTCCGCTCTGCCATTCCATCGCCTGCGCTGCTGCCGCAAGTTGTGATCAATGAAAGAAAACGTGACCAACGCCGCAAATGGTAGTCAATTCAATTATGAAATTTATATATATATATATATATATATATATATATATATATATATATATATATATATATATAAAGCTTTTCAGGTTGCAAATACAAAATCATGTATTAAATTTTCTAAAAAAAGAACCTGGCGAACGAAAATGCTACACTGGAAAATTTGCAGATTTCCGCATGAAGGAAGTTCGTAGATTTCCGCAGATAAACACGTTTTATTTGAAAGAAAGTCTGTGAATTAAAAAGCTAAATTCGCATTATAAGTATTACCCTTACAGTTATGAAACCTTTTACACAGTTCCCTCTATATATTTTATTAAGGTATCATATATGTCTAGTATCGTGTTCTTAACAAATAATCAACATTCCAAAACTAAAAACGTTTTATTTGAAAGACGACTAAGATTAATGCTGATATCCACTTTCAATCCTGATTTGGTATAATAAACTTTCACGCGGTCCCGCACCGACAAAACACCAATGATTGGTGAAGTCTCCCTTCCTATTCCCTCAGACTGAGTTTGGCATGGACGGAACTGAGAATTGCTGGGCGAATTCTCAGGAGAGACGTCGGGGAGGAGAGTCTCTCGGAAAGTCAATTTCATTTATGTCGAAGCGATTGGATACCTTCCAGGGTGGACGGGATTTACGAATATTGAAGGGAGAGGAATTTCAAATTACAATATCGAAATTTCGGTTTATCACGCAAGATTTCGGTTGTAGCGTAAGGTTCTGCTTCGCGCATTGCTTTACTTTGAGAGTACCGAGCTTTCTGCCATGCATCTTTGTTGTGTATGGTCGAACCTTTGGCATTTAAAACAGCACAAAGGATTAGGACATACTGTTGTACATGGAGATTGTGAAAACTGCAAGAAATGATTTTCTGGTAGGGAAGGGAGACTGAACATCAGGATCAGAGTAGGAGCGAGAATGTCTCCCGTGCTCCTTCTTCTTCATCCCGAACATCTCAATGACGCGTGGCGTTTAAGAAAGAGAAAGCACAAGGTTATGGGTAGTACGAGTGGTAACTTCCATATACAGGCTGTTTTCAATATTATTTCGAGGTTTTCAACGTGTGCGCTGCAGAGAGAGAATGGTACAATTTCTTTGTCGCACAACCGCTTCGAGCTTCCTGAACGAGTCCTCTATGACTCACGCCAGACTTGTTGCTTTTGTTCCCTTCTTCGGCGCATGCCATTAAAATAAAACGCTGTTTCTTCGATCCATCCTCTTCTCGAAGGAAGAACCTATTCATTTCAATAGTCCGGTCAAAACATCTCTTCTTTGTGGATGAGGATAAGGAGGGAATTCAGATTGCATATAACGAACGTAGTTTCGTCTCCGTGCTCCCTATCCACCTTGGAGTCCAACAAGGGATCTCCCCACCGAGCTGCCTGGGTTGACGTGGAGTTGTAGTGGGGGATGACCCAGCGTGGCTCCCAGAGCTCACCCTGGAGATTAAAGACCTAATCCGAGCTGATTGATCTGAAGTGGGTTAGAACCAGACTGCCCGTCGTCCCGATCGCCCGTTTAGGATCCGACAATGAGTCGATGTTTCCAAAACCCATCCAACCGCCAGAGGATGCAGGGGGACTGAATGGGAAACGGCAGGATAACGACAATGCTTCTCTTACAAAAAGACATTTCCCTAGTATGAAATAACAAAAAATATTAATTTTAAAAGCAAAATAGTATTATATGTAGTGTGATTATGTGATAAATAATTTGTACGAGTAAAGTTAATTAGGGTGAATTAAGATTGAGTTAGCAGAAATATTTATTCCACTTTCGTAGCAAACATGCGTTAGAAAAACGAAAAGGTAAATATTCCAAGTGCTTATTCATATTAGTATTAAATACATACAGAATATAATTTTTTCCTTTTAACTGCTTAAACTAATTTTTTCTTTGTTTTTATTACTATTACAACATGAAAATAACGTACTCAATATATGTGTAACAAATATTGTACTTCTGCGTGAATGGACACCATCCCTATCATGTGTTTCGCCTAGTTTCCCTTGAACATTTGATCAAACACTGAGATGGCCCTTGTTTTCGTTTTTTACTGTAAATGTAATTTCCCTAAGCGCACGTTTTGTCAAGCTCGTTTTACTAGTTGCGGGAGGAGTATGGTTAATAGGGGTTATTATTTTGTCAACAAAACAAAATAATCAAATCTGCAGTTTATTTGCCGAAACAAATACATTATCTATTACTTGGAACAGAAAATATCTTCTTTTCAAATGTTAATGTGCATGTAAGTGCATTTCATAATTTAATGATGTATAGTGAAAGAATGGGTTAAGGATTCTCGAGTGCAAGATACCGTAGCGGAATTATACTTCTCCCCCACACGTCACATACAATTATTACAGTTGCAGGGGCAGATTTTGATGACCTGAAACATCGCAAAAAATGATCAATAAAATGCTCTTAAAATGTTTTTTAAAATGCCCTAAAAGCAGAGAAAATCGACGTAAAAAATGATATCAAAACCAGTTTGGATGAACAACCCAAGCTGTTGGATACGTTACTGATGTAATTGAGACTTCTATTCGTTCAAATGAAGTCAGCTTTCACACTTTTAGTTTGGACTGTTCTTTACCAGGAAATGTCTTTAGTTATCCCGAAATTGGTTGAATCGCTAATGTCGCTGACAGGCGTCACAGGAACCTTAGATTACATACATACAATGTCTGACATTGCAACTTCTGTGCGAAGAAATCGAATAGGTTTAGGTAGGTAGGTAGATAGGTATCAGGTAGATGGATACCGGGTATCGGTACTCAGAAATTCTGTGGAGGATATTTCTTGCATTAGAGATGTAATATTAGCAGCTTCCATTGCAATTCTCAAACCAACCGGAATACCGCATGACCTCTAGAAGAAAGAAAAGATCGATCGTTACCCTAGTTATCGAAACTGGAATTTCAACCTCACTCAACGTGCGATTACTCCTCAACGCACGCTTCTATGCGCACGATTTTAGTACTTTCTCGTCATACGATGTAAGGAGAGAGAGAGAGTAAAATAGATCGTTACTATCGAGCTACTGAAACGTATCTTACCAGCTGTGTTTGCTAAATGCTGGAGAGCATGGTAAGCCAGCGTTTGTTCTGAACCTTGGAGATCAGAAATCTACTTACCCTAAACTAATGCATTTTCAGAAGTCATCTTCTTGTGTCATTTCATTGCATTGGCAACATGGAGCCAGCATGTGTTTTTTTATATTATTAGTATTTATGATTGTTGCATCTTTGTTTAATAGATTTTATACGGCCATTAAGTATTAAATGTAAATAATATATGATTGTTATCAACGTGATTATTGCAAATTCAATGGACTTTTTATGATTTTTATAACCGTTTTACATTATCCGGCAAGGCGCCACCAAAAATTGCTGTTGATGCGTCCTTTATACATCAATCAATTCGTCATAGTATTTTTGGTTCAGCCGCGATTAAATGCGACGTTATCTCTAACAACAAACCGTAATCATCGATTAGACAAGGAAGCTGCACGTTTAGAATATTCATATTTAGGAAATCTGTTCTTAATAGTGACTATAGCGACTGATTGTAATGAAGTCACTACACTTGAGCTCGCCTTTCATACTTGCATTTCAGCACATTTGTTTCGTTTCTCGTAGCTAGGCTTTTCGTGGACCGTATTATACTTCTTATGAATAGGTGGATCTTGCAGTTTCATCGCACAGCAAAGAACTTAGTGTTCAGAGAAACGAAAAGATTTTTGTCTGTAGAATTTTAATCAAAACGAGCTGGTGAATGTTCTGATAATTATCCGTGGACGAAATGTGAATGTTTCCAGGCGTTAAAGCGCCAGAAAAAGCTACAGAAAAAGGCGTATTCAGTAGAAAACATATTTATGAAGCAGATTGGCAAGATGCTACATTCTACTGTGTTACTGTGAAAAACTTGGTGCCTTATTGGTACTAAATCATTGTATTTCAATATTTGAACATCTTTAGTATTGAAGATGTATTGTTTTCGAAACTGGAACAAATATGGAAAGGGATAACGTGTAATTCTAAAATTAATAGTTACTTTATATCATGTTTTAAGTAATATCGTGTTTTTCAGGTGGTGTTGCAAGGAAGAAGAGCAAAAATATGTGTCTATGATTATGATTGTGCCGGTGAGTAATAATATTATTTATTTCTTCAATAATTTGTGTATTTTGAAAACATTGCGATAAGAAAACTAAGCGTATATTAATAATGTGAGCGATGAAGACTAAGTGCACTCGCCTTGTTTTCCTTGGCAACAATGGATTGTATGCTTGGATGTCCGGAGACAAATACGCTGTTCCAAACCTAGTTCTAAAGGGACTCACTGAGGTGCGAGACAGGGAGGACAGTATTTTGCTTCTCTAGATATTTGGCTGTGGGCACAGTAGATATAGAAAAAAATATCACTTCTTTCTTACAGATACTTAGCAGTTGGTACGGACAGGGTGTGTTCATCGCAATAATTGTTACCAATGTAGTCTCTCAGAGCGGGAGGTCCGAAATTTCGAGTCCCGATGGTTGGGAGATTTTCAAAACACCCAGATAACATGGTGTCATATATCGAATTCTACTCCGGACAGCGACTAAATTCTAGCGGCCGGCTGCTCGGATTTGCAGTTCTCTTTGGTTTCTCCAATCAATACAAGAGGCTTGCTGGAGCAGAAATGTGACAATCGGTCAACGAACCACCGGCGATCTGAACTGTTTGCAACGATACTGGAGTATTCAACAATCCGGCCAACGCGGTGTTAAAGTTTCAATGGGAAAGAATCACAATACAATCTAAGTCTTTCAACATTAAGAACTTATCATCTCATAAGGAGTTCTGCTTTATGTGCGATGTAACACTTGGGGTTGGACACAAAAAAATGAGGAAATGTTTGTGGAATTTTTGGTTTTGCTTTGCACTTTGAGTGAATATGCGTTGTTCATTCCTTTTTGTTGAGGTTATTGCATTGCACGAGAGGGAAACGGTGTCGTGAGAGTGGAAATCATGTTTGTGAACACTCCTTCACCCAATGCGTCTGCGACCATCTTAGACCTCTCAGTAGATATTACGATTTTAGTAGTACAAGAGTTACCATCATAGTGAATCTAAGTAGCAATGTTCTTCTGAGCTCGTAATCCTACGGAATGGTCGTGAAAAAAAAAATGAATTACGTCAGGGAAATGCGGGAAAGTTTCCGTTCTGTAGTAGTTGAGCACTGTGTGCTTCGGTGTTCGTAGTAAATGAGCATGATGGAAGGAAGTGACCACATCTCCTTGTAAAGCACCCAACGCATTGTCCCACCGCCTCATTCCGCGCGTGGAGGCAAACACCCGTTAACCTCCATTAAGACGCTATCATTGCTGGCCACGGACGCACTCTCGCAGCTTCTGCCCCTTTTCGCGTGCAATTTTTGCGCAGCGGGGGAACCATGTCGCCACCCTTGCCGCAGCGACAGCCGTCGCCACTGCCATCAATGGCACCGCCACCCCTGGGGCTGCCCGGCTGGGCTCGATGAGTGTCGCATTAAATCGCGTCTGCCTTTGTGAGGGCCATCTGCCCCGCAGGCTGCTGCTGCCGCCGCCGCCGTCGCTTTCCCCCAACGCGCGGCTTCTGCCGCCGCGGGCTCCCCCCCCCCCCCCCCCCGCCCAGCGCTCGCAGCGCCAGCCAGCCACGCCCGCAGCGCAAACAAAGAGAGCGTCCCCGTAGCCGCGCCGCGCTTCACCTCGCTTCGCATTGCCTCGCCTCACATTGCCTTCGCATTGCCTCGCTTCGTGTTGCTTCGCTTCGTATTGCCTGGCATCGCATTGCCTCTCTTCACTTCGCATTGCCTTCACATCCCAGATTTTATCACTTCGCTTCGCATTGCCTTGCCTCGCTTCGTATTTGCCATGCTGTGCCTCACCTAGATATGTATCGCTTCACTTTTCGCATTTCCTTGTTTCGCTTTGCCTCGTCACATCTCTTCCCATTGCCTCACCTCGCATTGCTTCGCCCCGCTTCGTATTAGGCCGCTTCAAATTAAATCGTCTCGCTTAGCCTCGCCTCGCCTCGCCTCGCCTCGCTTCTCATTACCTCGCCTGGACTCGCATTACTCGACTTGCATTACCTCGCCTCAACTGTCGTCCCTCATCGCTTTACATTCGCCTCTGTGTCCTGTTCCCGCTCGGGCTCCGACTCGGCTCAAGCCTCTGTGTGCGCGTCGGCGGATGAGGTAATGGCTCCCAAGGCTTTCCGAAGCACGCTCACTGCCCGGCGCCTTCTCCGGGCGAGTGCTGCCGCAATGACATTGTCGAGCCGGGATCGTCTGGCCCGAAACGTACGAGCATTCTCGTCAGGTGTCGGCAGGTGCTAATGGCGTGGGAAGCAATTAACGATTGTGTTGTTGTAGGCCGTTTACTTCTACATTCCCCAGTTTGCCTTTTCAGTGTGTTTCCTGTTATTGCCTTGAATTTGGAGAAATGTATACTTACGGGCGACCCGTAACATAGCGGCCAGCAAGCCTAGCATACCACCTCCGCGCACTGGGGTTTACATGTCGATCAATCCTTGCCGAAATTTTTGGGCAAAGCGGGTTCTCGGCAGCCTTTGACAGAGTTCTCCCGTTCACCTCCAATTCCTCCTTCAGCATTCATATATACATTCGACTTAGGTTATTGTGAACCCTCGGTTATTGTGAACTTAAATTACCGGTCATGTTTCACTTACATTACAAATAAGCGTAAGAAGTTTCTGTTACAGTGAACGTAGGAAATAGAATGGAAATTAATTCCTGGAAAAATGTATATCGACTCGATGCCACAAATTCTAAATATAGGCATCTTGAAAAAAAATCGTGGGTAAAGGGTCATAAGCGAAGAAGTCTCCCCGGAGGTGAAGGTAGGGGGACCTTACTGACGACCTTATGCCATTCAGTTTCACTGCGGAGGCCGTGTCCTGTGTGGGCTGCCACTGGCGGCGGCGACGCGCGGTTGCTTACTTCGGTTTCAATCTTGGTGTTACTTGATATTCCGAGGGGGCAAAGCGCGTTGAGTTGTACGTAGGCGACAGGAAGCGAGTGACTGCCTCAGTCTCACAGCCTGAGGATTCCCGCCGTGCCGCGCGGAAAAGCGATTTCAAAGCAGTTGCATTAGCCGCTTGCGCCATCCAGCTACCGAAAGGATCTTGTATGTTATAAGACGAATATAGGGCCTACGGAGAATGGGATAGTGTTCCAACAGAGGAAGAGGCATTGAAGGGTGTCAAGACTGCATTTACAAACTTACAGATCGTGGACAATGCACAAAGTATGGAGAGAGCACGAACTCTGGAGAAGGATTCAGAGAAATTACTAATGAAAAACGTACAAACAAACAATTTGGAATAATTGCCATTTTAGGAACAAAAATATATTGAAATTATCTCTATTAATAAAATAATTGTGGGGAAATTCTATTTAATTTTGACAACGTCGGTTGTAGTGATACTCAGATATATTGACCCAAAAATGTTAGTCCCCAGAAGTTCCGGAGTCGACTCGAAGGGGAGAGCAGTCGGTCTTGTGGATGCACCCCTGAAGGCAATTTGTAGAAATGGGAACAGTGGATCTGTGAACCACCTCTAGAATTTCCTCGCGATTTCTCATAAATTTTCGTTCACAGCTACGACATTGCACCCAGACTGTTTCATATTCCGCGCAATCACTCATCACATGCTACAGCGCTCCGTTCTCCTGCGTTCACGGCTGTTAGTGGTGTGGCGTCCAACACTCACAAATTCAGTTGAAAAACGTTTGTGTTCTCATTCACGCAAAGTCTTCTCTACGCGCGAGAATGTGTTGAACGGAGTTTTCTAAAACTAGCAACAAAAGCAAGCAACAAAAAGTGACTTAGGGCATCAACTAATGTCACTGCAGTGCCTTTGACAGGGAAGTTCTAGGGTTCGAGTCCCGACGATGGCAGGATTTTCGACACTAGCTACATAGCTAGGTCGAATTCAGCCGCTGTCTGGAGGAGAATTCTAGCGGCCGGCTGCTCTGATCGGTTGTTTTCCGGGGTTTCTCCGATCAACACCAGACGAATACCGGAGCAGTACTCTTAACAAACGGGCTATGGACCACGCGCAATATTCTTTGTCCTTTCCCCACCCCCTTACTTGCACACACTTACACTCACGTGCACTGTACTACCATACTTGCCGGAAGATTAGAGCTTGTCCTGGCTGCGGCGGTGCCACGCTCATCAGAGATACCTTGTTGGGGAAAATCCCCACAAGCGGATTTAAGGGGACGGTGGATTTAAGGACTCAGTTAGAGATCACAGCCAACAACCCCGCTCTAAAACATGCTCTACACTCACAAGACTAATGGCCTTAGCAGTTGCCGCGCTCGGACAATCAATTAATCATAAATATTTAAACTACTTTTCATTGAAACAGAATTAAAGTGTTTTCACAAATTGTCAAAAAACGTGTTATATTGGCAGTGGGGGAGATATACTGTAATTTTCACTATTAAAACAGTTTAGCGCAAAAATATCTATAACAATAGTGTTATGAAATGTCAATATAAAAAATAGAACATGTCTCGATTAATAACATTATCTATGAAACTGAATTTAGTCACCCCGTCATCGCCACTGTTTGTAGAAGCTATGATGCCCTCCGTCCTTATATTACTGATGTATGGTCTTTTTGACTCGAGACATTTGACATTTCCGCTTTTAGGATTTCGGAATACGTGTCTTATTTTTCTTATTTATTCCTTTTTTAAATTAATTTATACAGATGATTATTATTATTATTATTATTATTATTATTATTATTATTATTATTAACGGTCGACTTGCTTTAGGTATCAAGGATCACAGTTTATAAATCTGTTTACACAAACGAAGAATATAATTTATTTTTCTTAAAGCTTTGAATTCAGTTTCATTTGTGCTTTAATCTTAAAAGAAGAAAATTAAACATATCAGGAAAAACAAAATTTCCATAAAACAAGTTCAGGCACTTATTTCCACGGAAATTGGCAGACGAAATGGCATTTATTTTTACGAAAATAGGCATGCTAAATGTATTTATTCTGGATATGTAAAATTTACCAATTTATTATAGATAACGTACAGAGAAAATATTTTTGTTGTGACTTAAAAGATTCGCAATTTTATTTTCTCACTGTAATTTGCAACATCGAAATTAAATGGAAACTTGATCTTCCTTGTTACTTTGTTGCCACACCACCATACAACTCACCACCACACCATGAAGCATTTCAATTAATAACTACCAAAAGACGTACATAAGACTTTGGTGTATCACGTAAAATCCACCCAAAGAACTAAATTTACTGCCAGCTTCGCAAAAATAATCATTAAGTGAACGTAATCTTGCGACTTACAATAAGAGAGATGGAGACACACTGTGTGAGTATTTGTGTGTGTTTAAAAACACCGTTTTAGCTAGAATTCGTTTCAATTGTCCTCGACAGACGGCGAATTATTGAATCCTTTCATGAAAGTCGGCCGTTTTCGTCTCTGTGTTTGGTTGCGTGAAGTTGTTTTAACAGTACAGTATTACGAAAAAAATATGAAATACTGTTAATACACAGAAAGGGTGAATTTATCCAGAAGTGTTAGGTCTAGTGATACGGCGTGCCTGTCCGCGTGCGCCGTGCGTGATGCGGAAGGTGGCGGCCGGCGCCGTGGCGTGCTCGCCTTATCGCCACCGCATCGAGCAATTCGCTTCCAGGAGGAGAGGCCTGAGTCACCTTTGGAAACGGAGGTGATGCGGAGGCGCGCATACGGCCTCCGGTGTCGTCCTTCCGGGCTTTCGTGAGGTGCGCCCCCCCCCCCCTCCCGCGCACGCTTGGTCGTTTGCAGAGCGGCCGCTTTGCGCACGGCAGCGCTGCCGCGGGGAAATGGCAATTCCCGAGAATGATTTTTGTGACAGGATCATAGGGGCGTGACAGCAGTTACTGCCTCCCTACTACCTACAAATAATAATTTTCGAATCATCCCTTTTCCATTTTACCGCGGCTGTGAAGTCGATTCCTTCACGTTGAGCACTAGGGATAATAGCCTAATGCTATAGCTAATTTGCTTTTGTCAATACTTAATGATGTACACAATTTTTCACTTCTGCACATGGTGTGTCACAGACTTTTAAACTGATTTTGACGTTATTTAACAATAAAATAAAAACGTATTGTGGCTGTAGCAGGATGGTAGGCAACCATGGCTTGCTGGGAGGTTCCCCGGAGCCCTCAACCTGGTCATTGGTCGCTCCTTACAGTCCTCTAAAGGAATTCACTAATTAACTAGGCGTCCTGGATGATCGGTTGCTCAGTGTCAGCATTGCCGCTGTCTCTGCAGCGACTGTGTCTGGCAGGTCCTGTTGTTGCAGTCCGGACTTAGGCGGATTTTCACTACTAAGTTGAAAGCTAGGCCGAATTCTGCCGCTATTTGGAGGAGAATTGTAGCATCCGGCTGCACTGTTGGGTAGTTTTCCGTGATTTTTCCTAACTGTGCGAGGCGAATGCCAGAACAGTAACTAACTGGCCGGGGACCGCGCGCTATTTTTCCATCTTCTTCTTCTTTGTACTCTGCCTTCCCCTTTCTTACATACACGTAACTACACTTCAGATGTACTATAGTACCACACATGTCGAGAGCCTAGAGCTTGTCCCGGCTGGGTTCATACTCCGCTGGGGAGATCCCTGAAGAGGAGTTTCCCGCTAACCGACGTGGTGGTCGGCGCCAGATCTCACCAACGAGTGGCACACCGCTACCTTTACGCATAAATATCATTAACTACACTAACGGGACTAATAACCATATCAGTTGACGAGCCCGAAAGCACCACCTGAAACGAATCTGGGAAATTCGAATTTACAATTTAGATTTCCCCAACAACACTTTTTGAAAACACAGAGCGTGCGCCGAAAATGGGACCAGCACCACTTTTTTTACCCTTCTTTCTTATGTACGTGAAATAAATTAAAGACAAAATTTGGAGCCGTCAGAAAATAGTTGTTTAAATTAATCTTAAATTTACCTCTGTTTGAAGCAAAATTACACAAAAAAATGATGTTACTTGATCTGTTTTTGACATTTAATACATTTTATTTTACAAAAATTATCCTCACAAAAGAAATTATTGTAGGAAGACGCCGAGAATTTGCAATTTTTTTTAAATTTCCGATAAGTTAGGGATTCAACGAGCATGAGACCTGGCACATTCTCAGTGGAAAAAAACTAAGACGCTGCTCTTATGTTATCACGTCAAAAACTTAAAAAAAATTAATTCTTTTATTTTTCATTTAAATTTCGCCTCAAAATTAATTGGCAAAAATACCTTCAAATTCAACTACTTTCCTCCGCCTCTGCAATTTTTTTCAGCCCGATACTTAAAGTATAAGGTGAGAACAAACTAAAATATGAAAAACACGTATCTGATATGTCTGCAAAAAATTGTCCTAAGAAGCTGATTTTTCGGGAATCTTCGCATTTTTTAGTCACTTTCATATGAGTATCACGATTATCGATTTGGTTTGGGGGCTCTTTCCACCACCTTTTTTGGCTATACCCTTGAATTAAAAAAATTGGTGCCATTTTGAAGAAATAATGTCTTAAAGAAAATCAAATTTGCTTGTTTGACACAATGACACAAAAATACTCATTTTCAAAAAAATGAGCATGACCTTATTTTATTTGAAGATCTGTTTTTGATAAACATTATTCATTAGGGAAAAAATGACCTTCATAATTGTAATTGAAGGAAGAACGACGAAACAAATTTTGAAATTTTCGAAAAATAAAAGCTTTAAAGGGAAATTAAACCTGCACCATTCTCTTGAATGCCTTTCTTACTATCCAACAAATAAATTTGATCAAAAAATTTGGAAACGTTTTGAAAAATTGGGATGTCCTAACTACGTAATGAAAAGTGCCTTCCAAAATTAAAATATTGGTTGCAAATTCAAGAGCTGCAGTATCAGCCAGATCGATTGGAGAATTTAATTTGGGAGAAAAGCCACTGAACGGTTTAACCGTTTACGTTGTTGACAGACAGACATACGTGTTAGGGGAAGTGTTTTGATATATATACATATATATATATATATATGTGTGTGTGTGTGTGTGTGTGTGTGTGTGTGTGTGTGTTTTTATTTAACGACGGGGGAAATGCATTTACGCACCATCGGCCCAGACTCACATATCCGGGCCGATGAGTGTGGGACTCATCCGTAGATAATACCCACTAAAACCCTACGTCCTCCTTCGCCCCACCTACGGAACCGCCGTCAGGCATTACTTCGTTAGGTGGGGTGGTGGGTCTATTCTAGCCCTCCTCCTTTAAGCCTTTATTGGCTTCCACTTCTCGCACGCTCTTCAGTTCTGAGGCGTCGCATGACCCGGGCAGCGTACGTCGCAATTGCGGCCCATCTGTCTTCCGTGGACATCATCAATGGGATGGTGTTCTCCGGTGTCAGGCGCTGTTGCAGGATTTCCTGCAGCTGGTTCCGTTCTCCTATAAATCGCGGGCAGTTGTACATCACGTGCTCCACATCCTCCTCCTGTCCTGGGCAAGCTGGACACGTCGGGTCGTCATCGAGCTTAAATCGGTGCAGGTACGCTCTGAAGCATCCATGCCCCGTCAGCAACTGAGTCACGAAGAAGTCCACTTCTCCGTGAACCCTCGACGCCCACTCGCTGATCCGTGGGATTAGACGGTGGGTCCACCTGCCGTTCAGCGTTGCGTCCCAGCGGTTTTGCCACTGTCTCATCGTTTCCATCTTCTCTTCTTTCAGCGCAGCGAGGGCTTCTGTTCGCGAGCCGTGTCTTCCCCGGTAGTAGATCCGTCGGCGCTCGTCCGCCAGAAGCTCTATAGGCGTCATTCCTGCTACTACGCATACGGCGTCATATGACACCGTGCGGTACGCACAGACCACTCTCAGAGCACTCCGACGGTAGACGGATATGGTCCTCCTGGCGTATGCTGCTGTTGCCAGGGTGCTAACCCAAATGGGCGCTGCATACAGCAGGGTCGAGCTAACCACGGTCGCGAGGAGCTTCCGCCTGCTTTGCCTGGGTCCACCGGTGTTCGGCATAATGCGCGACAAGGCAGAGATCACACCATCCGCTTTCTGGCTAACAAGTCGAAGATGTTCGTCAAAATGAAGACGCGCGTCGATCCATACGCCGAGGTACCGCAGGTGTGGCCCGGACTGGATCTCGTGTCTCCCCACTCTGAGGGTGATGGTCTCCCGTGTCTTCCTGCTGGTAATCAGCACTGCCTCAGTTTTGTGATCGGCCAGGACCAGCCCGACCAAAGACAGCCACCGGCGAATTATCGCGATGGAGCGGTTGGCCACGCGGGTAACGTCCTCCAGGTGCTTGTCCACTACGACGAGCGCCACGTCGTCAGCGAAGCCAATGGTCTCCGCCATGTGGTAACTCCAATCTCAGTACCGCATCGTACATGATGTTCCAAAGTAAGGGACCCAGAACCGACCCCTGTGGAACACCACCCGTCACGTCATAGCTCCTCGGACCGTCATCTGTGTAGTACAACAGGACTCGATCTTTGAAGTAGTCGCTGATGATTGTCCTGATGTACACTGGGACTTCCAGGAGATGAAGGGCATTTAGAATGCAGCTCCACCTCGCTGAGTTGAAGGCGTTTTTAATATCCAAGGTCACAACGGCGCAGTACTTCTTAGTGCCCCTTCTCCAGCGTGCTCCTGATATGGCATCTCTAGCAGTGCTCACCACTTTACCAATTGCCTCCACTGTTGAGCGCGCCTTTCGGAAACCGAACTGATTATCGGAAAGACCGCTGTTGCATTCGACGAAGGTCTCAAGTCTGCTGCAAACAATTCGCTCCAGGATTTTACCTGCTGTGTCCAACAGGCAAATCGGGCGGTAAGATGACGGATCGCATGGTGGTTTCTTGCCCTTAGGCAAGAGCACTAGCCGTTGTCGTTTCCAGCAGCGCGGGAAGGAACCTTCCCTCAGACATCTGTCTAGAACGCCCAAGAATAGGTCTGGGCGAGCTTCGATGGCAACCTTCAGAGCCGCATTTGGTATTCCGTCCGGACCCGGAGCTTTAGTGTCCCGGATCCGGCGGCAAGCATTCCGAAGTTCATCTGGGCTGACTGGGGGAACGTCCGTGGGTCGATGTATCGGAGCTGCGTGGTTCGTCTCCGTCTGGATCGGGAAGAGAGTGGCCACGATGTTTTGCAGTAGGTTTGGACAGGTCGGGGACATGTTGACCGCGCCATTCAGCTTGGTCATAACGATTTTGTACGGCCTGCCCCATGGGTCCTCATCAACCTCTCGACACAGCTCACGCCAGCGGAGACGTTTGCTCGCTTTGATGGCCTTTTTCAAGGCGTTGCGATCATTCCGGTGTTGTTCGCGCAACCTCTCAGAGTCGGGCCGGCTCCTTGCTCTTTGGCACAGACGTCTGCTCTTGATGCATTTCCTGCGCAGTTGAGCAATTTCTTCGTTCCACCAGTAAACCGGTGGTCGGCGGTCGCTTGGTGAGCACCTCGGCATAGACGCATCGCATGCATTGACAACATGCGTCATGAGTTCCTCTGCCTACTCTTCCGGTGGTGTGTGTGTGTGTGTGTGTGTGTGCGCGCGCGTGCGCGTGCGCGTGTGCGCGTGCGCGTGCGCGCGCGCGCGCGCCCCGTGGCGCAGACGGTTGCGGCAGCCGTCGTCTGTGCAGAGGAGGCTGCAGGTTCGAGTCCTGTGTAGACATGGTCGTATTTGTGATTGTCCCTTCACCTATCATCTCATAATTCACACCTCAAGGCGTAACAACCTTGTTGTAATCCAAGGATACAGCTGAAAAGCTGATCCTGGAAGAATTACACTCGCCGCCATAAATAATTAAGAGCCGTTTTTTTCTCGTTACCGCTTACGCAGTAAAGAGAAAGTTATGTAATGCTGCGCAAGAAAACGGCAAATTTCGGCAAAAAATCCCTCTAATTTCAAAGCCTTCGTAACGAAAAAATGAATAAATCAAGTTGCCAATTAAAAAAAAATCTATTAACACGTAGTGTAGCTAGAATACATGTTTTGGGTCCTTGATACCGAAATCTCGAATGACGGCATAAGTCTATCCGTTCGTCCGTCCGTTTGTCTGCAAAGAACTCTAGCGGGTAAACCGTTCAGCCGATTTTCTCCAAAATGGATATTCCCCGAATCAATCTGGCTGATGTCGCGGCCCGTTGTATTTGAAACCGATATTTTAATTTTGGGAGGTACTTTACATGAAGCCTCTGAAGCATTTTCAAAGTTTTCAAAAAGTTTGCTCTGGATTAAAGTTTGTTGAAGAGTGTGAAGGACGTTTAAGAGAACGGTGCGAGTTTCATTTTCGTTGAAAGCTTCAATTTTTCGAAAATTGCAAAATATTCCGAAAGTTTTGGCGTCTTCCTACAACTACAATTATGAAGAATGAGATTATTCCCATAATTAAATATAATCCTTAAAAATAGATTTTGAAATAAGGTCATGTACAATTTTTCAAAATTCTGAGTACTTTTCGTGTAATTTTGCTTGAAAATACAGGCGAGAAAGTACATGCTGTTTCAGCACCACTAGTTTCCCGTAGCATTACATAACTTTCTCTATACTGCGTAAGCAGTAGCGTGAAAATAAAGGTCAATTTTGTACTCCTTTTTGTGCTTGGAAGTTCTGACGAGAGAATGTGGAATTAATCTGCTTGGGAACGAATCAGTCCGAACTGTTTGCTTCAAAGTAGTTTCAAAACAACGCTTTTTTTTCTTCGATAGTCTTTCTGTGAATATTCTCGTACAAGCCACTTAACCTTCTTAAATCACTAACCTTTCCACTGAAAATTAGTTACATGAATTATTGTATTTTTCACGGCGATTTTCAACCCGCGCTTGTAAAGTGGAATCAAAGGCAGACGAAGAAAGCAAATTACATTGCAACAAAAATGCGTAACAGGTTTTTGTTTTGTTCTCCTTTCAGTCATATAATGCATCTGGTTCCGTGTAGCAGCAGTGGAAATCCGTCGATTGTCCGGTTTAAATATAGTGCCTCTTGAAGGTCAGGAGTGAAAGGAGAAGGGCACCCTCATCCAATTGGGAACTTCAATACAAGAAATATAAGTCGAAATAAAGCCCCCTACTGGAAGACACTGTACCACTCTCCTGGCAACTCGAGACCAATGGAACGGTTCCTTAACGCTCTATGGCGGCGGTCTCCCCAGAAAAACCAACCTCGGGAAGAGTTGCAGAAAGTATTAAACTTCCTGTAATAATAAATCGCCTCGTTTAATTTGTGCATACCACCAGCGCAATGTTTGAGGACGAATGTAGTTTTAAGTGCTCGATTATACGAATGATAAATGTTTTTTGAATGTGTAGCATCGTGGACTAGCGGGAGTCCGTCCGTAGCTGATGCATTCGAGGCGAGGAAAGCTTGAGGGTGAGTGGGGGTACTAGAAGTTGGTTGAGGGCAGCGTGCTCCTATTAGGAGTTTGTTCGGCAGAGTCGGCGGCTATTAACTAATCTAAGAATACCGATCCTTTCTTCTGATTTGATAAATTGCTCTTGTTTCCGGGGAATGTTTCTTTTTTAATCTCTTATTTTAGCGGGAGCACAATTTTATCTTCCATTATCAACGTAAAAGTTGAAAAGTTGTCTTGGACAAGGATGAAAATCCCGATACGTGCAAATCGGCAAGAAATATTTTGAAGAGGTAAAATGTATGTGATAGCCCCTCCTAATTTGCAACCCACCGGCCGCCGTGCTCCAGACCTTTGGCAGTGACTATTTAAATGTACAATACTGCCTTAGAGCTAACAGCGCTTGTTTCCGTGTCGTTGTTCCCATGATCAATGCGATGTTCCTCATAGCCTTCGATTGAGGCTATGGGGAGGATTGAAGACAATAAACTAATTTACACTAGTCATCCGATGGCGATTCCTTCCGTATTGCACATTTTCATTTTTGCTTTACACGTTTATATTAGACAGAATTTTTAAAGGCAATCAAAGTTTCTGGCTCGACTATCCACACCGACAAAGAGTTACGTGAAGAATTACTTTTTTTAATAGTTCTGGTGTAATTACATTGATAGATCTGTATATAGAAAATCTATTGTTAGTGTATTGAATCATGTCCTAAGGATTTACAGTAAGCCGGAGTGGCAGTATTGTTGTGCAGTGCTGCCTTAATAGCCTTAATTGTTTTCTGGAATTCTTTCAGGTGAGAAAAGGTCTGTCTAAATATTTTAATCGTCTTGACGAAAGCAATTAAATGTGACCACCTCCATAGGTGGCTTTAAAACTACACCCTCCAAATCGCGTATTGGGTGCTTAAACCCGTCTTTTTTGTGATAATGCTATTTACAGTTAGCTTTAATCGTCAATCTGATCAATCAAATCGTAATGATTCGTGTGTGAATGCCGGAATCGTATAAGCTATTGTTAACCTTGAAGGTGTCGTAAGTCACCTAAGACTCGTTTTTGTTGCTTAAAAACTGATTTTTTTATTATCTCTTAGAAACTTGTGGACGGCTGAAAAATAGTAATTCCCACATTAGGAGACTACGATCGACATCTCATTGGTACCTCAATTGGAGGACCGGGAGGGGTCGAACCGTATGTAATCGACGGACTGTTGCTGGATTACTATGAATGGATACCTCCATGACCTCTTCAACACGAGCCTGAAGCGGCTCTAGGGCCCAAAAATAGGTTTTCAACACAATGTTACGAGGACAATTGAAAATAATATGAAGATGATTTTATAGTACATTACTCCTTAGCATTTATCTATTTGTATTATAATTTTTAGGTGTTTGTGTGAATTATTGTGCATTAAAACGACGTAATGTATTCTATGGATTTCGAGGAAAGAAATGACAAATTTGTAGCAGTACAAAGTTGGGAAAGTGCCGTAATTGGTATTAAAATGTTTCATTTTTATGCATTTGAATCCTGCATTGCAAAATAGTGTATGCCGCAATAATGAATGCACGTTTTTAATGCATTTTGTGTGGTTTAGGAAGATTAACGCGTTATTAATTTTATGGTTTTTGGAATCGTTGTACTATAATCATGTGTTAAATTATTTTCTTTTGAATTAGGATGTAGTGAATAAGGGAGTTTGATTATTATGATTTTCATACGTTAGTAAAAATTATTTTAGAATGTGAGTGCATACCGAGTGCGTGTGCAACGACAGACGTTGGCTGGAGCGGACAGTAGTTTCGGACGCGGGCCCCAGAGGGCGTGGAGGCGGGCTCGCCGCCTGAGTCACCGAATTGATCGCTGCGCGGACGCGCTTTGCGAGGGCTCACCCCCGAAGCCCCCCCCCCCCCTCCCCCCCCCCACGCAGGGCCCCCTCGCAGGGCCCCCGCTGCGACGCTCCGGCGAGGGGAGCTCTGCACAAGTTGACACACGGGCACGAAAATACTGTATGTACTTACAGAATGAAGGATCGAAACGAAAAATGTCATACATTCAACAGTGAAATCAATGTGAATGTATTAATTCGTTTATAAAAAGTCTGACTTATAATAATATTGAGATTTCAAGGTTACGTTTAACACGAAAACTGATGCACATTTTGGTAGAACAGGTAAGAGAGCTAGGAAATGTTGACACGTGTGCATCTCAATAAAACGTGCATATTTTCAATGTTTTTTTACTATCTAAATCTAAAATTTCAGTATTTGCTACAGCTAAAAATCATGTTTAATATATTGACACATTTAGAAAGATTAGTTTCCGAGTAAAATGTTCCTGAGAAAAATATTTTATTATTAATTAATTTTGAGTGAACGATATATGAAATACACATGCTCAAGACGAGAAATAAAGCATGCGTGAGGGCGTCGGGCGGTTATGTGGTAGGTGTGTTCATAGTGTGTATTCTTTTGGGTTTATTTTGTACTGTGTCCTATTTTGTACATCTTCCTTGACTGCGCGATGCTTGCACCCTTAGTAGAGCTGCGCGTTTCGCTCTTTGTGTACCATAATGTGTTTCTTTTAAAATAGGTCCAAGTAAAATTTAGTAAAAAAGAGGAGCTTTCTAGATTCAAACAGGTTTAATGAAATTTTAAAATATTAATTAATGGTTTTTATATATATATATATATATATATATATATATATATATATATATATATATATATATATTGTAGCGGTACAGAATTCTCAAGACAAATTAAGTTAAGTAAACCAGACCTAAGGAATTTTTACTGAGAGAAAAAACATACGGCGTCACGCGCGCAGCCCCCTTCTAATAACAGCCAAGATCACCCGGCCCATTTCGGATTTTTATGAGGGCAAAGGGCTAATTGAAAACTGTCCAGACGCTGCCACATCTGGAAAATCTTTGGAACGCCTGTCGTCGTGAACGGGGAAACCCAAAACGATAATTCTGTAGCCAGGGGGCCCCTTCACAGACATGGCCTATTTTCGAGACGGAACAATGGGACACTATTCCGACAGAAACACAGAGAGTGGAAAATTCCTTTGCTCCCCCCGTCGCTATTGGCCGAATATAGTGTACAACGCCATCACCTTTAGCCAATAGCGACGCGATCATTGTAGGGAGCAGGAGCATATGAGAAAAAAGGGTGGGGGTAAAAGTTTACTTCATGCGTTTTTGACTTACAAAATTTCAGTGGGTAGAGAAACTTCTCTGGGGTGGGAGCCAGTCGCGGAGAGAGGCGAGTGCGCCTCTGAAGGCACTTGTAAAATTTTAACTTGGTTGAGAAACTTCTCTGGGGTGGGAGCCAGTCGCGGAAAGAGGCGAGTGCGCCTTTGAAGGATTTCGCAACTTTCTGAATTTGTGCCTGAGAACAATTCTCATGAGAATCGGAGGAACACATTGTTGTGTGCTCCGCACCTGCGATCGTGAGCAATATCCCCGGCTACCTACAAGCTCCGCCGGAGACGCCGCCAGGCGCTGCCAGACAGCCGCCCCCTGCTGACGTCACCAGACGCCGCAAGACTGCCGCAGACGCCGCGAGCCGCTGCGAGCCGACCTGGCGGAGGGCGTGCCCGTGAGGGTGCAGGCCATAACACATTCCAGCGAAGGCCACGCCGCCCCCACAAGCTTCGCCGCGCCCGTGTCCGGGCACATTGAACTTTTAACACGAAGCTCTCAGGCAATGTAACTGGGGGCTATTCACCTCTGTAGAATTTTGTCAACGCGGTGCCGCGCCAAGGCACATCGAATGGTCATTTTTCTTTATTGTAATTTTAGTTATAATAATTTTGTACTCTTCTCTAGTTGTAAGTTTTCCTGTTAATTTGATCTTTATTTTTTTCTCTTTCATTCAGTCTCTTCTTTCTTTCATTTTATAAATGTAACTTCTCTGGTACAACTTTGTCCAGGAATAAAAGTAGTTTTTTTCACCAGTAATCAAAGTGTTTATTTCGAACGTCCATTGAATCTAATTAACAATTCCTTCCATCACCGACTGAACTACAACCGGGCCGCTAACCGCGCATTGTCTAGATGCCCGGTGGTGTTACAATATATATATATATATATATATATATATATATATATATATATATATATATATGAAAAAGGAGAACTAGAAAACTATCAAACCCGGGCTCCCTAGTGGCGGAGGTGTGCGCTATGCATTACGTCAAAATTTCCCTCCCCCGAGACGGGATGTAGAAAGAAGATCCCTGGCACATTGTTTAAGAACAGCCGATAAAATTTTGGAGTCCTATTACAGCAGCTGGGTCCTGAAATCATTTATGCCCTCACCGACGTGTTACCAACATCTTAATTAGACACCTCCATTCTTTTAAAATGCACCTATGTAAAATGACCGCCAGTTTAATAGAACCTTGAGATTCTGAGGTCGTAATGAGCAATTTTTCGTCTTCCCCGCAATTTGCCCTGGTCAGGTGGCCATTTATTGCGTTGGCTCGGACCTACATGTCACGCAAGCTACAGGTGAGACGTTAGGCGACGAGGAAAGAAGTAGTAGTAACGTAATTCTTCCTTAATTTAACAACCTATCTTAGATGACGGCACATTGGCCGGCACCATATGATATACTGGCGTTGGACTGTATACTCAGTTTTGTTCTTTCGTCTTGGTTAATTAAGAAAGCCACAGTCTATTCCTCAGTAAATCACTGCCCACGTATGTGCAGGCTCCACACTTATTCACAACACATTACGATACGCTAACTCACCCGCTTAACGTGTGCCCCCTGTCTTTGGCGAGTGAGGCTGCGCGGGGGCGGAGGGAGACGGCGAGGGCGCGCTAGGGGCGGCTGACGCAACCCGCGGGGCAGAACGTG
The DNA here is from genome assembly GCA_038098605.1 of Gryllus longicercus. NCBI lineage: Eukaryota > Metazoa > Arthropoda > Insecta > Orthoptera > Gryllidae > Gryllus > Gryllus longicercus. The sequence continues at coordinate 395,944 of JAZDUA010000397.1, read as the reverse complement.
GACTGGAGCGAGGGAGGGCGCCCGGGCTGGGATCGCGGGGCGGGGCGGGAGAGGGCCGAGGGAAGCGGGCGCTCTGCGGATGAGCCCATCTGCACGGCGCAGTGGCGTAAACGTGTGGGGCCTTGCGTCAGCGCAGATCGCACACCGCCAGCCGAACGGAAAGCGTCCACGTACCGCTGAGGACAAGAAATGGCGGCGGCGGTCCCGTACGTGGATCTCTCATCCCTGTCGTTAACAATGGTTTTGCTTGCCAGGCTGTCCCAGCGGCACCGCGTGCGCGGCTGCTTCGAGAGGGTCTCGAGCTCCCCTTCCGTGGTCGCCTTCGGGGAGGAGACGGCCCCGAGGGTGCGGGCATGTCTGGGAAGGCCGAGCCGTCGGCTGACCAGTCCACGACGTGGCGTCGAGTGCAAAGGTGGACTCGATTTGCTCTCGTTATGAACGAGGCTGATGGTGGGACGGACGGATCGGCCCGTCGTGTAGCGGCTAGCGCGTTGCCTTTCCATCCGGAGTTTCAAAACCCTGACGCTCCAAGAGCATCATTTCGTGGACCAAGTAAGCGCGCAGCAAATTACCTTACGTTCTTCCATATCTCTCATTTCACCATTCATAGAATCATTTTCATCATAACCATTGCCGTGTAATCAATTTCCCCACCAGTTCACTTTACGTTAACCATTATCATGTAATCAGTTCGCCGACCACTTAATAAAGGTCTCATGTTCACATCGAGGACTATTGTAGGCGTCCGCCGTGGAGGGGCCAGTGGGGGCGTGGACCCGTGCATCCCCTGAAAATGTTAATAGGAGTTCTAAAGCGTGGCGTTTTAACATATTTTATTTCCTTAAATAAGTTCAAGCACTTACTATTTTCCTCATTAAACTAACAACTTCGGAAAATGTTTGGAAGGATGCTCTCTGACTCATTTGGAAACTGTATTAATGATTTTTCATCGAATTAATTGTTTTTAATAATTTTAACGCCCAAGTTATAATTTCATTCACATTGTAGAATATTTTATTCATTAAAATGTCACATGTAAATAAAAAACGTTCAGTAGAAAAGGTGTTCAAAAATCGTTGCCATTCCTCTTGTTTTAGGCTGTGCACTCCTGTGAAGACAATTATTTCGCGAATCGCGTCTGTGGTGCCGCGGATGGCAAAGGCACAGACTACGGCAACGGTGACAGTGTGTTGAGGCCGAATATATTCTCGTTACTGCCGACGGCAAGGCGGAGAGTTATTTTCTGGACGGGCATACTTTTCGCGCGCCCCGCAACACACAAATGGTGTTTGCAACAAAGTGATGGAATCTGAAAAATTGACTTACAGCTAAATGCCCTTAAGTCAATCTTTTTTACGAAAGGTTCAGGCAAACTTCTCGTGGTTTTTTGGTTTTTATTTACAAATATCACTTTCGGTTTTTAAATGGTTTTATTTTGACATACACTCACTTAGGCGCGCAAGCACGCATTATCCATGTACCACATATCCTGCATTATTCCTGTACCACATATCCTGCCCTACCTACTCTTAGTGTAGCTGAATAGCTGCTGCATCGGCAGAGCTCCACCGTCTGTATCGAAGAAGTGCTCCGCGCTCGGGCGCGTGGTAGAGTATGAATATGATGTATTGGCGTATGACGACTTTCAAGTAAAATGATAATCTCTACCTCCTCATATAATATCGCGTGTTTCTCGTTGACCCCTACTCCTTCTTGTTTCTCTATGTGTTATGTTCCATTAGTCTATCATCATTACCATTTCATTAACCAACGCTTCGTAAATGGTTTCAGGATTAGGTTCGGCGAATCATAATTTATATATATATATATATATATATATATATATATATATAGTAAACAATGTGGCAACGGAGAATATAAAAAGCGGCAGTTCTTTTTCGGAAGCACATACGCTATCTCAATTTGCTTTATGAACAAGACGCAAAAGGACCAGACTTAGACGTCGTTACAATCTTAAAAGCAGACTTAACAATGTAACGCTTGGGTGATAATCAAAGAACGGAAATAGCCCAATGCCCATTCCGGACAGAATGGGTATTCACACAGATAAGAATCAATTCTCATACAATTCTGCTCTTATCGAATTTCCACATTCGCTAGCGAGGGACGCCGCATCCTATCGGACAGTTACACTTTCAGAGACCGTCGGATGCGGAGCGTGGCTGCGTTTATGATAGTCAAATAAGCTCGCGCGTGTAAGCGCTGGATCAAAGTCCAGATTTCTGCACCGGCCCTCCAAGGGTTGTGGGTGACTCGAATATGTGCGCTTGGGGGCCAGGGATGCTTTCGAAAAGTAATCCGAAAAGAGTCTGCTTTGAAGTGTACGCTGCTTTCAATGTGAGAATATAAAAATCTTTTCAACCACATGTTACCTGTCCCACCAAGTAACAGATTAGAGAAGCAAAAACACGAATAGCCAGGTAGTCCTGAATTGCAGTGAAGGATGTAATGCCGTGTACTGACGGTTTTCTGTTCGTGCAAACGTACTATTGGAAGTTACCAGAGATACCTCGTCTCACCGTTCTGACGTCGAACTAACATTATACAAATATCATCTGATGAATAACGCCAAATTTCTATACACTTGCACGAAGGTAGCTGGTACATTTAAATGTAAAATAACTTGAATGAGCCTGGCTGCCGCCGCAAGCCTCGACCCCGCTGCGCGTTGGACGCCGTCCGGCCACCGCCCCCGGCACCTGGCTTCACATCCCGGCCACGCCGCGCCGGTGGAACTCGTTCGGCGCGGGGAACTGGTTGCTGGCACGTGTGTCCTAGCTGCCCCCCCCCCCACCGGCCTCACCTCTTTTGCCAGCATTGGCCACCTCTTCACGCGCATTGTTCGCTACGACTCCCATTTCCATCGTGGGGAGCCGCAGCGAGCACGCGCGCTCGCAACAGCTGCAAAACGCCGTCTCTAATGAGCGGACCGGCTGCGATGGCTCAAAGGCAACAACTGTTGCCCCTGCAGCGTCTCTGGCCGGGGGGTCCTAGGATTTGAGTCCGGACCCTGGCGGATTTTCGACCAACTACATTCCGAGGTCGAATTGAACCGTCGTCTGCAGGAGAATTCTAGCGGCCGGATGCTCTGATCGGTAGTTTTCGAAGATTCTCAGTACAGGCAAGTTCTGGAGCAATACCGTATCAAACTTCCTACGGGCCCCCATGGGATCATCTCTTCTCTGTGTACACACACACACACATATACTTAGATGCACTACACTACCACGTATGCCGGAGGTGTCGGTAGCTGTTCCAGTTAAGACGGTGCCCCGCTGGCGGAGATACTCGCTATTTAAGAAACCCCGTAAGTTGATGTGTAGGTCGGTGCCGATTCTCACGTTCTAGCACGGGATGAACCTCCTGGGATATAACGTGCACTACATTTACGGGACTACAGCAGTTAATGCGCCCGGAAAAAAGTAGTCTATCAATCTAATTTGCAGCTGGAGATGGGCGCTAAACAATGAAATGTTAAAAAGGTTATATTGAAAGCTTGTCCGCATATGCAAGGTGGATAGATCGGAAGTTCGTGCGTCAACTGCTAAGATCATTGGTACCGTGACTGTAGTGTGTGTTTTTGTTGCGAAAGGTGGCGGTCAAGTTACCCCGCTGGCTGGTTAGATCCAGTGCCCACATATGTCGACTTGCGGGTATTTTCTCCAACTAGGTATCTCCTACTAGCATGGCACCGCCCCAGCCGGGATAAGTAAGACCCGATTGGTCTGCCGACATGTGATAGTGTAGAACTTGTCAGTGTGTGTGTAAATACACGGGTAAGAAAAGAACATGGAGGAGGGAGAAAAAATCGCACCCCGTGCCCCGTTTGTTAGGGTACAGCTCTGGCATTCGTCTGGTATTGATCGGAGAAACCACGGTAAACTAGTGATCAGAGCAGCCGGCCGCTAGAATTCTCCTCCAGACAACGGCTGAACGTGACCTAGTAGCTGACGAACTAGAGTCGAATATCCTGCCACCGTCGGGACTCGAACCCCAGGACCTGCGGGTCAGAGGCGCTGCAGTGACCTCACCACATGCCCTGAGCCACCTTTGCCGGTATATATGTTTTCACTTGCCATGGGTATTCGAATGTGTTTTGAGGCACTTACCATTCCCGTTTAAAGAAATGTAAATAAAGGAAATTCTTTTGAATTGAGACGGATTAAAGCCTGAAAATATGCTCTAAATCGACGAAAGCATTAATCGCATAACCTTTTGACACTACAGACACAGATGTTTTGTTGGTCTGCACGAGGGAAAATAATCGTAAAATTCTGATTATCAGCCACGTCGTTTCCGCTGTAGAGATAATTTTTCAACGCACTGTATAATTAGAACGTTTTAATTTAATACTGCTTTGAGACCGCTTTGCTCCCAACCGTGTAAATCGTATTGCGAGTATGTCGTCAAAAGTGTGTGACTGGGAAATCAAATGCGAGCGTTCCTCTGTCCTCACGTCCCCTCCCGCGAGAGCGAGATGCGTCCAAGGCGTCCGGCGGGAGAGAAGTCGCGCACTCGACGCGAGCGAAGGGCTGCGAAGACAATGCGGCATTGTGACGCATGCCACGCTGGAATGGCGCGGCGCGGCGCGGCACGTTGGCGGCGGGGCCGCGTGGCGAGAATGCTAAGAGCGGCGCTTGAACCCGACACCCGGGGAACGTGACGCGCCCGCGCACACGCGTCGACTTTTTATGGCTCTCGGACGCGGCTCGCGGGGCGCAGGCGAAGGCGCGACCGAAGGCGCATTCGATTCGGGAAACCTTTCCCTCGCCCGAGCTGCAGAACCGGCTTAGGTGGCTCAGGGGGCATCGATTGGTGCCGTTGCAGTGCCTCTGGGCGGGATGCCCTAAGGTTCCACTCCCGACGGTGGCAGGATTTTCGACACTGGCTGGATTGCTAGGTCGAGTTCAGCCGTTGCCTGAAAGAGAATTCTAGTGGCCGACTGCTCTGATCGCTTGTTTTCCGTGGTTTCTCCGATCAACATACTAGCAAACAGGCCATGGACCGTGCGTGATCTTTGCTTCCTCGTCGTTGTCCTATCCCCACTTCCTCATACAGTTACACTTACATGCTCTACACTACAACCATGCCGGGAGGCATGGTGGTAGAAGCTTTGGTGCTTGAAGCTTGTCCCGGTTGTGGCGGTGCCTCGCTGGTTGGAGATACTGATTGGCGCGAAGCCCTTGCAAGGGGACGGGTAGGTCGGCACCGATTCTCTCAATGAGGCCCAGGGAAGATCACCGCTACCTCTGGAGATAAAATCGTGCACTTCACTTTCAGAACTAATGATAAAGTTGACGCTCCTGGAATCTCTAATCAATCTGCAAGCATCTGTCGACTGATTTTTCGTCCGAAATCTAATTGCAATGGAAACCCCCTTACATGACGTGTGCATAGGAAAGGAAACTATTCATTTATCAATCATTTCTACGTGTCTAATTTAAAATGTGTGAATAGTTACGTAAAAACTTTTAAACCTGTAGTTACTAATGCAATTGATATAATTATATATTTGTTTGTGGGCTCAGGACCTCTGCCTCGATCACGCTTTTCGTCGTTTTTTCCTACGAGCCCGATAGCAATTCTTGAGATGTGTATTTAATACAACGTCAGTGCTTCCCTGAATTTACATGCAATGACGGCTGCTTCTTGATATGTTGATTTCAGGTATGCTGGAAGACTTGGATCTGTAGCCATTGAGATAAGCGAGTGCTTTGGCCGCTGTCCCACGACACGCCAGTTCTTTTGTATTTCATTTTGTGCTTTATACGTGTTTACCTCGCTTTACCACGCCATTATGGTATTTTCCCCAAGCCGTGGTGGACTTGTGGGAAAATTTCGCACCTGGCATTATCGGATATAAAAAGAACATCCAAATCGGTAGCGTTAGGCGTATTCCACCTGTTGGGTCTTCCGCTGCACGACTGCCAGCGTTTGCCGCGGAAGAAATAATAAAGTAAGAGTGGCATTAATGTTACCGAATTAAGTCCAAATTATTGGAAATATTTTAATTGGTTGTGTTTTGGAATCGACGTTTCATATGCAATTTGTGGTATTAATAATAGCATTAGTTTATTAAAAATGGTGGCGGTTCTTGGAACAATTGCACGCTTATAGGTAGACTGGATTTTAGGCTCTAATACTCCCATTTTTAGCTTCTAAAATTGGTGGTTTAAAAGGGTAAAATAGGAGTTAAAATTTCTAAAAGACGCACTGTAAATTGAGATGAAACATTGTTTTATTGGTAGTTTTATTTTATGTTTAATGGTACACGTTTTTGTCACCCGAAACGTGGAAGCATTGACAAACGTAATATACGTACTGTTATGTATGTGTAATGCTCTTACCAGAGAGACGCAATTGCAAAATATTCATGAAATTTAATGAAAATGTTTGCTTACCTTTTCGAAGCATTTTTGACAGAAAATGACTAAACTGTGACTTGAAAAATCAAATTCACTTATCCAATGTCCAATAAGAGCGCTTTTAATATTTTAATTTTCGTCATCCTAATCCTTAATAATGAATTTAGGTTTTTTTGTCAAAAACGCGTGGTTATGGATTGCGGCATATTTTTAACCAATAAAGGTGTCTATAACACTCCGCGTAGTAATAACATTTATCAGATATCAGTATCAATACCTCACTACAAAACATCCACATACAATACGTGCACATTATTTTACAACACATTGCCAGATGACGTAAACAATTAAAATCGATACATAAGTTCAAGTGCCAAGTAAAGTATGCTGCATAACTATTTCTACATAATTAGTGACTATACCGAGCAACAAAGAGGAAAGTAATATTGATTTTAACAATTATAATTAGTCTTTTAGTTACCACTTGGACTGTAGACTAAAGACTAGATGCCTGTATCAAGTATTGTGTCTCAGCTTCTGGCTCAATGGACACTTTCTCCATTAAAGTTTTCATCGTTTCCCTGATTCTTTGAGCAAATGGTGAGATGTCCTCTTGTTTTGCTTGTGAACATAAATGCATCTTCATTACCCGTGCGCGATTTCTTGAGCTCAGTGGGGAATGTACTCGCAGTGATAAGGGAGAATAGCCCAAATATGTACCTGATTTGCTTTTGTATATGGTAATATTACACTGGAAATATTTTCGTATCAATTCTTTCTAAAAACGGTCATTGCTACCTGTATTCATAATTTAACTTAAATGTGTATGAGTTAGGGCAGAGATTTCACCTCTCTCCATAGTACGTCACGTACAGTGTTTAACTGTTTTAACTGTGTTTAAATAAAAAGTGGCCCACGCATAATAAAATTCACTTCCAGATTGAGAGGACTGGAAGTTACTAATTGGTAGAATGGTAGATCGAATTTGGTGGTAGATCGAATTTGGTGGCACGGAGTTCGCCTAAATGTCCAACTCGCGAGTATTTCTAAGAAGCATAACTAACCGAGTTAGCAAATTGTAGATTAAGACAGCCGCAAGCAATAAGAAGCGCTTCACCTGCCCGTGATGATATTCAGAGCACGTAAATAACAAAATTGTCTCTCGTTGGAATGATTCGTCCACGAAACAAGCTTGTAAATACCACGGTAATAGAAATATTACAAAATGGGATTATTGACGGACGAATAGGCATTTTTTGGCTATCAATCCCAATCACAAAGTCCTGAAACTGAGTTAGCATTTAATTTTGAGTGTCGACGTGAAAACAACGAAATTTATTTTTTTCTAAATATCCTGTGTCTATTCATTAGGCACGTAATTACGATGAGAGGGTGCTAATGGGTCAGATTTTTTCATCTGTTGTTCGCAGGTGACCTCTACCTCTTATCATTTTGTAGATATACTTGTGTTTCCATTAAAATGGGACGTTCTTAATGACAATAACAAACTTTCCGTTGTAAATAATTCCTTTATTGTTAGTTTTCACTTTTTGTTTTGTAACATGTTTGTTTTCTGAAGTCATGTGTATGGGCACATTGTACTCTTATCTGACGCCTTGACGTATAGTCTTAATTATTATTTTGTTAACATTTAATTAACAGTTTTTTACTTTTATCATTAGAAACATTTATTATTATTATTATTATTATTATTATAATGAAAGAAAGAAAAATAAAGAAAAATATTGACGTGTGTGTAAAACGTTATTTTGCTCTCGTGAAATTGCTAAACACTATGCTTTTAGGCGACTAACGTTTCTCTGACAATATATAAAATTTTACTTGTCTGATTTATCACAATTTTACTTTAAAATTTTTATTTGACGCATTATTCTCTGAATTAATGTTTTGTTGTGAATGCGTTTTTTCATTTCTCGGTCGTCAAAGATAGCAGGTACTACAATTCTTGATCTTTTTGCTTTCTTCCTTTTTTGTGACATTTTCGTGCATTGTAAATGGATCTTGTGATGGAAAAGTACTAATGAGGACAGCTACGCCACTTCAAGAAACTAACGAATTTCTGCCTCTAATTCTCAGAACTCGTAAGCGGCGAAAGCTGAGAAAATTACTAGCCACTACAACGCTACTCCAAACTGCAGACAATAGGCAATATGAGTCCAGGAAGACAGAAGGATATGCCAAAGGGGACGGTGAGGCGCCTTGCCTTAAAGTTTGGGTCAAGCTCCTTTAGAAACTCCGATAAACACTCGGACAATGAAGTGATAAAATGTACAACCACCGAATTGACAGAAAAAGTACTATACTATATGATTTTGTAATTTGGTAAAAAAGTTGTCATTTATATCCTGAAAGAAAGAAAGAACTTTTTTTAAATGTTAACGATTTGTGGTAAGACCTAACGTCCTTGCAGAAAACTATGGACATCGTCTTGTTTGAGATAGCGCCAAAACGAATTTGTGACAGACTAACATGTGTTTCATCATTCTTCAGTTGGTTGCGATTATGTAAATCGAATACATTTTCCAATAATCACACCAAAGCAATCATATACACGAGTGATATCTGTATTTTTGTGTAATTTAAATACAGCCTTGTAATTGTCCATTTTAAAATAGTGTTGCACCTGAAACTGCTGGTGTATGTAGCATTTTTTTAAAAAATGTTCAGTAGTTAAATTTGTTTCTGGTTCTGTGACATGTAAAGATTTCATTAAATATTTTTAAATCGTTAAAATAATAAAGAGGTTGCTGTCAGCATCTTTGAGAAGAGGAGAGAAGGAAATTTATTAGAAGGGAGGAGTGTCGGGGGAGGTGGGCAGAAAACAAACTTGAGATCATGGTGATACACCGAAATGTACAACGGGTAGCGAGAGATGTATAATTGAAAATATTGATACTACTTCAAACAAGTTGGAGCTGTATCGTGTTTGGGCGAAATGGGTTTCTCATCTGAAAATACGTACGTACTTTGTTCTCGGAAAGTAAATTTCGAGCCGATTTATATTTTCGATGAAGTTATCCACATGGAAACTGCGTGGTGGGCCGGAGCGGGGCGGCCCACCCCCTCCAGAGCATTTCCATGACGCGTATGCCGGGCGGGTTGCTGTCTCCCGTTTCTGGGTGCGGGGCCCGCGCCGTCGTGGTGGGGCACGGGGCACGGGGCACGGGGCAAGGGGCCCGGAGGGAGCCGCACGCGGCGCGGGGGCACGCGTGGCTGCCCCTGGCCGAGGGGGCTCGGCGCGCGGCGTTGCCAAACCGCCTCCCGCTGCGCGCTCGCCACGACCGCCCCCACCGCCACCGCAACCACCTAGTTTCTAATGGCGAGCGGCAGCGCACAGTGGTTCAGGGGGAGCGCAAGCGGCGACGTAGCTTTTGCACTCACCGAGTTTCGCGTTTACTCGTTTATTTCTTCCCTTACATTTGTTGCCTTTTTGTTTTCAGGCATTTAGCTGGCGTAAGGCTATACGCCGTTCCTCGACACGCGTGTCCGAATGATGCGAATCATTTTACGGAATAGTACGTGCTAGTTTGCAATTTCCCATGGCACCAGAATCACAGGGTTGAAATGAAAACTTCTTCCTGCCGTGTGAGGGACTGGCCGACCAAGACTCGTAGGGCGTTGCCGCCCGCGCTGCGTGCGTCGGCTCACCCTCTCAGGTTGTTACTTCGATGAGGGTATTCGCAGCTGAATGTCGATGTCTTGTTTAAATTTTTTTAAAATATTGTTACTTAAATTTAGAGGTTATTAAATTCGATTATATTATTTTTTGTATTTATTTATTTTTACAAAATGTCAATATCTAAAATTGTACCAACACGACGCAGACTGATTTACATTTAGATTTAGATTTATTTAGTAAAAAAAACAAACAAAAACAAAACAAACAAAAAAACAAAAAAAAAACAGTAAAAACTGTATGTGACGTATGGGGTAGAAAATCATTGCGCACGTGATGCGGTAGCGACTTCTTCACGCAGAACGCAGGGTTGTGGATTCGACGGATAATATCACCTAGAATTTGGGATGATATCAACAGTTTTCACTTCTTGATAGTCAAATCCAAACTTAAACTGCGTAACCCATAATGTCCATATTATCGTTCATGAGTTTCATACTGGCGCAGAAATGGGATAAAGCCTGAAATCAGCGGAATAGCCGGAGGCAAGGCCATAAATATAAGTAAACAAGCACTAGAAAGAATTTAAGTAACGCAGAAACCTGCTGCTTTACCCTTTAGCGCTGCAGAAATAACTTTCGTATTTGAGAATAATCTACTATCCCCCGCAGTCGTTATCTGCCCCCAGACCAAATGTTTGTATCTGCACGCACCAGATAATGCGTACGCTTGTGTCCAAAATGCCGAAACTGAAGGCAAAGAATAAGTAAATGCCAATGGACTTCTCGCCGCTTTCCGATCACGATGAACCACTGTGGGCGTAGGTGGCGGGGGCAGGCGCCGACGCTTTCCAAAGCCCCGCGGCCCGGCTGGCCGCGATCGCGCTTGTGGAGCACGGGGCTCGTCCCACGCTCCGCAAGTAGCTCGAAGAAATCCACCGCCGCCGCCGCCGCCGCCGCTCGAGCGCCCGCAGCCCCGCGCGGCCCCGGTGATAACCACCGCTCGCTTCTCTCTTCTCGCCCGCTCGCCCGCCTCGGTTGGCGCAGCCACCACGTACGACAGCCCCCGGCGCTCTAGTATCGAAGCCCACCTAAGGCGTGGCTGTTTCCGCCGGGTGGATGTGGCGGGGAGGGGCCCTCACCGCCCTCCTCGTGTGCCGTTTGAACCATCAACGCATCCACGATCATTCACCGTGATGTCTGTCATTCGTCCCCTCGTGATCGCACTTCCCATCATTCGGTATGAGGCAGTGGCGAGCCACCACTGTGATCGCCTACCAAGAGACAGGGTAGACATGAACGCGCGTGCGTCCTGCTCCGCAGACCCCACTAACTTTGAGTGGAGATTATCATATCTCTTGTACTCGCTCTCTGGGGTCGCTGACGTAGTAACTATGTTGCGAACTGGCGTTCGAAGCATACGTGGGAACAGTCATACGGCTAAATGCATGCGTCCGCTTACTACCGTAGTGTTTCTTCTAAAATGTGTCTCGCTATACAAGCGCTTGGAGTATCCTCTCCGACAGTTTGTCTTAGACACTTCTCCTGCAAATTTAATTGCCGTGAAACTTACGTTTACTCTTGTATAAAACAGCTCCCAGTCGTTTTCGACGGAGTCGTAAGTCCGACTTTCCGTGACTCATCTGTGGGAACCTCGACGGAGGAAGAAACCCCTAGTGCTATTCGAAGAGCCAACAGCACGCAAGCGTGCTGACGACAACAGCGAGTGTCGGAGAAAGCCAACACTTGTCTTACCTTTCAGTTGAAGTTATTGGATCTTATTGACGCAGTGAACTTTTTTGTTCGCTGCTTCGTTGCCATTTGAGAATCTGCCAACAGCAGAAATAAAAATCAGCCTTCTGTAATTATTTTAAAAACTTTTTTATTGGGAATATTTTGGTCGAAATCGCGAATTCCACGACTCACGTAGTTTATAAATCCGTAGTATACTTTCACGCATAAATTGATAAACAAGAACAAACAAAAACACCAATATATCACTGCAAAATCCCAAACTAAAGCAAGGATGTTGAACAAAGTGTAATACATATTCCTCTTTTTAAACATTCCCTTCGGACTAGTTACATTGCGTTCTTTTGGTTTTAAATGGTAGAAAATAATACTTTAAACTTTCAACAAAAATGACGTTGAAGTATTTACGTATGTTCAGAAATTTTTTAATTTCTTCCTAAATACCAAATTAACATCCGCAGTATGTATCTTTTACAAAAATACATTGTGTTGATATTTGACTAAATAAGAAAACAACAACCATGTATTGAAAATTCACTTTTCTTTAAAAGAGACGAAAATGATGGCGCTTGTAAAATTATTCAGTATTAAAGGATTTGCTGGAACGAAAATATATTGGAATGTGGCCAAGCGCTGATGTAAAAAGACGTAGCCCACGTTTAGAAATATTACGAAGTGAATTCACGAAATTTCACATTGAAGTGAACTTTGTTGGTGACTCGGGTTACACAAAAGATTGGATTGGTTTTATGTGGAGTGTAATGTTATAAAATGAATTGCTGTAACCTACACAGGCCAAGAGGCTCGATTGTGTAACAAATCGTCAAGAAACCGCTCTCACGTTCTTTTACTGCGCAGATCGTGAAGTGTTTTCAGCGCCTCCAGTCGTGACCTTTGGAAAGTTTTTCTGCTCTGTGCCACGCGTCTTTTTGCCCGGCTCGTTTCCGCAGCCGACGTCAGTTTCATGCTGATCCTTTTTGTAATAATCAATTTAAGATTATACGCATATAATCCCAACATATCTACCAATCCCTTTTAATAGATGTATAACTGTTCAGGCCACAATTGCAATCAGATTTTGTGATTGGAACGTGGTGTACTTTGATAAAAATAAGGAACATATCACTCATTTGATGCATTAGCAATATCTGATATTCCGTTCTTTGTGAATTTAGGGAACGAATTCAAAAAGGCTTATAATTCAGTCGATTTGTCTTTTTTGTCGAGCTTTTTTCTGATGTGTAAAATATATTCACCACTAATGAATCATTCCTTGCAATGTTCGTTTTATGCTCTGATTGCAGCGCGTGTGGTTTATAGGCGTAGCAAATGCGTGTATTAGTACTGCGTGAGCCGAGTGACCTTTTGTTTGTGCGCATTTTATTCTTAGAAGAGAGCGCTGCGCCCAGAAATAGCGCGTGTGTGCACTGGGTGTGCTGCTCGGGCAGTGAGACCTGAGCAGGGGGCGGGGGCGGGGCGGGGCCGGGCCCCCCGCGAACGGCGCCTGGTGTTTGTCGCTCTGCTTGCTGGCGCTCTGCCCACACACCGCCCGCCCCGCCTCCCCCGCGCCACCGCCCAACCACCCGCAACCGCACGCAATTGCCCTCCACCGCATTTGGCCGGGCCACTCAACACCTGCCGAACAAAATGAGACGACCAAGTCGCGTTAATCCTCTCTGCATTGTCATCGATGTTTCTCAACAAGTCCGAATTCAAAGTTCTCTATCTCAACCTACTCACATCCACACGTAACTATCTTCACTCGGTCCGAAATTGTTCTCATTGTTGCGTAACCCGTCGATTGTTAAGTTAAACACCATAGTGTATAGTCTCCAGGATTGCTCTTGTACAACATGTAGCTTACTTCAATGTATTTCTTCAATTAAAGGTCTTGCTGGTTAGGCAAACTATACGAACTCTCCAGTTATGTCTGTGCATGCTTTTGGCGTGTCTACGTATTGATACAATAGAACATCGCCAATCCAAACCTCGCAAATCCTTAATTTCGGGTAATGCGAAAAAAAAAAAAATGCGAAAATTGCTGTAGGACTAAACATCCAATTATTGAAACATAAGTTGTGGAAATAACAAGTTTATTGCACTGGAAAATACGGTGTTTATCACAAGTTTATGAAGCAGAAATTTTCAGTTAGAGGAACTTGCAAAATCGGTAATCTTCTTTTCCCGTAAGGAACTGAATCTGCTTGATGGTGTGATCGCTACGTTACGTTGCCATTTTTTCACATCGCCCGCTACATTGCATTGTCTGGTTACCCCATAGGTGAATTTGAATATGTACGATACATTTTTGCGGAAAATCCGAACATTTCCGCATTCGAACAGACTCCCCCAATTAGTTCGGATTACCGTTGTTCTGTTGTATCGTTGTATGGGTATATTTTCCTTGTCAGAATTGCCACAAACCTCCCATGATCAGCTTCCGCAAAGTTCCGCTGCCGCCCCAGCATCTCCCTCGCGGTTGCAGCCCTCGGTCCCCGCCGAGTCACCTGTTCGCCCCGTCGCATCGCTCCGCCCGCCCCGCCCGCCCCGCCCCGCCCCGCCCCGGCGTCTCAGCCGGCTCAGGCCGCGCCCACTGCGCCCGTTCACTTCCCCTGCGGCCAACGCTCCGCCTCCGCCTCCGCGCGGCAGCTGGCGCCCCGCGGAGCAGCTGGGCTCCTCGCTTCCTTGCTTGCAGGCAAATTGCGTGCGTGTGAAGGCGGCGAGCCGACTAATCGCCTCCACTACGCGAAGGGAAACTTCCTTCCTCGCAACGTTTTCGTCGAACCGACTTTCAATTTGCGGAGGGGTCACGTTATTGTGACTCAGTATACGAATATTCGAATTTTTCCCTTTAAACAAGGTGATTTCTTCAATAACATGATATAACCGTTCACCTTGATTTAATTCACAAATTGCACTTGTTACAATCACCGAATTCTGATATTGTATATTACTTGCCTTTCTTCGTGCAAAATATTACATTTCCTTTCACATTGTTGTTTGGGGGGGGGGGGGGTCTCTCGAATCCCGTAATCATTCCCTGGACCTGGCACAAGGAGAAGGTCGTCGTAAACATTTCGCTTTGAACATAAAATCCGCATGAATCAGTTACGAGGTAAGGACTTTCAATTTTGTGATTCTGAATACATTGTATTTTAAAACTGTTTGGCACAGCGTTTTAAAGTCTCTAAAGTAATTCGGTTCGATAATAAAGTGTTTTAATAATAATAATAATAATAATAATAATAATAATAATAATAATAATAATTACATTGACATGAGTAAGTGTCCCAGACGGGAGGCAGAGAAACCAAATTTTCCAAAGGACACTACAAACTTCCAAACTCGTTGTTAAAATTAATTAATATATAATTTTAAATAAATTTAAATTTTAAAAAATGTTAAAAAAATTTAATTAAAATTTAATTTTAATTTTATTTATTATTTTTAAGACAGTTTGATTTACTTTAATTTATGGCTTGACTGCATTTCATGAAGAAACCTGGAACTAAACAAAAACTTTCTCTTGCATGAGTCAATTTGACAATTTTATAAAGTACTTGCTGAAGTAACGTGGAGTTGCCAAGGTGTTTATTTATCACAATCACCAATTAAACAGACAAAGGAATGAATTGTATCTATAAACCGGTGTAAAATGTATGTAATTGTATTTCCATCCTTGCCAAGCTACTCTTCTCCCCGCTCTGCCACGCCCACCCGCCATCGCCCTGCTTCTGCTCCGTGCCCACTCCCACCGTCCATCCCGCAACGCCCTCCCGCCCAGTCTGCTCCGCTTCGCTGCTCGGTAATACCTACAGGCATTGCGGGTTGAAATACAGACGAGTAAACACGTTACTCACTGAATTCCAAGATGAAAGCCTTCTGTTCAACTATTTCTAGTTTACATTCGTAGAACATTGCGAGAAAATCGGGTTTGGGGTTAAAAAGCTTTTGAAACACATCAGTACGTTGATTTTTATAGTGTAACAAAATAGCAGTCTCCACTTTCCTTTACGAAACATGATACTGGTCTGTGACAGCACGACAACGAAATACTATCGACTGAAATGATGTTTGGCGATCATGATTCAGTTAAATAGATGAGTGAATTCGCAACGAGGAAATGGACTCAGATGGTAATTTAAAAGCATACTAGAACAATTTTCAAAGTACCGGTTCTCACATGTGGAAATAATGGAGAAGAAATTCCCATAAATGCACACCTACAGAGCCTGAGGAACGGAATAATAGAGTTCCACAAACGAAATGGAAGGAGCATTTCTAAAAACTTCAATATTAAAAAGACAAGATCAATTCTAAAAACGTGCAGTTGGAATTCACAACAGCAGACTGAGGAATATTATGATCATAACAGTAATGATATCATTTATTATTACTATTATTACTATTATTATTATTATTATTATTATTATATGTGCAATTTCAATGATTGACAGACGTGACGTTTGACGCGCGTGTGAGCGATGGGCAGGGTGGGGGCGGAGCTGGGCTGGGCGGAGCGGATGGGGTGGAGCGGGACGGAGCGAGGCGCCTCGGAGGACAAAGACTGTGGCGGCGGCGGCGACTGCGCGGCTGCTGCGTTTCCAAAAGCGCGGCCGCGGGCCCAACCTCTTCTCTCGCTCCCGCTCGCCTGGCTGGCGCCGCGCCAGCCGTTCCGGGGAAAGCGGCCCCCACGGCGGCCGAGGCGGCGCCGCGACGCCCAGGGAGCAGCAGAGCGCAGAGCGGGCTCAGCGCCGCGCGCGGCCACACAGGGAGACGGCTCCTCCACGCAAGAGAGGAGAACAGGCTTTCAGCCGGGACAATTAACAATGCGATGCAGAATAGAGTTGAATGTTTTTTACACGATTGAAAAAGCCAATGAGTACATTCTCTAGTAGTTATCAATCACGTCTATCGCGAATCGAGCGAATAACACGGCCCTTCTATTTCTGCCTATACTTGACGAACATTGTGATATTTCAGAAAATAGAGGAGCTGACGTAGGAAGCTACTACAAGAAAATTATACGTTGATGATGATGATGATGATGATGATGATGATGATGATGATGATGATGGGGTTTACGTTGAAATGTAATGTACTTGTTCCACAATCGGGTTACAGTGGATTACGCGTGATTTTGAATCTGTGTGTCTCTCATTAGTATGCCGTTCCAATGTTCAATTTGTTTCTGTCACATTCGCATTAAATCATTGACTGTTCCTTGCATTGTTTTTCGGCGTTCGTTTTTTCATATTCGGTTTGCAAAGAAACGGCGCGACCTTGGTGCAGTAATCGTTATTTTCTTCTGATGCTGTCCCTGGCGGGATATTGGGGACCACGTATGAGAGGGGTGCAGTTTGAACGAGAACATGGCTGCCGTTGTGAATTTGAAGTCCGAGCGGCGTCGCAGAACGGTTTCTACCGAGGGCGGTGCTGTCGAATCGCGTTGCCGGCACTGTGCGCGGCGGCGTTACGCAGCCAGACGGGCGCCGCTGCCGAAGCGGTGGAGGCAGGCTCGCGGCACCTCCCTCGCTCCTGGATCCTGCTTTACACCGTCGTTTCACGTCCTCTACCTGTACAGAAAATGGATACAAAATAAACGTTTGTTTTCTATGTGGTATTGTTTCGGTACCGAGTCTGGATCAACGAGTCTCAGCTTTTCAGCGCGTAATCGCGATGGCAATAATTTTCTCCGAAGGTGCTGAAGCTAAAACAGTTGAACATCTAACCTGCCAAGAAAGTTACGGCTGGGCACGGAACGAGACGTCATTAGAACACAGTGCATGTGAGAACAGTTTTATTTCTGACCAACAAATCACTTCACAATGCAATTCAACACATTCGAACGCTCTGCAAGTGCGCAAGAGGAACAAATCACGCCGCTCTCACAGCAAGAAAAGTTCCGAGAAGTGACACCTGAAGCAAGGATGTTTTGATGTTGTCTATTCAGAAATACAACACATTTTCCGTGCACATTACATCCAGTCTGGTCCGTCACTTTTCTGTACGACGAAGAAGGCGAAAAAGGGACGTGTGAAGCGGGCTGGAGACACCCCTCACAGAGTGCAGCAAAGGGTCGCTGCTAGACCGTCTCCTCGGCTGCCATCGAAGCGCCCCACTCGTCGCAAGACGACAAGAAGAGGAGGGGGTCCAATTCGACAACGAATAAAACTGCACAGTACAGTAAGACTAAATATGTTAGTAACGTCATTTCTTTTGGAACGTTTTGGAGAAGATATCAACTAGCAATGGTCTGTTGTGAGGGAAGCTCTACGGCGGAAGTTGGAGGATTTTTGCGGCAAAGAGGTTATGTCTTCAATGCGGCGACGGTTGACCGTGCTCGATCTACTGTCTGCTGACGACTCGAAACGTGAACAGCTTTCCAGTATAGGTCAGGTCAGCTCTCTGTCCTCTGAAATCGCAGTGTACCAGTCGGCACGCTCGCTTGTCAGCGCTGTACAAAACTCTGTCAATTCTTGGGGCACATGATGGTCGAAGTAGATTCTCGCGTTTCCGCTGCCTCTCGCTTCACCATCGCAGCACTATCATTCGCATTCGTCGCTTCATCACGAGCCTTTTCTTGAAATCCGTTGAGTTCGCGCGAAGCCGGCGGCGGTCGGGGGGCCCGGTCGACCAGCTCGTTGTCCTCGTGTGAACGGTGCTTACGCTCGGCCGCGCCGGCGCCCATGACGCGCCGACCTTTCGCGAGCGCCGCGCTCAAGCCCGCTCCGCCCCGCTCGGCGCCGAGAGCCCCCGCCCAAGGCTGGCGCGCCGCCTTTCGCGCTCCTCCCGCCCGGCCCGGCCCCGCTCCGCCCCGCTCCGGCCCCGCTCCGCTCCGCGCTGCTGGCGCACCTCTGGTGCTTCGTTGCCGCCCCGTCGGCAGTGGCGCGCCGCTTAGCGCGCCGCCTCTGAGGAGGGAATATTTCGTAATGCACACATCGGCGGTGGACACTTGATTGATGATTCCGAGCGCTACAACTTCTAAGGTCATTAGTCCCGTAAGTGGAGTGTATGTTTCCCCCCTCGTAAGTGACTGTCATATTTCCTCGCTGGCTGGTGAGATTCAGCGTCGATCTACCGTTGGCTAATGGGGTTTTCCTCAACAATGTATCTCCCCAGCGGATCACTGCCCCAGCCCGGACAAGCTCTAAGCTCCCGACTGGCCTTCCGGCATGTGTGGTTGTGCATGAGAGTGTGTGTAAGTAAGGGGTGAGGGTAGGACAAGGAAGAGGATGGAAAGATCGAGCGCGGTCCGTGGCCCGTTTGGTAGGGTACTGCATTCGCCTGGTATTGATCGGAGAAACTCCGGAAAACTACCGATCAGGGCAGCCGTCTGTTAGAATTCTCCTGCAGACAGCAGATGAATTCGATCTAGCTGACAAGGTAGTGAGTCACTGCAGTGGCTCTGACTTCCCGGTCAGAGGCACTGCAGTGTTATGTCATCCGAGAGCGGTTTTAACATGCGCGAAACCATTTATTTCCCAGTAAACACGAAGTGTTCGACTATACACTTTTATGAAGTATCTTCACGAAATTGTTAGCAGTAAAAATAGATGATTTTCTAAATAATTCATCAGTTTACCCAAAATTTACGATTTTTCAGATCTCTCTCTTTGGTTTTGCGACGATACTTCATAATAGCCACAGACTTGAAGCCATGAACTATCCATTTCTTGAGTCCTCTTTTGTTACGGTGTTATTCGTCCGAACGTTTGAACCTGAAACTGACCTACAATCCACTGATGTTTCTCCGCGTTTAAATCTGTGATTTTTATGTTTTACTTTTTTGGATTAGCTGCAGTATTGTTGATCGCGAGTCTTTTAAAGTTCGAGTCCCGATGATGGTGGATTTTCGATACCAGCATGACAGCTGTGTTGAATTCATATACTTTCTTTAGAACTCTGGCGGCGAGCTGCTCTGATCGGTAGTTTTCCGTTGTTTCTCCGATCAATACTAGTCGAACGCGGGAGCAGTACTCTAACAAAAGAGCCATAGACCGCTCGAATCTTTCCCTCCTCATTCTTGCCCTCTCTCTTCTGTCTGTCTGTCTGTCTCTCCCTCTCTCTCTCTCTCTCTCTCTCTCTCTCACACACACACACATCCTTAAATGTATTATGCTACCGCATATCGGGGGCTATCCTGGCTAGGGCGGTGCCCTTTAGGTAGGCGTCTGATCCGACACATCAGGGAGGAGGAACACCGAAGTTTCCAAGGGTGACAGTTACGGGGCTACTCTGAAGTAGTTGACATACCCTGAATCGAAACCAACTAATCAATGTAACTATGGCCCTTGAGTATCATTCATTGAAATATAGATCTTTGTCCTTTCCAGACTAATATAATCAAAGTTGCATGTGGTTAATGAAACAAAACTATTAAAACATTCTGTATGTTATGTGAACTGGGCTCCTTTCTGAATGCATAGGGATGGGAAAGTGGCTTGATGTCCTTCGAAAGTACCTTAATTTTTAGTTATCAATTACTCTCCCGTACAGTAATGTAGACATTTTTTATTTACAACCAATTCACGAGTCTATTATTAACGAATTATAACGAATTATAACGAATGAAAGGTTAATTTTCCAAGAAAGACACAGCACATTGTGGATTTTCGTCCTGGAAGTGAGGCCTCAGAGGCAAAGAGCATCGTAGTGCAAGCCCCGACTCAGAATCCTGCCATTGTCCCTGTCACATTTCAGGATTTGCCAGCAAGGCCTCCCACAGCCCCTGTATTAGCACAATCCTTCCATCGGCTTTACCGGATCAGGGGGGGCATGATTAGGAGCGGATCGATGACGTATTTGGGGGGGGGGGATTTCAGATCCCCCGCCATAACTTATATGCATTACGTTACCGTTCCCATATGCATTAAAATTACTTTCTTTTTAGTCTGAATTCATTGAAATGCCATTTGAGCAGCATGAGAATACTTGTCTGTAATATGATCGTATCAGTGCGCGATTAAAGATTTGAATAAGGGAGTAAAATGCTAAGAAATGAGTTTGGTTGTCGGACGCCCGTGGCGCCGCGCGCCTCCTTTGTGCGCTGCCGTGCTGCGCCTGCTGCGCGCGCTGCGCCCGCTGCGCCCGCTGCGCCCACTGCGCCCGCGGGCGGCTCTCTCCCAGCGCGGCTGCTGCGGCAACGGCGCCTGCGCCTGCGCGCGCACGATCTGTTTTCGTGCGGCGAGGGGTGGGCGAACCCGCAGCGCAGCCGCGCTGGCCCCGAGGCGCCCCGCGGCCCGGCCCACGCACGCACGCACGGGGAAACTTGCCTTGCCTCGGCGCGGCAGGCGAGGCGCGGCGGCCGGCCCTCGCCGAGCGAGCTGGCGCCCAGCCCGCCCCGCCCCGCCCCGCCCCGCCCCGCCCCGCCCCGCCCCGCCCCGCCCCGCCCTACCCCGCCGCACTCCGTCGGCCGAACCTATTTTTAAAGTCTCGCATACTACTTACGTATTAAAGAGGAGGTAATATATTTCTGAGGCGAAAATGGCGATATTTCCACGGAAAAACTCGTTTTGAAGTTCCCTGATACTACTGAAAAAGTTGATTAATCTTGCTACTATATGTAAAAACATATTCTTCTAACACGTTGTGTAGAGATCGTTTCTTGGACCTTGATAACGAAAAATTGGTTTATGGTAAACCGTCCGTTCGTCTGTCAGCAACGCTTGCAGTTAACCGTAAAAACGATTTTCACCTTAATGTTTATTCCCCGATCGATATGGGCGGGGTCCGATGGCCTATTTTATTTGAAGCGGATATTGATTTTGCAGATGAAGCCTCAAAGGCATCTTCAAAATTTTCTCAGAAATGTCTCCAAAATTTAGATTATTTTTTATTGGATACAGTGAAGTATGCTTCTAAAAATGGCTTTATTTCGATTTTCTTTGAATTTTCTTAATATTCCAAAATGGAAAATTTTGGTTAATTTTGGACGTTTTCTCACAAGTATAAAATTGAATATATAGATTTTTCTTCATGAAGTTTGTTCTTCAAAATTTCACATTTAAATGAGGACATGCAAAATTTTTCGAAATATGAGTAGTTTTCGCACAATCTTGTGTGAAAAGTCCAATTTTAAAAAACTCCAATTTTTCTGAAAACCGGCTCCATATTTTTTTCCTTATTTTTTCTCAGATGGGACAAATTACACTTATGAAATGTGTGCAGGTCCGATTTTTTTAACTCTCCGAATTTTCGAAAAAATATAGAAGTTACAAATAATGCTAGGAATTAAATGCTATTGTGGCAGTTGGTTAAATTGCGAAATTGGAATTAAAAAAAACGAATATTCCTAGTGTAAATACTCTTGAAAATTCTTAGTGGAAATTCTTTTGAATATGATGCGATCAAGTTGTGATAATATTTTGACGAAATTGATCAGCAAAATGACAAATAATGTCTTGAGCGACCCTCCCCCTACTTATTTTCTAACCCTGCCAAAGCTGACTTCGGACCCATTTTATATCAGCTTGTCACTATAGTACCAACAGCGTTATTACTGATAATACAGTATTCAGTATATTAACAAGAATTTCATGGAGCAAACAATAACAGCAGTCTTACGTAATTACTCAAATGTCACCGAATAATGTTTGAAAAAAGAATGGTCGTGTCATTTTCAACTCTCATTTGTTAATAATTGCAGTCTTATTGGTTTTTAATATATAGGATTAGCGTCAGTGAATATTCTTTAAGATATTATTTGGCTCTCAATACAACGATAGAGCAAGATTTCCTTTCTTAATAAAGGACTCTAAAAACACATTGGTATTTTCATTTTGCAACGCTTATTATAAAATATATTGAAAATGGACATATTTATGCTTTGGTATTTTTTTTAGATGATATCGATTTTTTATCGTTTATTCCCACAGTTTTGTAGTGTACAGTGCTCATTGTATCAAAAATATGTTGAATATAACATGTAACATCAGTATTTTACTATAAATCCAAAGAAAGCAGAATTCGATTTTTTGCTTAGGTAAGTATATACTACTTTATAATTTTTCATAATTCTCAAAACAAAGCATCACATCCAAATCAGTAAAAATAATTCCACTGAACGGTCTTTTAAACTTTTCGCCCTTACATTCGACAACAGTTTATCTAAAATGATTCGATTTTTCAAAAATTATGCTCTTTGATGTATCGCATCTCGGTAGAGGCCCACTTTTTATTTATTGATGTATTTATGTTTTTAAGTATTTATGTATGAATATGTTTCGAGAATGCTCTAAAAAATGAAAATATTCTCAGATTTGAGATAATACTCAATTTCCAAGGCTCTGTAAAGCATATGCTTAGATCCACATGAATAATAACCAAGAGAATTTACTCTTTTCGTGAGTGTATCCTCAGATTGTTTTGAACCTGGTCTTGAGTTGCCTCACTTTTAAGAGTGAGGTTATCGTACGTTTGTTGTACGTACGAAGGTTCAAGAAAGGGTTTGGTCATGGAATATAAGAAACTAAAATATGTACGGTGAGGCGAATATAGTGGGATACAACTTCAGAGTTTTTACGATTTTTCCGAACGAAATGTTAAATACGTCGCTACGTTTGTTTTCGGTCTAGAAAAGATGGAAACTATATATGTCACTCGTTCATATGAAACGAAAATGAAAGACGTTTCTGTGAGTAGGTGATCATGATCATTTCAGTGAGTTGGAGGTTTAAACGTTTTTCAGACAGACAATAGTTTTAAAAACCTTTGTTGTGGTTGTGGATCTTGTAATAAAAATTGCCCCCAAAAATTAAATTCACACAATCTGAAGATGAATTGAACAAATAAAAAATTAAATGCCACAAATACACATTTATTTCTTGTATCTGCACCATGTACACGTATTCCTATTTAAAAAAACAATGATCCTTGGGGATGAATATATTAATGGAAAATGATATTCAAGAAATAATACCAAGCATGTAAGTGTGAATAGGTCTGCTAGTGTGAATTTTACCTGGCCTGAATCGGTGTAAGACTTCAGAATATATAAAAATGTCTAGACTTTTACGAAATAATGAAAATTAACAATGCACATGCCTTGCTTCTTCGAAATACAGGTAATTGTATTGACCATGTTTATTTACGCTATTAATATCGCTGAACTCATTGACAAAAAGCTTATACCATAGTTCTACCTCGCGAGCTTTACATCATAGAGCGATGCTTTAGGTATTGAAAACACCTCCACATTTTATTTGCTCCACTACGTGAGAAATTGAAGCTAAATACTTATCACAAACTAATAAACGACACTGACACCACGCAAACGAGATAAGTTAAAACACAGACGGTCTTATAACAGCGATAATTGGAACAAAATCGCACCACCTGTACAGACAAAGAAGAGTAGCCTCAACTTATCATGAGATTATATATATATATATATATATATATATATATATATATATATATATATATATATATATATATATATATATATATATAATATAGACCAAATGCTCATGCTCGTTAGAAGATACTCTGAGCACACGTTCTTCATTATTCATACCACTCAATGGGAATCGATGAAGAATATTGCCTATTTCAGTAAAATTGAAGTCATAACGTAAAAGAATCCTTCGGTCGGTCTCTCCTTGTTCGGATTCCGGCAGTCTTGTTAGGTTTCTTTGATTTTCCTAACACGGGAATGGGGCGAGATTGACATCTTCAGGGACTATCATGAATGAACATTCAGGAAATCGAGAACTTACAAACTAGAAAGGACGAAGAAAAAGCACAGACTTCTGTACAGAGAATTGAAAATAAATTTAAAAGCTGGTTGAATTAACTGAAAAAATATTTAATATATTTTTTCACTTTAAATTGAAATAAAAAATCGTTGTAACGAAATATAAATGTGTACGCCATGATTTTGAACGATCCTTTTTATACGTACAATCATTAAAATTGTCTTGAAGTGTATAATTTGGGATTAATTGACAGGGTTTATTATCTGTGAAAGGTTATCGCAACCACGCCAACCCCCGTCTGTGGCTCCTGGGTTCGCCGAGAACAAAGGAACAAGCTGGCGGCGGCGGCGGTGGTGGTGCTGCTAAGACAGCGACTGAGGCAGCGGAGGCTCCGCGGTTCGCTTGACATATTTACTGCATTAGGACTTCCTGTGTAAAGAGAACCACTGCCCAAGGAACCGGGAATAAAGGACATAAAACGGCAAAGAAAAGAGAGACTGCCATTCGGTTCTTGATAGAGCTTGGAGAGATTGTGGTACAGTGCGTCAGGAAAGTCTCTCCGCAGAGGCACCTTGCTGATGAGGATACTAGCAACTTAAATTATGTTGGTAGCACGAGCTATAGCTTGCAACAACAAAAAACAACAGCATAAATTCCGTACTCACCCAATCATAACAGATGCTGGAAGTGCTGTCCTCTTCACTTGCTTCAGAGTGGACTGTTTGCTACCAACATGATGCAATTTGTAATAGGAAGGTCAGACTAGGTTCTTTGCGGAGTGCCTTTTCTGGCGCACCGCATAATATCATTGTACGCAAATGCTAGGAAATTGTAAATATTAAAATTCTAACATTTATTAAACATAATATTCAGTTTCTATTGAAAATGGTTCTCGTTTGGATTTTGTTTCACTCGTGTACAGTCGAAAGACGGTAACAAAACAACCAGACGATAGGGGTGGAGAAAACAGTCACAAGGAGTCGCCCGAGGCGGAGTCAGAAACTACAAAGTCTGTGATCCAGCGTGTCAAGGGGAATTTCTGGAAAATCCGATTGAAGTGAGGGGATGGAAGGATGAGAGGATTCGGTACTTACGTAATTCACATTGGGCGTCATGCTATATTTTTTTGCTTGTTGAGTTTCCGGTTCAAGAAAACCAAAGTTCGCTTTTCGTTTGTTTTTTGTCATGTGCTGGACCATGTTGGGAAGTTCCTTTTGGCGCAGCTGCCCTTTGTTTTCGCCGGGCGCGTGGCTTTCGAGAGCCTCCGCCCGCGTCGCGTCGCGTCGCTTCGCGTCGGGGCGATCGCTCGTGATGGGGCGGGGGCGGGGGCCGCGTGGCTTTTGCCCCGCGCCAGCGCCAACGCGGCTTTCTCTGGCGCCGCGCGACCTCCCTGCTCCCCGCCCCCGCCGCGGCCCCTGCTCCGTCCCTCTCCTTCCCTCCCCTCCCCTCCCCTCCCCGCTCCGCTCCGCCCCGCCGCGCTCCTTCCCACTGCTCCGCCGCCTCCGGTTGCGCTGCGCGTCTAGCGCCGCGGCGGACTGACACACTTCGAGCCGGGGTGAGCGGGGCGGGGGCAGGGGGCGGGGCCGAGCGGAGCGGAGTTCGGTTCTCGTAGCGGCTGCGAGCATCCGCCAACCTGTGCTCATGCTTTGGGCTCCCTAGCCCCGGCCCCGCCAGCAACACCAACACAGTCGTATGAGGCCTTCCAGTTGGCACTTTTATGACCCGGTTCCCTTCTCATCTTCCGATCTTCTTCCATATTTTTTTTCCTTTCTTTCTTTTTTCTTTCTTTCGGAGTAACCGGGGAAAGACGGAAGGAGGCGAGACCAAGATTTCGCTTCACTGCCTCATTCCTCAGTCAACCACGCTTGTGCGACCTTCCTCGGACCATTTTTCTTCTGCCAGCTAGAAGCCGGTTTTCCTGGAGTATTTTTTGATATTCCATTTCGTCACACTTGCTATAATGTTCTCTTGCTATTGTTTTCCGTGTATTCGAGAAGATGGAAATTCCAGGGTACATTCATTTCGCAGAGTGTGATTTAGAATTTCTGATGGTCCTTATTTTATTTTTGAAGATACCGTCAAATACTAAGTTGACCAAAGCTCACTCTCATATAATATAAAACACAATCCATTGTAATATTAAAAAAAAACCTATTTCCTTTTCCTGACGTGTTTATCGAAAGCAAATAATAGAGTGCACGATGTTTGAATGTACAAAATTTGATTACTACTTTTGCGTTTCTATTTCAGAAAGTAGGGAACATGTGTTGAAATGCGTTTAACTTAATACAGTATGTGGGTCATTTGATATTATATGAAGTAATAATGTCACCGGTACGGTGGTAATCACCACCCGTTACTTCAGCCTCCCTATCGCGAGCAGCTGAGCATTGTCGCCCCCCCTCCCTGATCATGTTGTATAAAGAACATTTTTTCACTATATTTTCTTTAGTTTGAAAATCAAAATGATTCTATACCTTATATTTCAACATCAAAATACTTGTTCCCCTTTATCCCTTAATAGTAATTCAAAATTGTTTCATCGCAAAATATATTGTTATTTAAGATAGAAGGGAGTTTCAATAATATCTTAATTTTATAATTTCTGTATTGTATTATGACTCCATTTTTATACCACATTACAAAATTTCAACCAAAACTCCATTTTGAAACATTTAGGACAGAATCTAATGAGGAATCACAAAAGTTGCGTCGGCTAAGAGCGATAATTATAATTCGGTCCGAGTGTCGGCTATGCTCTTCCCAATTCTTTTCATCAGTTGGGGTACCAATTTTTTTCTGTTTGGCTGTCGACGTTTGTGTTCTTGTTTGTTATCGTAATTCAAAAATCAGAGATCTGGTTGCACATGTTATACCATGTGGTTGTTTTCAATTTCAAGGGCCCTACCACCTCTTTTAAGACACCATTCGCAGACTCGTCATTTTCTTAACCTTGGCATTTTTGAACATAATTCTCAAATACGCACTAGATTTGAATGAAAGAAATTGTCGAAGGATAATTTGCATCTTATCGACATCGGGTGATTCATATCCAAGAAAATTGCCATCTTTTGGAAGTTTCATAGGAAAGGAACGAGGTGATCATTTTCAGGGGTACACATGGTCCTAACCGTTCGTCATGTGAATAATTCGATCGAATATTATCCGAATTTCTTGAGAAGTCAGCATATTGTTCTGCTGTAAATTTTCTACTGTTAAGTAATCGTCTTTGGTTGGCATATTATTTGAATCTGCGGTAGGTCTAGGATCAGTCGGTTTTTTCTATGGCATGAAAACTTCTATTTATGGACCCCCACGTTTCGTTTTTGTATGGTAAAAGCCCCACATCACCTCATTTAAATTCATCCTTCCGTCTATCTCTGACGATGTGTACGAGCTACTGTATGCTGTGGGTCCCTTGGGCTAACATCCGTTCACCAGACGTCGACAAGGTGACGTTAGTTTGGTTTCTAGGCAGGCAGGGGACATTAGAGTAGACCAAGTCACTGTAAATTCTATTTCTTATTCTATTCTTGTTGGTCATTAGTTTCAATGAAGTTTCGCAGATGCCAATTTTCACAGATCACTCATAATCTACCTGGTCATTCTATAATATTTTTGCGGGTTCGGCGCGCGTCCTTTCTACCCCACCTTTTCAGAGACGAGCAGAATATGCAACTGTATTGAATTGCACGTATGTTCCTCTCTGTTCTGCAATACAAATAAATAATGATGGCAAGGGTGTATTGTACTGTTACGTGTCAGTTTTTAACTATATTTCACGTTAAAGAAATAACTGTTAAAATTCGTTCAGTTAGTACAATTAGAGGAGACATACATAACAAATGACGAAGTATACGAAGGTTTTGAAGAAGAAGATATGGGCTTAATAAGGAAATGGAAGATTATGGGCGGGGTTTAACATGCGAGAGTTCTCGCACGGGTATGCTAGTTGCCATTATTAAGCTCCTCCGATGATTCATAGACAGCGTGATAGCATTTCGTGATGCGCTCCCAGGTTTGATTCCCGCTAGGGGGAAAAATAGAGCTGTAGGTTTCCATTACAATAGTCTCAGTTTCTATAGTTGTCTGAAGAAAGAAAAACTAGATACGGTGAAGAGAACAGGAACGCGGCAATTTCGCCATATGTCTCCTTTGATAAATACAAACAGGGTTCAGACCTGGGATCACCGCTAGCTGGCTAAAAGCTTGATTAATATGTCCTTAAATTGCGAAATAAATTTATTATTATTATTATTAATATTATTATATTCTAATAATTTTATATTTTTACTAAAAATCTTTTATTTTACATGCTTATACATAATAGAATACATCCAAATTTTCCAAATCGTGGGTCAGGCGAAACACAAGCTACAATTTATTGCAATTCCCAAATGTTCGTTCCGTCCACACTGAACATCTTAAGATGTTTTCTCTGTTACTTTCTTGTATAAGGGCGCAATAATGTTCTGAAATGTAGACATACTTCATCTATCATCTGAAGAGAAACATTCAATTGATTATTCGAGAATGCTCAGACTCTCACTTTAGCAAAGTGAATTCATGGGCCGCGAAACGAAACAAGAGGTTTGAACAAGGCCATTGCTGAAATTAAATGAATACGATACCAAAAGAAACCACAGAGTATAGCAGTTTTCATTCGCTATTGAATGAAATGTGCTATACATTTATTTGATTTAATTGTTATGATCTTGATACTTCTTGTCGACAACCGTAAGAGGCAGTAACACTAAATATATTTTATTCAATTAAAAAATGTCAAATTATTCGTGAGTTGTTAAATGAAACATTTTTTAAGACATTGTATTTATGTTATGAACGGTACCAAATTGCGAAAACAAAGATAATTGAAAAATGAACCATCATATTCACTCAGGATGGGTCAAGTGTAGGAAACTATGACGTCACTATTGATCTTCTGGGAACTTGATGATTAGTGGATTTTATTACGATTGTGTAGTATAAATGTTCTTCCTTTTTGTGGACTAGATAATACAGTATCTCTAAATATACCCTGTTATGTAATATCAGTGTCGCGACATTGACGAGAAAGTTTACCATTTCCTCCTACTAATGCTACGCATTAATGCATATTTCAAGCACGGATTTCCTGAACTTGAAATTATCGAGTATTCGGTAGTTTGCAATTTCAAATTTTAACTTAGCACGTGCTCTTCATTACGTGGTCTGTTTCATGAAACGTTGATTTCCTGCTTTATTGAATAACTTGTTATGTACACTCTTGTGCGTTAAACTTGCTAATTAGTGCTGGCTTTACTCTGTGAAGTGTAAGGTCACCGAAAGGCTTCAACTCCATAACCATTGGCTTAGTTGCCGCCTCGTTAGTTCGCGTCGTCTATTTGCAGCTACTGTTAGTTTCGTGTTCTGTGGCACCCAACCCAGTTCGAAGGGAGACGTTTCATTGTATAAGGTACGGTACTTTGAGCCACATTTTGAAGGGCGTTTATTAACAAGTACGTCGAATTAATGGAACAGGAAATAACTGCGAAACTGCATTATACGAATTCCTCTGTGTTAATTCCCTCATTTCTCATTACTAGGGAGTGGAAATGAATGTCATATTTTGTTTACATTTTAGAACAATACCGTTTAGTATAGATATTAAAATGTGTTACAATAAAAGAAAAAGATACATTTTATGTTGTTTTTTTGTTGTATTTTTCGTCAATTTCGATTAATAAGTCATTTTCATGTTTTCGTCATTTTCAATGCATTTTTCACTAATTTCGTCGATTTTAATATTATTTTCATGGTACCTGCTTCAAATAACATTTGAAGACACATAATTTATGAGTAGCTTATTCGATTTCTTCGCTCAGAAATTGTAATGTCAGCCGCTGTGAGTAAATCTAAGGTTTCTGTGACGCCTATCTGCGCCTTTGTCTGTACGGCAATTTCGGGATAACTTACGACACAGATTTCCTGGTAGAGAATAGTCCAAACAAAAAGGTTACAAGCTGAGTTCACTTGAACGAATGGAAAAAGCGTCGATTTCATGAGTAACATATCCAACAGCTTGAGTTGTTCATCCGAACTGGTTTTTATAACATTTTTTACGTCATTTTTCTGTGCTCCATGGCATTTGTAATGCATTTTAAGAGCATTTAATTGATCAATTTTGGCGACGTTTTAGGTCATCAAAACCGCTCCCTACTCATTACCCTCGTTAATAAAAGAAGGGGATTATTTATTCTTTTTCCTGTCATATTGGAGATAATGTTTCTCCTCTGGACTACATTGTTCCACATTTTCGCAAGGTCTGAGGATAACGTGGCTATATCTTGTGAGTATTTATGTTTCGAATATTCGTACTATTTGGTTACCAAAGGAAATTGCAGAGTGTGAACGACAAAGAATTCAGGAATTATCAGCCTTCTGAAAAAAATTGTCATTTCAAGGATGTGGCGATTGAAATGTTGTAAGTGCTCCTTCAGAATGAACAATGTAACATTGACTAGAAGTATTTTCGAGCTTGTTCGAGATCTCGATATCACTGAAGCAAATCTGCTTTAAGTAAACTAATCGAAAATCACCATTTTGTGGAAAAAAACTAATATGTAAATCGGAGGGAAGAACGAAAGAAACATTGATGGATTAATAGATTGATTGATTAATGGATTATCCTGGTCGTGTCAACTGCTAAGGTCATTAGTCCTATAAGCGTAGTACATTTCGTAAATCGCTGAATGTGGCGGTGATCTTCCCTCGCGAGATGGTGAGATCCATCGCCAGCCTACATGTCGGCTCGCGAGGTTTCCACAACCAGGTATCTCCCACCAGCGGCACCGCCCGAACCGGGACAAGCTCCGAACTCCCGACTTGCGTGTTATTGTAGTGCATGTGGGTGTATGTGTATGTATGTAAGTATGTAAGGGGTTGTTTATAGTACAAGGAAGAGAAAGGAAAGATCCCGTGCGGTCTGTAACTTGTTTGTTAGGGTACTGCTCTAGTATTCACCTGGTGTTGATCGGAGAAACCATGGAAAACTATGATCACAGCAGTCGGCCACTAGAATTGTCCTCCAGGCAGCTTCAGAATTGGACGTACTAGTTATGTAGCTGCCACAGCCGGAACTGGAATCCTAGGACCTCCCGGGCACTGCAGTAATAACAATTGATGCCCCTAAGCCGGTATTACAGTGACAATAAAAATAGTTTGCGAGAAGAAAACATGTATATCAGTCCAAGAAGTTCATTCGCGCTCCTGTGTGGGCATAACGAGTAAAAGAGTAAATGATCTTTCGGCATCTGCCCTCTTTGGCAGCCATCAGCCCTAAACAGCTCTGTATCCAGATCTTGCAAGGTTCAGCGTCTGCTCTGCGTCCCGAGTTGATTTCCTGGTACATGGCATAACTGGCTCTCCGTTTCCCGTAGCTCGGAGCGAGTAACGCGCCGCCGGAGTTACGACTATGACGGCGAACAAAGCGGAGTGGAGTGCAGTGGAGTGGGGTGACGCGGAGCGGAGCGAGACGCGGTGGCGGGGAGGCGGCAGCGTTGGCGGCGGCGGCGCGGCACCGCCGCTGCCGAGTAAGGAAACAAGCGCATGATGGGCCGAGAAACAGGGAGAGGGGGCGGGGCCGTGACGTAGTAGGCTACGCGCGGCTTCTGGGAAGGCAACTGAGGCTGCGGCGGCGGCGGCGCCGCCCAGCAAGACGTAACCGAAGCAAGCTTCGCGGCGAAGAATTTTTAGACGCGATGTCATGAACCGGACGGGCGTTTTACGGAGAATTTCGAGTGCGTTGTACAGTGCGCAGTGGATCCCCCAATCATTCGAATTCATCGGCCTGATTGCACGGAGGCAGCAAAGGCTTTTTTTTTTCGCCGTGGACTTGGGACTTTCTACGTGCCCTCATCACATTTGAATCAACGGATTTTTGTTATTCAATCGACCCTACTATGTATTATCAAGTTAATTTATTTTGGTTTATGATAATTAAAAATCTATATGAAGAAGTCTAATTCTGTACAGTTTACACAAATTGCTTCTCTTTTATCTAACGTAGAAATATTGGTTTTATACAAGAAATGCATTTTATAGTGCAACTAATAAAGGAATCCACATGAGCTTACCGGAACTTACAACAAACAGTCGCACGTAAACGCCATTTAGAATATGGGTTTATTTGTAGCTTAATCGATAATCTTCTGTTGATCCCTCTTCACAATTCCTATTCACAACCATGTAAATTGAATATTACTACAAAACAAAGTTAATAAATAATAGAATAAAATATTTGTTCACAGAAATTGCCAGTTCGCAGGGAATTGTTTGGATGTAGTGCTACACCCAACTTAGACCAGTCACCTGGTGCTCAAAAGTGCCCGATTTAGGAAAAAAGTCCTGAAAAGTTTTTCTCCTTACTGTTTGATATCTTTTATAGGGTGCTGAGTTCAAATTTTGTTTGCATCCTCGAGGAAGGTGGGCTTTACAGAGAAAATTGCAAAAACCCTAATAAATTCGCACTTTTTTTCGGTTTATCACTTCTCTCTTCAAAACTGGGAGATCGAAACAGGCAGTATTTGCAACGCCAAGTGGACGAAGTACGGGAAGTAAGGTCTCGGGTGAAATTCTGTACACACAAAATCCCTTGGTGCAATGTACAGTATGCTGCCGAACAGTGCCAGTATGGGAACGCCAGAGAGAGTAGTTGCAATTAGAGCGAATATCTGTTATGTTTCTTAAGACCGATGGGTGCTAGGAAGATAGGCTCACAGTATTAACTTGTAGGTAAAAGGCAAGTCGGTACTTCCTAAAGGTATACGAACATTACCTACGAGTACCACCTCTGACGTTTGATAGCCGCTATACACTATTTTCTAATCTAAATTCCAAACAAAAGAAAATGACAAGGCAACTGTTCGGCGTGTAGAGTGCGTAACGAGTCTGGTGAAGATGCCTCGCCGTCTAGCCCGGGTTCCTTCCCCCACCGCCGCCTCGGCGCAGCCACGGCCTTCGCAGAAACCTGCGCGCAGTCTACGTCACAAACGCACCCGCCCGCCCGCCCGTCACACACGTGTTTGTAGCGTGCGTTCAGCGTAAGAACTGCTTGTCTATATTGCTAATTCCAATGCACGCAGAAGTAGAAAGAAAACTATGCAGACTTCGACTGTGTGAGAGGTGTGTGTGGTTTCGATTGATACTAGGAACTCGAAAAAAATCCAAGAGCAATGAGTTTCGATCTTGACTGAAAAGTTGAATATTTGATTATCGATTCGGCTAATAAACATACTGACTAAATACTAAAACTAAGTGCGTCACTACTTACGACACAACTGACCTCGTACTATAGCAAGACTTCAAGGAAAGGGCTGTCCGCGATTAAATATTTCATATTGTTCGTAACTTTGTCACTGTGTAATGAATATAATAAACGAAGAAAAGACGTGTTGATTATCCTCACACGTTTTCTTGAGCCCCGGACTTCCTACTTCCATCACTTTAGTAACATTCGTGGAATTAAGAAAAAATGTTAGCGTCGAGCATTGTTGACCAAATGTTCGTTTCTGTTAAATAGAAACTATTAGACAGTAACTAGGGAGCTAGGTCGAATTCATTCGCTGTATGGAGGAGACATCTAGCGGCCGGTTGCTCTGATCTGTAGTTTTCCGTGGTTTCTCGGATCAATACTTGGTGAATGCCGGAGCAGTACTCTAACAAACGGGCCACGGACCGCGCGCGATCTTCCCTTCCCTTTCCTTCTATCTTCCCCTTACATACACACATGCGTTACTATACTTACGGAACTATTTACAGCAGTTGTCGCACCCCGAATCACTAATCTATCATCAATCGAAAATATTTTGTGAATTTGGGGAATATTTTGAGGGCGAAAACATGTATACGAAAGGACAACAACAGATTTCCTACAGAATGTTGTAAATCAAATTGTTTATTCGCCTTACAAATATTTTGTGTAATGCGGAACTCTCCTCGAGCTCCCTATGAATTCACGAAGTTCCGTTATCGATCGGAAACAGTCTTCCCGCGGTACCCCTTCATGAGAACCGAATTGTGTATTAGAAGGGGGAAATGGATAGCGTGTTTTACAGAGGGGCAGAGGCGTAGGGATCACGAATACGAAAGCTCAGAGGCGCGGATTGTGTGCTCTTTTACTCACGAGCCGTTTTCGTCTCAGCGGCATGACTCACGATGCTTAGACAAAAAGTGCACGTTTCTATAAATTCGCTTCACCTTTTGTACTGCGCAGCGCGCGAGGTGAGACGTGTCCGGGGCGTTTATGTAAGGCTCGTACGCTCGTCGGTCGGGCGCAGAAAATGTTTTTGGTGCGTGCGGTGGAGGGAATTCCGAGTGCGAAGGCTGCGTGGGGCTCTCACGGCCGCCGGGCGCAGCTGGGCGCGCCGCCAAAACGCTGCTCCCGGGAACGCGTCCCCGCTTCGCGAGGAGATAGCGAGCGCCTCCTGCGTCACGCGCCATGCGTCATGCGTTGCCGCCGCCGCTGTCGCCGCCGTCGCCGTCGCCGCCGCCGCCGCCGCCGCCGCCGCCGCCGCCGCCGCCGCCGCCGCCGCCGCCGCCGCCGCCGCCGCCGCCGCCGCCGCCGCAGTGGTGCCCGCGCGGTGCGGCTGGGGTGGGTGGATGGTGGGAAGTGAGGGGCAGAGCCGCGGCTGGGGCTTGGGCCTGAATGGGGTAGTTGGAACGGCGTTGGGGGCGGTAAACCCGAGTACGTCTATTAAAGCCGGGGATGACGGCAGTTTCCCCTCTGTAGGGTTCGTTACTTCATTCGATTCGTAATGTATTCGAGTTCGACATTGTCGAACGATATGTCGATATTATCGAACCTCAAGTAATGGATTTCATCGATTTGTATTATAGAATTTTTGCTATGCCTTTCTGTTAGTGTTTATTTACTTAAGATTAAATCCCTGTCCTAGTAATTCTTTTTAGTGAATTAAGTACATTTATTTTCCATAAAATTTTATGTTTATATTACATGAACGAAGAAATGTTTGCGACATTCCTACTCATCTCCCTTCCATTAACAACGTGTTCTGGCGTTGCGGCTCTGCTTCACTGTTTGTCGTATTCTCGTCGTTAATATGCCAGGAAAAATTGGGTGTGAGATTAGATTTTGGAAATTGGGAGTTTTGGTTTAGTTTAAAGTTAAACTGGATTTACTGACAAATGGTTCGGTTTAATCTCTTCTATTTAATTTGATGCTTTTGTGTCTGCGAACTGTCCGCAATGAAGCAATGATAGCGTCTGTCAGTTTCTTTTCTCGTTGTCTTTCATTTATTTGAGAATCGTTCTTTTTCAAATAATGGTATAAAAAGTCCATTAATTTTCGTTGCTTCTCATTTCGCTTCAAAGTAATTTTTTGTTATTTGTCGAAAATGGTATGCCATCACTTAAGTGAAATGCCGAGCAAAGTCCTTAATGGATTCATATGGCCTTTTTAATACACATTTTGAGAATTTAGAATGAATCTACTGTGACTACACACGGAAAAATCATTTAAATTACCTGTTGCGATTGATGTCTCATTCATAAACTTTTTTCCAACTAGATTTTATCTTCTGATTCGTATCAATCGTTATATTTACGCTTCCTGAATGTACAGTAGAAAGAGACATACTAATAAATTACAACGCCAATATAAAAGTACCATTTTGGAGAGAAAGGTACAGTGTAAAGTCAAGCTAGTAAGCGAACATTCGCAGATAATATTGAGATTGTATCTCAGTTTCTCAAATTTCACCGGCTTCTGAAGATATTGGTCAAAGACAAGGAAGCTCACGAAAACTTGCATCTCAGTAATGAAATTAGTTTCGGGCGTATCTATAAAATGATAAGTTGGTAAAGAAAATCGTAGGGTACAAGCCTATAGCAACTAGGGCAAAGGGAAAGCCAAAATCAAGATTGAAGGGTGATAATAAAGGACCTTAAGACGATAAAAGATAAAACAAATAACTTAAGTGAACAATAGAAAAGAATACAAGGCTGTTAAACAGCCAAAACAATAAGAAAATAATGTTGAAGCCAGTCTTATTTTTTAATAGATTGTATTTGAGATTCTACTCAATTTTTTCATGCAGTGTCTAATGGATTTTCGAAATGTTATACTATCTGCTTCTGCTCGTTTGAATGCTAGAATTTTCCAAAGAAACGTATTTGCCACTTCTGCGATTCCCCGCCTAAGCATTGTCTTTTCGTCTTGCAGATAGAGCTGTAATATAGAAGAAGGAAGGAAACAGGCCACGTTTCGCGACTTCAGCAGAGATGCTATGAATGCACGTCGTTGACCGACCGGTTGAGACTCAACTTTCTTCTCTGGAACAATGTGGCAGAAGAGCAAATGCTGCGGAAATGAATAAAGGCTGCGTTTATTCAGCTTGTAAAAGTGAACGATTGCAGACGTTCTGTCTTGTCTTTAGTTTTCCATGGGAAATAATATGAAACTTCCTTCGAAGTGTTAGAACAATGTAATTCAGTGTTTACGAGGTAGGCGTCAAGGCTAGCAAAAGCAGTGATATCATTACACAGCAGATGTCTCAGTAAATGAAAATAGTTGAGTACAATAACTTTTCTGATGGGTATATGTATGGCTAGGATTTTAATGACAAGACTTTTTTTTAACATTGGCAGTTTATTTCTGTGACAACAGCCCTTTAAGGCAAGAACTTGGCATAGAACGCGTTTTATGGAGTAATCCTCCGTTGAACTATATATTGTAGTGTGTCTGTAAGTCGTGTCAGGAGTCGTGAAGAGGACCGCCAGGTAGCATCTCTAGGTGGGCGCCTCTCACATGCGCTCCTGCGTCATTACCCAGCGGCCACAATTGGGAAGGAATTAGGACATGGGTGGGGATTAGGGAGACTCGTTTTGTTGGAACAAATTTCATATGAGCTTCGACGGAATCGACGGACCTTCTTGGTGAAAAGCGAGCGACTTCGCTCTGAGCCACGAGCTACGAAGGCGTATGTTTTTGTGGATCCGAGGGTTAATTTACAACAATTTAATCACAAATACGGATATTGTGGTGTAGAAAAATGTATTTTTATTGTGCAGTCATTTTTATATATTTTTGTAAAATGACATATTTCGGCCAATTTCCCCAGAACCCATATATTTGTCGTATTTGTAATAACACAAGAATAAAAAGTTTAAAATGTGTCTCGCGTGAGAAAGGGATACACACAAACAACACTATAAATCACTACAAAGCCTTATTTGAAACAGAAGGAGCGTAGCTCCCTAATCAGTTCGTTGACGTCACCCATTAATGCGCGGGGACGGCAAAACACTCGAAAGCGACAAAGAAGGCTTAGCGCACCGCCCACGCGGACACGCTGTGTCTGGCGGAGGTGGCTCAGTGCATCAAGTGATGTCACTCCAGTGCCTCTTATCGGGATGTCCTAGGGTTCAAATCCCGAAGGTGACAGGCTTTTCAAAACTAGCTAGATAGCTAGGTTGGTTTCAACCGCTGTCTGGAGGAGAATTCTAGCGGTTCTAATCGGTGGTTTTCCGTTGACTTTTCGATCAACACCAGGCGAATTCCGAAGCTGTACCCTAACAAATGGTCCACGGACCGCACGCCATCTTTCTTCCCTCTTCCTTGTCCTATTCTTACCCCTTTCTATTCACACACCTTTACTACACCCCCTTACTTCACACACACTCACCTGCACTACACTACACATGCCGAGAAACCAGTCGGGAGCAGAGAGCCTGTCCCGGCTGGGGCGGTGCCCTGCTGATGGGAGATTCCTGGTTGGGGAAAATTCCGCGAGTCGACGTGTGGGTCGGCACCGGTTCTCGCCACCCAATGGGGAAGATCAACCCCCATCTCTCGCCATAAAAACAAGCACTAAGGACCATAATAGTTGACGCGCCCGAAATCGCTAGCCAATCAATCAATCAATCAATGAAGCGGACGCGCTGTCCAGTTTCAACTTTGTAGTTCGACATGTCGAAAATAAAATGTTCCAACAGCACGAACCCCCGAGGTTTGATCGTAATTTTAGAGACGGGGAACTGAAGGTGTTGTTATATTGTTCTTCGACTTTATTTTAGATATGTGCACAGATTTTAAAAAATCTGCTGTTGAGGGGTTTCTGAGATGAATTTTGTGATTATATTATATAAAAATACAACAAAAAGTTTTACTTAGTACTAATTATTGAAATAAACACGAAATTCATATTTTATTTTTAACGTATTTATATTTTAAATCATACTCAGTTGAATGTTTCCCTGGTCTTGAGCTCAATAAATTCCGGGCCCTAATAATAAGTCGTTTGAGCATTTTTAGGGAATAGTATGTAATTGCGTGACGATAATACTTGGATATTATTCTCACTACCCTCCCATTTGACTTCATTTTGAATCTCCATTTTTCGCTAGGAGGGTAGATATTCTTTGTTATCAAATGGATGT
Source organism: Gryllus longicercus (assembly GCA_038098605.1). Lineage (NCBI taxonomy): Eukaryota > Metazoa > Arthropoda > Insecta > Orthoptera > Gryllidae > Gryllus > Gryllus longicercus. Next base: position 357,036 of record JAZDUA010000397.1, on the reverse strand, counting down.
ATTACCTGAATGCCGCGACGGGCAGGGAAATGGCAGGTGAGGTTGATTGATGTTTCCGGTCACGTCAACTGCTATGTACATTACTGTAGAGAATGCTTATCTCGGAAAATGACGGGTGTTTCTTGCTCGCTGGATGGTAAGATCCGGTGCCGACCCAGACGTCGGCTTGAGGGTGATTTCCTCCTCCACCTCGGTTTCACCCCCCAGGTTTCTGAATATTCGAAAATTGCAAATGTTAGGAACAATATGAGAGAGTATGTGCCTTTGTACCGCTACTTTACTTTCTCGCATTATTTGTCAAGAAGAGAAAGTATTGTAAATATTAGCCAGAACTGGGCGATTTTTCACAGAATAAATGTTATTGCCAAACGCTGGTACTGAATAGTGGATAAATCTTCTTCCTATATGTATTCGTTAATTAATTCCTCCAATATATTGTGTAATCATAAATTGATGAAACCGATGGAAAGTGACTCGAGCAACAACGATACCAATCTATTTTTTAGGGGGCAAATTTGACATATGCATTGTTCGCGAAGAACGTGGGACGGGTGAAAAATTTGAACAGAGATACTTAATTTTCATTTTCATCCTTTTACTTTCTCGCCTTAGTACAAACTTAGTAAAGAGTGTAATGTAATCGTGCTCCGGAAAACGCGATTTTTCAACACAAAAGCTCTTATTGTCGAGCCTGGTAACGAAGGAGATAAATCACGTTTCAAAACGTAGTAAATTACTTCACCTAACACGTCGTGTAGTCAGAATCCCTCTTTTGTCTGTCCTTACTGAATAATCGATTAAAGGTCAGTCAGTCTCCGTCTGTGTTCCACGCTGTCTAAATCGTTTAGACGTTTTTCTACCAAATCAATATTTTCCGATCGATCTCAACGAACTCAAAATTCTGCGTGTTTGGAAAGGATATTTTTTTTTCGGCAGTAATTTACAACAAGTCTTAATTATATTTTGAAAATTTTCTCAAAAATAGCAAGTAAGTTTTTGATTAAACTTCCTCGGATAGTGAAAAGGATGCCTAGAAGAATGGCACAGATCTCATTTTCAATTCGGTCCTGCTTTGTCGAAAATTGCAAACGTTCAAAATTTTCTACACGTCTTCCTGCAACTACAATATTGAAAATAGAAATTTTTACGAACTAAACTATGTTGCTCAAAGACATATTAAAACAATGTCTTGTACAATTTTCCGAAAATGTGAGTAGTTTTCATGTGATATTGCGTGAAATCTAGATTATTTAAAAAAAGTTCTCAAAAACATTTTTTCCGTATTTTCTCCCAGTGTATCTGGTAGCTCTACCGCAGGTGCATATCGAAGTACCAGATTTACTGCGAATCGGTAGACGGACTCTCTTAATTTAAGGGCGATTAAGGATTGTGTAAAGCCCTGGTCTACCTCGTCTAGTGGTATTAGGGGTGACGTCATATTAACGCGACTTCGAAACGGCCATTGCCACTTCGCATGGTTTCCTCATACGAGGCGAACCTTCGGCCATTTGCGACACATGGAAGACGGACGTCTCTGTGGAACATATCCTTCTACATTGTGTGAAGTTTAATAGCGCGCGCACGCACGCACGCGCGCGCGCACACACACACACACACACACACACACACACACACACACACACACACACACACACTGTGCAGCTCGATGCTGGGCAACGAGGACGCGCTCTCAAACCTCTTCCTTGGTGCGGGAAAGTGATCTTCATTTGTTTTGTTAGATAAGGAGTATATTGTTTTTCCGAATGTTACATGGGCTCTATTTAGTCAGGTTTTAAGTCTTGTGTTATTGTTACTCTTATTATTATTAATATTATTAATATTATTATTATTATTATTATTATTGACGTATATGTCATTACTCACCATGCTACAAGATTAACGGGTGTAATTGTTAAGCTGTATCCCACATTACGACAAAGTTGTTACGATTTGAAATGTGAGTTATGAGATGATAGGATGATGATGAAGGTTGAAGGGACGATCACAAATACGACCATGTCTACGCAATACTCCATCCTTCAGCCTCTTCGGCGCAGACGACAGCTGCCCCAACCGTCTGCGCCATGGGGCCTACGTTGTTATTATTATTTGATTCCAGCACATTTGTTTAATGGATCTCGTGCGACCGTTCGGTCATACTTTTAAATTGTCAGAATGGTTTAGGCGCTATTGTTGACTGATGTTCTGCACAAAGAACAATCGATAATCAAAGATCCACAAAACGTGTATTTTGAGTGCACACAATATTAGAAGTTATTTACTACGTGCAAGAACAAGAATGATCCACTTAGTATATGTCAGGGACCCAGAAAACTAGATTTTCTGATAAAAATTTGTTTCTTGCCGCTTCATTACAATAGTTTATCTTTACTACGTAAGTACTAGAATTACTGAAGGGAAACGAAGTACATTGTCGTGGCACTGTTGAAATTGTTTACATAATTTATTTAATGGCATGTAAGAGAAAATATTTGTATGCAGTAATTGCTCTAAATAATAATAATAATAAGAATAATAATAATAATATCATCCTATCCCCCCTAATTGATACCCAAGGCTAACAATTTTGTCTTAACCAAGGGATGCAGCCGAAAGGCAGATCTCTATAATTTCACACGTTGATCTCTCCAGGATAGAATACAACTGGGCCTCGGAGAGAGAAATGTGTTGCGTGGTCTGTAGCGGCCCTTGCACAAGTAATAATAATAATAATAATAATAATAATAATAATAATAATAATAATAATGATAATAATAATAATAATGATAATAATAATAATAATAATAATAATAATAATAATAATAATAATAATAATAATAATAATAATAATGCCGATCAGATGGCCGAGATCGCTAAGGCAGTAGTGCCGGAGTGGTTTCGGACCAGAAGATCGCGGGTTCGAGTCCCGCCTCGGGCATGGGTGTATTTGTGTATGTCTGTATGTGTTGTCCTTTCACCCCCATTATCATCATATCATCATTTTATCTTCCATACCCCCAGGGCTAACAACCGTGGGGGATAAAAATCGGATCCAGCTAAAATGCTGGTCCCCCCCAAAAAGTTGTTGCAAGCACCTGCCACCGCGATAATAAATAAAAACTGAGCCACGGTAAATGCAGGATGCTTGCATGCGTGGTCCTAGTCGGCCGATTAACGAAAAAAAATAACAATAATAATATTTTCTTTCAATCGTATCCGATGTATAAAAATAATGACTTTTTTGAAATTCCATTGAACAAATTGTGGGAGGGTCCCTTGATTTGCTTCTGATGCAGCTTTATTAAGTGCACGTTTTGTTGAGCTCTCCATTTACTAGCCGTGATAGAAGTAGAGTTACGATATACGTTATTTTGGTAACAGTAATTAAAAATAAATATCTATGTACTTCAAGTGCTCAAATACGTTGTCTATTACTCAGCGAAAATTTCTAGGTTTGAAATGTTGCCAACTTCACTTTGTTGGTACTTTTATTCGTTTAACTATGTATAGTGAAAAGGTAGGGAAGGGATTCTGGATGTTACGACTGCTTCTCCGCAGTCGGAAGTCGGTTGCATTCCTGGGGAGTGGGACGGTCCAGATGGCTGCTGGGAATGCCATTTTATTAGTGACCAGATGGGAAGTGAGAGGAGGGTCGAAAACGAGGGAAGCTGGGAGATGAAATAGGAAGGACGAACTCTCATCTCCTCCTGTTAAGGATACGCCAAATGTATAATAATGTTTTATTAAAATGTAGATATGTATGTATATACTTTGACACAATAGCTCTTTACGAGCTAAGGCCTACCAGCAGTTAATAAAATAATCATTGAAATATATGAGTACTTCATTGACAAGGCGACGGTGCCATAACATCATCCACTAAAACTTGTGCAGATTATACTCGTCCCCCACGCGTCACAGAGTTTTTACTGTTTTTTGGCGAAAATATATAAAGTTAAATCGAAAGAAAGAAAGCGATTTGGGAAAGACCCGTTGTAGCAATCAGTTGCGGTTGCTCTTGGCGGTGCTGAATTTTCGTACATAACGACTGTCTGAGTGTTCTGGCTAGTGGTGTGGGTGGCGTCTTGTCGTACCCATTGTGCGTTCAAGGGCGTCTTTATCGATTGTGTTCGCACGTAATTTCTTCATCATACATAGTCTTGAACACCTGCAATAGCGCGTGCCGGTTTGAATTTATTTTGTAGTCTCTTGTGTGTGTGTGTGTGTGTGTGTGTGTGTGTGTGTGTGTGTGTGTGCAGTAGTTAGTGGCCATTACCCGCCGATCGCTGACATACTAAACAGATCTACCGAAGGACATCTTGAATAAAAGTGCGTGATAAGTTACAGATCTGCGCTATTATTTTTTCATTCCCAAAGTTGTACTCCATCCAACAAACTTCAGATGTGGAATAAGGTTTCGTATAAAGATTGGTTATTTCATGTTTCCGGGCGCGTTAACAGCTATGGTCATTAGTCCCATAAGTGTAGTGCTTGTTTTTATCAAGGAAGTTGGTGTTCTTTCCTCACTGAATGTCACCAACCTACACGTCGGCTTGCGGGGTTTCCCCACATAGGTATCTTCTCCGGTAGGGTACTTGCCCAGCCGAGAACAGCTCTCGACTCCCGACATGTGAAGTAGTTCGGCTGAATATCGGCTTACGAATCGGCTGAACCCAATGTTCCCACAACAACGCATGCACACACGAAGTGCCCGCGATCGCTTGTATCGCCAATAACTAAATCATCTGCTGCTCTATTGTTACTCGCCAAACGTCGCTGACCGTTGACCTCTCTCTTGAGGTAAATTTAATAATTACATTTTCAGTTTATACACAAAGATCTAGAAACGTCAGGCTTAAGGGAAATTTACGTGGTCAGACGGAAGAGCAGGCCTAATGGCCTGAGTCTCGCCACGTAAAATAAGGCATTAATTCAATTCAATTCAATTCAATTCAATGGATCATGTGCATATGAATCCCTGTGTATCACTCATGAGGGGCGATACTACGCTCATATTCTTTTTAATGTACCAGAGTAGTGATTTAAGTCATTATTATGAGTTTTCGTATATAAGGGTTTGTGTAGTCAACATTTAGTCGCACTACATTCTATTGCTTTCTTCCCTGCCAAAGCTATCACTTATACAGGTCGAATAGGCAGCTGGTAGATTTTCTTTGTGAAAACGCTTCCTGCATCCTTGCCCAAGGAATAAATTTTATTATACTTTTTTATCAGAATAAACTATGAGACTACCAGCCGCATGCTAAGTTTCTTCTGTATTGAGAAAAGTGCCCTGCGTGATACCCCTCTCGTTTATGAGTTCCTAGGAATGGCGAACAGAATATTGGGGACAAATTAGCGTGGTATTCTCGCTTGTTTCGTGCTCTTGCGTTGTTTGCATAAAGCATTCGTCGTGGGACCTTGTCGACGTGCGATGCATATTTATCGCGTGTAGTCGTGGATGTTCTTGTGGGTCGCCGCTAGCGCTGCGCTCATACGCGCTTGCGCCCCCGCGTCTCGTCCGCGGTGTTCGTATCGTCCGTGTACTATTTACGTTGGCTCTGGCGGTTTCACTCGCTGCCGCAGTCGCGCCAGTTCCAATCCAGCAAGCATTGCTCTAGCGGGGCTGTTGAGAAAAACGCGGCTCGCGGAACAACAAACAAACTCGCAAGCGCAGCACCGCTGCGCAGGGAGCGTTTGCAGCTGGAACGGCACGGCGCAGCACGCCACGCCACACCACGCCGCGTCACGCCGCGCGCCCGGCGTTGCCACATTGCGCGCGGCCGCGGCCTCAACACGCAGAACGTCGCGCGGGGCCCGGTGGGTGGCTGACGGAAGAGGCGATTCTTCAATTATCCATTCTTTTGAATCCGTAATTAGCTGCTTTGGCGTCTGTACTGGTCAGTCGGTAGTGAAGCGGTAGTAATTGAAGTAGCTATGCTAGTTCTACAGATGCAATATCACGGAACGCCGCGCTGAACCACCTCGAATAGGCTTTCACGGTGTACTACTTAACATTTATGTTTTTTTGGCGGAACTACCGTTCTGAAATATCAGTATCTAGGGGATTTTTTGAAAATAAATCACCAATATTACGCCCGGTCTCTATACGTATGGAAGTAAGAGGGTCATAAAAAAGTTTTGCAAGAAGAGCCTGCATTGTTACTTCATTGTTACTTCAATAAAAATCCTATTCGAATTAGCACATCTGGAATCTGAAATGTCTATGCTCTACCGCAATTACATGTAATAGTGCAGTTTCAATCCTGACGAGTTTGCGTTGCAGTAGTTCATATCTACTAGTTTTGAATACTTGTTTTAATTATACGTTATCTATTTCAGTATAGGTTTTACCCCGTACTAGTTCACAGACCACCTGAATTGGCGTCGCGTTAGCAGAGATGTTCGCATGTCGCCTCCTGGGAACATCTTACTTCAGAAAGTTGGCGGGCGAAGGATTGGTGTTGTTCTTCGCATTTTTTAAGGTCACGCTTAAATTAAGGACTAGTTGTGCCCAGAATTGATAGATTTGTTTAAAAATTGGCGGGTAAATACACTTGCGGAGACATACTGTACCTCCACGCCTGGACGGAGAGGTGTTTTGCCCAGTGTAGCCGCCTTAATAGGGCGTCCTGTCAGTCTTTTTTGTTTACATCTTCTGGGCTGAAGCGTGCACAGCCTAAAAGAGAAAGGAAAGTACATTTGTGAGCACTCATTCTTAACGTTGTTTTCTTTCACGTCATCTTATACTAGTAAATAAATAAAACATATTCGATTAACAAATAAATACAATTGAATTCAGGTTTACGAATAAATACAATTGAATACAGGTTTACAAGTAAATACAATTGATTTCATTTTGAAGCATTTACAGTATGCCAAATGGCCTGTCGCACAAAAATTCCCCAAATTGTCAGGTTAGAAGATGGTATAATAAGAAATTGAACTTATTTACGAAAGTAAAATGATTTATTATGGACTACCGGGCCCCTTTCAAAACTGTCAGGGGGGGGGTATGGCGTCCATGGCGCGCCTGTGCTTCAGGGGTAGCGTCTTGGGGAGTCCACAGTTCTCCAGACAGGAAGGGAGATTCCTTACTTCATGCACCGAAGGGCTGACTCCTGAGCAAGCTTTAAGCTGATGGTCGCTTGTGCGCATCGCGTAGCATTTGGTTCGTACGGATGCTTCCATTGCACTGTTTTGGAACCAGTTGGTGCCAAAAGGTGGGCATCGTCGACGGGAAGGGGCTGCAAGACGTGGATGTACTACACCCTCCGAGGACAGGACGATTGTTGCACAGTCTTTAGGTTCCTTCGTCATCACTCTCAGATATCCAGCGACTAGTAGGTTGCGTATAGTTCATCTGCGATGAACCATCCCGTGAGCAGGCGCATTATTGATCACCGATTACAGCAAAGGCCTGCAATGCTTTAACACCAGAAAGGCGTGGACTGACGAATGGTAGAAAGTGGTGTTGAGCGAGTGACGAATCCCCTTCTGCTTGCAGGATTGGTTTCCGGGCTCGTCAATTGCTATGATCATTGGTCCCGTTAGTGTAATTAATCTTTTAACCCTGGAAGCGGCAGCATTGTTCTCCCATGGCATGATGGGATCCAGCGCCGACTTACACGTCGGTTTCGCGATTTCCCTCTCCAGGTATCTCCAACACCGGGTCGCTGTTCCAGTCGGGACAAGCTGAAGCTCCCGTCTGGTATTCTGACATGAATGCTTGTTAGTGTAGTGCATGTAAGTTTATAATAGTGTAAATGAGAGGTAGTGACAATGATGGAGAAGGAAAGATCGCGCGCGGTCCGTAGTCCGTTTGTTAGGTTACATTTTCGGCATTCACCTGGTACTGATTGGCGGAACTACGTAAAACTACAGATCAGAGCAGTCTGCAGCTCGTCCAGACACCGGCTCTGTTCGACCTAGCCATTTCAGATAGTGTCGAAAATCCTCCACCGTCAGGACTCCATTGCCAGTCCTCCCGGGCAGTCGCTGCAAAGACATCAATAATGCTGACTTTCAGTTAACGCAGCCCATGCGCCGAAGGAGATGACCGAATAATCCGAGGAGACGTCTCGGCCAACGCCAAATGGCGCAGTTTCGAGCCCCGCAGCTCCCTGCAACCATGTGGTTATGGGGAATGATTGTGCTCACGGTATGCCGTATAATGTCAACAGGAGACTGGTGGGTTAAGGCTTGATACCGTATTTGGCGTATAATTTATGGGACAATTGATCAGATATGATATTCTACTAGGAGACATTTTTAAATAAAAAAGTTTGGAAAAGAAACGGCAGGATATTGTCGAGAAAAAAATGCTTGTTTTATATTTAAGAATAAAGACGTTTTGGGATGTGAAGGCTTCAAGAATGCAGTATTGTTACACGATAAGACTATAGCGGCAGAGTCTAAGATTGGCAATTAGAATATGAATAAATATTGTCGTATTCTACATTCGCAGCATCGGTATATAATTTGATGCATTAATATTATAGCATTAACTGTAATTTGGGTACCATTAAAAAAACGAATAAAGCAAAATTTAATCGATAGTGACAATCACATTATAACACTAAGCTCGTTTTTTTCTTCCCTTTTTCGTTTAAAATGGAAGATGATGTGAGTAAAATATGTTCTTAGTTGTACAGTATAAGTGCTCAGTTGGCTTAAAATATACAGGAAAATCACCTAATGTTAAGGGAAATATACCATTTCTGTGGGTTAAAAACTGTGTATTTGAAATGCCGATTGTTAAGACTCGTCGAAATTGATGCTTTGAAATTGACGAAATTGATGCGAAATTGTCGTCGAAAGGTACATCCGTTGACGCTGTAGTACCTGTTAGACGTTGTGTTCAATTTTCATGAGAAGATAATCTTTTTTTCTCGTCACATTAGCCTTCACATCGGAGATGTGATTCCAGAAGCATACTCTAAGCTAGCCTACATTCGGGCTCCTCAATTCTATGCCAAGGGACGCCAGGTCCTTCTCGTTTCTTCTACACACAAAGACAACATTTATGATCAGGGCGGAGTTCAAACCTGTGACAAGTAGCACTGAATTGGAGCACACTCTAATCGCCTCGGCCTTCCAGGGCGGCCTGTTTCGAATGCTCTGCAAATGTTATCGAATTATTAATATGAAATACAGGAAGTTGTCTCTTACTATGAATTAAATTCCATGTAATGCTTCACTTGTTATAGACAATTTAGATCTTTATTTATGTAACCAGGATGAATGTAAATTAATTAATATGGAAGTGACCATTGTATGTAATACACTATGGACTTTATGTTGGTGAGTTTAACATATATTTTTAATGATGTGATATTTATGATTTTGATAAAAGCTTGCATAATATATTATATATATTATATTAATTATATTATATAATATATATTTTTTATAATGATATAATATTGCATTGTTCACAATATTGTTGCTCACAAATTTGTAGTCTGAAGATAAAGGTGACTCCGAAACGTCGCGATAATATGGTTTTATATGAAGACAAACCAATATGTAACTATTAGCTTTATGCATAAATAAAGTTCTAAATTGTCTACAAAAAGTGAAGAATTTCATGAAATGTATAGAATATCTTTAAAAAAAGCTGCTAATTAAACTATTTTTTTCTTTTCACGGAGTATTCTCGCATGCTTTACTTTAAGAACATGACAGGGATGATGAGAATAAAAAGTACCCAACATTTTTCGTTGCAAGAAAAGACAAAAATGGAACCAAAATTTAGAAATGTGCCGTTTTATTTCGTGGGATACAATAGTATCTGTCCAGAAAGGGACCATAAATGTAATTATCGGAAGAGTTTGCATGTTATTGTAATATCCAGGTAAGAAATGGTTCGAACGAATTAATAGTCGTGTTTGGAAATTTATAATTAAATAACTAAGAATATAAACAAAAAATAACATTTCATATAGGAATTGTAGTAGGTATTCGTTATGACTGGTCAGATATAGAGTACCTTCAATATGATAGCGGAAGGATGATTTTCAATTTCTTATCAAATATATAAAAAAAAATGAGATAATCGAACGTGAGTAATTCCTTTTCCGAATGATCCTCGATACAAACCACTTTTTTGTTTGTAAGCCTCTACTTGCCTTTTTTGCTTGTAAGACCCGAATGCGACGTAGTTGCATACGTTCAGGTTCTGAAGGCTGAAGAAAAAGAAAAAAAGGGAAGTGGCAGTCCGTCGGTAATATGGCATTGAGTGCGCCTGGCGCCCTCCTAGCGTCATCGCAAACAATAACATTGACCAGCATTGAATCGTCCGGAGAGCGACACGAGTAACTACGCCACCGGCTGGGAAGGGGTGAGGGGAAGGGGGAATTGTAGGTAGGAGCTTGTAGCTTCGTCATCTGAGGTCGGAACAAGGTGAGGGTAATGAATGCGGGCCACCGGCAGGGGGTGGGGCCGGGGGCTGGGCAGGCGACGTTGCCGCTACGCGACGGCCCTTTGTCTCGCGGACTGGAAGGGCGGCGCGGCGCGCAACCCGCGACGTGTGACGCCGCGCGGCGTGGGGGCTCCCCTCCCCTCTCCCCGCGCAGCTGCGACGCCTGCTAATTGAGGCCCCCCCGAAACGCTTCGCCCTCGCGTCCGCCCTCAGCTGACAAGCCGGCAGCCGGCAACGTCGCCTCGTGCCGCGCTCGCCACCGCATCCGCGACCGGGGTTTCGAACGCGTGACCGCGCCGGGGCCGCGGCAGGGGCCGGTGGCGGCCGTGTTGCCGGCGCTGCGGGCGAGCAGGTTCCGCCTCGCGCGGGCGAAAAGAGCGGCGACGCGGCAACGCGGCCGCAGGCTCGTCCACCGCCCTCCCGACTGGCTGCCCCTCTTTTTTCCGCCCCGGGATGCCTCCGTGATGGCTCGCCACGCCCGGCGACGTCCCACGATGCCCTGCGATGCCCTGCGATGCCCTAGGATGCCGCGGCGATGCCCTCGGAAGCCGTTCTCTTGGGCTCCTCGCGGCGCGCTGGCGCGTCGGGGTGGATCTGAATCTCGACTCTCCGATTTCCTTCCCTCTCGTGTGGGTCTCTTCGCCTCTGCTTTGCCTGCACAGCCCGCCGGAGCTATGGTTGCACTCGCATCCTCTCGTAGTGCTCCAGCCGGTTCCCCCTCTCTCGTGCTCCGCCCCAGCTGGTCGTCAGCTGCTGTACAGTCCGCCCCGAAAGCTTGGCGCCGTAATTAGGTCGCTGCGGGGCAGCTGCTGGCGGTAGGGTTGGGCCGCGCGCCCGGCCTCGGAACGGGTTCCGCAGCTGGCGACGCCGACGCCGCTCGGACTAGTTGGGCGCCGCGCGGGCGGACCGGCGAGGGACGGCGAGGCACGGATCTGGCGGGAGGCGGGGCGGCTGGCTTCCGCGCTTTGTCGGGGAAGGGAGCGACAGCGGCGGCGCCGCCTCCATTGTCTGTCCGCGCGCTGCCCCCTGCCCGGCCGGAGCCGGCTGCCCACTCGCCCGACGCCCGCCCGCTGCCCGCCCCAACCCCTTCCGCGATAATTCGCTGCGGGCGCAATGAGCTTGCCCGGGGGGGGGGGGGCGTTTCGCGCGCAGCTGGCACGCGCGTGTCGGCGCCTTCGCCTTTGCCGCGTCCCGCCACCCTCGCAGCCGCCGGCCGCGCGCCCTCACGCAACTCCAGCCCTTTTTTCCCTCCCGCCTCGTTTCTCCCCTCTCCCCTTCGTACCGCGCCACCTTGCCCTCGTTTCCCGCAAAAAGAAGCCCTCCTCCAGCTGCAGGCAGTCAAGGCGGCGGGGACCATTTTGGTCGAGGCCTTTGTGCGAAATTCTGCCGACAAAACCAAGGGCGGACGAGCAACAAAAATGCAAATATTTTTTTATGGGACAATTTGACGTCTGCATTTTTGGAGATGTGTCACGGGTGAGCCTTTGGAACAGTTACTTCATTTTCTTTTTCATCATTTTTACTTTCTCGCCTTATTACAAAATAGTAAAGGTATGTAATAGTAAATTTATTTTATTTATTTATTTAAAGGGAGTGTTGTAGTCGTTTGGCGGAAATCGACGATTTTTTTATGCAAAAACGGTTATTGTATGGCTATTCTAACGAAAAGGTGGATAAATCTTGTTTCTACAGATATATAGTATAATTCTTCCTTTAACATGTTTAGTCAGAATGCAAGTTTTCTGGATCCTTCATACAGAAAAGTCGATTGACGACAAAACGTGTCTGTCTGTGGTCACCGCTGGCTCCCAGACCGTTCAGACGATTTCCTGTAAAATTAATAGTCCCCGATCGATTTCAACAAACTTGAGGCCCTGTCAGTTTGAACCGGATGTTTTCATTTTGGATGCTTTACTTGAAACCTACTTAAAATGACTACAGGGCGCTGAAAATGGCGCATGTTTTGTTTTCGTTGAAATCACTGAGTTTTAGAAAATCGCAAAAGTTCTAAATTTTTTCGACATCTTCCTACAATATTGAAAATAGACATTTTTTCTTAATGGAATCTCTTGAATTCCAGCTCTTGGAATACCATCATGTTCAATTTTTCAAAAATATGTGTGTTTCGCTCAATGGTACGTAACAAAGGGCATAAAAAAGTGGAGCTGGGCCCATTTTCGGCAAACTCTTTGTAATTGTGAAAATTGCAAAAAAAATAACATTTATGTGTACAGTATTCAAGATAGTTTTTTTAAATAAAATCTCTTAACAAAAAATCAGATCTTTAAATAAGGTCATGCACATTTACTTAGAAATGAGTAATTTTCTTGTAATATCTTTTCGAAATTAATCAATATATAAAAAATCATTTTATCAAAAAAATCTATTAAAAAACATTTTCGATGGATGCCTAAGAATTGACGGAGGTTCATTTTCTCATGAAGCCTCATGATCTCTTGAGTTTCCGAAAATTGCAAATAGTAGATACAAAGCGAGACGTATGCGCTGTTGTAGCACCGCTAATTGATATGATGCAGTTTTCACATCGACATTGTAGTATATGCGCTCAAATCAAAGTCCCCCCTCCCAATATCGACTGGAGATGCGACATCAACAACCAACCATTGATACTTAAAATTAAAACATGGGAGTTATGAATCCCCCACAGACCAAGGATGTTTGAAACCGATGTTTGTAAATGTGGTTTAATTACCTCCAATACTTACGTAGGAGAATTGAATTTCAGAGCTGCTGTTTATTAATTAATAATTAAGTTTTAATTGGGAAAAGAAATAAACAATAAGAAAGATTGATCGTTGTGTCTGGAGGTGTGATGAGCCAAAATTGGCCGTAGAAAGATGCGGAAGGAGGGGGAGAGCCTACGCCCACTGCGCTTGCCGTAGCTGCATCTCCGCATGCGAAATACGCGGAAATGCGCAGGAAATACCAGGGAATCGGAGTCACCTTTTTGGGTAGCTTGTCTGCTCGACAGATGTGGTATAAAAAGCGTTCGTTTCGAACTCATCCACTATCTGTGGTATCACCTGTTATTGTTTCGTAATTTAACTTATACCAAATTATGATTTTAGAACTTATTTCATTCACAAACAAAACATGGAAAACATAAAAGCATTAAACACAAAACAGCGATGTTCAGAAACAACGTCGGAGTTTATCGGTTTTTAGATTGATCCATGTTTCGACACTGGAGGTGGATGTCGTGGGCAGTGTGGGAAGTGTCGCCGAGCTGGGCTGCGCTACGCTGGGCGGCGCTACGCTGGGCTGCGCTCGCCGCCGCTCGGGCCCGGCCCGGCTCGGCGCAGAGCGGCGCGGCGGGGCGACCGCGGCCCCAGACCAGCGGAATGCTCCCCCTCCACAGTTTTTTAACTCGGCCCACCGCCGCGCCGCGCGGCTCGAGCACGTTGCCATACTTCCCTCCCACACTTCAGCTATCAATATTTTTTGTTTTCGATATCACTAGTATTTAAATTTATACTGTTGAACTGATGATGTCATTTCTAATGCAGTAGTTGAAGGAATCATTAGATGAGCGGCATAAATGGATTGTTGTAGTCTTATTAACATGTAGAGTATTCTCCCTTTTCGCACTTCATGCAGCCTCTCTGTACTAGTCGTAGAGGAAACAGTGCCGTTTCTTCCATGGACAAATTTAGTGTTTTTCCTTTAACGAATGTCAGTGAAATTCATGTAATATGCTACGTTCGTGGAAAGTAAATATACATTTCGGAACAATGTAATTAAGTGAAATTGACCTGGATAGACTCAACAAGTAAAGTAAATTTAATGTGATTTCATGTAATTCAAATAACATCGGCAATGATTTTACGGAACCACATTGATTAAACACCTGCTCAAACAGGTGATAAAACCAAATTTTGCTGTACTGAATTCACATCAGCTAGCCATTTTTTGTATGATATATGACATATGTATGACATATATATGACTTTTTTATGTTCTAATTTTAGAGAATTTTTTACCATGACTGAAACAGTAGCATATAAATAATTATGTGAATTTTAAATTTCTTAGTGCAGTTCGATATATTTTTCCTTCAATGTTGCTTGTACGCAAATGTCAGACACAAGACCGACGGGCCATCGTAGAAAATGAGACGGATTTGTCGCCGATATTCGAACTCCGCTCCGTGGAGATAACTCGCCATGGGCTGTACCGCTGCATCACGTTCGCCCGTGTTCACTATTACTGATACTTAAAAAGCTGATTGTCACTAATTATTTCTAACTTACGCAATTTTCGAAATTCAGAGTTTAACGAGACTGTGACCTTCGCCGTTTTTGAGGATCCTTTGCTCTATCCGAGGGGGAAAATTTGTCAAGAAACAAATGGAGACATTTTAAGGAATTTTTTTCGAAAAATAAATTGCGTTTACTTCAAGCAGAAATTACATGAAAACTACTCGCTTTATAAAAAAATGTTCATGATATTCTTTTCAAAATCTGATTGTATAGAACAGATTTTATTTAAGAAAATTACTATCAACTGTATAAGAGAAATCTAATGTCAAGTCATCTGTTAGCAAACACCAAGGGAAAATTTAATGGAAAAACTGCCTCAGTTAAATAATCTCATTTTTAGTTGTTGTTTTTTTCGTATCAAATGTGGAGACTACATAATTGATCTCGCTAATAGAAGGTTGCCACTTGCTCAGGTTTAACTGTAATTTTGTGGGTATTAAATAATTGGTTTCATAAATGAAATAAAATAACTTAAAATAAAAAAAAAGGCGTAAAAAAATTGTATCTCTACGGTTACGCTTTTGATCTCATACGAAATTATCTTTAATAACCAAGTGTAACCCTTCAGAAATGCTAGGACGAAATCAAACTCCCAAATTAGTAATTCATTATTAATTTATAGCTGAACACAATTCAATATCTCTGATATGAGGCGCATGCAAGAAATAAGTTTGATAGTTCGTCAACAGAAAGAAAATACAATTTCATGGAATGAAATTATTGTACCAGATACACCACAGTTTGCCCTGGTCTTCCTCGTAATTACCACCAGAATTGGGACATTTTCCATACCGTAGGATCAACATATGTCGCAGAAGTCAGCCGCTAGAGACAGGTACGAGTAACTCTTCGACACTGCAATGCATGCTGACAGGACCCACATTTTTTGAGGTGTAAGAAAAGATGGAAATCGCATTAGTGGAGCGGTAATAATGGCAGAACTGTTTATTTGTTTGCAAATATTGATGATATAATTTTTTCTTGGCAAAATCGTAGATTTTGTAACAAATAGCCCTATCCATTTTTTTTCATCTATTCGTATTCACATCGACGAGTGGTTCATTACTGGCCTTTGCATTTTTCATTTTATTTTAATGTAAATATTAAAATATTGCGTTGCATCCATTTACTATATAATCTGTTACATTTGGTAAAGTCGCATTAAACTCTTTTCGCTGGATTTACACTAGCACCCACTAAACTCGAAGTGTTTTAAATTTATTCTTATATTGATTAATTAGTGATTCCAGGCGCGTAAACTGGTAAGGTCATTAGTCCCGTAAGTGTAGTGCATATTTTCAACACGATATGTGGCTGTCATCGACAAGCTGGCTGGCGAGGTCCGGCGCCCACCTACGACAGCTTGCGGGGATTTTCCCCAACCTTGGCTCCGCCCCAACCGGGACAAGCTCCAAGCTCCCGACTTGTCTCCTGGCATATGTGGTATTGTAGTGCATGTAAGGGTATGTAAGTTAGGAGTAAGGATAGGAGAAGGAAGAGGAAGGATATATCTCGTGCGATCCGTGGCCCGTTTGTTGGTTACTACTCCGGTATTCGCCTAGTGTTGATCAGAAAAAGAAAAAAAAACACGGAAAACTACCGACCAGAGCAGCCAGTCTCTAGAATTCTGTTCCAGACAGCGGCTGAATTCGACTTCCTTTTTTTGCTAGTGTCGAAAATCCTGCCACCGTCGGGAATCGAACCCTAGGACCTTCCGGTCAGAGGCAGTGCAATAACATGAATTGATGCCCTGAGTCACCTTTGCCGATTTTAGTCTTAGAAATTACAAAGCAATATTGAATATGTTATTAGTGGAAAGCTCAAGAGAAGGGAAAACTTCGTCCATGAACAGGAAATTGCATCGTACGCATAGTGATGGAGTGATCTAAGACCAAGATTCGAACAGCAAGTAATATTTTTTGTGATCGCGGGAGGCGGGCAAGTGTGTTGGCTCGCCTCGCGGGGCGGAGCGGAGTCGAGCCGGCTCTTGCGCCCGCATGCATTGTATTTCCGCGTGCCGCGCGCGACCCGAGGGGGCGAGGCAGCGCAGGGGGGCCGCACCCCCTCGCGCCACCCCCCAGCAGGAAGCCCGTGTGCTCGATGCGGCGGGGAACGGCGGCTGCAGTCATTCGACCGGAAGTCCTTTCCCTACCGGTTCCTGCCCCGCCTCCGCGCTCCGCCGCCGCCGTCGCCGCCGCCGCGCCGGCCCCACGCCTTTCGCGAAGCCTCGAGCCGCTGCGCTTGCACGGAGGTTTCAAAGAAGCAAAAAGAGTCGACACTTTTTTCTTTATTCTTTCATAACTTTGTATTTCGTACGGTTCATGGAGACTTGCATATTGTCGTTCTCTTTTGATGCCCTTCAGCATGTAAATAGTATTTGGTACCAGCACCTAATTATAAAATTAACTAATAAGTAAATAAACAGAATACTTTGGGTTTAAATGTATAGTATACTAATTGTTCATTTTGAGTACATTCCTTTAGGTCAACCCATTTCTTCGCTCCTATGAATTAAATTTTTATTTTGAGCGTAATGCTGGTAACCAACCGTTGTCTCCACTAGTATTACTTCTTTTAAACTATTTCTTGCCTATTGATTGAAAGGTGTTACTTTGCCCTACGTATACAGCGAAGTAGTCATGGCCATATAAAACAACTGGATACTGCAAAGTAAATAAAAGACTAGGCTAACTTGAATCAACTTGGTTGTCACCATACATGTTGAGAATGACTCCAAGAGTACATATTTCCATGAACACCACTAGTTTTAATGGTGCTAGATCATTGGAAACGTTTTTTGAAAAATGCTTTTAAAAAATCATTAAAATCGAGAACAAATTACGCGAGAAAGACTCATTTTTTTGAAAAATGTTCCTGACCTTAATTAAAAATATGTTTTTTTTAGAACAGATTTTCCTTAAGAAATCTGTCGTCAATATTGTACATTTGCAATGCTATTTTGTTGCAATTTTGGAAAATACAGAGTTTGCCGAAAATAAGTGCAGCACCAATATTTTACCGTCCTTTGCTTTATACGGGGGGAAATAAAGAAAAAATTGGAACCGTTTTTTAGAAAATAGAAGTTGCCAAATTGTCTATATTTCACGTAAAATTACCCAAAAGATACTCGTTATTTCGAAAAAATTGTTCATGATCTTCTTGCGTTGAAGATCTGGTTTTGAACAACATATTTCATTAAGAAGAAAACCTCTTATCTTCTGAATCGTAGGAAGACTTCGAAAAAATGTTACGTCGCTTGCCGTCCTTCATGGTTCTGTGCTGTTATCCATAACAGAGCAACTTCCCTTTAGGAATGGCATCCAGTCAGATGTGTGCATGCACCACCGCGGGGACACCACTTCAAGCCCTCTCGGTATAGGAAGCGCCAGCGTTGAGGGAATCGGATTCGGTGTGCGCTTGGCGGCTGGCGCGGAGGTGCGCGCCGCGGCGCTGGGGCCCCGAGAGGGCGGAGCGCACTCGCCGTGTGCTCCGCCACTTTCTCTCCCGCGCCTTTGCCGCCGCGCTACCCCGGAACTAGCAGAACGCATACGCCCAAGGCCCAACGCAGCGCCGTGGATGGCTGAGTTACCTAAAACGTAGAGCCAGTCGCTATCACGTACACACACGCACGCTTACATGCACTATACGAACTTGTACTACCTCACATGTGGGGAGACCAGTCTGGAACTTAGAGGTTGGTGCGGCTGAGGTGGTGATCCGCTGGGGAGGGACCTGGAGGCAGAAAGCCTGCAGGTCCTCCGCAAGACGACATATAGGTCGTGGTTGGATCTCACCACCTAGCGGGGAACTGCACCTCTCAGGTTAAAGAGTTCATTACGCCAGGTCTGCTCAACTCAGTTGCCCTACGGGCCGTTCCGAGCCTACGTGTCGTATCTGGTTAGAAATTTTTTTAAAAGATGACCAAAGTTTGGATAACTAATGAAATGTAAACGTTTACCTGCAAATTAATATTAAATGGTTTGTATAATTGTGAAAATGAAAACAAGTAATACCTGCGCGTTTGTTGTATCCAATTCGGAGCTTACTGAGTGCTTACTTGTCTACGATATACGGAGAATACGTTAAACCGTTCTGCAGGTCCTTCGCTTGCCCTTTCGTCAAAAGACGCTGCTGGCACAGAACTCACTCCACACCTTCCCTCCTCCCCACCAGCGATCCCCTCTCCGTGATGACTCCCGTCGTAGCTCGGAGCCGAGACGTGCGCTCGCACTCGTTCGAAGCGAGTTAGAAAGGTCTGCACTACACTGTCGGGACTAATGACCTTAGCAATTGACGTGCAAGGAATCAGAATCGAGGATGGTGGCGAGTGATTGCCCAACATAGTTTGAATGCAAGGAATCGGCGGAGCCTAGAGATTGCGGGAGAAGTGCTGTGCATGTTGGGTGTTGCGCTCCTGCACGTGAAGTAGTCTCTCGATGAAGAGTGGGAGCGAGCGTCCCTCTACAGGCCTCCCACTGCGAGAGCGTGGGGAGAATATTGCACGCAAAGTTCTCATTCCGTACTCGTGCCAATATTCCCTTCGTAGGTTACGAAACTGAATAACCATCACAATTCTAACTTCAAATCACTCGAAAACTACTAATATTTCCAAAGAAATGGTTTAAGGAGGATAATTAATATTGAGTAACTAATTGAATTAATTGTATTGACAGAGAAGTCTGGCTTCAAAATTGAAGGTATGCTACAGTTTCGAGAGAAGTTTTAACTTTTACTGTTTTTGTAATTCCAGACACTAAACAAGGTTTTGCAAGGACGTACTGAAAATTAAGATGTCAGTTTTACTCTTAAATGATGCCATCTAACGAAAGTCTGTCCATTCTCTCCGATTTACTGCATTTTGTTGTTGTTATTGTTTTTTGTTTTGCGAATCGGCCATCATCGGGCCACACGATACGTGCATCCCACCGGGACTCAGGTGGGTTCGTTATTTTTCTATGGGAGGATCAGCATTTAACGCTGATTCCATTTTTACACCCCAAGGTTGTGATGAGGGGTAAAAGGACTGGTATGATAATGGGATGTTGTAGGTAGGGTAGTGGGAGGTGTTCGCGAGGTATTTTTGGAACCATACCGGCATTCGCCTTATGACCAAGGGACAACCACGAAAAACCCCGGACAGGATGGCCGGCCCGAAGATCGAACCCGTACCTCCCGATTGCGTATCCACCGCGCTATGCACTGAGCCACTTCGCTCGGTTATTGTTGTTGTTATTAATAATAATAATAATAATAATAATAATAAATGCAAATACAGTATCGCTTAATACGAAGCCCAGAATAATAACATTCGGTGTAAAATTTTGGATAAAATCTTATATAGGTTGGACGTGTCCCTAATGTGTGGATATTTATTACAGAGTTCCCGCAGCTTCAGCTGAATATTGGGAATGCCTTAGTCTTGTTTCTCAGTAAGTGCTTCAGCTTTCGTGCTGAGATATTTCCCAATGGCCTGTGACTAGCGCTGTCCTAGAAACCTCGCGATAGGCAAGCTGTCTATTGTGAAGGAACAGCAACTTCTGTAGTGTATGATATATACTGCTCAAAAGTTAAAAGTAGCCACTTCTAAATTTCGTTTACGTATTTACTCTGTTCCTAAAAATCAACGTTCGTACAACATGAGGGAATAATGAAGTTATGTTTTTTTATAAAGAAAGTAAAATTCAGAGTTATTTTATGATTGCCTATTGTTTCATTTTCGTTTATGTGAAAGAAGTAAATATATGATAATTGTGTGGTTTCTTTAATCTTTTCAGGAATATTTAAAAGACATTACTTTAAACAATTATTTACAATTAACACTACAAATTTTCATTTAAAAATATTATATTTCATACACATATATTCATCTTTGTGTGTATTTTATTAATAACTTAAGTAGACCATTGCGAATTCAACTATGCTTGTTTTTTCGCATTTTGCGATTGTCTAACTTTGTGGCTAGCTAACGGAGTTCCCCATGCCTGAGCCTAGTTAAATTTCCACGCTTGGTGGGTAAGAGCGACATGTGGCGAACCTGACGTATTTCCTTCACCGTAACTAGCAAACTCCGCCTGGCTGAGCTTTTCTTCTTCACGCAGCTACAGATTTAAAAAAAAAGCTACAACTTTTTTTTGTCATAATCGGGAATCGAACCCGAGATGACACGACGGGAAGCTAGTACGCTGCCCAAAAGCCATCCTAAGGGCTCTACCAATCATAATAGCGTTCAAAGTGATAATATCTTCATATCAGAACACAACATCGTACTCTTCTGGCAATCCATGCCCTGAAGTTAGGGTACCCTCCAAAAATAAACGCCCATAACCTAAACATTGTGTAGATAATTGTATAAGAAACATTACTGTCTTCTAAGAATACCAAAAAAGGGCCCTAAATACTTCTTTTACGAAACATGCACGACTGTAAAGTGTGGCGGAACATAACGAGTGTTGCAGATCGCATTTTCGTCTCATTTTGCCCCACACCGTAATATGTGAACTTCATCTTTAATCTATTTGTTCCAGAATTCTCGCCGTCTCGTAATCGTTACAAATCGCATTCACACGATGATGTCAATAGCGCTGTGCTGAGATAAACTTGTGCACATCGTTGACTTTATGTATTTTCAATTTAACACAAGCACTACGTGCCTCATTGCCTCCGTACTTGTTAATGAACTTGCTGGAAAAATGTTTTGCTCGCAGGTTTTTTTGTTTCTCTTTCCCCACAAGTTGCTACCTTGCAGTCAATGAGGACCCATTGCGTCGTGGCGGTGGCGTGGATAAGGCGCCGTGGACACGCCTTCTCTCTGATATGTCGAGATAGGAAGCAGACGTGTTTTGCGCCGTGGTCGCGAAGGATTTCCTCTTCCGTCAAAACACCAGCGTCTCGAGATAAGAGAGCGAACAAGCGTGGAAGGGGAATGCGCAAAAGTGTTATGCCGCGATGGGGGAAGGTGGGAAAGGGGCAGGGGAGACGGTGGTGGCGCAGATTGAGGGCGGCGTTGAGGAGTTATCAAAATTGCCATACATGGTTGCTTACTGTATTATATAACTGAAATACTTCGCAAAATAATGAAAAGCGTCGTTTTCGGGGAGAAAATGTCATTTTCATGTTTCAGATTTACAATACGGAATCATTTTAGTGTTTGCATGTGACGTATGGGGAGATGATCTGAGCACGTTTTCTTGAGTTCCAGAAACACTTCCCATTATTTTAACTATAAATATTTGAAAGACAAGTTAGTACAAGTTAAGGATAAATAAATAAATAAAAATAAAAATTAAAAAAGCGCGAGTTTAGCAACATTTGAAAAAGTAGACATTTTTATTCCCGAGATATAGAAAACGAATTTCCAACGGTAAACGAACTGCAGGTTTGATTTTCTGCATTGCTAACAAAATAGTAACCCCCCCCCCTTACCTCTACTCCTACCACTACAAGCAAAAGGAGAGTTCAACAAAACGTGCACACAGTGAAGCTACATTTACGTCCAGAAGCAAAACAAGGGGCCATCTGAGCATTTGCTCAATGGATCAGGGAAACTGGACAACAACCTGATCGAGATGGAGATCAGTGACCCGGAAGCTGAACATTATTTGTTACAAGCATATTTAGTCTCAAAAAATATACAATACACATGTAAACCAATTCATTATATATCACTGTTTTGTTAAAATAAGTATTATTTTTCTTCTTGATCATCAGAATAGTTTCTAATTGGAAAGAAACAGTTATGCAGCAGAAAAGATTTTAACTTAAATTTGTGTAACGACTTCGATTGTTTAATGTCATCTGGCAATGCGTTGTAAAGTAACGTGTATGTATTGTATGTGGATTTCTGGTAGTGAGCTGTTAATACTGATACTTGATGAACGTGATTTCTATGACGTGTGTTGTAATTATAAATAGCAGTATTGCATGAAAATATGTTCCTACCGTTAAGTAAGTCAGGTTTGACAAATATTACAAATTCGTAAATAGGCAAGAGGTAAGATTTCAAGCTCAACAAAGAGAGGCTTGCAGGGATCACGCGGATGTCATTGTTTCATTATTCGAATAATTTTCTTTTGCAATCTAAAGGTTTGGGTGCTACATGATAAGCTTCCCCAGAATATTATGCCGTATCTCAGGCGGGAATGCACATTTGCAAAATACACGCAACGAGCTGCATGAAGGCTGACATTATTTGAAAGAATTCCGAATGCGTAACTGAATGAACTTAATTTAATGTTTAATTCTGTTATATGTACATTCCATTTGAGGCTTGACCGAATTGGGTGGCCTAGAAATTTTATTACTTTAATATCAGCTAATATCATATTGTTAATTTTCAGTGGAGCATGCGACTGCTGAATTGCTTGTTGCGATGGCGCTGGGGCTGGCAGCATCGTTCCAGTACTCTGAGCGGAGGCCTGCGGATGCTCCCACGTAAGGAATAGACGTTTCATTTACCACCTAGTTGTGCCGTGGTTGGTTCCATTATCACATTGGAACAATTAGCCCAATCGTTAACACTTGTGTTATCCGCCCCTCCACCCCTCTCGATCCTATCCACCCCTCTCGATCTCTCCTACCGCCATTCATCCACTAGAAGGCAACAGCAACCCACCGCAGGGATCGTTTGATGAAAGGCAAGGTGTGAGGACGTAAGCCGCCTCGCTCGCTTGTGCTCGCAAACTGAGTTTCGGACTCATCGTAAAAAAGAATCCGCATTCGGGCTGTCGGTGCCGGATTTTTGATTGCAAGGTGTGTGCAAAAAGTTTAAATAAAACATGTATGGATTTATTTATTTGTATAGGAATGTGCTACACAAAATGACGCATCGTTTGTAGCCGTTTGTATAAGAAATAATCTAGTATATTGGTATATGAAATTAAATATCTTTAAGCTTTTAGAAAGTTCATCAAACTTTCAGACGTACTTCTATTTGTACTGCCAGTCATCTCCAAGATACACAATTTCTTGCTCGTATTTGAAACTATGTTCTGTCACTGCACGTGCGGAACATTTAAAAATTATATTTTTCTCTTTGCACGTATCGACCAGTGGAACTACAGCAACACATGTATTCGCGCTTTATTTATTTATGTTTTATTTTTATTTTCGCAAATTCACGGACTTTAACGTACTGTGAATGCTCATTTTTTAAGCGTCCTTTACTCTATCCGAGGGAAAATATTAAGCTAGAGGTGCTTCAAAAGTAGATACTTTCTTGTATAATTTGTGACGACTGTGTAATACATACTACATGAATCTGAAAATGTTTCTAACGAGTAAACGTCAAAAAAACGTTTTCAAATGTTCCAACCCAGTTTTCAAATCTCGAATATGCGTCAGAAGCGAAGAAAAAGAGCGTCATGTCTTTTTGGGTCATATCCCTTCACGAGTCTCTATCATAAGTGATAAATTTCGATGTGCATGTTGCGGAGCAAGAGCATTTTCATTCTATATGAAGGAGTTTTGGACATATTTTATCGGGCAAGTGATTTTGAGAGTTCTGGGCAAAGCTGGCTCATTTGTTGCTCATCTGGTAAAACTTCTTCACTGAGAAAGATAAACATGATTGATCCCGTCGATCTGAAATGCTATGAACATGAAAATTGTGTATGTGTTGTATACTATAAAACATTTCTTCTAAAAATCTGTTGCGAGGTCCAATTTTATGGCATCAAACCTTTGAAGAAAACATCCGTCTTTCCCATGTTTCATTTGCTTTTTATCTTTGGAGTCCAATTAAGTGTTGTATGTATTGTTTCTCCAAAAGTTGCGTATATTTTCTATCTGGGACGATGAATTGTAAGAAGGCTAGAATTTTAGCCTAACAGATTTCAGTAATAATTCCTCGCCCATTCGGTCATTTTGAACATTTGCAAATTTATCTCCACACGGTTTTTGCGTGATTTCAGAAGATTATTTGGGTTTTTGTGAATTTTTGTGTATTCGTTTCTCCAGACTTAATGATCGACGACTTTCACATAATTTTTAACAGACGCTGGGCAGGTTTTTTCTTCAGTTTTACAGGTGACAATATAATATGGACATTCTGTTTTCACAATGCATCAAAAAAGGTTGTGTTTTAAGGATTATA
Organism: Gryllus longicercus; assembly: GCA_038098605.1. NCBI lineage: Eukaryota > Metazoa > Arthropoda > Insecta > Orthoptera > Gryllidae > Gryllus > Gryllus longicercus. The sequence goes on along the minus strand of JAZDUA010000397.1, from coordinate 332,243 downwards.
TTTAATTAATTATAGTGCATTTTTCAACATTTGTACTGTATAATTTTTAAGACTATATTCCTGTAACAAATATTGTAATTCAGCTTCTTGGTCAATGACTCCCCAATCCGCATCAGATTTTTCGACGTTTCCCTTGATCCATTGATCAATTACTGAGATGTCCCATTGTTCTGATTTTGGACATAAATGTAGCTTCACTATGCGTACGTTATGTTGAACTCTCCTTTTGCTAGTTGCAATAAGAGTAAAGTCTAAGGTATGGGGTACGGTTTATTTGTTAGCAATATTAAAAAATCAAATCTTTAGTTGATTGACCGCTGCAAAGAAGTTTTCTATTATCATAGTACGAAAATATATAGTTTTCAAATAATGCTAACCACTTGTCCGTTCCTTTATTGGTACTTTTAATCTTCATTCAACTTCGTGTACTAAAGTTGTACAGTTTCACTGTTCATGATGAAAAATATATCAAATACATCAAATTTGTCCTTTTCCTCCGTACGTCAGATATACTTCTTTTTTTTTTTACTTTTTACGAAAATAAATTAAATAAACACAATGTCAATATTTAAGTTTTCAGAGCATTAAAAAGTGCTCAGAACGGTGTGGTGAGCTAGGAGCTCACTGTTCTTTAGATTGAACAGAAGAAAAAGGAATAAAATAATATATAATCCTCTTTTAGTAAATAAATGAATTTTACATAGCATACATTCATTTACAGTTTTTCATGATAGTATATTTTTGACACTTTTTTGTGTAGAAATTATATCTCTCAATTCACTTTGTTGTAGACCACATATGAACTTAAAATTCTGAGTTAGCAAACGTGATGCGTTTGACATGTGTGATGACATTTTTTAACGTCTCTTTTTAACTTCTAGGTCATATAGCGACCATTGTGATTGCTTTTCTGTGATTGGTAACTATAGAGGGTACACGTAAGGACAACAGAAACATTGGTGCTCGAAGCGGGATTCAAACCCGCGATCCTTGGAACCGAGGTAGCTTCGGCTCTTCAGCCCTAGCAACCGCAGCTATCCAGGTAATGGCATTTTTTGTACTTAAAAATTCTCGGTTTTACGAAGTGTAACCCATCATTTATTGCATTGTAATCCCGATGAAAAAGTAACTGCGAGAGACTTATGATCACTAAAAAACAACACCGTATCTGCGAAGGATAAAAACTTCAATGCCTTGAGCACGAAGATAAGACCCAACTTGTAAACATATTTGTTTTTCTATCTCGTGCTGCGTTGCCGAGTTTCGATGTACGAATTAATAATGTGATTAGTTAAGTGTTTCGTATTCCTGCCTGGAGATATGGTATGATATTCTGGGGAAACACATTCTTTAGTACCCAGATTTTTAGATTGCAGGAAAAACAAATTGCATGAATAATATCCTAAAGCAATCCACGTAATTCTCTCAAGCCTCTCTTCATTGAGCTTGGAGTACTAGGAGTACCGTTGTCTTGCTTATTCCTTTACGTATTAGTAGTTTTTTGTCAAAACTGGCTTACTTAAGAGTGAGAACAAATTTTTTTGCAATATAGATAGTATCTATAATTACAACATTCATCCTAGAAATCAGATGAATAGATGTCCGTCTCCACTGCTCACTTCTAGAATTTTTCTTACAAAACGTGTATTATTTTTATATCTTTTCGCAACACAAATTAAATAAGCATACGTTAACACACATTGTAGAGACAATGTTTGTGATTGTTATTACTCTCTTAACTGGAATAAAATTCTTTAATTTGGATTTCGCGCCTGAATTCGTGATGAAGCCATATCTCGATTCCGAAATGATATATTCCAATATTACGTAAAGAGTATGTACATACTGTTAATTATTGACACACATTCACAAATTCGCTTTTATTTTTGGGTCCAGATGCATTGCCTTATTTATTTGAAATCACATTCTTACGCTTATCATTGTAAATGCCTGCAGAAACAATCTTTGTAGAGATTGAGACGTATGGGATGAAGTGACGGTATCCAGAATGCATGGTTATACAAAAGGCGATAACGAGAGGTTTTGTGGCCGAGAAGAGAGTTCGGAGTCCCGTAGTGCCTTGGAGAATTACATCTCTCTGCCCCGTACCGTCGTCCCGCTGCTCTACTCGGGGAAGCAGGTACTGCAATCGGCTTCGCCACGCCTTACCGACCGATAATAGCCTAACTGCGACGCACACCCTAAACCCTCCCGCCCCCGTCTATCCATAGCTTCCCGCCCCACGCCTCGCAACTTCGTGACTCCGCCCTGAATTTTTTTCATTAATCATTTACATACCACACTATCATCATCGTGCGCATTCACCAAGTACCAAGTTACAACCCTTTGAAAGTAAACTGCACAGTGTAATTCTCTATCATTGTGGCTTCGTTTTGATAAACGAAGGTATACCTAATACGTCCCTCTTCTGTTTTGTCCATTTTGTATTGTGATGTACTGGACAAAAAAATGAAACTAATGAAATTCATTTTATTTGTAGAAAATGTTTTGTGGGCGATGAGTCTATGCAAAGTCGGAAAGGGCATATCTCCTTCGAATGGTCTTGTGTGTGTACATCTTTTCTTATTTACTTTCTATCCGTTTCGTGTCTGTTCCTTCTTATATTGGTTAACTGAATCGGCTTGAATTCCGTGAATTGGCATATGTTCGCGCCACATAATTTACATTGCCGTTTGCCTCCTGTCACAATTAAGACGTCTGAAGGTAAATAAAAAAACTAGTACGTGGGACGATTATTCGGCAGGTACTGTGTCTACAACTATGAATATTTCATAGATGAGCCGCCTTACAAGAATTCTCTGAGTCCTTTTTTCGAACTCTAGGTTCGTGGCGTCTTGAGGTACGTGATGCATCATTATAGACCCGAACATACATACTCCCCAGACCGTGTAAGCAGGCAATTCCGGCATGAATGAAAAGGCATTGACTGCCTTCGTTGGGCGTAGATTAAAAGTGCCGAGGCGGGCCGTGCCGAGGCGGGCTACTTGCGCCCCTTGCGCTTTGGCGGCGCGCCCTGCGAGCGCCGTGCGAGCGCGCTCGAGCGCCGTGCGCTGCGCCTGGCGAGGAGGGGCGCGGCCGCCCGCTTCGCTTCCTGGTTGTGCGCGGGCGATCTGGCGCCGTTCCCGCCTTCGACTCCCCTCCAACGGCCCCTCGATCGCCCGCCTCTCGTCCGCCCCGCGCCCGCCCCCTGGGCCCCGCGGCGGCCGGACGCGCCCTCCCCTCGGCCCTGGCGCTGCCTTCCCACGCCGCGCTCGCCCGCTCGCCGCCCCTCTTGTGATTATGCAAAATGAGCGGAAACTCGCGCCCGTTGACCGCCACGTCTGCCCGAGGAGGCCAGCGGGCGGCGGCGACGGCGGCGGTGGCCGCGCTAGTCGTAGCTGTTGAACCCGGAAGCCCCGACGGACGCGAGCGCAGGCAGCGCAGGGAGCGCGCGGAGGCGCAGCCGCCGCCTGCGACCTGCTCAGGCGACATCCATCACAAGACGACCGCGTTACGAAACGTCCGTGTTCCAAATTAAACCGTCGACGCAAATAATAAAATACATCGATCAAAAACCATCTATATTTCTAAACATAGATGTTTTAAGGTGGTTTAGTAATTCCTAACATTGAATTCGGGCCCAGCAAAATTTAATTTGACAGTAGCGGTCTTTAATAATTTATTATTAAATTTAACTGAAAACCAAGTTAAAAATAATAAGAACAATAGACGTTCGGTGACGATAGTGCAAACAACGTTTGTTTGGTTCTCACACACTAACTGACAATGGTAGTCAGTTATTATTTATTTTTTTATCTTTTGCAAAATTGTAATTGCGGGGATTTTAAATTCACAAACAAAGCATCAGAAACGTCGATGACAAAATATCGGTGGTAAAAAAACATCGGCATTAATACATAGATGCTTAAAACATAGATTTTTGTTTAAAAACATCGATATTTTCCAAACATGGACATCGATGTAGCGTTTTAGGGTAGCCTTACCTGGTCTGAGTACCCAGACGCCCCGGAATTTACTGAATGCACCGCCAGATGTCGTTCCCAAAACATCAAATTCTCTCCCGTGATTTTCTACTGACCTGTGCGGTTTTAATTTTTAATTGATTACCCTCTACTAAACATGCTGTATATGCGACGTGAGTACACGCGCGGACTGAGAATCTGTTGTACTCCTTTCTTCCACATTTAACAGCACATTTTTACAGTATTTTTGCTGAATATCAAATAGACCTTGTGTTGTATTAAAACACTGAATTGTTACAATTTATATTTTATTTTTATTAGAGTAATGTACATATCACACATCTTTAAAAATGCATTATAACACATTTCGAACTGCTGATAATTTTGCGACTGTTTTTTTGTTTTGTATTCAACAATACTATTTGTGCGTGGTGCATCTCCAAATTGTAGTGTAATTAGAAAGAATGCGTTAAATGTAAATATTAGTACACTTTACTATTTCATCGAGAATTTCATTACTGATGAACTGCTGAAATGCTTCAATAGGACTATAAGGTGTGTTAGCCTGACCTATCGCTCCTGGAAGATGTTTCACGATATTATGAGACGCTTGTTTCCGCCTTTTGTTTTGAAGAATCGCCTGACGACACCACAGGAAACCGTTTCTCCCAATGTACATTTCATTTTGTACTGTCATCATCTTTACCTCGTCGTTCGCTTTCTCAATAACGGTCGCTAATAGTTTCATCATCTTCATCCCTAACGTCATCAGCATCTAGTTCATCAAACCGTTGCTCAATTCCCGACTCCCGAAAATTATTTTTATGAAGATCAAGGAAATATATGTATAGCATTATACAAATTGAACCATACACTTGCCCCAATACTAAAGTTGGTAATACGAAAACAATGTATGATTTTGTCCAATTTTTATAATAGAAAAAATATGAAAGCCCTTACCTAATAGTCCATCCATCTTTAATACCAACATGTGTGTAAGAAATATAAATCTTACCTGATATATATTTAAATAGTAACACAAATAAACGTGAGAGTAGATCTCATAACATGAACACACGCGCGCGGAATGATGTCTACGCCGCTAAATATTCCACTGTGGGCAACGTCTGCGACTGCTAACGATTTTTTTCCACTCCTAACGATGAGCCACGACGACTGATAAAGGAAGCCGCAACTCAATACCTCATGCTAATGATACCACTGACAATGAAAGGGAAAAATAATGGTGTGCAGGCTGAGTGCGCGCTCGTGTAACGGAGGGTGGAAACGTCCTAAGCGAAAAAAAATATAAGTAATAATATTATCATGTCCTTATAATATAAGTAATAATATTTAAAAATAAAAACAGGTTTCTATCTTGGTTCAGTTATTCACACAAATCTATAATACCGCAGGGATGCAGGAAATTATAATATAGATGATTGTGGATAAAACCGTGTATAAAATACTATTTTAATACTGCAGTATAGTTACCGGTCCCTCACAAAGTACTTGTAGGTTTACAATACAGTTTACAGTGAACATAACCTTGCAAATTTGCATTGGATTCAACCACATGCTGGCTCAGGAATGCCCGTACGAGACTGCCCGGGAATAGGTAGCCCTGGGAACATGATCAATAGTGGCGAGAGTGTATAAAATGCTGCAGGTGGGCGCAACCACAGTGCACGCAGCAAATGAACAAAAACGCAAAATTCACCAATGATTTTGTTATTTGATTAAATTGATAAATATAAATATAAAATGTTTTGTGACAACCATTTAGTTTATGTAAATTAATATTTCAAACATGTATGTACTTATTGCAACAAAATTAATTTCTGGACCAACTCAGTTGTCATCAGTGCTTTGTTGTTCAGGTATACGTGATATTTTTATTATTAGTAATATAAATATTCTTTAAATTTGTCGTATAAGTTTGTCTTAATTTCAAGTTTACCCCAAGTTATGTCCAAATTACAAACAGGATCTCATATTCGGGTACTTGATCCTACCCGGAATAGCCTGAAACGGTTATAACATAACAAAGACGAATTATTTCGTGTACTGTGGGCTACATTCCACCACTTGTTTCCTGAGTTTGCATAGTCCAGTGATTTTGCCACGCCTGTCTCGCAATGTGGGTAGTGCCAATACGATTCTTTCCTTACAAGAAGGAATAATACTTGTACATTATTTTGTTTTCTATATTCACAGTATTATTAATGTAAGTTCTGCTCCTAATTACGAAAACAACAGAATAATGGCGTATCGTTTGTTTCAATCCTTGCATTATTTCAAGGACATTCTTTCTTCTCTCTGAACACGTAAGACTTTTTATCATGTAAAAAGAAAGTACACATCTCTTTAATGAATCAGGTATTAGATATTATCTTTTCCGAGTAAATAGGAAGTGTAAAAAATTATTTAATATACCTTAAAATTCTTAAAACCTTAGGTAAATATCCATGAGTCCCCGTAGGCGTGCTCTAATCATGTACCGTTGAGCACCCAGTGAATGTTTTCCGCATTATTAAAATCGTACAGAATCGTAAAATCGTTCCATTTTATAGTTTGAATCATTTAAAACAATGATAAACAATTACTTTTGTTTATTAAAGAACCAGTTAAATTCAGTGTGCTCCAGCGACCCAAAGCGTGGCCTTCTTCTCCTACCAGGCCGCCTCAAAGCGCAGATCCGAGGGTGCTGCTCTTCGTTGTTCGCCCCCGCCTCCTCCGCCCCAGAGAAGCTGATAGGGCATGCCGGAGAACGCCCTTTCCGGGAAAGGATTCGTTTGTTCCACCCAGGGACATCACATCAAGTCTACGCGCCTCGTTCAAGATTCGCACGCTAAAAACTATTCCATTTCCGAAAAAATATTCTGACTTTTCCCGGCTGTCTTGTTCTCGCCCCCGCGTCCCGGCCGAGCCGCTGCACTGCGTGACCCCCCCCCCCCCCTCGCCGCGCTCACACTCCGTACCGCGTAATGCCCTCTGAGACAAGCGCAGCGCGCGCCCATTCCCGACCGAGGGTAGTCTCGTTACGACGGCTCCGCGCCGCTGCGTGCTGGGGGCGGTTGCGTCTTTGCGCTGCGGCTGCGAACTCCAAGTTGCGCGCGCCTTCTCGATCCCGTTCCTCGACGCTCTGACCAATTCTCCGTAAAATGATGCGAATTTATGTGATGGTGTCCGGTCCTTTCGCCTACCCCGAACATTCGTCGCCCAGGCCTATTTGTACATCGTGATTTGATAATGCCTGTATAATGGAAATCTGCATTTCGTGTTGCAGAAATTGGGCAGGGAACAGTAACATTCTATTTGGCTCTCCTTCTGTTTTCGTCCAATGTTCATGTTTATTTATTTCGCATCAGCGGTACCTCCTTTGTCGTTCGTTGAAGATCCAATTGCCCCATGAAAAAATGCGTATGGAATCTGAAAAGTATGAGATTCGGGAAGAATACACGAAAGCATCGGTAAATTGGTTTGAAAACATTTTTATATGTATTTTTTGTTACTTGTACGGATTTATATAATTATAATGAAATCATAAATATGTAATAAATATATTATTATAGACAAATACATCTTGACAGTGTTACTATTTATTTAATTGGAAATTCCTTTAAGACACCTAGAACACAAATTGCACGCAAAGCAAATAGAATCTGAAATATGATGTCCCGAAGCTGAAGAACCGTGAATTTAAAAGAGCTATATCCTCGGCTTTTCTGATTTAATTTAAGAGTTATAATGACTGGATATTTCTTCAATGCTTGCTAGAAAGGGAAAAGAAATCAATAAGTTGTTAGGAATATCCTTGTATTTCTTTGAATATACATGAAGCATGTGAAGGATGGGCAGTGCTTCAAGAAATAGTTTAGGTAGTTAGGTTAGCAGAAAAAATCGTAAATTTGATTTTTTTAAATATTAAGTTTCACTCGCTTGGCGCGCGCATTTCCAAGTCGACCTTCGGTTTCTGCGATTGGCATAAAATATCCTTGAATCCAGCCAACGCAAAATTTCCAATGCATCTTACACTAAAATACAATACGCTGCCTTATCTTGTCTGACTTCCTTCGCGTAATTACGAGTGTTACTAAGTATTACTACTTTAAATACGTACATTCCTCACCTGCTCTATTGTCAAAAGATCATTTGCTCGTGGTCGGCGTCACCCGTACTGTGAGTGCGGTGCGGCGGGGTTACGGGGACACGTATTTCTGTGTAGGAACATGGTGGAACAAGAGGAGCGGATGGAAAGCTACCAAGCTATCTCTCATTCATGCGTGTTTGTTCTCTCGTGCTCTACAAAGGAGGCAGGGGGCGTTTATTTTTAGTTTTATCTCCGCGTAACATTCGATAAGCGAATGGCGCGATGGCGTTTTCTTTTACTGGTGTGTATATCGTATCAGCTGCTCGACGGGACAAGGAGCAGTGATAGTTCCAGGAAATTTTACATTATTCTTGGTTAGGTGTTGTTTTCGTTCAGATATTAAAAGTAGGGAAGCTCTATTTGCTAGTATTTGGATTTGATTTTTTGATGTTTGTAGTGTGGGAAAGGTCTCAGCTGAGTGCCATTTTGTTTCGCAAAATGCACTCCTTCCTATGACGGATACGATAGGAATGATCAGTGTGCTCTGACGACCTCGTATTCGCTCGTCTGCCAGTGTTCTGAGGTCATGAGGTGAGCCAAGTGGGGATGAAAGTTGATCCCATCGCTCGGCCCTAAGGAGGTAGTGGGAGAACGGACGCGCGTTGTTTGCAGATTCTGCTACATATCGCAAGGAATTGATGGGAGACAACCGTGGAAGAAACCGATCAGAGCAGCCTGCCCTGACAGTTCTCAGGCAGGCAATGACTATCATCGACCACGGACTTTTAACTGATGTCGACCGTCGGCCAGAGGCGGCTGGTCTTCGGTGCTGCTACATACTAGCGGCTCTCTTTAGGAAGTGAAACAATTACATTTCAAAATTTCGGATATTTGTTAAATTCGCCGATACAATTCAATTCGGCCAAACCTTAAATGGAACGTCCATTTAAATGAATTGAACACTAAATTAAGTTCTTTATGCTACGGTTTCAGATTTTTTCAAATTCAGTCAGCCTCCATACTGCTTGTTGTGTATATTTAGCGAATGTTCATTCCCGCCTGAAAAATTGCATAATATTCTGGGGAAATACATCTTATAGCCCCCAGACTTTTAGATTACAAAAAAGAATTGAACGAATGATAAGCAAATCTCACCCACGTGATTCTTGTAAGCCTCTCTTTATGAATCTAGGTATCTTACCATTACCTTGTCTCTTGATATATGAATCATGGTTTTTTTTTCAAAAATGACTTACTTAAGGGCGGGAATATATTTTTAGCAAACACTGATATTTATAACTAGAACACTCGACGTAGAAATCATATTCATCAGGTGACAGTATCAACTACAGGCTCACTACAAAAAATTCACATACAATACATGTACATTATTTTTAACACCTTGCAAAATTAAATTAAACAATTAAATTCGATACAAAAGTTTGTCCCGAGTAAAATCTTTTCTGCTGCCCAACTGTTTCTATACAATTAGAGACTATACTGAGCATCCAAAAGGAAAGTAATATTAATTTTAACAACGACATTTAGTGTATTATTTACCATTTGGATTGTATAATTCTAAAGAACCTGTAACAAGTATTGTACTTCAGCCTCTGGGTCAATGACCCCCATCTCGATCAGGTTTTCGTGACAGAAATGTAACTTGAAATTAACTTCTCCCCATAGCGCGTCACACACACTTTTTAACTTTTTCTAACGTAAATAAGCAAGCAAACAAACAAACAAGTTGTTAATGTGCATAATAGCTCTCACCTTACTACGTATGTAGTAAAAGAATGTATTGTAATGTTGCGGCGGAACTTTACTTTTCTTCAGAAAAACGCATATTGCCATGTCCTGGTATCGGAAAAGTTAATAAATCTTGTTCCTATAGTCACTGTACTGTTTCTGTAGTCAATGACTTCCTCTAACTCGTAGTCTGAATACACGTGTTGTAGGTCCTGGATAACGAATAAAGACCTGTCCGTCAGTCTGTAGTCAATGCTAGCGCGTGAACAGATAAGACGTTTTTTTCGAAAATTGATATTCCCAAACAGATAGGAACGAATTCGAGGCTATGTGAGTTTGAAGCGGATATTGGAATTTTTGGAGCTACTTTACATGAAGCGTTAACAACATTTCCAAATATCCATAGATAGGAGAATTACATCGAATGAATAGTTTCTAGGGCAAGATTCTGTTTCAATGAAAATTTCATCATGTTTCAACGCTGTCGACATATTAGATTATCGAGATCGCGGCTTCTCGAATGACATGCCGGCCACGGAAGTACGGGCAACAGGATGCACACCCGGTCCGCATGGCTTGGGTTTCCATCGAACCGCTCCGGCGCCGCGCCGGAAAAGCTATGCCATGGGCGTGCGCAGAGGGGAAGGAAAAAAAAATAAATGGGCCCCGAAACCTTGTGTAATAATCATTTTCGTAATCATAATAATCACTTTGTTAAATCTGTATTAAAAATTATTATAGAACGTGAAAAATTCGTTAATTTCCCAAAACCATTAAAATTTTCGAAATTATATTGTATACGTATAGTGTACGCTACGCATACGTAGAGTATATGCATATTGCATACGCACGAATTCGGGGAAAACGAGAAGAATCTTTCAAATCTACTCCTGAAATGTGGCAAATTTAGAGTCGAATCCTCTAGAAACACTTCAAAATTTGGCGGAAAACAACTAAAAATTTACGAAACCATCACAAAAAGAATGCGGCCGAGACACAGTCCATCCCTCTTATTACCGTCCAAAAATTCATTACAAAAATTGATTTCAAGTAAAATATCAAGTGTAAATAAAAATATTAGATAAGGTGAGCAGAAATGTAGTTCCCCCACTCTCCCTCTTGGTTTAGGCTGCACGCGCCTATGCTCACTGCCAACAGCACACAGCTGCGCCAGCATCTGGTCAGAACCCATGCGTTCGAACGCGCGGCGTGCAAAGCTCCTGTTGCACACTCGCTACTACCCCGCTATGATTCCTCCCGGAAACTCGCTAAGTGATCGCAGCGGAAGACTCCTTTCCGGGACCGTTAGAAACACCTCCCTCATCGCCACTCTGGAATTATTACCTGGACGTCGGGCATTCAACGGCCCTGTCAGTGGCGGCATCCAAGGGAACGGGGTACTGAGATATTGAACCCCCTCCCCCGAGAAGGAAGTTGACTAAAGTCGATATAAGGTGATGCGACTGCAGATTCATTTCAATTAGTATGCAGGAGGAGGAATGAAAATGATCGAGTATTTAACACTACAATTTTCCGATGGAACCGTAATCATATACTATTTTCTGATGTTTCGTTAAATTTAGATTGTCCTCTTCAGAGAAGACGTATGCGATTAATTCACCAAACTTGAATATTTTAGACATCGAATTAGAGTAAATGTGTATAAACATAGCAGTACTTGGTGTTAAAAATAGATATTGATATGGGGTACATAGTTGGTAACTTTAATATGTGTATATTATTAGTTCGCAGAAACTCTATATATTGTAAAATAATACAATTTTAAAAAACTGTTCAAAACTTAAAATACCGAACACACTCCTTAAGGTCACGTAGATAATATTATTTCATTAAAAACGAAACAGCGAGTACCATTGAAATTTTAAATTTGCTCGTGAATCTTGGATCAGATAAAGGACTACCTGAAGAAAAATCCGTGGAATGCAATTTCTTGGTAATGCAATGAACTAGAAGATTGTGAATCACCTGTCATGTCATGTGGCGATTAATTGCGATATGTATTTGTGTTTAAAATGTTGTTGAAATATGCAGGTTATTGTTTATAGTGTATCAGGTACTGGAACGCGAGAACTCAAGTTCGTAACCCTCGATTCTTGACTTGGCGTCTGTTGCCAGTTATAAATGATAATGGTATCAAGCCGACTCACATCCAGTGATTGATTGAAGCCTAAGCACATTTTCGCTGCATATGTGTGTCATAAAAGTAGAATAGAAGAGCAAAGTGACTGGTAACTCGCCCGATAAGATAATTTGTGATAATTTATGAAATATTTAATATTTTCATTTTGTATATGACATACAGCCATGAATGTATTGAAATTGTATTTTGAAGAATTCATGTACATCGATTCACATGCTTTCTACTCATGTCGTTCCCCCTTAACGTATGAGAAGATTTGGAGGATCGCTAATGAAGAGACGATACCGAGGTATATTTTCTTGAGGTTTCTTCCTTCGTTTCGCTTTATTTTCCTCTAAATTACGAATGAAAACGTAAATTTTAAATGAAACTGCCAGTTTGCTAATTTCGGATATGTGTTGATATTTGCGATTCCTCTTCGATTTACTCTCAATGTAGGTACAGTTTTGGAAGTAGGTGGTCAATCTCCTTAATATTGTTCTTTCCCCATTTACGGCTAATAAGGTCTGGGAATAACGGAACTGGCCATGTGAGATTTGTGGAGACGAAGGCAGTGCAAAAGAATTTTTACATGTGGATGTCGTGCACATATACTACTTTTTTCTATTCCAGTGGTTATGCAATTGTTAACGAGTGGTTACCCAAACATGATTATGATAAGTAAAGGATGTTGTCTGGTATTATTGATACCAGACAACATCCTTTATTTATCATAATAATAGAAGGTATCTACCTCACCAGCGATCTAACTAACCAACCATGATTATTTATTTATAATGGTTTAGAATAGTAAGTATTGTATGAAAAATAATTATGACACTGACAGTGCTTAAAGAACAAACCAAGACATATGACTTGTGAAAGCGTACTGTATAATAAAGGAAATAAAAATGAGTGCCAAATGGTTTATAAGACAAAGCTCGCGTTTGTCACATCTAGATGTCACAGAAAAATCCTGAATATAATATGTAAAATTTGTAATACAGAAAATTAATTCGCCGCCGTTTCGCTGGAATTTCCTGTTTGCCTTCTGCAGTTTGTCGTTTATGAATCGTTTATCACCGTTCACTCATTTAACAACAGATTTTATCACAAGATTGATCAGAAGAGTATTTTGTATTAGAAATAATTTGTCCTCGAAAATATCTATATCATTCAAATGTTTCCAGCTATGAATATGTGATAGCAAGTAGGCCATCACATATGTGATGGGAAGTGGGAGTGATAGTTAAATAGGTGAAATACGGCGATCGCAAAAGAGAGAATCTCTTGTCTCAAATAAGTAAAAAGGTGTATTCCAGTGTTGCAAAGATTTGTCGAGATATTGGATTTGGTGAAATACGAAATTGGTATTTAGTGAAAATAAACGTTTTATTCCTACTGACGTAAAATATTGCCGGCATTGAAATAAAATAAATTTAAAAAAACGAGAGCATCGTGAAGCCAAAAGTACTTCAAATAATTGTATTGTATATATAGAAAATATTGTAATGCTGCTGCGGTAATGTACGATTTTTCAACAGAAAAACTTGTATTGTCGTGCCATTGAACCGAAAAGTGGATAAATCTAGTTTCTATAGGTAAGAAATGACTTCCCTCCACACGTTGTTGAGACAGAATCGACGTTTTGTGGGTTCTTTATAACGAAAATCGATTGCCGGGAAAATGTCTGTGTGTCCATTTGAGGTGAACACTAGCGCCGTTCGGACGATTTTCCCGAAAATTTATGTACCCCTATCACTATATATACCCCTAACACTAGATCTCGTGAGTTTGAGGGGTACTATACACGAAACTTCAAAATTTTCAAACATTTCTTAAAAAAGGCTTAGAATTGTTTCTTTTTTTACTGATAGAGCAAGTGAAGTTAAAGAAATCGCGCAGATCTCATATTTTTGAACTCTCTGAACTTTAGAAAATCGAACAAGTTAGAAATAATGCGAGAAATTGTATGCTTTTGGTGCGCCACTATTTCACTTTGACTCAATCCTAGAGAGGCGGCTTACAGGTAGTATCTTAATGAGTATTCAGCTGTTGATGGAATACCTGCGAAGACACGTCCACGTTGTGGCCGCGTGCATACGCTGGCCAGCGCCTCCAATTAATGGCACACGTCACTCATTTAAAGAGAACAGTTAAAGCGAACTGTTCCAATGGAAGTGGGACGGCGCGCGGGATGAAGGGGCGGGGTTGGCGCGGGGGAGGGGGGACGGCTGGCCGTTCACGCGGCCTACGCACGTGGCTGGCCGGCGCACGCGCTCGCGCTGCCGCCGCCGCGCCAGATAAACACATTCACCTGGATCGCACTCGGCGCGGCGGATGCATGCTTCCTTCCCCGGCCCCAGCCGCGACCCCGGCCACGCCTCGCCTCGCCCTCTCCCCCCGGCCTGACCCGCGGCTAATGACGGAGCGTCGCGCCTGCTCATGAGCCCTGTGGAGCCGAGCGCCGCCGCCCCGGCCGGATGCGCTATCGTAAATCGAGCGCCGCTATTCATCGATTCGCAAGTGCCGCCGCCGCCGCTGCCGCCGTCGCCACTGCCACTGCCACTGCCGCCGCCGCTGCCGCCGTCGCCACTGCCACTGCCACTGCCGCCGCCGCTGCCGCCGCCGCCGGCCGTTTGGTTGTGTAACGGGGCCTTCGGGGCGGATGCACGCGTCGCGGCCCCAGCGCCGCCGGGGGAGGGAGAGGCCCCGATGCGCTCCGAATCCGGAGGTCATGCTCCCGCAGAAGGGACACATTGTTCGCATGGAGATGCATTTATGCACCGATGCGCTAGTTCCGGAGTTACGACTGCGGCTAAATTTTTGTGGATGGAGAGAACTCCGGTTCAGGGCCCGACACTGCTAGATTTGTATACGATCGAAGTAGTTAGTCGTTTTCTGGTTTCCTCTGAGTAACGACTGGTGGATGTTGCTGAAATAAACAAGGATAGATGGGACACGCGCGATCCATCCTTTTATATTCTCTCCCCAGCTCAATCGATCAAGTCGAGCGATGAGGTGATATGTGCAAGTACCGAGCAAAGCAGAGTATCTGAGTAGTTTCTGAGTCTAGAAACTCCAGGGATGATGATCGGAAATGGTGTGCTATTTATGAACATTAGCATGATAGAAAAAGTAATTACGATGTGTTGTTTTGTCATATACGTTAATTTCAGAATAAATATTTTTCTTCTGTCTTTAGTCTTTCTTTCGTCTTCTTATTTTTCAGCCCTTTCAGTGCTACAAGACAAAGTATGTAAATTACAATATTTGTTTTTTGTGTATACATCAACTCCGACCACGCGTGCATCCTGCTTTAGCAGGTGCAAGTACCTTTCTGGACGGGAGGGGGGGGGCAGCATTTTAGCTGAATCACGATTTTTATCCTCCAAGGTTGTTAAACCTGGGGGTATGGACGAGACTCGAACCCGCGGTCTGAGTCTGGCCCAAGACCGCTACAGCATTCCTGCCCTAACAATCTCAGTCAACTGTCCGGCTAAATTAAAATTTACGTATTAGAAACTATTATTTATGAATTTTAGTGAACAAATGAAATTTGTGAACATTTGAACAATGGGAAGTACAGTGTACTAGAACAAATTATAGAATGATAAAAGAACAATACTTGAAATAACAAATTTACAAAGTGAACTAGTAACTGATAAAGGAGACTGAAATCGTAATGAGATCGTAAAATAAGAAATACATCATGAAATAATTTTGAAATTGAGATCAGTTATTATTCTAAGGTGAAATATAAGTAAATAGAATAAATAAACAAATAATAAATAAGTAAATGCAGATTAGCAAACTGTCATATCGATTCTGTGGCGGCTGCGGGCCCCGGTGAAGACAAAACAGCAAGGAGCGAGAGCATCGCTCTGCTATTTAAAGGTAAGCTTACAATAGAGAGGAGAAAGGAAGGGGGAGGGGCTCTATGAAATTGCTGTTAGAAGGAAGAGAAAGGAACGCTCAGATGGCGGAAAACAAGCGGGAGAATGGGTTAATGTGCTTGGAGTGTCCAACGTCAGGAGGATTGAGGAGGAAGGAATTTTATTATTTAAAATGGTGTATTGGGGATTGTTGAATAAGCTGTTAATACGTATGTCTTCTAGTTTACGTCTGTGTTGGTATCTGTTTTCAATTTCTAAAATGTTGACATCACTGTCTACGGTGATTAAATGTTTTGGTTCCAAGAGATGGCTGGCAAAGTGTGATTGTGTCGTTTTAGCATCTATATGTTCGTTAATCCCTTGTTTAAGGGACCTTCCGGACTCTTCCTTCTAATAGCCATTTCTTAGAACCCTCTGTTTCTTCACCCCTCTCCATTGGCAGCTTACCTTTAGTTAACAGAGCAATGCTCTTGACCATCGCTCGAAGAATTAAGTGACCGAAACACCAGTTGGATGAAGGAAACTGAAACAGCACAATGAGATTTGAAAAATACACTTCCTATTTCTGCACTCGCAATTTGCGCGCCGGCTGGCTGATGTCAAACTCTGTTTTCTCTTTGTTGCAGGATTGGCCATAGAAGCCCGTAAAGGAATGGCCGCATTGCAGTCACGTGAAAGTGCATAGCACTTCGTTCACAAAGCTGCACGAATGAATTAGCTCGCTGTTTTGCCCTTACCGGGGCTGGCAACCTCAACGAAATCGGTATGTCAGTTTGCTCATCTACGTTTATTTATTTATTTATTCAGTTGTTCACAAATTCTATTTGTGCACTAAAATTCATAAATTATATTTTCTAATTTACAAATAAAATTTAGATATTTACTTGTCTTTTTGGCTCTGAAACGCTTGATGCTGAAAATGAACGTCTACGAGAAAAAAAACGCCTCGTAATAACTTCTATAACCCACAGAGGATTGTAGAACTATTTACTCATTTTCATTTTGAGGATTGTGCAGGGTTGTCCAACTCGCAAGTCTTCAAGGTCCCCAAGAAAAACCTTTAATGTGATTGCAGGCCATATATTAATTTCTCGGGCGACTGAAACAGGAGGAATGGGGAGATGGAACTTTGCGTGATATCTGGTCGTGCCGTGCATAACGCAGTGAAGCACATTGGGATGATTTCGAATTTCTGATTTCGCTAGAAAAAAAAATCTTAAATGTAAACTTAACCTATTTTACATTAAGGGAGTGTTGACCCCGGCAGGGCGCGTGAGTAAGGCACGCAATGTTCTAGCCCCTCATGGATGCAAGGGCTTTCACTGTTGACTAATAACCTGTTGCGGGTCAGAATAAAGCAGTTGGACAAACCTATTCTAGAGTATTCAACGGAGTGGTGGTTTGTGAACAAATGTTCTGGGCAAGCTAAACAGATAACAGCGGCGGATCCTGGGGGGGGGGGGGAATGAATTGAAGGTGCAGCGGATTTTAGAACATCTGTGATGAAGTTGGTCGGGCGAGAAAACATTCATAAGTCTTCTGGATTGATTGATGTGATTGCGGGCGTGTCAATTAGTCCCCGAAGTGTAGTGCGTCTTGCTTTATCGCGGGAGGTAGTGGTGATCTTCCGGCTGGGTCGCAATGGTCTTCCCCTGCTCGATGGCGATGTACTCGTCGGCTTGCGTTTTTTCCCCCAACCAGGTATATCCGCCCCAGGACAGCACCCCAGCCGGGACAGACTCTAAGCTCCCGACTGGTCTCCCGTCTTGTGTGGTAGTGTAGTGCATACAAGTGTAAATGTAAGTAAGGGGTGAAGATAGGGCAAGGAAGTGGAAGGAAAGATCGCGCGCTGTCTGTAGCCGGTTTGTTGGGGGTATTGGTCCGCTATTAGCCTTGTGTTGATCGGAGAAACCACGGAAAACTACCCACCAGAGCTGCCGGCCGCTAGAATTCTCCTCCAGATAGCAGCTGAATTCGACGTAGCTATCTATGTACCTAGTGAGCATAGCTAAAACCTGCCACCATCGGGACGCGAACTCCAGTACCTCCCATTCAGAGGCACTGCAGTGACATCAGTTAAGCCGGTCAGTCATGTGGAATTTTGCTGAGATCCAAACGCCAGCTGTGGAAGAGGGCTCCGTGAGTGCTGCAGAGGTGCGAGGGAGCGCGCGATCGCCGGTTCTCCTCGGCTCAAGAAAGCGCGCGGGCTCTCGTAGCCAGGAAGTGGGTTGGTGGCGGTTCTCTGGAGTCGGGTAGGGGGATCGTGGTAGACTTTCTCACAGATTTCAGATCTGTTACTGCAACTTATTAGTCAGAACTCCTACGATTAAAAATGAAAAAAAAAAAAAAAATCCTATCCAAGCGGTAGGACGGTGGAAAGCGGGTGATCTTACTTGAACTGTCGCTTACAGCGTAAACATCCTTAACAATCGACAGCAATTTGATATAGGATCTCCTGCCACATTATTCGTATTTCGTGCTTCGATTTTCAAGTTATTTCTACATGTTTTGGATGGGTTTAATCAGACTTGGAAAGCGTGCGGGAGACAACGCCCTCATCAAAAGTGTTCGACACATAAAATGGCGTAGGTGTTTCCTGAGAGGACTTGTTTTAAAGGAAGTGTCTACATGTTAAGGAATGAACATGACAATAAAGAATTTGCATGAAACCATCTCTTTCCGGTAATTCCGGCCTCTTTTATTTCCATTACAACAATTATTTAGGGGCGCTTTCAGGATACGAGCACCCTGAAACCAATGGTGATTTGTGAACGTATGTTTTCGTTTCTCATAGTATGCCTTGATGTTTGTCTCTCATTTCGCCGTTCTAGCTCTAATTACAGTCGCAAATACTCAAAGCTTCATTAGCGTCGTTTAACCTAACTGTATTTCTACCTTTTCCATGTCATGGCTTTACGACACGTGGAATTAAAAACCTTCATTTTGTACCTCGCCGACCGCAATTTTAATTTGAAGCAGGTGCGCCTCTTGCAAGGAAGGCTCTTGATACGCACTTGAGATAGATTGTCTCGTCGCCTTATCTGCGAGCAGGAGCGCTTTCCTTAGCACTCGCCACTCACGCGCAGGCGCAGGCACAGCCACGGCCGGCGAAGCGCCGCCGCCTGCTTCGCCGCTTATCGAGGCGTCTTCGATACGCTTATCCAGAGGCGGTTGCGCTGTATTGGAAGGCGCGGCGCGGTGGGGCGGCGAGTAGGTGGCGTGGCGTGGCGGCGAGTTGCGGCGCGGCGCGTCACGTCACGTCACATCACGTCGAGTCGCGTCACGTCGCGTCACGTCGAGTCGCAAACAGTAACCAGCCGTCTCCGCGCCACGCGGCGTTGAGGGCATCGACACCGCCGGCCCCGCCCCGCTCCGCGTTCCCCTCCCCGCCTCTCCCCTCCACTCACCGCCCCGCCCCTCCACCCTTCACTCTCCGCCACGCCACGCCACGCCACGCCCCGCACTGCTCCGCCCAGTCCCGCCCAGCCCCGCCCTGCCCTGCTCCGCCCCGCCCTGCTCCGCCCCGCCCCGCCCCGATCCGATCCGCTCCGCTCCGCCCCGCCCCGCCCCGCCCCGCCCCGCCCCGCCCCGCCCCGCCCCGCCCCGCCCCGCCGCCGTCGATTCACGCGCTCGCAGCTCGGCAGAGGTCGGTGGCGGCGAACCGCGGACCGCGGATCGGAAGTCGCATCCTAAAAGTTTTTGACGCACAGCACAGAAGCAGAGTATCGTTCACCATAAGTCGCAATACAAAAATACGCACCCACCTCGATTTCCTTCGCAAACCATTGAATACGAAGGAGTAAGTTAATAAATAAATAACTGCATCTAATGTAATAAATGTGTTGGTCTTTTTCCATTTCATTACCATGGAGACCTGTGAAATCAGTGTTGAATTATTTGAATTCCCAAGAATACAATCACAAAGTACTCACAGTTTCTGGATTAAGATGACAGCATTGGCCGATTAAGGAAATTGTTCACAGCAACAGGGAGGAAATCTGCCAAAAGTTACAAACCAATGGCATGACAAAATTGTTATTAAACTTATTGGGGCCGAAAAATCCATTTAAGGGCAAAGACCTCCTGCTTCACCAAGGTGAAAAGTGGGCTTTCATGTTTATCAAACAAAATTTGCTTTTATGTATATTAAATTACTAACTAGAAAAAATGATTGAAAATTTGATTTGCTCATTAGAACAGTTTCTTCCTGATCGGTCTTTTGTCTTTCAAGTCGTTTGACATTTTACTATAGTCAGTAACATTTTGGACTAAACCCAAACAAATATTACTGAACATACTTCAGGAAATAACTTACCATTAATTTAAAACAATATAATAACAAATAATATGAATTACTTAGTTTTACATTTGTTTTATTTTTTAATTTGAAAGTAAAAATGTATAAACTATTTCGAAGTATTTTGGGGAGGCTTACATGCATGTTTGCGGAAAAGAGAAGGGAACAACTCGGGAAGATATTCATTCAAACGTTTACTCCAAGGTTGAAAACTGTACTACCAGGGCAAGAAGTTAGAAGGGCTTAAAATTGGTTCGAAATCTCTTTAATGAATTTTGATTATTTTTCATAATTATTAAGCTGTGGCTCTTGAGACTATAACAATCAACTACAACAATAACTATAAAGTTACCAACTTTTTAATATCTCAAGGATTAGTTTTTAGTATGGTACATTTGTGGTGAATGCAGTGGTCACAATGCTTTCTGATCACAATATCAGTAGAAAATAATTTCTTTGCGCGTCATAAATATTTCCCTGCTTTTTTCTCGCAAATTGTAAATTTGGAACCCTGAATTCAATTTCAACTGTTGAACTTTCAGAGAACTGTGATTCATTCTTTCTGTGATTTCGTGGAGGTATAAAAAGTTATTTTCGTAAATTACATTTCTGTAACTATTCAGTAAATTTAAGAGAAACGGAATAAATGTTAAACACTGTTTAATTGAGATTTAAAAAGTATCAACACTTCAAAGTATCGTAGACAGTCTGATGGATTTAATTAGTTTTTAAAGTACCAGATTGATATTGCAAAGATGAAAATTGGGAAGTCAGAACGTGGAAAGAAATACATCAATGTCCGAAAAAAAGGTTATTTCTTATAATAATCATATGTCGAATAGAGAAACTTTTAAATGTTATAAATTTATTTAAAAAAATCAGATTTAAGAGGTGAAATCTGAATTACGTTTTTTAAGAACCAAATATAAGACACAAACATGATTATTATTAAAATAAAATTAATATTTGGTCACAATTTTCGTAAGATAACGTAGAAATCAAAAATATATTTTAATTTTCCACAACCCAGAAATGTTTTCAGTTTGTCAGGTTCCTGGAACATTTATGTATTTCTACAATTATTTTTAATTGAAAAGTAAAATTGAATTTTAAAATCTTTATTATTTTAAAAACATATGTTGTAAAAACCCATTATTTCTCAATTTTTTAAATTGAATTCAAAATTTGCTATACAAACAGTAGTATACTCGCATCAGTAGTATGTGTGCAAGTTATATACATTTATGTAATATACATTTATATTAATATACGTAATATACGTTTATATTAAAATAACCGATAGATAGTTAATATCTTCTTTCAAAAGAGGGCTATTACATTTTACAAAGAGGAAAGTCATCATACAAAGAACCAATTGTTCATAGCAGATAAATACTCTGCTTTTTTTAAAAAAAAATATTTTATTGATCACTTTTTGCGTGTTACAAAAGACTGGCATGTTTAGCGTTGACAGCTTCGACTGCAGTCCCACTGCGTGAAAGGCGGTCGCATTTTGCGCAAAGCGCGAATGTTTTCACGTGATGGTGCATGGAAGGCAATCGCTACCTATCCCATGATGTCATTCATAACCAATATCCCATAGTATCATATCAATTACTTCTTAATTTCTCAATGACATACGGAATTGCCATGATTTCACACAATTACGCGGAAACCACTGATATTTTAAACAAATTTGTACATGGCATTATTTAAAGATTTAATTGATTTTGAAAAACAGATTTCATTCAGAAAAAAAAAATTGTATCTGGAAGAATGTAGTTGTAGGAGCGTAAGGAAACATTATAAGATTTTTAAATTTTACAAAATTAGAAGTTTTACTGAATATAGAGCTTGGGGCATTTTGAAAGGCGCTCTGTTCTGATTTTTACAAGATGATAATTTCAATAATATTGGTATATGAAATTATGGAAACGTTTTATGTAAAATTAGGGAAAACTTAAAATATCAGGTACTAACACGTTAGGTACAAATAAGTTGAATAATTGCACACATTATGTGCATTTTAGGGCTGTATTCTTAGAAAATCACATATCGCGATGTTATACTGCATCGTATTTTTTCCTTAGGTCCTTTATAGTCAACCTAAATAATTCACGAGTTTCGCTCAAAACGGACGTTTTAGGTACAAATGCACCCAAAAACGGAATGTTGATGTAATCTCAGCACACAACGGTGGTGGTTTCAGAAGATAAGTAATAATAATCAGTTTGCATTTTATTTGTTAGCGTGTTGTACAGATACAAATTGAGCTTGGTAATGGACTCGCGTGAAACTTCGTGAAACTTTGTCCTTGGGCGTGCACCCTCACCTTTACGGGTTGTGTTTCCTGACTCACTAGGACGCGCCTGCTCGCCGCCCCCGCAGCGCTGCCGCGCACCGCGCCTCCTCCCCGCCCCCGCAGTGCCGCCGCGCCCCGCGCCTCCTCCCCGCCCCTCCTCGCCCCGCCTCGCCTCGCCCCGCTTCGCCTTCCGCGGGCCCCGCCTCACCCCGCGCACCCCCGCCTCACCCCGCGCACCCCGCCCCGCCCCTCACCGCCTTGCGTGCACCGCCCGGCCCCGCCCCGCCCCGCGCCACACCTACCCGCCCCCGCCTCGCCCCGCGCCACACCTACCCGCCCCACTCTGCGAAGTCTCATTGAATCGTCCCCTCAGCTCCCGTGAATTCGAACGAGCCGCTTGCGACAGCTAGTGAACGACCGCACGTTCCCTCCCGCGCCCCGCCCCAACCCGGCCCACACCGCGCCCCCACCGGCCCCCTCCCTGCCACGGACCGTCGTGCCATGTCTAGCCACGCTGTACCCTGCTTCTCCCCGCTCCACCTCTCTCCGCCCCCGGCCCGCCTCGCCCGCGTCGCCCCCGAAGGCCCCGCTGCCACCAGGCGTCGCGATTCGCGTCCGCCCACGTGAATGGAAATGAGCGGCGCGGGGGCGGAGGCGGAGCCGAGGGAGGTCAAGAAAATTTCGGTTTGTGTTGAATCGAAAAGACAAGAAATGTGCACCGCTCTCTAGCGAGAGCGACTTAAAGAACGAGAACCTAAGGTGACTCCAGTATCGCCTTAAGTCTGGTTCTTTTGTACAGTGTAACGATATTTGTGCTACACGATCTAATTTCATTTCAAATAGAAAATTTCTGGATGCTATTAATTCTTCGTATTTTCGTGGTAGAATTGTAGTATCCCGGGACAAGAAGGTTCTTTGATTTTCTCAAGAGGCCTTAACAAACTTAACAAATAGGCATAAAAAAACTCTTGATCTTAGGATTTCTACGTGGCTCTCGTACGATGCGAAGAAATCAGACATCTTGCGTAAAGTTATGCAGAAAGCTGATTGTAAGATTAATGTATTTGTCAATCGTACGTCGTATTTTCAGTGCTCCGTGGTACTTCATTTGCAACACTATGCATTCCATTCCTCTATCCATTGCCTTTTCGTGAATTATTAAAAATTAAAAACAACAACAACAAAAACGACAAACTTACAACAAATTTTTCTAAGTTTCTATTGTAACATAGTGTATAATATTGAATATAATGTATTGATGTAGAGGCAATTGTGAGCCTCGAAACGTATGAATCGTGTGAATAGGATAATGGTTTAATAGATGCAATAGTTTCGAGAAAATGGTTCGTCTTAAATATGGCCTCGTAAGTTTCCTGAATTATTGAAACTGCCGAACAAGAAGCGTGATAAAAACCTTAATACTTTCCGAAGCACTCAATACACATTGCATTCACAAGCTCGTGTAAAGGTACAATGTGCGCAGGATACTCGTTTATACATACATACATACATAATGTAGACTGTAGTACACTCCCAACATCAAATACACTACATTCATCAGTTTGAGTCAAATTTAGCGCTGTCTGGAGGAGAATACCAGCGGCCGGCCGCTCTCAATCCTGAACTTCCGTGGTTTCTTCGATCAACACCTGACGAATGCTGGAGCATTACCCTAACAAACGGGCCACGGATCGCCTGCGATCTTCCTCTTTCTTGTCCATCCTCATCCCTTACACACACGCACGTACATACACACGCTTACATGCACTACACTACCACATATGTCGGGAGTTTGGAGCTAGTCCCGACTGGGGGGGGGGCACTGGTAGGAGATGCCTGGTTGGGGAAAAACCTCATGCTTCTGCTCCGGATCTCGCCATTCATGTGAGGGAAGATATCCGCCATATCTCTCGATACGCATGCATTACACTTACGGAACTAATGACCATAGCAGTAGACGCTCCCGAAATCACGAATCAATCAATCTATTCTTCAGTTTGGATCAATTTGAGCATTGAAAAAAATGACAGTTGTGCGTCCTGAACCACTGCGTCGTGCAAGGGGGTGGGGGCGGTGTGGAACGTGCCTCCATGCGCCGACGCCAGTCGACTCCCGGAGATATTCCTTTGGCCCGGAGCGCAGCGCTGGGTCGGCTCTTGCCAAGATTCCAGGCGACGGCCGACAGTTGAATCGGAGATCAGCCCCGCTCTTTTCCCACTTGCCCAAGGGAGCCGATTTTTAAAAAATGCTACATCCCATTTGTGTCGCGTCATCAAGACTTTAAATAAGAAACTTCCTGTTCCAAATTGCTACGATTTAGTATAGTGGTTACCAACTTTTTTCTTCTCTTAGACTACTTGGATAACATATTTCTCTCAGGGAAACTTAATTTTGTCCCTGATTTTTACCAACCAGCGTGAACTGACAACAGATAAAAACGTGTAGGATATATCTAGAATAACCAAAGCAATGTATTGTGGTCGGAAAGAGTGTGATTTTAGATACTCCGTTTACTCATTATTTCCATTTAGGCATTAAAAGCTATACATTTCTTAATTTGTTGCTTCAACAGAAGTTTTCAATGTATAAATTATTCTTGTATACTTCTACTTCCAACCATCACTGTTGTCGGCTGAGGTGACTCAGGGCATCTACTGATGCTACTGCAGAGCCTCTGACCGGGGAAGTCCTAGGGTTCAAAACCCGATGGTGGCAACATTTGCGACACTGGCTAAATCGAATTTAGTCGCTGTCTGGAGGAGAATTCTAGATGCCAGCTGCTCTGGTCGAAAAGTTTCCGTTGTTTCTCCGGTCAACATTATGCGAATCCCGGAGCAGTACCCTAACAAACGGGCCACGGGCCGCGCGCGCTCTTTCCTTCCTCTTCATTGTCCTATCTTACTTTATTGTCCCTTTACTTATGAACATTTACTCTTATAGGCACTACACAACTACACATGCCGGGAGAACAGGCGAGAGCTTAGAGCTTGTGGCAGTGCGGGCAGTTATACCTAATAGGGAAAACCCAGCCAGGTGACGTATTCGTTGGCTCCGGATCTCATCATCCAGCGGAGAAAGAACATCACCACAGTCCATGTTAAATACCTGCGCTACACTTTCGGGACTAATGGCTTAGAAGTTGACGCGTCCGGAAACACAAAGTAATCAATGAGTCACCTAAGTTCAGGAAATATAAGGGGAAAGGTATCAGCACATCTTTTTGTCTGCGTTCTCGAAATAGTATGAAAATCGTCACTCATCATTGAAATACAATTTATGAGAATTTTCTTAGAATCACAACCATACGTTTGTAAACCATCTGCTTGTGGGGATCAGAGTGGCTACCATTGATTTAGTAAAGAAGGTGCTATGTAATTACAATTATATTCCTGCTTCATTAAGCATTGTTCTTCACGGGGATTACCGCATCTAGACCTTCATTCTAAGTTTCGTAAGTGGTCTCAGCTTCTTCTGACTTCTACCATCGTAAGGATCTTCCCTCGACGAGTGTACTGGGCGAGGGAATTCTTTCATTAATTCATTTTTTTGTGCTCGTATTTCTTGGTGACCAAGTGCAGAGATATTACTGCGGCTTTGCCAGGAAGTTATGAAATGAACGATACTAAAATTATTCTACGGCATACGCATTGCTTCGCCATTGCCTTTTACGCTGCACTCCAGGGAACACGGGCTGCCTCATGCGGAATTCGACGCCTACTCCCCTGGTGAAGAGCAGCCACCTGCACTGGTGCAGTGGGTTCGCAATTCGGCGCTCTAACCCGGTCTCCACTTCTTAATATTTGACACAAATAATTTAAACATGAATGTATACAGTTGAGTCCCAATACGTTAAATATATTTGTGGAATGTTACACCAATATTGCGTTCACACTTATTAACATGGCGGTAGGATTTTTAGTGACAAAAAAGATGGATTCAGATTAATTTACTCTTTAAACTACGAGCTCTTTCTATTATTTTTAAAGTTTCTGTAGTTACTGGCTATATTAGGATCGCGTTGTTGCTATTCTCTATTCCAGTGCGCTCCGGGTGCTTCGCATCACAACCACTACCCCCCGGTATGTGGGTATGTGTTGGATCCCATATATATATATATATATATATATATATATATATATATATATATATATATATTCATTTCACATTAATTTGGACGCCCCATCGTAGCCTCGAAGGGGAGTAGACTTTTGAGAGTTTTATTTTACTCAAACCTAGAACACCAAAAGTCATTGGAAATATAAGTTTTGCCACCCAAACTCACGATATTACCCGATGTTTAACTGACAACACTCGAACGACTGAATGTTTTGGCATTTGTGCTGGAAAAAATCCAAGATGTCAAACATGATAAGTTCAACATGATCTGACTGTGCATGTGAAGTAACCCGAGAAATATACATTAATGTAAAGAAATAGAGACGCACTTCTCCCCCTTGTACATACAGTTTTGAATTGTTCTTTGTTTTCCTAAATAGTAAGTAAAAAATTAACATTTTTTCTATGACTAGCGAAAATGTCTGGTTTTCAAATGTTTCTAACATCGCTTTGTTGTTACGTTTATTGGTCATTGAAGCACTTGACGGGCCTAACTGTGCAGCTAATGGGTGACGCAGGTGGCCTGCCTCCGCCCCCGCCCCCGCTCCCGCCCACGCCTCATCTCTGTAGAGTAGTACTCAGCAGCAGATCCAAAAGCACATTGACAGTTCGACGGGGTGGCGTTCTTGATAAGGATTGGAATTGGATTGAAATTTCAAATGAGCGAAAGTTAAAAATATAATTATGAATTGTTTTTTCGACGAATGTATGTGTGTATGTATTTATGTATGTTTGTATGTAAAAAAAATATGTGTATATACTATGTGATCGCGGGAGTAGGTCATAACTCGTGAGTAGTGAATTATAAGATATTTTAACTGTTGTATTCTACATTTGTGTCAAGTGTCTCTTCCGAATCTAAGAAACCCGTGAAATCAAACACATTTTATTTTCTCTCATCTTTTCCTCATGCTTAGTCTTAGGTATTTCTAATATATATATATATATATATATATATATATATATATATATATATATATTTTTAAAGACTTGTTAAACTGCCTGAGCCCGTACGACTTCTTAGCGTAGCTAATTAGCCAAATAGATTAGAACACAGTTATAATGCAGATGATGCACATAGAGCATTGTGAAATGATCAAATTTGTTATTGTGGGAGACGAATGCTTGGATAATCTAGTTGAAAGGAAAACTTTATCGCGTCATTTGTGACTTCAGGAAGACAATGGTCAGAAAAGTATACTTTCAGATATGCATATTGTTGACACGCAGATAACAGTCTCCAAGAGATGTTTCTAGTTCACACTCTTATGTCTTAAATGTGATACTAGTGAAATCCAGTTCTTACGGGAGCGTAAACACACACACACACACACACACACACACACATATGGCCAGCGTTGGGCCAGGCCCACGGTGAGACGAAAGCTCGAAAACCTGGCCGGAAAACTAAAACCCGAATTTCTGCACACATGTTTGTTTAGTATTCTGTTATATCTATATCTATCTGTCTCTCTTTCTTTCTTTCTCTCTCTCTCTCTCTCTCTCTCTCTATATATATATATATATATATATATATATATATATATATATATATATATATTGCAATACCAATGTTTCGTCTTACAAATTCTGTTTTGGTGTGCGAGTTCCGCTGTGCCTCAGTGTTCGCTGGGGGTGGTGCCTTGCGCCTCCCCGCGTGCACACGCGCATCGGGCGGCCAGGTGCAGGCCGACGGAGTCCTTGCGCGACGTGATGGGTCGGCGTCAACTATACTTAGACCGGCGATGGAGAGCGTCTGCTCTGCCCCTTTGCTCCCCGTTGGCTGTGAACGGGGGCCGCGCCCTCGTCGCTTCGATGGCCAGCGTTGGAGCCAGGCCCACGGTGGGACGAAAGCTCGAAAACCTGGCCGAAAAACTAAAACCCGAATTCCTGCACACGCGTTTGTATAGTATTCTGTTCACACGAGGAAAGAATTGTGCGTCGAATACCGTTTATTTCGAAAACGTGAGTATTGTATGGATCTTGTCAACGATTCTACATTGCCTATAATTCACGTTTTATGGGAGAAATCTCGAAGTCTGTATGCGAGCCCGCACTCTATCGCGCATAACGTCTGTCAGTAAGCCTATACACTGAGATGACAAGTCATGAGATATCTCCTAATGTGTCGAACCCGGCGAGGAGCAGCAACTCGACGTGACATGGGCTCAACAAGTCGTTGAATGATTCCTGCAGAAATGTTGAGCTATGCTGCCTTACAGCCGTCCATAATTGCGAAAGTGCTGCCGGTGCAAGCTATTGTGCACGAACTGACCTCTCGATTACGTCTCATAAATGTTCGATGGTGTTCATGTCAGACAATCTGGGTGGCCAAGTCATTTGCTTGAAGTGTCCCGAATGTTCGTCAAACAAGTCGCGAACAATTGTGGCTCAATGACACGGCGCATTTTCATCCATAAAAATTCCATCGTTGTTTGGGGATATGAAGTT
Source organism: Gryllus longicercus (assembly GCA_038098605.1). NCBI lineage: Eukaryota > Metazoa > Arthropoda > Insecta > Orthoptera > Gryllidae > Gryllus > Gryllus longicercus. Next base: position 303,216 of record JAZDUA010000397.1, on the reverse strand, counting down.
CGTCAATGGCTGCAAATAGTCTCCAAGAAGCTGAACATAACCATTTCCAGTCAGTGATCGGTCCAGTTGGACCAGAAGATTCAGTCCATTCCATGTAAAAACAGCCCACATCATTATGGAGTCACCACTAGCTTGCACATTGCTTAGTTGACAACTTGGGGCGTTGACTTCGGGGGTATGTGCCACACTCGAACACATCAGCTGCTACGAATTGAAATCGGGACTCATATTGTTTAGCCATGATTTTCCTGTCGTCTAGGATCCAATCGATATACCTACTGTTCCAGGAGAGTCGTTGCAGGCATGAGCTGATGCAAAGGCACTCGAGTCGGTCTTCTACTTCCATAGCCCATAAAGCCAAATTTCACCGTACTACTAACGAATACGTTCGTCGTACATCCTACATTGATTTGTGCTGTAATTTCAAGGTGTTGCTCGTCTGTTACCTCTGACATCTCTATGCAAACGCCGCTGCTTGCGGTCATTAAGTGACGGCCGCCAGCCACTGCGTTGTCCATGGTGAGAGGTTATGTCTGAAATTACGTATTTTATGCACAATTTTGACTTTGTGGATCTCGGAATATTGAGTTTCCTGAAGGTTTCCGAAATGAAATGTCCCATGTGTCTAGCTCCAACTATCATTCCGCGTTAAAAGACCCGCTTGCCAGACCCGCCGTGCGGCCATAATCACGTCAGAAACCTTTTCGCACGAATCACTTGAGTACAAATGAAAGCTCTGCTAATGCACTGCCCTTTGTAGGCGATACTGCGGCCATGTGTATATTTACATTTATAATGTATTCCAATACATTGTATTATTACTCCGTGACTTTTGATATCTCAGGGTATTATTTCTGAGAATGCGGTCTACTTTGCTATTTTTTTCACTTAATATACTTGATTTGGTCATGAGCAATGTTTTTTTTTTTAATTTTTACCTTAATGATAAAAGTATTGTAGTATTATTTATTAAGGTAAAAGTTAGGAAGTCCGTGTACCATCGTCTTTCATATTTTAAATTTTAATTATAATGTTTTGTTTTGCATTGTCTATAACGATTAGTTGCCGATATCTGCTAATAAAGTTGTGCGACAACAAATAGTGTCACAAAACAGATGTTCGATGAAAATACGTACATTTATGTTTCAAAACGCGATGCTTGACTTTGACATATGACCCTTTTTTGCCAAGATCTACATTTCAGAAGATCCTATCTATATTCCCCATGCATTATTGGCTCTTTTACTTTCAGTTCTGAAAATGTCACTTCATATTCGGGATCGACAACCCCCACAAGCATTAGATAACGTTTTAAAAGTGGTTGGTACCTTATTTGACTTTTGGCCAGCTTTTCGGGACTTTGCCCCACTGTGCGTGTGGCGCGGCGCGACAGGGCGGGGCGAGGCGCGCGAGGTGGTGCACGTGGCGCATGCAACGCGGGCGCAGGTTTGGCAGCCCATCAGACGCGGCCTCGCAAAAGAAACCTTGTTCCTCCGTGTTACGCAATGTTATTTGTTCAAATCGTGCTTGGAGTAAGTGAGGATGTAATTGCTCTTTACGTTTCGTCCGAGCGAATCGAAAGGAACGTGATGATTTGAGCGTTTCTTTGAACTATCCAGAAGTATTTTGGTTGATTGATTGACTAGTGTTTCCGAGTGCCTCAACTGCTGAGGTCATTACGCCCGTTAGTATAGTGCAAGTTTGTATCGCAGGACGTGGCGGTGACCTGTCGCTAGATGGCGAGATCCGGCTCCAGCCTTCATGTCCGCTTTCGAGGTTTTGCCCCACCAGCAAGGCACCGCCCCATCAGGGACAAACTCTATGATCCCGAAGACCCCTAGATGTGTGGTAGTGTATTACACATAAGTGTGTAAGGGGTGAGGACACGACAAGGAAGAGGAAGGAAAGATCACACGCGGTCCACGGCGCGTTTGTTAGGCTACTGTTCCAGCATTCACCAGGTGAGCCATCTGAGAAACCATGGAAAACTACCTGAGCAGCGGGACGTTAGAATTCTCCTCCAGACAGTGAACATAAAGGTCACATTTTCGTTGAAATCGCCTATTTTTCGAAAACCATTTAAGTTCAATTTTTCCGGCATCTTCCTACAACTGTAACTCATTATCACAATATTAAGATATAACTCATTATTACAAAAAGTTAATATATATAAATAATAATAAATATTATTATTAATTACAATAATCAGAAACAAAAAACTAATCAAGCATTTCAAAATGTCACTATCTCAAAAAAAAACAACCTTATAATACAATTATATTAATGCAAATTCAAATTTCCCGCTTGGAAAGTTGAATCCTTCTTATTGGGCGGATTTACATCCATCTAACGATGGATGTTTCTAGGAAGCATCTGGCAACCTGTTAGGGATAGGTCTCAGATATTTTGGTTTTATAGTTTAACTACATTTTTCATACAAATTATTGGTTTTTGGTTTCATACTTTTTTCCTTATAAGAGTGTATTATTAAAATCATAAAAACAAGAAGATATTTAGGTATAACTATTTTTAGATAAAATGAATACTAGTATTTAGTGATTCCACCCTTTGATGCAATTATAGCTTCAATGCGTCGCGGCAAACTGACTACACAGGCCATTTTGTTGCAGTTCTGTGTTGTGATGCCATTCTTTGTTGAGAATTTCCATTAACTGGCTCTTCGTAGTGATCACTTGCTTTACGATCGGCCGTTTGGTGAGTTCCCACACGTCTCTATGAGTGTTCATGTTTGGTGAGTTCCCCGGCCAGGGCAAAATAATAATCTTTTTTCTGTCAGGAATGCAGTAATATTCCTGGCTATGTGTCACGGTGCTGAATCGCGTTTAAAAATGTATTCTTAATCGCCATTCTTTGAGCTGTGTCAGTAGAGAGGTTTTAGTACTCTTTCGTAAACGTCTTGTTTCATGGTCCCTTCTAGGATGTATAAGCATCCTCTATACCTTTCACTGAGAGCATAGACCACACCATAACACTAACCGGGTGTTTAACCCTCTCCACTAGGTAGTCTGGATGGAACTGTACCTAATACTAATACCACAAATCTTATCGAAACCAAATACTTTGCTCTAAAATAATTTAAACTAGAAATGAAACAAATATGTAATATTTACTTAATAATAATACTGCATTCTTTTCTATTCATCAGCACCGATGAAGTCCTTTTGAAAATACTACTTCCAGAAAATCCATTTTCTAAAATTCTATTCACGAAATATTTTGTTGATGAATTCATCTATTTTTTCTATTTAATAAGCGCTTTTAATAACTTTGAATATTTGGAATATTTTCTCCAATAAAAACGTTACGTAATCTTTGTTCTTCTGTCCGACATTATTTTGCTGATCGTGAAGTTTCCACTTTCAAATCACCTCGGTTTCTTCCTACAGTTATGATTTTGAGTGGCAGTTTAAGAACACGACTGCGTGAGCAGGCGAAAACATGCTCTTTAGAGTACACTATTTTATATCCCCAACGTGATATCAATAATAACAACTTACATTTTATTATCTCTTCGATATTAAACTACTATATTTCGGCCTTAAATTCGTTACAGGCATTGGCTCGGGTCTCGTTGCGCAAATTTGACCAGGCAGTGAACATCGCTGCGAATGCAAATATCTTTCTTCCGTCTTGCATGCGTTGATTCACTCAGCCCGGCGGAAGCGCATAGCGATGACGCTGCGTGCGCGCAGCTATTGTCTAGTTAGTGCATGCAGGTCCTTATCACTCGCAGTTAATTTATCAATTACAGTGGAGTGAAAGTAATTGTTCTGGCAACTTTTCACTTTTATGTGGCGACATCCTAAGTACATCCTTCGATTCCAATCGTATTCCGCTAAAGTTTACATTGAATGTTCTTCATTGCTGTCGTAATACCTTTCGGAGGAGCGTGAATTGGTGCATTGGGCGGGGCGGTGGCGGGGCGGAGGCGAGGGCGGGGCGGGGCGGGGCGGTCGAGAGTGGGCGGAGAAAGCGCCTTTATCCGCATCCGATCAAGAGGCCGCGGCCCCGACGCGGCGAGAGGCGGCGTTTGCTTAGTCTCGGAACACTAGAGAACCGGAAGCGGAAGGAGGGAATCCTCTGCTGCCTTAGTCTTGCCGGCAGTCAGTACTCGGAAAGGAATTCATCAAATAGAAGTCATAAACTGACGCAATACTTTAATGGGCTTCACGATTTTCATTATATTTGTTATATTATTATTATTATTAACAACCGAAATTTATCAATCAAAATAGCTTCGTAATGGGTTATGTAAGTGGCGGGTTTCAGAATCTGCGAAGTAACGAAAAGTTTTGGGAGAATCGTGACGTGACATTAACGAGGTATTTTCGCTCGTAAGCGTTTTGCGCGGCCGTATAGGCGCTTGTTTTCTTTTAATATCCCTCTCGCCAGCGCTCTCGAGACGCATCCCAGGGCAAGGCTCTCGAAGGCACTCGCCCTGCCGCCTGCAATTGGTAGTCGGTTCCTCCAGGCGTATTTTATCCAAGATTCCACCCGCTGAGCTTCTCGCACAGTCCACCCGCTCCACTGCTCTTCACGGAAACAAGTGGACGTAGAAGCAAACTCTGAGAAACAGTAAGGAATAATGCTGTGTTGTTGGCTCTCCAGGGGAGCGCCCCCTCTGCCCCTCCTGTTATTCCACTCTCTCTCTCTCTCTCTCTCTCTCTCTCCGGGCTCGCGAGCTGAAGGAGAAGGTTCACGCTCCGCGGCTTTAGGCCATAAGAAATGAAACAATTAGCAAATGTTTTCACAAACAATTTCAGATGTTCCATTTTTCACATTTGTATTAACTGCGAGAAATTCTTGCTTAAAAAGAGGAGGATTCACGAAGTTGGTTATACGTACCAAAATTCAAGGCCAAAATATGGAGAAAGTCTTCTTAAGTAAATTAGTGATGATAAAACAGCACATACTTTCTTGTATTATTTGTAATGATTCCACAGTATTATACTCCTAAATGAACATGCGAAGTGTTTATTTTTAATTTTCTCGTGCTTAAGTTGGTACTTCGTAAAAAGAGAAAATTATATAATCGTGTTCCGGAAAACGGTGAATTTTCAGCAGAAAAAACTCTTATTGCCGGGCCCTTGTAACAAAAAAGTGTATAAATACTGTTTTTACATTGCACCATGCTCTTGGTTCTTGCCTCTATTTCCGCGTTAACTACATTTACTCTTCGGCCCTACGCTTCAACACGCCTCAACATTAGGCTTGCGGTGTGGCAACCAATGCAGGAGGGGGAGGGGTCGCCGAGCGCTGTGCGTGTCGCGAGGGGAATCCCAATCTTCGTCTGTCATTGTAACTTAATTTTATGAATTCCGCGTGTTATTGAAAGTACACCAGTTAAGTCAGTTATTGACGGTATTGAATGCATTATTTATGATGTTAGGAGAATTCATTTTCTTTTGATGTTAGGTTTTTGATTCAAAATATGCAATTGATTATGTGTTCGTTGTGTACAGTTGGTCGTTCTCGAAGAAAGTCCTTGTCTGTTTCACACCGTGGGTGCGTATTTTCGACTCACAGTTACATCTGAGTTACAGTCTTCCAACGATGTTATGTGAGGTATATCTTCATTACAAGATATACCAGGGTAGTGAAATTATCGAAATAAAATAATTGTATGAAAATCGTGTCCAGAACTCTACAACAAGCATTATTGCTTGGAGTGCGATCACTGTATTTTCGATTTCTTTTTTGTTTTGTATGAATTCTATTACCGTACATTGTCTCTATGCAGAACTAATTCAAAAACTTAAGTTCCCAGTGGAAATCAAAGCTTGAACCCCGTCGCTGAAGCTGTATAAACCTGACACGGACACTACAATATAGAATTCAATATAGACACTTCAATAAAGACCTTTATTTAACTTAGTTTTAATTAATTTGCATTAATTCTATGCATTTTACGTTCTTGCACTTACTAACGTAAGAAGAGTAAGTATTGTAATAGTGCGCCGGAAAACTGCGAATTTTCTACACAAAAACTCTTATTGCCGGGCCCTGTTAAGGAAAACATGCATTAATCCATTTGCTAAATATAGAAAACAAATTCTTCTAATACATGGTGTAGTCAGAATCCATATTTTGTGGGTCCTTCGTACCGAAAAATCGATTGACGGCAAAACGTTTGTCCTTCCGCCTGTGCACAACGCTAGCGCATAAACCGTTCAGCCGATTTTCTCCAAAATTGATATTTCTCAATCGTTCTAGCTGATGTTGCGGACCCTGGAATTTGAAACTGAAATTTTAATTTTTAGGGACACTTTACAGTACTTTACATGAAGCCCCTGGAACATTTTCAAATTTTTAAAAAAATGCTCCATTTTTTTATTTAAATTTTGCTGTGGAATAGTGCAAAGGATGTTTAAGAGAATGGTGCAGGTCTAATTTCCGTTGACATTCCCGATTTTTCGAAAATTGAAAAAAAAATTTAACCCTTCAAAATTGTAGATAGAGATTTTTGTGTCAGACGATGTGTATTGTACAAAATTAGCTCTTCAGAAAAGGTAATGTATACGTTTTTGAAGAAAAAAGTGGTTTTTGAGTATTTTGCCAAAGATTGAAATTTACCAAAGAACATCTTCTCAAAAGAGCTCCAAATTTTTTCTTTAAATTGCTTTTACTCGTGTAATAAGAGATATAAAAATATGGTGCTAGTCCTATTTTCGGATATTGCTCGGTATTTTGAAAATCTAAAAAAAGAAGTTTAAAGCTACAAAATTGAAGATAGAGGTTTTTTGCCACAGACTAAGCCTGTTGTGCAAAATTGGTTCTTTAAAAAAGGTTAATTTCAATTTTTTGCAAAAACAACAGCAGTTTTTGTTTAATTTGCGATTGAAAGTTACAAAAACAATTCTCAAAAACCGGTCCAATATTTTTCTTTAAATTTTCTGCACATATTTAATAAGGAACCGTACGAAATATTTACGTATTATAATTAGGTAAAATTAAAATCTTGTTTGTACCACGAGCACCACGAATAACTGGTTCTAATGATCTCGGCCGGCAGAATGCCCTGGGGCCAAAAGCCCTCGAGTTCTTTGTCGCCACTCGATCATTATAACACTTATAATACCCTTGGTGCATAAATAACTATTCCAACCAACAAAAAAGATTCCTCCGCGCCGACTCTCGAGCTGACATCCACCGTGATAACTCGCCTTGCGCTTTACCGCTACACCACGCAGTTGCGTGGCCGTACTTACTTTTGCGACGCTTGAAAACTTATGGTCTCTCCCATTATTTCAAACATGAAATTTTCTAAAATTGGATGTTTTCTACTAAAATTAACCCGCCTCTTTTTCAAGAGTCCTTTGCTCTATCTGTGGAAAAATTTAAAGAAAAAATAAGAGCCGTTTAGGAGAAAATGTTTTTTTTATAAATTGCATTAACTCCAAGTAGAAATTACCTGTAGATACTGTTTGTTTTTTGCAAAAAAATATTACATTGCCTTTTTAAGATCTTTTTTTTATAAAACATATTATATTAGATAGATATTAAAATATCTATTGTATTTTTGCAAAGTTAATTTTTCACCATTTTTTAACGCTTAGAGAGTTCGCCGGTAATAGAATCAGCACCACTTTTTTTACCGTCTTTCATGCTTACGAAAAATTCTCTACGCCAATTTTCTCTAAAAATGATATTTCTCCATCAATTTAAAAGAACTCGAGGCCCGTGAGTTTGAAACGGGTGATTGGATTTGGTGGAGTACTTTATATAATGCCTCAGCATTTTTAAAAGTTACTCAAAATTTTTTTGATTGTACTTTGCCCCAGGGTGGAGAAATATCCGCTAAAGAAAATGGTGCAGGACTCTTTTTCGTTGAAATCCATGATTTTTCGAAAATTGTAAAATGTTCTTCAGCGTCTTCCTACAACTACAATATGTTTTTCTTGAGAGAAATCTGTTCTCTAACGAGAAATCTTGAGATAAGGTGATGTACAATCTTTGGAAAATGTTAGGTACTCGAAAATATTAGTAATGTTTGTGTGATAGGCAATTTGCAAACAATTATATGACCAAAAACAGCTACAACCGTTTTTGTTTCAATTTTCTCTGCGTATGTCTTAAAAGGCGGTAAAAAGTGGGTGCTATACTCATTTCCTGCCAACTCTTGTTTCAAAAATGGGAAAAAAGGTAACGTGAAGATGGAAGATTATGCCTTAAAATCGTTTTTTACTTCAGCTCTTTAATAGTAGCTATGTACCGATTTTTTTTCAATTTGTTTTCCACGGATATAATTAGAGAAGCTTAAAATAATGGCACAGTTCTTATTTTTGTTCAATTCTCTGAATTTTCAAAATTTGGAAATTTAGAAATAATGCGAGGAAGAATGTGCTGTTTAGCAGCACTAGTTTAACTAAAGTTCACGAAGCTTTCTATGCTCCGTAATGTGGTAGCCGGACAATACTATATCATATATCAAAATATTTTTATGAAGTTTCCTAGCTGAAAAAAATCGAAAATTCCCACCTCAAAATTCACTCATCAGACGAAACCGACGTCGTGTAGAATGTTCCCTTTGTGCCGCCGAGCGGCGCCCCGCCCTTCCGACTCGCCCACCACCGCCCCAGGCGCGTCTTCTCGCCCACGGCGACCCGTGCAGAGGTCTTCGCTATTCCGTTCACGCGCCGGCGGAATCGGGGATGGAGGGGAAAGTTTCGCATCGCTCACGCCGACGTTCATAATAGGACTGATAGCACTTTCGATGGAGCGCGCGGCGGCGTTACGGCAGCACCCGGCCGTTGAAGCTGAATCGAAATGGGCTCCAATAGAAGCGGAGACCGGCGCGCCGCGGCGGGCAAGGAACGTGAGCATGCGCAAATCAAAAGGCTGAGGGTGCAGGCATAGTGGATTTGTCGAGGACTTCTTACTGAACTGCTCCTTATGACAGAAGAGCAGGGTATCGGCGGAAGTGATCTACAGGCCCCGTGCTTATTTCCTAAGCCCATGATATCCCTGAGATTCGTTCCATCTTCTTTTTTATCTTAAAATTATTAATATGCCTGAATGACGCGGACTAAATTACACCGCTTTCCAACATTTTAGTCAGCACTGTTTCGTGGACGTGGTCTTTCACATTTCTGAATTCCCGTGGCAAAATCCCTGTTTTTACTTTGTCGTAGACGTAGCATATGTAAGTATTGTAATGCTGTAGCAATTAGTGCCGATACGTCGTCCTCCAAAACACGCTCTGGAGGTCCTTGTACCGAGGAAGTGGATATTTTTTGCTCCTGTACTCCTGAAAATGATTTCCTTCTATACTTAGCTGTAAAAATCCATGTTTCGTATGTCATTGATACCGAAATAGTTACTAACGTAACTAGTATCGAATGTGAGTCTTTGGTGAACGAATGAAATGTTGACAGACGAAGCAACGATAAGAGTTGGCATTTGAAATGAGTACGCCAAAGATAGTTTTGTACGAGTAGCATACATAATTTTTTGAATTCACTGAAAGTTACAAGAAGATACTCTTGGGTTTCCATTCAAGTCTAAAACAGAAGAATATTCAATTTGAGAATTCAAGAATATTCAATTATCTACATCAGATTAGCTATGCTACATCGTAACTTATAAGCGAATTTTATTTCATTTGTTGTTTACCCTTGAAATTTTTGAAATGCAGAGAGAGCCGTAATGAACTTTATTAATAGCTAGATAAGAGAGATACTACTTATCACACTTAAAATCAATAATCATAATTTCTCTCAAAATGTTAGTTCCCATGGCTTATACACGAAGTGCCTCAACAGTGAACAGTGAACTAAAAATGAGATACCGGAAAAGGTGGCCCAGGGCATCAATTGATGCCACTACAGTGCCTCTGACGTAGGTCCTAGGGTTTGGGCAATCTTGACAGTGGCAGAATTTTCGACACCATTTAGACACCCGTGACTGCCTGCGTCCGTCCCTCCGTCTGTGAAAAACGTTAGCGATTAAACCGTACATACCAGGCTTTTCACCAAAATGGTTATTTCCCGAACTGGGTGATTTGCCGGTCTGTCAAACTTGAAACGGATCTTTTCTTTTGGGGGTTTTCTTTCAATTTTGTTCTCGAAAGAATGTACTTCGTTGAATAATACGGCATAGGTCCGTCCGAATAGATAGGCTATGCATATTCTTAAAACCAAAGGAAACTAACAATGTGAAAAAGTGGTGGATAAATGCCTGTTTTGCTCGAGGCTTGTTCACCATCTGGCACACTCGTCCTTTGGACCGAGCCCTCGCTTCTTTCTCAACTCGTCTTTTCTCGTTTGCCCTCGCCTCTGCTCTGCGCGCCTCCTCTTCTCTTATCTTGCCGAGTCGCCTTTGTCCACGTTTCTGCTGGACTTACATTTCCTCCTTTCCTTGCCTTATCTATCTTCCTGCTTTTCACTATTATCTCCTCTCTTCTCCTCTCCCCTCCCCTCTCTTCTCCTCTCCCCTCCCCCCTCTCTTCTCCTCTCCCCTCCCCTCTCTTCTCCTCTCCCCTCCCCTTCTTCTCTCGACTCCTCTCTCGCCTCGCCACCGCTCCCCTCTCCTCTTCTCGCCTTTACATCTTCCTTTTCTTTCCGCTCCTCCTCCACTCTCCTCTTCTTACCTCCACTCTGCTCGCTTTGCCTCCCCTTATGCCCGCCGTTCACCTCCCTCAATTCTCTCTAGCACGCCTCTCCTCTTCTTCCCCCTTGCTCTGCGTCTCCACGCCCCGTCTCTCTTTCCTCCTTTACTTCTCTCATCGCCTATGTTAGCCTCTCCTCTCGTCGTTTGGCCACTCCTGCCGCCTGCGGTCGCGTCGGCGGAGAGAGAGCGGCGTCGGCGACGGAGAGCGTAAACAAGGGCCGCTGCGTGGGCGTGACTGGGCCCCACATCCTCCTCACGGACGCGACGGCCGTCGTGACGGCCCGAGCGCCGCAGCGCGGCCGATCCTGCGCGCAGGCTCCCACCGACGCGACGCCCTCCGCCTGCCTCCCGCGGCATGGCTGGATGTGGATTTACTTGTTTATTCCACGCCAGAAACACACAGAAAATGGGACGGAGAGCAACCAGAACTAGCCAACTTTACGGAAGCGAAAATGAATTGTTCATTTTGGGTGTGGTGAAGACGGGATGAAACGATGTCGCGCTTGATCAGCGTTACAGTTCGTGAAGTACTTCACCGTACAAGATACAGATGCATATTGCAGACAGAATTGGCACAATTATGCCAAGTGTATTAAATTCTGTGCAATGCTAAAATATTGAGTATTTAGTTATAATACGGAAAGAGTTTAAATATTTTTACTATATTACATATATGTCTTGTTATATATTTAAAAATAAGTTATTTAATTTATAGAAAAGTTGTCTAACAGATCTAGCAGTTCGTTAACGCGTCATTCTTGTTTTACAAGAGTAACAAAGGCCGAAAAATTTATATTATCCTTGTTTTCAAAATAGAATGAAAATCGCAGTGCGTTTCATTTACACCTGACGGGGCGATAAGTGAGTCTAGATTGTTCCATTTTCTATCTACTGCCCAGTATGTTGTTTTTACCCAATTTGCGAAAAGTGGTAATTAATTATTCTTCATCATATGCTTATGAAATTATATACCGGGCTATTGACGACTAAATTATTGCAATCAGCGCCGACAAAATGTTACGAATGAAACATAAAATATTGCATCGAGACGTTTACGTCGAGATGTTTATCTGACACCACACATGGTATTCTATTTTTTTGTGGTATTAATTTACTTAAAAATAAAATTCATTAAACTGCTGGGGGAATGTGTGAATAAAACCGTCAATTAGACCAGACTAAGAATAGGTGACTCCAAATTGACATCATCTCATGTCAAAGATACCAGTGAACAAATGTCCTAAATGTGGAACTGCAATCACTATTCTCCACATATTAACAGTGTGTAATGGTTACCAATATGAAAGAACTGGATTGCCCGAGAACATCAAGAACTGTTCTTGATGACATTCAAAGTGTGCACGAGGTTATGAACTCTTTAAAAAAAATTTGTCTCGCGGCGCCGTGCCCCAACTAACCCCGACCCGAGCCGTCCCGTCCCGTGGGTTGTCCGCCAGCGCCGCGACGCGTCACCTCACTACGTGCCCCGGGGGGGGGGGGGCGAGAGCGCCCGTTAGCGCCGCCTACGGGCGCGGGCGGGAGGGAAGGCAAGGCGAGGGTCTGGGGGCGGCGAGCGCGTCCGCGGCGTCGGCCAAGAAAGCGGGGAAAGTCCTCGGTGCCACCCACACCGCTCATGCTGCCGGGCCACGCCCCTCCCCCCTGCCACGCACCCGCCGAAGGCTGGAAAGTCAATTTGCTTTGCGTTTCCTTTTGTTAATGGTTGATTTCAAAGTGCGAGTTATTATTATTATTATTAATTATATTTTTAGGCATTGTACTGGAAAACAAGTAACTGAGTTGTTTTAATTGATTGAGTGCTTGAGATTTCGGGTGCATGAGCTTATAAAGTCAGTAGTCCCGTAAATGTAGCGCATTTTTGCTCGGAAGGTGGCTGAGATCTTGCCGCGCTCGATGGCTAGATCCGGGGTCGACCTACTGTCTGCGTGCGGGGATTTCCCTAACCAGGTATCACCCATCAGCGAGGCACCGCGACTGTAGGAACATGCTCTATGCTCCGGAGCGGTCTCCCGGCATGTGTAGTAGACAATTGCGTGAAAGTGTAAGGAATAGGATAGGACCAGGAATGTGAAGAAAAGGTCGCGCGTGATCCCTGGCCCGTTTGTTGCCCGTCCGGCAATCGTCTGGTATTGGTCGGAGAACACGGCAAACAAGCAATCAGAGCAGTCGGACACTAGAATTCTCCACCAGACAGCAACAGAACTCGACCTAGCTATCTGGCTAGTGTCGAAATTCCTGCGACCGTTGGGACTCGAACCCCAGGACCTCCCGGAGAGATGTCCGAGATCAGTTGATGCCCTAAGCCACCTCTCCTGGAGAAACTATTTAAAGTCTTTTGCATTTTACTGACGTGGAAGTTTTCGCATTCAACTGCGTCTGCTTCTCACGTGTCAGTGTCTAAAAATAATTTTTTGAAGGTCTTTGAATGTTTGAGAAAGGATGGACTGAACACGTGTCAATATTTTTCCACCAGGTGCGCGGAAATAGTGTATGTCAAAAACACCCTCTGCGGAGTCGTCACGTGGCAGGCACGGGCGATCGGGGCAGGCAGGTCATGTGGCATGGACAC